>VDFB02271358.1:1165890279-1166335814 GCA_007258455.2 Sequoia sempervirens
AAATTATGATACATTGAAACTCACTTTTTTAATAAATTTGAATCTAAATCTCAAAGATTATTGCACACATTAGATTGTTAAAAATTAGTAACATTATCTAAAGGTGTAATTGGATGACACATACACATGTATATACGCACGCTCATATCAATCAAATCTTGCATGGAATGACTTTAACAACAAAATATAAATGTGTGGTATTTAATCAAAAAGACTATGTATATATGTTCCTATGAAACATATATTAACATTGTTAGGTGTTGTTACTATTCATGATCTTATAACTTGTTTCTCTCTCTTTTTTATGTTTGTAACCCTTCCTTTTAGTTCTTCTCTTTCTTCTCCTTTTTTAATGGACTTAAATCTACAATTTAATTCATATTACTTTTCTTATCTTGATAATTAATTATGAAATATAATTGATAAAAAATTGTTTGTGATTTTCCCCCCAAAACTTTCTAATTCAACCAAGTTAGATGGCAATAATATGATTCAATGTCGATGGGCCCTTGGTTTGATATTGAAGTTGAATGGTTCTAAATGAGCTCAACAAGGATCAAGTCTTATTAAGTGTAAGCCCCCAACACTATAAGGGATGAGGTCGAGATTATGTTGTGGACGACTTTGAAATAATGGATACTCTTTGGTCTTTGCTCTTAGTCAAAGAGATTTTAGAGTAAGACTTGTGCTCTTGTATTAAATAGCTAACTAACAAAAATACACTTTATCATATCACATATAAAGGGTCATTTCCCTTATGTTACAAAAATTTCTATACGGTTTTCCAATTTTAACAAAATAAGAAGTAAAAAAAAGTTGAGCTTCAATCATTCTAATTTCTCAACTAACTTGTGAGTTAGACCGGTGATCAAATCAATATTATTAGAATTTGTACACACGTACATATATAATAAAAAAACCAAAAAAATGTCAAATTACAATGACAACTACCTTACGCCAATCAAATTATCATTAATATTTTGAAAATGAACATTATTAGAATCATTAATATTTTGAAAATGAACATTATTAGAATCTTTCAGTCATTCATAATCCCGTGCACATATGACAGAAAAATGAAAAGAAAATGTGTCGTGAATACGGATTGCAAATGACAACGACCTTTCCGCCAACAAAACTATTGATATGTGCAGGGGAGACCTTTCCACTGCTATCCTCCACACAATCTTACAAGAAATTCGTATAAATTATGAATACCAACCACAAGAAATGCACACGCCAATGCCATTGCCATTGCCGCCCAATGAGAAGCGCGCATTAGATCGGATCACTTCGACATTTCTGGACCATTCACTTGATTCTCGTTTCTGCATTGCGTCTTCCTAAGTTACAATTCACTAGTAAAATCAAGGAAAATGATATAAAACGCAGAAAGAGGATTTGTAGGGTCTACGAATCTGAGAGCTAGACAGACCTCTGCCGACTCTCTTTCTGCGTTTTATATCTTTCTCCCGCAACTTTAAAGAAGCCGCTGAATTAGGGTGTAAAGATAGAGGAGGTGGTGGAATAGTGGTAGGGCCCACCAGTCCATGTTATTTAATTACCCATAAAAATGATAAAGTAAGGCATCATAATAGGAGGTGTAAAGATAGAGAAGGTGGTGGAATAGTGGCTCTGATGAAAAGAAATATTTTAATAACGTCCATGAGGCCACAATAGCCTATGGGACCCAGGAACAACACAAAACAACCAACGAAAAGAAAAGACCCTAAACAGTTTGGGATCTTCGCTCGAGGTCAGACCTATGCCAGTGAATTTTGATGATGTAGTTTGCCGATTTGACCAACCTTTCCTCTTCAAACAAGGTATTTAAGTTATCAACTTGCAAGGTGTCCTCATAGCTGGCCCGAATATCTTTATATGCTGAGCACTCCATAACAAAGTGCTACTCTATCTCCACCACTCCCATGTCGCAAAATCAACATATTCTTTTTTCCCACTCTTCTTTAGGAACCATCCATCTACTCGTTTCACATCTAAGACGATGCGAGCTAGTATGAAGCTGAGCTATCAACATCTTTGCTCTCCATTTAATATTTTCTCCTATGTATGCCTTTTCTTCATGGTCCCCCTTGGGATTAAATTCTTTGATATAGTAATCCTTTCTTCACCCTGATTGTTTTGTCCATATAGCATCTTTGAATTTTTTCTTCACATATTTTTTTATTTCTTCAAGTATTTAGTGTTGATAGAGTCCACCAATTCATGTTATTTAATTACACATAAAAATGATAAAGTAGGGCATTGCAATAAGTGGTGTAAAGATAGAGAAGGTGGTGGAATAGTGGTACAATAGGGTCCATCAATTCATGTTATTTAATTGTGCATAAAAACAACAAAGTAAGGTATCACAATTGGGAGGCCCCACTAAAGTTGGGGAGGCCTCTCAAATTTGTGGTTGCCTTCATAACACTTTTTCAATGTGGGGTATTTGTATAAAATTCAAATAGTGGGAGAGAATTTAATGATAATTGGTTTAGATCGAATAAATAGAATGATGATTCTTAATATTCATGAGATTAAATATAGTTTATGGAATAACAAATCTTGCAAATTTTGTTTTGTAAAGTGTTGATCAATGAACTATTGTATTCTTTCAACCATCTCCTTGCTAAATAAATCTTGAAAATAAATTGCTACTAAAATATTTATTTACTTGACCTAAATATAAATGTTTTTCTATTTCAACTATTTGACACATATCATCAATTTGATTCTAGGAATATTTTATGGTTAGATATATTTAGATATAATGAGAATTAAGTAAGTTGCTTATATTTGTGAAAGAAAAACTTCTATGAAGCATGAGTTATAAAATATGGTTCAATATAAATTGACTTAAAACTATGTAATTGAAAACATAGAATATACGATTTTGGAGGCACCACATATGACTTGATAGATTACTTCATATTTGACCGTATTTTATTAAGTTTAGTTGTTTTTTTCAATATTAGATACATATAACTCTTCAACTTGTGATGTCTTGGAACCTTAGCTATTGTTTTTCTCAATAATTATTAGAATGTTATTCAATGAATGACCCTGCAAATAAGGTTATTATTTTTCTTAAAAGTAACGATAATCAAGATTTAGTATATTACTATTCATATTCTAAAATATTTTAAAAACTAAATTTTGTAGATTGGAATTTTCAAATAAACTTCACATTTAAATGTTACATAATTAAAACATACATTTATTTATAGTACATGTACTATTTTCTTTAGAAATGTAATAAATAAATTAACATTTGTCATCATTCATGAAGAATCACCTACTATTGTATACTTACAATATATTATCTTATCCCCTAAATTTTCTAAAGTTATGTAATCATTATTGATGCATGTTGCTAAAGTTAGAAGTGACAATTAATTTATAAAAATAGATCATCATTATCATGTGTGCAACCATTAAAATTCACTATTATCACATATGTAACAACTCATTTCTAAAGTAGATTTAGTAGTGTTGTGTGTGTAATTACTAGTTTGCAAAGTAAGATTATTAGAGATTATATTGTCGCTATATTAGCAATTTTTATTTTAAATTAATTTTTTTACCAAATTCTAGTTGGAGATTGTGTTTGTAGTAATATGCTCTTGTTTTCTCTCCTCGAGCTCCCTTTTCTTTGGCAATTTTGTCATTTTCGGTTAAATTAGATTATCAGTAAATAGTCTAGTAATATATAGAATGCCTCTGGTGATTTTGTCATTTTTGGTTAAATTAGATTCTTAGTAAATGGTCTACTAAAGTACATGTTGCCTTTGGTGATTTTACCATTTTCGATTAATTAGATTCTTAATAAATGGTCTAGTAAAGTACACTGGATGTTACTACTTCAATAAACAAGCCCTTAGAAACAAACCCTTGACATTTTTATACTCTCTTTCATTGTCACTTTATAGAAGATTATAGGTCCAAGATTGTGGTTCTCAAAGAAGACTCTTGGAGGGAAGATAAGCAGATATGCGCCTTGGTTTTAGAGAATATTCTAATTGCATACAATAACTTGTCAACACTCATGTGAGATGACAACAAACTATATAACACATTAGGAAAGGTGCTTAAGAAATAGGTGTTGGTAAAAGAATAAAAGTTGAAATTTTTGAATTCATTTGGTTTGTCATCCTCATAAGCTATTGTGTTTGCATCAAAAGGAAATATTATCATAAAAATAATCAATAGAATAAGAAACAAGAGAAATAACAAAAGAAAGTGGATCAAGACAATAGTTAATCTTCTAAAGATGTCAATTTGAAAGATGGGTCCAAGTATAAGGGCATTTATTTCTATTGCGAGAAGGATGTAAGCCATAGGAAATATTATTGTTTAATTTAGCTCATAAAATAGAAAGTAGAAAAATGAATAGATAGTTTTCTTACAAAAATTAGAGAAACCTTTATTTATAGTTATAATGATGTTGGTGGTAGGATAGCGTTAGTTACTATCATTGAGAAGCTATCGTATTGGATTTTGGATATAGGTTTCTATAAGTACCTCAGTGATGACAAGGATAGTTTTGTGTCCCAGACAATATGAGGTAATATTTAGAATACTGCGCGATTATAGATGATTGTTTAGTATAAGTGCTTGGTGTGGGACAATGAAGTTCAAAATGGCTTATTTGACAATGTTTTGTATGCGATTCTAATGGTGAAGATTCTCTTGTTGATATGATTTATTTTAGAAGGATACAATATTGAGTTTCTTAGAAAAGGGTATAAAAAGATCAAATATACAAATAAAAAGTTATATATTATTGTAAGAGGTACTATAGAGGATAAATAGTGCATATTTAAAAAAATTATGGTCAAGAGAATTAGACATTAATTTCCTTGGTTAATGATTCTAGTCATTTATGGCATAAGAGATTAGGTTACCTCAATTACTAGAGTATTACTTTCTTGAAAAGGTATGGCATGACACATGGTGTTACAAATCTCATTTCATCGAAGTGTTTGTGAAGAGTGTGTATATGGGAAGTATCACTAATAAGAATACCACAATGAGAGTAATAAACAAACTTGAGTTGGTACATAATAATTTGATGCATCCACAACTAGTAAATTCATATAGTCATGTGAAGTGTGTTTCGATCTTCATTGTTGACTAAATGTAATGAATAATTAGTTTTAATTTTTGAAGAAGAAGGATGAGGTTCTTAAAAAACTCAAGGTCTTTAAGGTGGAAATCAAGGACTGGTCTGGTAAAATGATTAAGAATTTGTAGACATGTAATGGCACAAAATATGTAAACTATATTTTCCTAATTTTTCTTGAGTGTGGCATTACGAGGGTCGGGAAGTTGAGGAAAAAACCATGTCGGAAGCAAGGAAGTTTCCCAAGGTTTAAGAGTCATAAGCTACATAATGGTACACTCTTTTTGTATTTTTTCTATATTAGGGTTATAATTTCAGGCTTTCTTCCAAATTTTGGAATTTTAAAAACCGGTGTAATTATAAACATGTTTGTAAAGTACAATCAATTATAAAGTGCCATCTTGCACTTGCTTAGGGGTAATTTATTATTGCTTTTTTATTTCTTGATAGCAAATTCTAAAAATTTGTACCAAAATATTTAATGGGATTATTGTAAATGCACTAAATTATTAAGTACATTCCTTTCCTTATTTTATGGGTTACACAATATACTATGGGGTGTGAATAAAGCATTACATAGTGTGAGCCTTGATATGAACATAGAATTAATTAGATAAATCAAAGAACTGTTGGAATGAAGTCTCGTTTAAAAAATTATAAACCATTGTGTAGTGATTGTAGTAGTATTCTCAAATAAGGGTGAAGAATAGATAATGTGTATGGACTCCTATGTCATCAAGATCACTTGATTAAGTATAGGTTTCTATTACTATGCGTGGATGACATTCTAGATTGTCTTAGTAGTGTGACATACTTTTTGAAGATTGATCTCAAGAAGAATATGAGTGAAATTTCTTATTCAAAACAAAATAAGGCTTTGTATGGATTATTAGAAATGCCATTTTAGTTAACAAACATGTTGATCATGTTCATGAGGTTGATGAATGAAGTTTCAAATCCCTTTCTAGGAAAATTTGTGGTTGTATGCTTGGATGAAATTTTGGTGTCTTGGAAGAAAAGGGAGGAGCATCTTGCATTCTTATAATAGGTATTCAAAAAAATTAGTGAATTTTTGTGCATCAACTTGAAGAAGTGCAATTCATTGAAGGAATTGATACACTTTGGATTCATCATATCTCAAGGTGGATTGTATTTGGACACAAAAACTTTGCATTGTTGTTGTCTCTAGAGATAAATCTAAGGAGAAATAGAATTTTTGTTTCCATGGGTTAACTAGCCTCTATAGGAAGTTAATTAGGAAATTTATTGTTATATACTCACCCTTGACATACTACATGTAGAAGGGAAGTTTTGAGTGGATATTTGTTGCTACTAAGATTTTCTAATTCTTGAAGAAGGTGGTGGAGGAACAAATGCTTGTACTCCTAGATTTTTTGAATAGTTTTCAAATTGATTACAATACCCACAAAAAAATAATTAGTGTAGTCATGATCAAAGAGGATATATCAATCACATTTAAAGGGATTAAAATTCATTCATTTATCATTATCTCACATCTATAAGCATCATTCAAATATCATTTGCATTTAGGAAAGGAGCATGCTAGGAATAAATAAATTGAAGTACCTAAAAAGAATCTAAACCTACATTGCATCATCCTAGCATTTTTATATAATATTTTGTTATCTTTTATCTTAGCACAACAATAAATTCAATTTTTTTGAGGGGTTAAATCAGGAGAGTACATCCCCTAGTGATTGATAACCATCAAAATGTATTCTTAAAGATCATAAGTCCTTGAAGAAAAAAATCAATCAATTTAGTAAACCAAAGAATAAAAGCATACAAATTGCAAGATCAAATCTATGACCATTTGTGCCCACATAATTATCCTAGATATATGGATTCAACCTAGTCAAAACCACAAATTTTCTACAAAATCTAGGTTAGGGAATACACTCAAGGTATTAATTTTCTAACACCAAGACATCAAATTAGAATTATTCTCCTTCGTCAAGGATAAATCTAAGTGTCCTAACCTTATTTAATTTTTGTAATTTGTATGTTTATTTTCTTGATATTTATCATCCTTGCCTCTCTTATCTACAGTGGTTTGTATATTCCTTTCCTTTATTAATTGATTAGTCTAGATAACATAGTAGGGAAGGGTAAAATTCCTTTACATTTTAGTAAACCAGTTTGATCCTACACCACCCTAGGGTTTTTATATTCATTGTTTAGGGTTTTTAGATCTACATTTTCCTAAAAATATTATCTTATTTAAAATATTGTTAAAGTTTATGTACCTTTCATTGATATTCATCTTCTCTTTAAGGTTTAAGCTTTATTGTTTACTATATTTTTCTCCACCCTACCCACCCTTAACTATAACATTAGGGTTTCATTTTAGATAGATAATAAACCATTGATATGTTTCATTTTATAAATCAAATTATTTTTTTTGAGATTAAATTTCTATCTTATGTTTATGTTGTGAGATAATCACGATCTTGATCTTCTATTAAGAAGGAGTGCTCATTTTATACCCACCCTTAACTATAACATTAGGGTTTCATTTTAGATAGATAATAAACCATTGATATGTTTCATTTTATAAATCAAATTATTTTTTTTGAGATTAAATTTCTATCTTATGTTTATGTTGTGAGATAATCACGATCTTGATCTTCTATTAAGAAGGAGTGCTCATTTTATAAATCATGTTGAGATCAACCAAGAGGATATTCAAGATTATGATTATGATGGTCATGTGGCAAACCAATATTTTTTAAATGAGCTTACTAGTTTGGCTAATGCTAAAAATCCAACACAGCCAACTAATATGATTCACAATACGTTCATCAATAAGCCATTTGAACTAGAGATCTTATAAGCTATTAATACTAAAATTGCTTCATCTATTGTGGCCAGTGCATCTACCTATTCCCCCTCCTTTATGATTGATTTATTTTATACCATTACTCCTTCAACTACCACTATTCATCTCCATACTACCACCCTTACTTATACTATTATACCCCTATATTATTAATCCTTTCTCCACCTACCCTCTCCCTTATGACCTTCCCTCCCCCTTATGGCCTTCCCCCAATTATAGTATATTAAGTTACCCATATGCCTCATGATATATTACACCTCTATGCATATTTCATCCACCACAACTCAACCTATTATCACCCCTCTTAGTTGGTATGAGTTTTCTATCATCCATGAAGTAGTGATGCAAGCTTCTAATTTAAATAATGTATATTTTTTAGTTATCAAAACTAAATATGTTTTAGATCATAGTCAAGGATCCATCATCATGGAGAGGAATATGTGGAATTAGATTCCATAATTAGCCTTAAAAAGAGAGAGGGGAGATGGGATGAGAGAAAGGAATTAAAATTCCAATTAAAAAATATATGAAATTGAATGATTAAATAAATATGAAATTAAAATATAGATAAAGGGTGGGTTAGAATATGGAAGGTAAATGAATTTGTTGAGAATGAAAGATTGCTAGAATATAAATCGATAAGAATAAAATTAATTTGGAAAATGTAAGAAAAATCTTAGTAACATCAAAAATATGAGAAGGCTGAAGATAAATACACAAATGTGTGAGATCAAGATGTATTACGAAATATATATAGTTATAATTTAAATATAAAAGTATTTAATGGTTTGAGAAAAAAGTATCCGACTGAAAAACAAACATATTTTAAACTAGAAGATTGCATCGTCATCCCTCTTAGTTAACCTAATCCTACATCCACCACTCAATTCCATGCTATGGCTATCCCTCGTTCTATCTTGATGTTTGTTCCTTTACATACCCTTTATCATTTTTCCTTCTTTGTGAATCTTTCCCAACTTTCACCTCTTTCATCCCTCCTACTTGTCACACCCATTCCTATACACACAATAGTGGCACACAACCTTCACTAGTTACCTTTGCATCTTCCACCTTAGATGCACCGCTTCATAAAATAGATCAAGCAAAGAAGAGAGTAGATGCTAAACTAAATGGACAAGATAGTAAATAATTCAAGGATGCTGGACATGCACCATTATCATGTGATATTGTTATGCACCCTCTCCCTAGGGGATCTATAGCTCCACAATTTCCAACGTGTGATGGAAATGCTTATCAAAACACACATTTGAAGTCTTCCATGGATACATTGTGATATACATCCTATATGAGGATGAGCTATTAATGAATTTATTTCTATAAACCCTAAAATATTGCTCTATTGTGTGGTTCTTTTCACTTCCTTAATTGATTATTCACACATTTGATCATTTGATGAAGGTGTTTCTAAAATAACTCAAAATGAATATGGTCCTTGGATTTGTAATTTTTGACCTATCTCAAGGAATAAATTGGCACATTAGTGACTATGTTATAAGTTTTTAGTATTTATTTTCTAAGGTAATTAATCCTTTACAATATTTTAAATTGTAAAACATTTTTATTAGGGGATTACTTAAACCAATTTAAGATAATGGGTATCTAAACAACTTTACATCTTTCATGGATTTTTGTATAATTGTAAAAAATAATGAGTCAAAATTGGTATGAATATATGTTTTTAGGTATAAGTCACCACATCAAAATAAATCATCATATCCCTCAAAGTATCAAAATTCAAATAACTTTTCAAATGGTAGTGAGATGAAGGAAAAATATTTTGATGTGGACCTTTGACATTGAAAACAACAAGAAGATAATGTAGATAATCTACTACCATAAGCTTTGTTATAAGATTTTCATAGATAGAATTGATAACGAACATAATAGACTCTTATGACAGGACTTGATATTCCTCCTTGGTGTATGTACATGATTTATGAGATTCTATGCTTCTAACTTAAACCCTAAAACCTTTCTAACCATTCCATGTCATATTGACATCATTCATTTAGGTCTACTCCTCTATATATTCAACTAAATGGTCAATTTATCATTGTCATCAAATTCTAGGAACATAAAGATCATTTTCATGTCTTTGCCTTTGAGTATTCTTTGTATCTTTCTTGACTTGTATGCTTTTAACTCTAGGGACTTTCCCTATCCATCCTTTCATGACTTCAAACTCTAACCTGTTGACTTTCTTTAATAGTTGATTTTGCTTGACACATGTATTTACTATAATGTATATTGACTATTTTTCACCTACTATTCATCTGTGTTTGACCTCTATTATAAATTCTTATGGACTATGAGGGCCTTGGACTACCCATTCATCAACATGTACACATAAGACTCTCTTTGGTCCTCTGTCCACTCATAAGACTATCACATATCCTTATCTTCGCATGATCCCTTTTATTGTTAGTGCATGCTTGAATGTCATTTGAATTATTTTTCTTTGCTTGATCTTCATGATCTATTGGTACTCATTTGATTGTCTCTATAGTTTTGCTCCTTTCTCTCCTTACTATACCTTATATTTTCATGCTTCATACCTTTGAAACTCTATTATTTGTCTTTATTATCTACTATATGGTGTTTTTAAGGCGTGAGTGTCTTTTTCTTTGTAGGCCTTATCTTGCATTTATGAGTAGAGTGGAGTATAAGGTTTTAACAAGGGTTTGACAGATCTTTGAAAAAGTTTTGACAACACTCTATCAATTGTTCACCATACAAATAATAAAGATTTTTATAGTGAGACCCAAAACAGATAAAATGACTATCATAGGACCTTCATACCTATTCTACTATGCAAATCTCAGGAGAATTTTATAGACGTACTTCTCAAATAGATGCAAGGGAAGGTTATCATTCTCTACACTTTATATTGATAACTATGTTTCTTCATATCAATGAGAAAGTTTCAACATATAACAAACCTGTAAATATGGTTTGAAGCCATGTTGAAACTGCACCTTGAAGAATTTTACACATGTGGGTATGATCTATCATAGACTTTTGGAACTTATCTAATGCCAGGCAATGTGCCCCCTTATTAGCAGCAACATGTTCTCCTTGTGCCAGTTCCAAGTGAGACTTTTTCAACTCTCCTACAACATGAGGTTTTAGCTTCATACAAGGAAACAACAACTTCCACACCAACACACAAAAATCCTCAACCTCCTTGCAACATGTTGTCTCTTTCTTTGTGAAACAACAATATGCTCTTCAAGCCTATAGACTCTTTCAACACAAACCATCAGGTGTTGGTCTCACACTACTTATATATGTTCCTATGAGACATCCATTAACACCTTTAGGTGTTGTTATTAATCATAATCGTATTAACTCATTTGTCTCTCATTTTTTTATGTTTCCAACCCTTCCTTTTGATTCCTCTCTTTCTTTCTTTTTTTCTAATGGGCCTATATATTCATTCTATTTTATATTACTTTTTTTATCTTAATAATTAATTACAAAATATGATTGAATAGATTCGATGTCATGTCATTGCTTGGATTGCTATTGAAGTTGAATGGTTCCAAATGAGCTCACCAATGATCAAGTCTTGTTGAGTGCAAGGCATCAACATTATAAGTGATGAGGTTGGGATCATGCTCTGGATGAATTTGACAAAATGAATGCTCCTGAATTCGTACTCGTAGCCATAGCTTTATTTTTGCTCTTGTAAATAGTTAAATGATTGTACAAATTTGATATAAAAACCCTCTAACAAAAAAAAAACTTTATCATATCATGTATAAAGGATCATTTTCCATCAGTTACAAAAATTTATATACAATTTTCCAACTTTAAAAAAAAGGTTGAGCTCCAATCATTCTAATTTCTTAACTAACTTGTGAGATTATACTATTGGTCTTTTAATTGACAATATTAGAATCTTGCATTCATTCGTACACTCACATGCATATATGACAGAAAAATGAAAAAGAAAATGTGTAGTAAATTCATATTGCAATGATGATGACATGACCTTCCACCAACAAAATTATTGATATGTGAAAAAAATCCATAATCACCTCTACACTAATCTAATCTACATTATTAGAATCTTTCATTTATTCTAATCAGTGCATATATAACAGGAAAAAAAAAGAAAAGGAAAATATATTGTAAATTCAGATGCAATAACAGTCCACTGACCTTCCCCGACAAAATTATTGAGAAAATCTTTAATCACCTCTACACCAATCTGATCTAGATTATTAGAATCTTTCTTTCATTCGTAATCCCGTACATATATGACAAAAAGAAATGAAAAAAAAGTGTGTCCTGAATACGGATTGCGAAGACAACGACCTTCCGCCAACAAAACTATTGATATGTGCAGAGTAGTTCGACCGATGGTCACCTCTCCACTACTCTCCTCCACGAAATTCGTACAAATTAGATATACCCACCATAAGAAATCACACGCCAATGCCAATGCCGCCCAATGAGAGGCGCGCATTAGATCGAATCAGTTCAACATTTCTGGACCATTCACTTGATCTTCGTTTCCGCGTGTCAGAGTCTTGTACATTGCGTCTTTCTAGATTACAATTCACGAGTACCTAAAATGAAGGAAAATGATTCACTAGGTAGTAAAATGATATAAAACGCAGAAAGAGAGTTTGTAGGGTCTACGTATCTGAGAGCTACACAGACCTCAGTAGACTATTCTCCCACAGGTTTAAGCCGCTGAATTTGGGTGCAAAGATAGAGGCGGAATTGGAATAGTCATGCGATAGGGCCCACCAATTCATGTTATTTAATTTCACACAAAGACAAGAAAAAGTAAGGAGGTATCACAATTGTAGGCCCCACTAAAGTTGGAGAGGCCTCGCAGGGGTTTGTAATGGGCTTGTGGTTACATTCATAACTCTTTTTGACCATGTGAAACCCACTTCTATAAAATTCAAATAGTGGATAGAATTTTATGATAATTGATTTAGATAAAATAAAAGATTTTTAATGTTCATGAGTTTAAAGAGAGTTTGTGGGATAACAATTTTTTATGTTTTTTTTTCGTGAAATGTTGATTTTTTGTTATTTAATTTGTTAATGAATTATTTCGTTCTTTCAATCATCTTTGTGCTAAATAAATCTTGAAAAGAAGTAGCTACTAAAATACTTATTTTCTTGATCTCGATGTTTGTGTAAGCTTTACGATCCAAAATAAAGTGTTTTATGCTTCAGTTGTTGTGCAAAAGACACATATCCTCAATTTGATTGTGAAAGTATTTTGTAGTTTAATTATATATTATTTTTTACATCGTTAGTATTGTTGTAAAATTTAATATATTACGTTGAAATATATGAGTGTGTCGTGCCTAAATGTGAATGAACAGATAACAAATGTATACATGTATGGTGCTAGTTGAATCACTATATGATGCGGTTATGTATGCTACCACGTGTCTCAAGTGTATGATGTTGAATTGAATGTGTTGAAACATATGTGCATTTAAGTTGTACATAATGCTAAAGTATTCCATAAACAAGAATATTTTCGTCAAACTCTTGAAAATTAAGATGACATGATTGAAGAATGTGCATGTTGGTGCAATGTGACTAAACAACACATACATAATCGCCTTATATTGTCTTTAGATAAAGCTTCTTGGGAAAAAAGCATACATAAATATGTACGCAAAGCCATAATACCATATTCTTAACTATATTCAACATATATTGACACTATCAAAGTTGTGTGCAAGGGAAGGAGCACAAGTTGCACACAAATCATTTTTTGTCTAACTTATGCAATTGTCCATGATATGTAGCCTTTTTATCCTATGCTTTAAGTTTCAACTCTAACAAATCATCTATATACATTTGTTCATTTGTGTAGCTTCTTATTCCACTTAGTAGGCATGTGTAGAAGTTGTGTACTTTTTTGTCTCCATATATTTCAAGGGAGTTGCTTTTGAAACTATCTAAAATATTATATAATGAAAATCAAAATTTTTAGGTTGAGACTTATTGTAATAATTTTTTCTGCCTTTGTAAATAATTATTCATATTGATAAATTATGATACATTGAAACTCACTTTTTTAATAAATTTGAATCTAAATCTCAAAGATTATTGCACACATTAGATTGTTAAAAATTAGTAACATTATCTAAAGGTGTAATTGGATGACACATACACATGTATATACGCACGCTCATATCAATCAAATCTTGCATGGAATGACTTTAACAACAAAATATAAATGTGTGGTATTTAATCAAAAAGACTATGTATATATGTTCCTATGAAACATATATTAACATTGTTAGGTGTTGTTACTATTCATGATCTTATAACTTGTTTCTCTCTCTTTTTTATGTTTGTAACCCTTCCTTTTAGTTCTTCTCTTTCTTCTCCTTTTTTAATGGACTTAAATCTACAATTTAATTCATATTACTTTTCTTATCTTGATAATTAATTATGAAATATAATTGATAAAAAATTGTTTGTGATTTTCCCCCCAAAACTTTCTAATTCAACCAAGTTAGATGGCAATAATATGATTCAATGTTGATGGGCCCTTGGTTTGATATTGAAGTTGAATGGTTCTAAATGAGCTCAACAAGGATCAAGTCTTATTGAGTGTAAGCCCCCAACACTATAAGGGATGAGGTCGAGATTATGTTGTGGACGACTTTGAAATAATGGATACTCTTTGGTCTTTGCTCTTAGTCAAAGAGATTTGAGAGTAAGACTTGTGCTCTTGTATTAAATAGCTAACTAACAAAAATACACTTTATCATATCACATATAAAGGGTCATTTCCCTTATGTTACAAAAATTTCTATACGGTTTTCCAATTTTAACAAAATAAGAAGTAAAAAAAAGTTGAGCTTCAATCATTCTAATTTCTCAACTAACTTGTGAGTTAGACCGGTGATCAAATCAATATTATTAGAATTTGTACACACGTACATATATAATAAAAAAACCAAAAAAATGTCAAATTACAATGACAACTACCTTACGCCAATCAAATTATCATTAATATTTTGAAAATGAACATTATTAGAATCATTAATATTTTGAAAATGAACATTATTAGAATCTTTCAGTCATTCATAATCCCGTGCACATATGACAGAAAAATGAAAAGAAAATGTGTCGTGAATACGGATTGCAAATGACAACGACCTTTCCGCCAACAAAACTATTGATATGTGCAGGGGAGACCTTTCCACTGCTATCCTCCACACAATCTTACAAGAAATTCGTATAAATTATGAATACCAACCACAAGAAATGCACACGCCAATGCCATTGCCATTGCCGCCCAATGAGAAGCGCGCATTAGATCGGATCACTTCGACATTTCTGGACCATTCACTTGATTCTCGTTTCTGCATTGCGTCTTCCTAAGTTACAATTCACTAGTAAAATCAAGGAAAATGATATAAAACGCAGAAAGAGGATTTGTAGGGTCTACGAATCTGAGAGCTAGACAGACCTCTGCCGACTCTCTTTCTGCGTTTTATATCTTTCTCCCGCAACTTTAAAGAAGCCGCTGAATTAGGGTGTAAAGATAGAGGAGGTGGTGGAATAGTGGTAGGGCCCACCAGTTCATGTTATTTAATTACGCATAAAAATGATAAAGTAAGGCATCATAATAGGAGGTGTAAAGATAGAGAAGGTGGTGGAATAGTGATCAGATAGAGTCCACCAATTCATGTTATTTAGTGGTGGAATAGTGGTCGGATAGGGCCCACCAATTCATGTTATTTAATTGTGCATAAAAATGACAAAGGCATCACAATTGGGAGGCCCCACCAAAGTTGAGGAGGCCTCTCAAGTTTGTGGTTGCCTTCATAACGCTTTTTGAATGTGGGATATTTGTATAAAATTCAAATAGTGGGAGAGAATTTAATGATAACTAGTTTAGATTTGATATAATAGAATGACGAATTTTAATATTCATGAGATTAAAGATAGTTTATGGAATAACAAATCTTACAAATTTTGTTTTATAAAGTGAACTATCATATTCTTTCAACCATCTCCTTGTTAAATAAATCTTGAAAAGAAATTACTACTAAAATATTTACTTACTTGACCTAAATATAAATGTTTTTCTATTTCAACTATTTGACACATATCATCAATTTGATTCTAGGAATATTTTATGGTTAGATATATTTAGATATAATGAGAGTTAAGTAAGTTGTTTATATTTATGAAAGAAAAACTTCTATGAAGCATGAGTTATAAAATATGGTTCAATATAAATTGACTTAAAACTATGTAATTGAAAACATAGAATATACGATTTTGGAGGCACCACATATGACTTGATAGATTACTTCATATTTGACCGTATTTTATCAAGTTTAGTTGTTTTCTTTAATATTAGACGCAAAACTCTTCAACTTGTGATGTCTTGGAACCTTGGCTATTATTTTTCTCAATAATTATTAGAATGTTATTCAATGAATGACCCTGTAAATAAGGTTGTTATTCTTCTTAGAAGGAGTGATAGTCAAGGTTTAGTAGATTACTATTCATATTCCAAAATATTTTAAAAACTAAATATGTACATTGAAATTTTTGAATAAATTTTACATTTAAATGTTACATAATTAAAACATTTATTTATTTATAGTATATACTATTTTTATTTAGAAATATAATAAATAAATTAACAAATTTATTATCATTCATGAAGAATCGCCTACTATTATATACTTACAATATGTTATCTTATCCCCTAAATTTTCTAACGTGATCTAATCATTATTGATGCATGTTGTTAAAGTTGGATGCGACAATTAATTTACAAAATGGATCACCGTTAGCATGTGTGCAACCATTAAAATCCCTATTATCACATGTATAACAACTCATTTTAAAGTACTATAGTAGTGCCATGTGTGTAATTACTAGTTTACAAAGTAAGATTATTAGAGATTATCTTCTTACTATATTAACAATTGTTATTTTAAATTAAAAAAATTACCAAATTCTAGTTGGAGATTGTGTTTGTAATAATATGTTCTTGTTTTCTTTCCCCTCTCCCTTTTCTTTGGTGATTTTGTCATTTTCGGTTAAATTAGATTCTTAGTAAATGGTCTAGTAAAGTATAGGATGTCTTTGGTGATCTTGTCATTTTTGGTTAGATTAGATTCTTAGTAAATGGTCTAGTAAAGTACATGATGCCTTTGGTGATTTTGCTATTTTTGGTTAAATTAGATTCTCAATAAATGGTCTAATAAAGTACATGTTCTTACTATTGTTGGAATATGTTGTCATTGATGTCAAAGGACATATAATGTGGATAAAGTTTATACATGTTATTACTATTGTTGGTGTAGACACCTAAATTTGGACACTTGATTTATCCAAATTTATCCCTTTCGTCTAAACATCCCCTTATCCGCATTAATTAAGTAATATCACTATTATTTTATTAATCCCTCTAAAGTTCTTCTAATCCCTAAGGTATCTAGTTAAATAATTAAATACCTTCCCCCTTTCATCAAATGAATTAAATAAATATCCCTTTATGTCACATCCTCCATCATTTTTATCTAAGCCTAATTATTCTCCTAATCTCATCATTAGGATGTGCACATGCCTAATCCTTGATTAGGATGTGTCACATCCTCCAACTTTTGCAATTTGGCCTCTAATATCTCTTAGCCACCTAACCCTCCTCTAATCCTTCATTAACTAGCCTAATCAATCTCTCAAGGAATTTTTAATTCTTTTTATCCTTCCAAGGAATATTAAATTCCTTTTACTCTTCCCCATGTGATCTCTGACTTGTCACATCAAGTCACATGTAAAATCTAACCCTCTTCTAATCTTCATTAATTAGTCTAATCAAGTACTTGCACAACCTTAATCACTTAATTGAGTCAACCCTATTAAAAAAAAAATTCTTTTTGGACAAGGCATCTTCATTCCCCATGTGAATTTTTAATTCACATTTAATCCCCCAATGCATTTGAAGGAATTTTAAATTCCTTCTCTCATCCCCATGAGAATATTTGAGGAATTTTTAATTCCCCACTTGTCCTCTCACCCACATGGGGACAAGTACCTCCTTTATGAGGAGATCTTGTTCCAATCCCAAGGTACTATGTACCCTCTCCATGTCATGTCCTATCATTCCACCTCATGCACACATCACCCTTTTTGAGCCACTTCACATACCACATGTCAAGATGTGAGGGCTTGTGAGTTCTCAACTCACCTTAGCCCTACATCTTGATCTTGGTGGCTCAATCTTGACCGTCCATTTCCCTAGAGATTTCCAAAATCTCTATAAATACCCCCTCTTTTCTCTCATTTTGGAAATCATGCATTGTAACCAAACTCTTGCAAAATTTTCCTAGAACCCATACTTAGCCATTTTCATGCTTGCACCCATTTGCATCCATTATCATATCATCATCTAGCTTGCATTTTGTCATCCAAGGAGCATACAACACCGAAGATCGAAAGGCCAACCAAAGGATCGATTCGACACAAGGTAAAAGGTTCCACTTGTTTTTATTTTGTGTTGATTCCAACTAGGCTAATCTTGAGGTGTAGGTTGTTTTAGTGTTATTTTGCATTACTTTGTTTTCTGCTCGTTTTCTACCACCTAATTTCGACCTATCATAGTTGGAATATGTTGTCACTTATGTCAAAGGAAATATAATGTGGATAAAGTTTACTTCACTTCATAGATGGCATCTTCATCATATAAACTATATGGAGTGATTCACATTTGCAACAACTCACTGGTAGCAATTATGACATAATAAAATAGGTAGTGAATAATATTAAAAGCAATGACTTAGTTTGAAAAGGAACAATAATTTAAATTAAGGAAGAAGCAAATTAAGTTTAAAGGAATATGCTTTTCGACTTCATAAAGATAGATGTTAAGGATACAGATCATAATCAGCGCTTCATATTGGTGTTGCATATGCTCTTAATTTTTTACCAAGGCAAAAGCATTTATGATCTTAATTATTGCCCAAGTCAAATCATATGGTTAATGTAGCGTCAAGTTCAATAAGGGACAAGGCCGACCCCTTCTCATTGCCACCACTCTTGAGGGAATAGAGGTTGAAATTAATTAATTGTGATTAAGGTCGACTTCAAGGAAAATTAAAATAAATTAAGGCCAACTTGAAATGGAACAGTTGCCTCTATTGGTGAAGAGACATAAAGAGATATAAATAGAAGATGAATGGAGTATTATAAAAGCAAGTTATTAAAATAAAATATCATACGAAGTAAAGTATAATTGGCACAAAGATAAATATGAAAAATATCTCAGATGTGTAAGGTGAAATTAATCTAAGAAAGATCTACAACAATATAGATCAAAATTTTGTGGAAAGAAAAAGAATGGTAGTGAGGAGCAACGATGATGTTATAAAGGGTGTGAAACAATGAAAAGGAATATTTTTCAAGTTTTAGCATAGAGAGGGAGCAAAATATAAAGAATTAAACTGATTTATTTTGAGAAGATATTATGATGAATAAATAAAAAGGTGATTTTGTTTAATTAAATGAAACAATTAAGTCTAACAAAAAGATATAATTATATTATGAAATTCACCTCTTTTGCCAAACAACACATCCCTCCATGAAGTCGCCTACCTTAAGATGATATAAAGAATGGAAGATATGTGGAATTAGAAGCAAATTTCTATGAATATTGTGTGAATAAAAGGCAGATCCAAAAAATAAAATATGAAGTGTAATTCAAATTTATATCAGAATATATGAAGAGAGTATTGATGTTGTGAAGAGAAGAACTTTAATGATATATTTTTTTTGAGTAAAAGAGCGGATTGAAAAGAGATAAAGGGGAAGAAAATGAAAGGCAATTCAGATCTATATAAAGACAAGATGTTTCCCATCTATGAAGGGTATATACAAATATATATAACAAATATATGTGAAGAGTAAAAGTAGATTGTAAAGTGAAT
The DNA here is from genome assembly GCA_007258455.2 of Sequoia sempervirens. Classification (NCBI taxonomy): domain Eukaryota; kingdom Viridiplantae; phylum Streptophyta; class Pinopsida; order Cupressales; family Cupressaceae; genus Sequoia; species Sequoia sempervirens. The sequence continues at coordinate 1,165,910,228 of VDFB02271358.1, forward strand.
TTGATCAAATGGTAAGGCAAAAAATAATGTGAAAATAATGTCATGATTATGATCGATTGTTTGAAAAGAATTGGTGCATAGATTGGACCAGATTTGTGAGAGATATTGTGCTTGATAGTGATCAAATTTGGAAGGAAGATTGTGAATGACTGTAATCAAATTTGTAAAAGAAGGTTATTGTGTGGATAGTGATTAGATTTGGAAGAAGAATATTGTGTGTTTTTTAATTAGATTTGTGAGAGGAAGAGCCCATGAAGAAGCACACTATATCAGCCATTGAAGGATTAAGACGTTAGAGCCTCTTGGTGGGTTGGAGCTTAGTTTGTGCGGGGCTTGGAGCCTCCAATATGTTGGAGCCTATCAAATAGAGGTTGGAGCCTCTTGTTAGGTTGAAGTTCAATTTGTGTGGGGGTTGGAGTCTCCAATAAGTTGGAGCCTATAATTATGTCAAGTGGAGATTGGAGTCTCTAGTAGGTTAGAGCTTACAAGAAGAAGAAAGAAGATATATATAAGCAATATTTTTTGTGGTTTTCTCCTGAATGGGTTTCCATGTAAATCGTGTGTTCTCATTGTGTACTTAATTGCTAGATCTTACATATGTTTAGTTGATGTAATTAATTGAGTTTGAAAAGTAAAAGATTGTTAGATATGATTTGCCTCCCCTCTCAGTATCACTGTGTGCTCATCAACTACTCCAATAAACAAGCCTTTAAAGAAGAGTATAGGTCCAAGATTGTGGTTCTCAAAGAAGACTCTTGGAGGGAAGATAAGCAGATGTGCACCTTGGTTTTAGAGAATCTTCTAATGTCATAAAATAACTTGTTAACTCTCATGTGAGATGACAACAAACTATATAACACATTAGGAAAGGTGCTTAAGAAATATGTATTGGAAAAAGAATTAAATTTGAAATTGTTAAATTTATTTGGTTTGTCATCTTCATAAGCTTTTGTGTTTGCATCAAAAGGTAAGATTATCATAAAAATAATTAATAGAATAAGAAACAAGAGAAATAACAAAAGAAAGTGTATCAAGACAATAGTTGATCTTCTAAATATGTCTATGTGCAGTGTTTTTAATCTACCTAAAATGCAAGAAATCAAGCAAAAGACTAAAAAAGTAAGCAAAACACTCAAGATTGGGCTTAAGATGAAACTCAAACTTAAAAATGATAATAAACCAATTTTTACCTTGTTTGAGTTTGATAAAGTTGTTTGACCTCATTGATGACTTTATATGTGTGCTCCTAGAATGATTTCGGTAGCATAATGGCTTGATTTTTGCTTGATTTGGATGCAAGGATGGTGGATTTGGATATGGATGCAAAATGGTAGTGTGAGCTTGAGAGATTGAGAATGATGAATGCTTGCGAATGGATAGAATGGTTAGGGCTGCAAAAATGGCTAAGTGTTAGTCATTTTTCCAAGGGAGATAGAATGGATGGTGGAGATTGAAAGAGGCAAGAAGATCAAGGTGTTAGCTCTCAAAAACGCAGGCTAAATGCCTCAAGAGGTTGCCAATCTCCTGATACGCTTTAGGGTAACAAACAAGGTTGGAAGAATTCAACCTTCTACTCTTTAGGCGCTGCAAAACCTGGGTGGGTGTACCTCTTCGAATAATGCAGACTTAACTTGTGATTAACTTCTTGAAACAATTTGTTCACAATGGCAATGGGAAGTAAACAAATGAAATCCAGCTTGAAAACAATAATAATATTCTGATGTGAATCCTAAAATAAGTGCTCAATTAACAGATGTAAAGAAAAATAAATGAGTTCAAATGGTGAAGTGCAGAGACTAGTGCCTTGTTGGGTATGCGGAGTCAAATGTGATCAAGATAAGCAACACTTTCTGGAGAAGACACAAATTATCTGGCATATGTTTTGTTTACAGCTTGTATAAACATGCAACAATGTAACTACTAAGTTCTACTTCAATAATCCAAGATGAGTTTCTCTGATTATTGTGATCAATAAAAGGATTTAATCTTTGCTTGCAAGAACCAGTTGATTGATCACACAAATACAACAAATGTGTATCGATAAATCAAACATAAACTTGTTATGTTAATTTAAACAACCAGAAAAATCAATCATGGAGACAACTTAGCAGTATTTTTCATTTTAATTCAACAAATAATTGACACCAGAGAAATGCAACAACATCAACTGAATCTCATAAATACCTCCATTGTGAAATCATGCAATAATAGCCTCTGGTCTGATAATTTTACTCTACTGTATCTACTTGTAGTATTGAAAATCTAAATTTCAGTCCCAATTAACAACTGGTTCATGCTTATTTATACACTAGCATGAGAAAATATCAAAATAAAATATTATGTCCGCCCTCCACAAGATTTGGGCTCAATTCAAGTCAGCCAGCAACGGTCCCCAAGCATTCAACATGTCGGCCACAAGATTTTGAAATCCTATTTTTACTAGTAGAACAGTCGGCCAAACACAACATATCGCCCTGCCAAAGGCAATTCAAACACTTATCCCTGCGCCTTGTATTTTGCATTCGCCGTGACCACCAGTTTGCTATGTCGAAGTCAAGAAGTATCACTTTTGTTCCTTTTATGTTTCGCCATAGCCCATCGCCTTCGGTGAGAAGTCACAGAGATAACAAAATGCTTTATCAAAAAGAACTTTACCTCCAATTTGTCGCTGTAACAACCCATTAGTCATACCGAAGCCACATAGTATTCCTTTGTTCCTGCTCTGCTTCGCTATAACACATAAGTATCGGGGAGACCACATACCGAGACCAAAATACCATGCTGAAAGGAATTCACTTTTGTTTCACATTCACCGTGACAAGGCAACACTTACTCTGAAAACCATCTCCCATCCGCTTTCGCTAAGACAATGCAGTGTCAGGGAGAGGTTACATAGATCACTCCAAGTTTCACCGAAGGGCCCGAGCTCACACCTGTTCGCCAAGACACTATAGATTTCTCACCGATAAAGTCCTTATGCCCCATGTATATCACTATAGCTTTCAACCTTCAGGGGGACCTCTTGTAGATTATCCAATGCTTCACCGAAGGTCTTCAACTATCCCCGCATCACCAAGACAAGGCAACACCTATGCCGACAAGGAACTACATGTTTTCCATCGGTGAGACTGGAGGTCACTCGCCAAGACCTCATGTCAAAAACCCCTATCTTGGCCGAAACACCTCCATATGCGCCAGTCGGTATAACATGTTGAGCTCGCCAAGACATGATACCAATAACCCATAGCCACGCTGAAAAGAAACCCACATGCGAAGTCGACGAGACATATTGTATTCGCTAAGACCACTCACCGAAACCAAAAGGTTACACCGCGCAACATCATTGTCATATTCATCCTCGCTGAGACATAAAAAGACTCCTGCCGAAAACCCTTTGGTAGAAAACCTTTTGCACCGTCGGTGAGACAAACTCACCTCGCCATGACACTATACCGAAGGCACTCAACTTATACCGATGAACCACCAAAATGCAAAGTCGGGGAAACAAGTGATATTCGGTAAGACACCACCCCAAAAGCCATAACATATGCTGATAACCGCCAGCAGAAGAAAACCCAATCGTCGAGACAAGATAAATGTCTTGCCGATAGGCAACAAACATTTGCCAGTAGAAAAACAGATTGGAGAGACCCAAATGTCGTCACCTCGAAACACCTGAAACAAAAGATATTAGCAGAAAAACATAGTGGGTCAGGGAGACAATGGGAGACCTATGCTGATATGAACCAGAATGTGGAAAACACATAGATAGATGATTTGGGGGTCAGATATGAGCCAAAAAATGAGCAAACAAATTATGAAATGAAGGAAATATGCACAAGGAAATACTCATATGGAGACTCAGGGGACATGAAAAATATGCAAAAATCATATGATTTTAATAGTTCCAACACAAGGGTTGAGATCAAAGAGGTGACTAAAGGAATTAAAAATTCCTTTTTAATGTGCATAGGAATGATAAAAGGAATTTAATATTCCTTGGGAAAGAGAAAAGGAATTTAATATTCCTTGGGGGATGAGAGAGGAATTAAAAATTCTTCAAAAGGACCTCGGGAAGACAAAAGGGAATTAAAAATTCTTTGGGATATGGGAAGAGTTGACTAAGGCGTTGATTAGACTAGTTGATGAAGGATTAGAGGAAGGTTAGGTGGCTAAGGAGGATTAAGAGCCAACTTGCAAAAGTATTAGGATGTGACACATCCTAATCATGGATTAGGAATGTGCACATCCCTAATGATGGGATTAGGAGGTGGATTAGGATTAAGTGAGATCATGGGGGATGGGAGATAAAGGAATTAAATAAATGGATTATTTATTTAATTCCTTGGAGGAAAGGAATAAAGAGTAAAGTATTTAATTATTTAACTAAATACCTTAGGGATTTAGAGGACTTTAGGGGTATTAATTAAATAATAGTAATATTACTTAATTAATGCAGATAAGACGATACTTAGATAAAAAAGGATAAATTTGACCAAACATAAGTGACCAAATTTAGGTGTCTACAATGTCAATTTGAAAGATGAGTCTAAGTATAAGGGCATTTATTTATATTGTAAGAAGGATGTAAGCCATATAGGAAATTTTAATGTTTAATTTAGCTCATAAAATAGAAAGTGGGAAAATGAATAAATGGTTTTCTTACAAAAATTATAGAAACCTTTATTTATAGTTATAATGATGTTGGTGGTAGGACAATGTTCATTACTATCATTGAGAATATATCATATTGGATTTTGGATACAAGTTTCCATAAGTACCTTAGTGATGACAAGGATAGTTTTGTGTCCTAAACAATATGAGGTGATGGTTATAATATTGCACGATTAGAGATGATTGTTTAGTACAGGTGCTTTGTGTGGGACAATGAAGTTAAAAAATGGCTTATTTGATAATGTTTTGTATGCCATGTTGTTACACCACGTTTCTCAATTACTAGAGTACTTTTACCTTCATGAGTAAATATGATGATAAATGTAAATCATGACCTTAATATGTTTGATAGGTGAATAAAATACTAAAATTGCATTAAGATGATATTGCTTTTTAAGGTATGATTATCTTTTACATATACTGATGGAAAATATGATGAAGGAATATGTATTGCAATATGATTACTTTAATGCTTTGATGATGCAAATGAATTTCATGTAAACGACTAACTACCTTTGTGATGCACTAAGTTGGATGCAGGAAATGAATCAAGCCTCCAAAAGAGAGGGGGAGTATCACTCAGGGGAAGAGCTTGGTTTGATAACCCTAATGTGCCTATTTGAGCTATCACACGCTCACACCCTAGTTTGGTCATGTTTTTATTAACGATAAACAGGTTTTGAAGGGTGCCTGAAACCCTGAACAAAAAAGAAAGTGGCAGTAAAGATAAGACAAATGACTGCCCACCCAAAAGCAACAAAAACACCAGTTGATTAACAGACCATCAACACACCATCAATAGTCCAAAACAACCAAAAAACTAAAAACTAAAAGGTCGCCAAACAACCATTATAGTAAATCTGTAAGCATTTTTGTAGCCTCCAAATCCTTGGTCGCCAACCTATCATGCATATCCATGATTTCTTCAACATCACAAGCAGGATCTTCTTACCTTTCTTAGTTTTTCTCCTTGTAGGAACACTCGGGCCAATAGCCAAATCAGTCAAATACACATCCAACCCAACACCTTCCCCACAATCCAAGTTAACATGATCATCAAATAGACCCTGCTCGGTCAACTCCTTAGCCTTCTGGTTGAGGAAAACCATACCCTCCACTGAGGCCTCCAACTTCTCCCTACTAATATTAATGAGCGTGTCCAATTCCCTTCTAAGTTTCCTATTTTGTCTTTCCAGAACCACCACTCTCAGACTAAGGTCATTCTTCAGAGCAACAAGCTCCTCCACCATACAACCCACATTGGTATTCAAGGATCTAGAAAGCCCATAAATAGACTCCTGCTCCTTAAGACTGCGAAGAGTAGAGATATTGCATCTGGCAATAGTATCATGCTTGTTATGAAGATCCTATATTTCTTGAACAAGCCACATAAGTAGATTAAAAGAGATATTTGCCCCTTCTTTGACAAGGCCCGATGCCTAAGAAAAATCCATCGCTCCTAGTTTGGTCATGTTGAGTCAAAGTCAATTTTGGATTTGGTAAGTAAACCCTTGGTCATAATTTTGGGATGTTTAGAATGTTTGTGTAATGGGTTTTGATTTCCTTTGGGTTGATAAGAAGATAGGGTTATTTGTTATGATTTCTTTGTGTTTGTCTTGTCAACTTGAGTTTTGGTGTTAAATATCTTTGATGAGCTTAAAATGATTTAAGGTTGTGAATGAGTATGTATATAGGAACACACACACACACACATATATATATATATGTACACACACACACACACACACACACACACATATATATAAGTATACATATATATAAGTATATTAAATATGCATGTATGTATACAATCAACGACACACACATATGGTCATATGTGTGTGATTGATCAATATGTATACATGTATATATATTTGATATAAATATAAACAAAAGCACCTATATGCATATAGATCGTTATATTCAAATAACAAAAAAATCATGTATATTAATATGTATATATATACATAAATACACATATATTAATGAAGATATACATATATATTATTAAACATATTTTGAATAATAATAGTATATGATAAATATATATTTAATATATATATATATATATATAAAATAATGAATGAACCTATATATTATAGTATATATATATAATGAATTAATGGAGATCGCATATATATTAAAAGGCTTGTATTAGCCATGACTAAACCATATGCAATATATTATGCATAGATAATGTATTATTTACAAATGGTTGTGTAAAGCTAAGATTAAATATAGCACATACGTGAGGTAGTATATTATAGTGCATAAAACCATAGTGTAAACCATATGCAAAACGCATAAGCAAACTTTATAATGTCTTTGACCAAGTGCATATAAAGAGCATGATAATGAGTTTAAAATTGTGCATAAACTAAGAATAAGACCAACACCTACAATAAGAGTTAGCCAACACATGGTCTATAGTGTATTGTTTAATGAATACAAATAAAAGAAGGATGGAAAAGCTAGTGCACAGTATAGTATGAAGTAGTATTTAAAAGTCAATAACATTAAAAGGAATAAGTGAAGCACTTCAAACCAGCGCTATTTGAAGAGATGCATTGCATTAAAAGTTGTCGAGTTTATCTACCACATGAGAAACATTTGTAAAGGTAGTGAACTGTGCCATGTCACAATATTGAGAATACAATTAGAGTTCAAAGTTGCTACAAAGTCTCACAAGCAATGAAGGCACATATATGTTGTTGCATATATATTGAAAACCAACATGTATCATGTAATGGGTGGTGCTATAATAAGAAGAGAAAAGAAAGTAGAAGTTTAAAACCAATAGAAGTCTATTACCTACACCATATCTAGGCAAAGCCATTTGATAAACATGAAACTTAGTCAATGCAAAGATGGTAGAAGTTGGTAAGGGTAGTTGACTTGCAAATCAAATAGGAAACATGTAGTAATGTGTCGTTGTGCCTTGACCAGTAAAAAAATTGTGTTGTCACAAAGAAAGGAGTTTACTCATCCATTCTATGAGCCTGGAAATAAGAGAACTGTTATGTGTTGCAATCTAAAAGTTTAAATCAGCCACATATTAGCTAAGTCGATGCATTTTGGTTTGTTATTAGAGTGGTGGCAGATTTAATAGCTTGTTTGTAGCATTAAGATGCTCATATTTTAGTATAAATAGAGGTGTTCTCTCTACCATTTGATACACTTTTCCATTCTAATTTCTTCATTGTTACTCTGTTGTGATTTTTGTGCAATTGAGTAACTTGGGAGCTTTTGGTGAGAAAGAGAGTTGTTTATGAATTTGTGTTTATTGAGAGTTCTTTGAGAAGAGGCTAGAGCTTAGAGAAAAGATGAGCATTGAAGGAGTAGCAATCGTGATTGTGGAGGTTGAGTTGGAAAGTGTAATATTATCAGTTGGAGCTTTAAAATCCAGGCAAGCTAATTTCTATATCTATAATCTCTTTATGTGGACATGTTATTTAAATTTCATAGTTTGTGGAAAGATGTTTTTGAATGCATGATAAGCTTATTTTATGAGCTTGGTTTATTTCCTAGTTTGGGATATTCTTGTGTGATTCTTGATTGAGTCTTGAATTGGTGAAACCCTTTTATTTGGAATATACATATATTCTATATATTGGAATTTGAGTGGTTATGTTGTTATTATGAACTATATTTAGTTTGATAAAACTATACGTAAATTTGCATAAGTTGTGAAGTATATAAATTAATATTACATTGAAGTGTTATCTTGAAATTGTTAGCTTATGATGCTAGGTAAATCTTTGTGCATAAAGAGGTTAGTAATGCAACATGAATGATGGCATGATAAACATGTCATCATTGATAGGTCGTGATTTTATGCAAACCATGTTGAAAATCTATACTTGATTGATACTCATATCTCCTTGAAAGTAGGAAGAGAGTCTTTTCCCCAGGGTTAGGGTGTATACTTGATTGTTACATCAATATTCAACATCAGGGTTGAATAATGTATTTTTTTATTATGCTATTTTCTTATTTCTGATTAAGAATATATTCCTATTCATGACATTCTATAAGAGGACTCACATTCTGGCAACCTAAAGTCGTATTGAGAAAAGGACTTGTAGGTGTAGAAACACAAACTTCTCTCAAGTTAATGTCCTCCAAATTATATACAAATGTAGTGAACATTGTAAACATGTGAAGATTTGAGTCATATGAATGTAGAGGTTTTAAGATTGTTTATAATCACTTGATTTTTTATTATACTCTTGAATAGAGTCATTTATTGATGAGATTTTTCTCTTGAATGTAGTCATTTATTGATGATATTTTACTCTTGAATGGAGTTATTTATTGATGAGAATTTACTCTTGAATGGAGTCATTTATTATTGAGATCATACTTTTGATTTGAAGTCATTTATTGATGAGATAATACCCTTTGAAAAGGAGTCATTTAATGTTATGACGTTATGATTACCCGAGTGCTTAATTAGGTTATTCCCGGGGTTAGAAATCCATGGGAAAGGGAGTAACCTAGTTGGTCACTTATTATGTGTGCATGTATGGTTAGCTTGGTTATTCCTGGGGTTGGAATAATCCATGGGAAAGGGTGTAACCTAGTTAGTCAATTTGTTAAAGCTTGGTTATACATGGGGTTGGAATAATCCACGAGGAAGGGTGTAACCTAGTTAGTCAAGTTCATTAAAACTTAGTTATTCCTGGGGTTAGGATAATCCATGGAAAAGGGAGTAACCTTGTTGGACAAATTGTTATGTTTGTGAATGATCAATACCAAATTGAGCTAAAGAGTGGGTGAACGAATAACTCGCACTCCAAGTACTAGGTGTTGAATTATTTGGCCAAAGTAGTGTAAGTAGCCACTATTTACACTATCAGTTCACAATGATCCATGATTACATTCTAGGTAGGAAATTCATACATGTAGGTTGTATCCAATGTATGGTAGCTTTAGATATGTAGGACATAACACTATGCTTAGGAAGGCTAGGATTATGGGGCTACCAAACCAATCTCTTCATCGAAGGGTAGGGCCATCTTACCAGTTAGGTAGATGTGCGGGGGACTACAATAATTCTGTGGTTGGCAAAAAAGTGCTTGAGAGATGCTCTCCCTCATATAGTTGGCGGTTAGGATTTGAGGATGTACGCACCAGTATTGGGGACAACTAGAATGTATACACCAGTAACGGGGACATCTAGAATGTATGCACCAATGTTGGGGACATATAGGATGTATGCCCATGGAAGCTATGTATGTAAACATATATCTCTATTTCATTAAGCTCATGGAAGCTATGTATGTAAACATGTATCTCTATTTCATTAAGCTCGTGGAAGCTATGTATGTAAACATGTATCTCTATTCTTATTGAAAAATTGTAAATTGGAAAAATGTTATCATTACATGGGATTATGTAATACACTTTATGAAAATGCAATGGAAATTTGAAATGGGATTAATTTCAAATATGCATCTTTTATTATTGAAATGTAGTGAAAGTTTGGAATGGGTGATTCCAAATGTGCATCTTATTATTGAATTATAAAAGAAAAAAATTATTGCTATATTTTACAAGCATATGTTATTCAGATGTGGGTAAAAACATAGTATATTCTTTGGGTTAAACACCAACATGTTACAACCATTATAATGGTGAAGATTCTCTTATCGATACAACAACTTATTTTAGAAGGATACAATATTGAGTTTCTTTGAAATAGGTATTGGATCAAAGATCAAAAAATAAGTTATATATTATTGTGAGAGGTACTTTAGAGGATAAATGGTTCATCTTTAAAAAAAGTTATGGTCAAGATAATTAGACATTGATTATCTTTGTTAATGATTCCAGTCATTTGTGGCATAAGAGATTAAGTTACCTCAATTACTAGAGTATTAATTTCTTGAAAAGGTATGGCATGACACATGGTTTTCCAAATCTCATTCCATCCAAGAGTGTTTGTGAAGGGTGTGTATATGGGATGTATCACTAGTAAGAATACCACAATGAGAACATTAAATAAACTTGAATTGGTACATAATAATTTGATGCATCCATGACTAGTAAATTTATATAGTCATGTGAAGTATGTTTTGCTCTTGGTTGGTGACTAAATGCAAGGAAGATTGAGTTTTACTTTTTGAAGAAGGATGAGGTTCTTAAAAAACTCAAGATCTTTAAGGTGGAAATCAAGAACCAATCTAGTAAAACGATTAAGAATTTATAGACATGTAATGGCACAAAATATGTTAACTATATATTTTCCTAAATTTTCTTAAGCGTGGAATTATGAGGGTGGAGTAGTTGAGAGAAAAAAAATGATTCCCTCATAGAGTTGGCTAATTGTATGTTGAAAGGAAGGAATTTTCCCATGGTTTATGCTTCTTATATTTTAATTAGGTGCCAAATTTTTTTATGGAGGTGACTCTTGGGGATAAATTGAGTGGAAGGAAGTATTTCTTGTCTTAATTCAAAGTCTTTGGGTGTGTTTATTATGCATAAATTCTCGACAAGAACAAGAAAAAACTTCATGCAAAGAGTCACAAGTGCATATTTGTTGGTTATATTGTAGAATCTAAATCTTAGAGATTATGGGATCTAATCATTAAAAAGGTTACCATTTGCATAGATGTGGTGTTTGATCAAGGGAAGAATGATTTAGATAATAAATATGCTATGATTCCCACTCTACCCACTCATAATGTGTGTTCTCCCACTCAAGGTTCTTTCATAGTGAATTTGAAATATAAAAAAGAAAGAGGGAATGAAAGTGCAACCATTGAACAATTTAAATAAGGGAATAGAGTACATAAGAGAGCCTAGAAGTCTCTAATATTGGTAACAAAATACCTCTTTGGCAAAGATAGACCATTCATGATGCTTTGATAGAGGTAGATGTGTATAATACATTAGACAACAAGTTATTTTATAAATCATACTTTGATGGCTGAGTTACATGCTTTGAATGATCTAGAGATGTGCATGGAGGCTAAGGGAAATTTGGAGTAGAAAACAATAATACAAGATGATTATATTTCTCTCATGAAAAATAAAATTGGGAGCTATGTCAACTACTAAAAGGAAAGAGGGTAATTGATTGCAAGTGGGTCTATAGGCACAAATTTACCTCTAAAAGGGGAATTATAGAACCAAAAAGCTACGCATATACCAAGGAGTACTCACTAATTAAAGGCCAATTAACTACAATGAGATGTTTTCATCAAATGTGTGGTTCACTATTAAAAGGACAATTCTTGCAGTTAGAATGAAGTGTGAGTGGCATGTGCATCCATTGGATGTAAAGAGTGTGTTCCTTCGTGGTAATTTGAAGGAATACGTCTTCATACAACCACCTCCTAGATTCATGAAGGAAAGGAATTTTTGGTTTGTTAATTACTTTAATAGATGGCTTGAAATGGGTCATTTTGCATGGAATGAGAATATTGGACAATATCTTAAGGATTTAGGTGTCGAAAAAATTGCTAAGGATCCAAATATATATTTTAACAAGAATGGTTGATATATTTTTCTTATTGTTCTTTATATGGATGATCTGATTTAATAGTGAATAATTTTATTCCCCTTAATCCTACTATGTCTATTTATGAGTAGTTGTCTTGTGGCTACCTTAACTCTTAAATAAGTTATATAATCATTAGTATAATAATATATAGGTAGCTAGGTTTTCCTAGGGGTTATAGTTAAGTATCTAAGTTAGTCTAGATGGTAGTTATGGCATAATTAGGTATATAGAGGAGTCAGTGGATAGTTATTATCATCATATGTATTATTCTTTCTTATTGAATACTATTGGAGGTACCCCCTCAAAGTGGATTAGGAGGTTCCCCCCCTTGAAGTGGCATATTATTATTAAGTTTTTTTAGGATGTTTCCTACGATATTCTTCTATTAAGCACATTGTTTCATTACACGTTATATTAGAGCATGATCTTGGTGTCGTGAGGACAAAACATTTATTTATTTATTTTGGAGGTCATTTTGGGAAGCAACCATTTCTCTGATTTTGGCAAAATAAAGTCTTATTTATAAAGGCTTATTGAAGGTCACATTGAAGCTACTACAATAAATTTTTTTAAGGAAAATAGAGTAGAAAGCACGAAGTTATTATATAATTAGGGTTACATTAGGGTTTCCACATAATTCTATCCCATAACTAAAAAATCAATGATTTTTTTCTAATATCGAGAATTTATGAAGAACATATTTATACCACTACAATCTAGATTTGAGATCATTTGGAGTAGAATTAAAGGAGGTATTATAAAAGTAGTGTTTTCACCAAATTTTCTCCCAAGGTTGCAAATTAGTGAATTTAGTGAAGATTTTTTGGGGAAGTGAGATATCGTTCTTGGTAGGTTAAAGTAAAATCTTAGATTTATTGGAATTTTTTTTTGTAATTTATTGTGAAATTACTTTTGTACCATGGCAGAGGCTTCAACAAGAGACAGGGGAAGGAATCTTGTCACTCCTAAAAATATTCCTTACAAAGAGGATAAATTGGTGGAAGATATAGATAACATAATTGTTGATATAATAAGGGAATAATCTAAAAATTTGAAGGATGAAATCAAGTTAGAAATGGTAGAGAAAATGAAAGGTTTGTGAAGAGTGATGAAATCTAGGTGATAATAAAAATATTTATTTCTCTAAGAGTTCTATGAACTCCAAGATAATGGATTTGCAACATAAAGGAGGAGAAGAAGAAGAAATTCAAAAATCATTACCCACTAAAGGAGAATAAGTCAAACCAATAGAATCTTTCCATGCATTATCACTACTTGGAGAAATTAGAAAAGGATTGCCTCCTAGAGGAGATTATGGTCAAGCCATTCAATCAATGCCAATGTATTATCTACAACCCTTTAGCTCTTCATCAAAGGTACAAAAAAAGGTTATCGAAAATATCAACACTAGCAAGAGGCCCTCTATTCTCAAGGAGAACAATGCAAATGAAAAAAACATAATGAAGAGTCAAGTTGATCAATGAAAAATTCTAACACAAATAGTACTACCTAAGCTAGATGTAAAGGGAAGGCACATCTTGGACCTAAAGTCAATTTTCCATACACGCATGAAGAATTTGAGAACAAGGAAAATCCCAAAGTACCTCATTAAATGGAAGTATTTTTTTGTCAAAGTTATCATATGGGAAGATGAATATTTTATGTAGATGCATCTATAATTGATTAGTGTTGAGGGACATGCTTTTGTAAAGAGGGGGAATGTTACACCCCTAATATTATAGTGTTTATTGGGTTATGAGCAGTTGACTTGTGGTTACCTCAACTCTTAAACAAGTTATATAACCATTATTATAATCATATATAGGTAGCTAGGTCTTCCTAAGTGTTATAGTAAGGTTTCAAAGTCACTTTGGATTGTAGCCAAGTCATAATTAGGTATATAGAGGAGATAGTAGATAATTATTATCACCATATGGAGTATCCTTTCTTATTGAATAATACTGGAGATATCCCCCTTGAAATGGATTAGGAGGTTTCCCCCTCCAAGTGGTATATTATTATCAAGTATTTGAAGAATATTTCCCACTATATTCTTCTATTGTGCAACTTATTTCATAACAAATAATATTAATTTATTAAAACAAAGAAGATGTTATCCTCATAGTTTGAGATTATAGATTTGGGATTACTTCAGTACTTCCTAGCTTTGAAAATTTGGTAGGGAAAATATGTTTGATGTCTCTTAATCAACGTATAACAAGTATTTATTTACTTGGTTTAGGATGGAGGATGTGAAATTTTCCAACACTTTGTTTGTTCCTAATATTAAGTTGATAAAGGATATATGGACATAAGAAGTGGATCCTACAACATATTAAATCCTAGTATGAATTTTGTCATATATTATCCATACACCTTTTAATATCATTCTTTGTTTGATGATCGATTATTTTTATTTGTTGTGATTTACACAAAGGTTCTTGACGCATGCATCAGTTGTTATATATTCATTTTTTTTTTATATGATTCATATAATTACATTGACTTTTGAAGTTAAGAACATGAATTCCTAACACATGCAAATAGTTATTCATGTGTGTATTCCTTGGAATTTTTATTCTACTTTCATGCACTTTGGGTGGTATATTGGAAAAAACATAATAATCACCAACTTGATAATTTTAAACTGTTGATAGCTATCATTTGTTTCTTCAAATGATGCATTGGAAGTTGAATCAAGTACTTTGTAAGGTGAACCATCTTGGACATGCTAGTGATTTTTCTGTTGAAAAAAATGTTTACTAATGGTAAGGTGAAGAGGTCATATTTTCCTAAGGCTATATATGCATGAATCATCAAAGACAAGGGATTATTGGCACCAAATACTAGCATGAGAAATGGGCAATGATAAACTATGTATTAAACATATAATTTGTACATTTACATTGGCTTTTAGGGGAAGGCTCTACCTATATGTGAATGGACCAATTATTGGTGGTTATTAACAATTATTGAATTTTGGGTTCATAGATTCCATATGCATCTATATTATAGAATTCTTAAACATCTACATTGTCACTTGTTGTGAATCAACAAATATTTTTTAAATGATATATGTATTATGATAATCATGGCATTGATTATTTGAAACCTTATCTCTCGCGTATTTTGTTGTGTATTTTGTACATGTGATAAAAAAAAATTCATTTTACCCATTACCATCATTGCATTGGTTGGTATTAAAGGAAGAGTTCTATGTCTTGAAAGAGGTAAGTTTTGCTCCATATTCAAAGGTAATTTGTGTATGTATCACATTTTTGGTGGTCCAAAATTGACATGGACCATAAAGGTTTTAGGAGAAATGAAAAAATATAGAGCACCACATGATAATCTATCTAACATGCTACAAGCCATTCTTGATCTAGGCTTGAAGAGATTGAGATTGTGTAAAGGAAAATAATAATTGTGGATATGAATCTCAATAATAATACATAGGAAAACCAAGAACCACTAAAGGATGGTGCTTGGAGTTCACGAGAGGAACTATCTATTGAAAATAAATTTGTATTAATATTGATGAGGGTGGGGAATAAGCCAAGGTTTGATCTCCCAATATTTTTATAAAGATTAAATCTAGAAGATTTATTTGTTAGGATTGTTTAGGTAGAAAAATATTGAATTTGAAATCATGGACCATCCAAAGCATGTGAATTATGACAACATGAACTTGAAAGGACATGTTGCCTCATGGTGGTATTTGGTTCAATGAGACTAAATAAAGCGAGAATCATAAGATTACCAATTGGGATTGTTTGGTCACCAAGTTAAAAGGAAACTTTCCAACAATTTTTTAGATCAATCAAAAAATATAATTTGTGTCAAAGGGATATCACAATGAAATAATACATAAAATTATTTTACCAACCTAGTTTTTTCTCTCTTCATGTAAAGTATTACATAAAGAAGGCCTCAAGGTATGCAAATGGTTTGTAATCTTCCATTCAATTTGAGATTTTATTATTGTAGACTTGTTTTGTAGATTGAGCCTATTAGCTTACACTCCACATAGAAGAGAAGTTGCTTTATACACAACAAGGTGCATCCAACAAAAGCCAAGGTGGAAAGAGAAAATATGATGGTATCTAAGAAAAAATTACACAAAGGATATGATTGATTCAAGTAGTCTTGCACAAATTTCAAGGAATGAGAAAACTTGTAAAAAAGGTGAAGGATAGGAGGTAGATATCATAGAAAAGGATTCATTTGGTACTTCATTTATATATGATCATGTAGGTCATCAAGAATTCGAATATCGAAGTTTCACATGAGAATAAGGTTGAGTAGATATATGCATGTATTTATGTAAGGAGAAGAAGGTATGTTTGAAAGTGATGCAAAAAACCATTGCTCCAAAGGCTAGGGAAATTTTGATGATGTGCAATATTTTTCTAAATCTCATGCTTGATGAAAAAGAATAATAGTTGAGGAAGAGAATCTTCTACACTAAGTGCAAGTCATCAAGAAAGTGTTGTAAGTTGATAATGAATGGTGACAACATAGACAATTTAGTGTCCAGTCTCGGTTAAGTGTTCACACTATTTCATTATACCAATAATATTCTCATTTATATTTTTTTATTCACTCTATTTTCCAGTCTTATTTGTGAATTTCATATTATTTAGTCATTTTCTCATGTCTTGTGTACTTGATTGAAACTTAACTAGTTTAGGTTGAGTTATCTTTTATATATCATAATAGATTAGCTTTACTTTGTTTTTGGACCTATCATGTCAAATCAACTTTAGCTAACTTCCATGTATTGTACATTAATTAGCCTCATTATTTCTCTATATAAGTAAGATCTCATTTGCACTTTCTAATTAGTCAATTAAGTTGGCTATCAAATATTACTCTATTGTTCTTAACTTGCATTCTTATTAACTTGTGGTATAGATCTCAGTGGAAGGTTATGCTAGTTTAAAATTTTATGGGACAACATAATATTTTATTATTCCTACATTGTATCAAAGAAAATCCATTTCCTTCCCTTTGTAATCTTCCTTTATTTGGTGTCATGATTTTCAAGTAACCTATGTGGAGGAGGCTTGGTTGTAGATCACACACTACAACCATTGGAGTGTTGAAATCCAACATTTTTTGAGATATTTATAAAGAAAAGTTGATCCATGTCCATAACATCCCAAATTGTTAGGTTTTCCTTTCATTTCATCCAAATTAGATATATGGAATTTAATGTATTCTAGTTTTTGGTTGCATGTTTTATGTCGTCACTTACAAGCTAAAATAATTTAGGAGCACATTTGAACAAATATAAGCATGGCATTATGTCTAGGATGGCCAAAAACCTTAAGATAAACTATAAAATTGTCAAATTTGAAGCGCAATATTTGAAACTTCATTCTTTTGCCTAGGAACACCTCCCCAAGTTTTTATGACATGTGTGCAGGTCTAACATTAAAAAAATATGTTCATTTTAATTATTAAAAATGTTTGTTTAAACAATGCTTAATGAATTGTTTTATAATGTTTAAGAAGACATATACCTAAGGTACTCCATGTTAGAGGTACCCCATGGTACCCAAACATTATATTATATGGGGCCACATGACTTATAATCTCAGGGGACAACTTTCTAGATGAGAATCAAGGTAAGTTGTGACATATGTGGAAGCTAGTTAAACAATTGAATAAAATAGATATAGAGATATAACACTAAATAGAGAGTGTGTTTATCCAAAATTTTATTTTGTATATAGAATTCCCTTGAGAAAGGTTTATGGTTGTTTATATTTAGCCTAATATTATGATTGTAATGATGATGCCTATCTATTTTACAAACTCACATATTTATACTTTATAAAGAATCTTGTCATGGAGTTCAAAAGTTATTGGAAATTTGAATCATCTTTTTTACAAATGAAACAATTTTCTTGATTAGTTTCTCATCTCCTAATAGTTGTGGAGAGGTAACCAATTTTTGGTGTTCCCTTAATGGGTTAGAATGTGACTTGGCATGTTGCGAGGATCATGGGTGAAAACTTGGTTGTTGCACTGATATTTTTATCTTAACACTATAAAATAATGTTATAGATGCCACAATGAACAAATATTGAGTTAGATTTTGTAATCTTTCCAAAAGGTGTGTTGGACATTATCAAAACTTTGTAAAAATCCATAAATTGATTGGTTACATAATATTTTCCAAATAAGTGTTTATCTCTTTGCAATATATATTATTGTTGCAAGAGCATGTGTGACATTTTATTCAGAGTGGACATGGATCTTTGTGTCCTCAAGAGAATAAGAGGTATTTTGGTGTATCCTAGAACCAAGAAATAACCCCATAGTTATCACAATCCATGATAGTGGCTTTGGTGTTATTACAAGTAATTGGTTTAGTGAATCCTTTTAGAACTAGGCATGTTATTCACCTTGCAAGTACTAAGTCTTGTAATTGTAATTTAATTATGTAGACAATAAATAATGTCTAGTCTCCAAACATCATGGAATAGGGACAAGTTGGACACCCATATTAAGGAGGGGATTTATTTATTATTTCTTTATTCTCTAGTATACTTGGGATATTTTATAAAAATACGTGTAATATGGAGGTTAAAATAATCAATAAAGGTTGTAGGTTGTTGAGAAGATCTTTCATTTTGGTGTTATGGCAAGGTAATCAATGCCCCCATAGAACACCAAAGTTTGGAATCTTGGTCAATTTGATCATTATGATCAAATATATGACATATATGATGTGTAAGGGTGTGTAAGAAGTGTAAGATGAGTTACATAGTATTCTAAGATTCTTGACCATGACCATAGGGGCCGATTTTTTCCATGGCTTATGGAGTTTTCAATTTTTTTATGTATTAAAGGCATGGAATAGTGAATCGTATAGTTATTTGCAAGTACTCTCATGTGGTTTCTTTCCTATCAAGGGGATAAGTTAATTGTATTGGTTTACATCTTTTGAGAATAATACAAACTTGGGTCTCTTTGGGATTGAGTTTTTTCCTATAAAGGTTTCTCCATGTATATCAACTATAATGGTTTACATTTTATGAGTTTAATATTTTGTTATTTTTCTTCTCCATTATTTAATTGATATGATTTTATTGGCTTAATCAAATTGAAATTAGATTAAACTCTATATTTCAAATTATTTTTATTGTGTTGTTTACCTTGCATTACAATATTTGATATTAGAGCTTTAGCTAGATTGTAGAAATGAATGTCTTTCTTGTAGTGTTACTAGATTTTTTTTGTGGTTGTGCAGTGGGAGTTGTGTTTAGTGGTTTTAAATATATGAATGTAGTTAGAGAAGCCATAGAAAGAACATCATGATCAATGATTCAAAATTTTAATGGCTTCAAATCTTCATATGAGTTGTGGAAATTAAAATGACATATCAAAGGAGAGAGATTGACGGGGAGTTGTCACACAATAGGATAAGCCTATAGATATGTTTGATGCAGATTGGATAAAGATGAAAAAAATATATCAAGGGAAAATATAATTACATCTCTCTTATCAAATTCTTCTAAATGTCTCCAAGGAGACTAATGCCACTATCTGTGGAGAAGGATTGGTAAAATTTATCAAACAAAGGGGATAATAAACAACTTTTATTTAAAAAGAAAATTGGATTTGTTAAAAAGGAGACTTTGTAGCCAAGAATTTAAATATATTTAATATTATTTTGAGTTGGGTAGGAAGCATCGGTGTTAAGTTAGACAAAGAGGATAAATATATTTTACTATTATTCTCTTCACCTAAATCTTGGGGGAATCTAATAGTTGTAACTAGTGGTGGTATTGCAAATCCTAGGATGGATACAATTTTGTTACCAATTTTCCCATTGAAAAAAGAGATAGAAATCCATGGATCAGGGTTACAAGGATGCACTGCATGTATGAGCTAGACCCACCAAAAATGGTGGTAAAAAAAGGGGGGGGACAAGGAGAGGTCTAGGTCAAAATGATAATCTAAAAACAATGGTAAGAGTAGAGTAAAATGTTAGAACTATGGTGAATAGGGACATGAAATGAATGCAGAAGCAAGAAGAATCCTTTTTAATATTCCTCCAGTGATAAAAATTATGCCTCGATTATTTATTATAATATTGATAGTAATAATAAATTTAGATTGTTCTAACATTTCTAGTGATGAAAATGATGCATTCATTGAGGTGCCTTGTATCACATGATGTCTCACATGGAATGGTTATCTTCAAACAATTTAATATGATGGTGGTGAGGTGTTCCTTGGCAATAATAGTTCATGTCAAATTTGGCAAAGGGAAGGTAAAACTTATAGAGGGATTGGGGGTAAAATGTGTGGCAATTCCAAGGACAAAGGAGTTTCTATTGACAAGGCTCCAAAAAATGGAAGGGATGAGTCTTTGGTCAAGATATGATAGCATATTACATGACTTGTGGATAGGGATATTTCAAACCTTGGTTTTCGACTCTAGATGGTGAGAATGCGAGAACTTGTTAAAGACATGGATAGGTCCCTTGGTGTTAGTATCCAAATGGTAATGGCAAAGCTCTTTTGGATCCTAGTTATACTCAGGCATGTGGATATATCTGATGTGGCATAATTCATCACTCGTGCCTTCATACTGCTGACAATAACTAGATCCTTGCTTCATGATGATATTGGAGATGTCCATCAGTTAGAGGTTCATTTTGACTATTTTTGAACATCTTCATGCTATCAAAAGGCATCAACTAGACATCTCCAATGTGCTTTGGCAGAAATTGCTCTGTGTCTGAAGGTTACTCTCCAAGGTTGTGGATGCCATCCCTATGGGCTCAAATATTATAAAGATGACGAGGCAAATGAAGAGGAGGTTACAAATAAGTCTCTTGGTTCAAATATGCATTGTGATAAATATAATTCTATGTTTGGGGGGCCATGAGGTCTATATAATTTGCCTCGACCCCTTTTTTCTTGTAGATTGCTTATGGACATATAGTTTACATGCTTCATTTTTTTGATAAGGTATCTATTACTATACATAGACTAATATTATATATATATATTTTCGATAAAACTTGGTTGTGGTCTAGGAACCACAAAATTTGGGGGATACCCTAGAAGTTTCACTCATTGACAAGCTATCAAACAAAAGAAAAAACCTAAATAGACCACCAACCCCAAACCCAAATAGGTTGTAGCCTTACCTACTACCAACCCTACCCATACCGTCTACACACTTATGTTTATAATATCATTCTAAAAATTAAGGGTTGAGGCGAATTACACAAGCCTCTCCCCTATTACTTTAATACATTCACAATTCCAATTTGTACATACCACATTCTTATTCAAGGATTTCATTTTCTCTATCTTGATTTTATCCTCCTTAGATTCACAACAACCAAATAATAGACGAATAACCTCCTCAGGAAGGACAAATTGAAGCTTTTTTTCTATCACCTCAACCACAAGTTGTAAACATATCTCTCAATTCTTTGTGGCATGCAAATGCTCCATGACATTGTTATAATGAACCTCATCTTTCTCTAAACAACATTACTCACATCATCGTGCATAAGGTATGGACTCATTGTAGTGGAGAGAATTGTTACAAGGTGTGCACCCTTGGTCTCCTTATGTTGTACAACGTAATGCTTGGGTTTGTGACATGGCTTAACCGCCTCTCGTGGATTCATTATCTTTGGCGATTGTATCAAGCATTAATAGGTTGATCTTTTGGTGCAATGACAACCATCTTTGCAACAATTGGTATCAGAGCCTGGGTCACAAGTTCAAAACCCTCGCTTGTACGGGGGGATTGTTGCAAGATGTGCGCCCTTGGTCTCCTTGTGTTGTACAACACAACGCTTGGGTTCGTGACATGGCTTAACCGCCTCCTATGGATTCATTAACTCTGGTGATTGCATTAGGCATTAATAGGTCAATCTTTGGTGCAATGACAACCATCTTTGCAACAATTGGTATCAAAGCCTGGGTCACGGGTTCAAAACCCTTGATCTTTTAGTGCAACAACAACCATCTTTGCAAGTGTATCCCAAATCCAAAAATATCTTGCCCAAAGCCCCACATATACATACACAAGAAGACTTGTCTAAACCCTTGGCCATTTCCCAAATCTTGAGCACTCACATCCTCATAGCAGGATCTTTAATCTCTTTGTCTAAGTACATCATGAAATCCACCCTAGCTTCCTCCCTTGACACCTTCCTCTTCCTTGGTTTTGGAACCACCCCCACTTGTTTTCCTTTGCCTCGCACACAAGTCCTCCCTTAATGAACATCAATTGCAAAAATCCATTGAGAAAAACCTTCACAATACATGCCTTCATAGGACACCATTTGCCAAATATATCAGTCAATATAATGACAAAAATTCAATGAACCACCCTCGTTTTTAATTACTCCACACATATTTCCTTTTGGCAACAATTTGATAGGTCATCATTCAATCCCATTTTCGAGTATATCACCTAGTTATATTTTTGGTTTCACTTCTCATCAAACGTGGTTTTTGTGGCAAAGATGCTTGGTTCCCTTAGGAGATTTTTTGGTTCTTGGATCCTAAACCAAGTTTTTAATATATACATATATAAAAAAGAAATATGTTTCTTTATCGAACATATGAACTAAATGCCTTAATCTCTTTTTTTACTTTTTGTAATTAATCTAATTAATATTTCAATTTTTTGATGTTCATTATCTCTGACTATCATATACATTTGTACATTCCTCCTTAATTATACTTAATCTAAATAACATAGTAAAAAAAAAAACCTTCTTTTACAATATGTAAACTATACAATAATCCTTAAACCCTACATTCCTTAAAAAATAAAAAATAAAATTTTAAATTTTTTTTTAAAAACTTACTAAAATAATTTAAATAAAGTATATCCTAATGAAAATTGAATATAAACCGAATTCAAATCCATACTATGAATATAACATTAAATTTGTGTAAAAAAGAAGAGGAGGTTGGGTATAGGTACTTGTTCCTTATCTAGAACAGATGGGACGTTAGAGGCTACCTACGTAGGGCACACCTATTTTCTTGTTTTAAGACCATGACTAGGACTCCAAATAATATTTATTGATTTGCGCGTAGTTGGTCACCACTAATGCCTCTCCTCCACATAATTTTACAAGCCCCCATAAACATTGACATAAACTATTAGTAGCACCAACCAAATGAAATGCAAATCTCGCGCAAATAAAATAAAATGCAAATGCAGCCAATGAGAGCCGCGCATTAGATCGGATCAGATCGACATTTCTGGTCCATTCACTTGATACTCGTTTCCACGTGTCAGAATTCTCTGCATCGCTTCTTCCTAAAATATATTCACTACTAAAATAAACTGTGTAACTCAGATCGCAACGACGGAAAAAGAAAATAAAAACAAAGACACACAGAAACAAACCTTCTAGGGTCTTCTTCTTCACGCCCTCCAAATCACACTTGGCCGCTAAATACCTGCATCATTTGTGGCGGAATTTTGAAAGCCTGGTGCTCTGCAGATGGTTGTCTGCTAACTTATTTTTGTGTTGACTTTATCGGAAATTTGGTTTTAAGGAACGATCAGATTCGGAGTGCAGACCTCCGAGAAGTTTCAGGAACCCACTAAATTTGGCTGTAAATATGGAGGAGTTGGAGTTCTTCGATTGAAATAGAGGGGTTTACGGATGAGGACCAATAATTTGGCGGCGCCCTCCTGCAGTGCAACGCCATTGCCATTATATCGCATTTGTGTTTGAGCTATGTCAGATTGGAGATTATTTGAGGTTAGTTTTTTTTTTTTTTTTTTTTACATAAGAAAACACTTAAAACCCCCCCTTTTTTTGACAGGGTGCATGGGAAATTAGAGAAAAGTAATATGCAATGGTAGTCAAGATTGTAAAGTGTTAATATTTATGCCGAGTAAATTTTGACTCTACATTGCTTGCAAGGAGGTCTGCCATAGTTCCTTTTGTTTTTTTGGTTGGATTTTGTAAGCTTGCAAGTAGTAGGGTTAGTTAGTAGTTTTAACATTTAGGAGATTCAAGCTGATAAATTTTGTTAATAAGGTCTTTGAGAGCAGATTACTTTCAACATGAGTACAGATTATAAGTTTTTTTGTTTTAAAGTTTAAAAAACAAGAGAAAGAGAAAGTATCAGGCAAAATTCCTGCTTCGCAATTTTGTGCTCTCTGATACATTATTTTCTGAAGCAGTTTATCCTCTCTTACAAATTTTGAATCCTCTCCCATATTTTCCTTTTGTTACCGTGGGCGAACCTTGCATCTCAGTTGTAATTTCATGCATGGCTTAAATTTGTGACCCACCAAAACGCTTGTTGAGCAATAGAAAAAAAAATTCACCCTGAAGATGGGGGTATCGGAATGTGAATCGAATCAACAATTTAATGGTGCATTTCCACGCGTTCTGTATGTAGTTCTTGCTAGAAAGCAGTGCCTTGGAATTTGATTTACTGCTTTAAAGTACTGTATACTGCCTTTTAACACAGTGGGGGGGGGGGCAAGCTTGGACAATATTGTCGAGGTTTATAAAGATTGAACCGATGCAAGTGTACATGTACTGCCTTTTAACACAGTGGGGGACAAGCTTGGACGATATAATTGAGGCCTGTAAACATTCAACCCATTCAAATGTATTCCATGTAATTCGGTGATATGTCTTTTGAAATTATGGGCTGCCTTTTTGCGGTCAAGGGATTTTGCTTGGGTCATCCTCTTCTACTAGTCAATCGTTAACCATCATACACAGCAATATCTTAAACAGTTTTAACTTGAACATAAAAGAAAAAATATATTTTTAACTATAAAATAAATAAGGTAAAAAGTACTTGCGATATATTATATAACAAAAAGATTTATGACTTCATATTTACGTATAAATGACAATAAAAGTTAAGAAAAACAAGTATATACTTGAACTTGAAGAGGACCAATTTTTTTAATGTAGTATACATGCATATTGAGTGATGGGAAATATTTGAATAAATAAATAAGTTGCAAGCTTATGGTTAAAAAGGACCAAAATACAGTCAATGGGACTGCTAAAGGTATCAGGACATGGAGAGAATTCACAGTGTATGTCAGAGCTAAATAATATAAATATTTAGGATCGAAATGTCCAATAAGTTTTATTTTAGGATAAGATTCTTTCTTTATGCGTTCCTTTTTTAGGCACTGATGGGAGGAATCCATCAAAAAGTATTTTTGATTATGAAGATAGGGAAATTTTATGTGCTAATTTTAGTATAAGTTTGTCAGCTTTGAATATTAGATATATGGCCAATTGACATGAGCTAAATTTTTATATGAAAAATACTTGCAATCTTTCATTGACATAGTTTTTGGTACATTAAAGAATTTATATTTATTAAAAGAAAAGTATATGCTTATGCCTAGAAAGGACCATGAACTCGTCAATGGGATTACTAAATACTAATAGAACATGTACATGAGAAGGAGGAGTCGTGGGGTACTTTGGAGCCAAATATTGTAAATATTTCATATGGAAATAAGCAAGAATTTATTTTCTAGTATTGAAAATCTAGAATAATGAAAACTCCTTGGGCCAATCTCAAGAAATTTGGCCCTTTCCAAATACTAGATCGACCAATTTATAATATATTTCCTAAAAGCATTAGCCAGATTTCATTATCAAAGGAAAAATTTAGATTCATTTGAGAAGATTTTCAGATAATATATTTGTTTTCTTGAGTTGTGTACATTATTTAGAATAGGTAAAACCTTATTGGCTTATTTTAGGCTATTTTGAACTTTATTTTGTTTCAAACATTAGAGATCTCTAGATTCTAATTCACATTGTTTTGAAAAACTTTATCCAAGTTTATATAAAACTTAGTTGTGAAATGATACAATAAGAGATGGGATGAATAGTTATGTCCATTAGAGCAAATTGGTTTGTGGGACCAATTTGAGTGTATGCTACTTTGCTCAAAGATTGTTTTTATAGATATTAAATTTAAATTACTTGTCAAATTTTAAACCTATAGTAAATATAACTATTTGTGAGTTAGTTGTGTGTTTTCAATGGATAAAACTTTATAAGTTATCTAGTTAAGTTGAACAAACATTTGATTGACCAATTAATAACATTACTCAAAGATTTTGACAAGATAAATAATGGAAACTATACCTTTATTTTTTTATAAATTTCCTTGATCAAATATTTAACCATACAATTAAATATAATTATAAAAAGTAGAAGGATATATCATCTTAGTTCATTGAGTTGTGGTGTAATGATGAAGGGATGCTTTCGAAAGTGAGTGATCAAGGTTTAAATCCTACTCTATGATAAAGTGGCCTACCACTTGATGTACTCCTCATTAATGGGGTGCCATGTTAATACGATTATTAAATTGTGATCGCATTGAAATGCTTAAACGCCACATTTGAGCTATAGCTCAATGGTGTCCCTAATCACTCTTACCAAAAAAATAAAGCTTTTATTTTAATTTGTGTATTGTAATAATATTTATTTATGTCATGAATTGAAAAGATTCTTGAGTTATTCTATACTCAATAAATTATTAGGTCTATATAGTTTCCTCTCATCCAAAATTTTTGTAGATGAATGTTAATATAGTCTCTCATCATTGAATACTATATGAAGTCTTGAAAGTATTCCAAAATATGTTTTAGGATATCATTAAGGATGATCATCTAGTTGTTGTGTGCTATATGCATCTTTTGCAAAAAATTGGTTTATGTTAAGGAATAGAATTTACTTCTTAGAAAGCTCAATGATCACAAAGAAGTAAAGGGAATTATTGAGTAATGCATTTTGCCTTTTCCCCTATTTTTATCTTTTTAAGAATTATTAAG
Source organism: Sequoia sempervirens (assembly GCA_007258455.2). Classification (NCBI taxonomy): domain Eukaryota; kingdom Viridiplantae; phylum Streptophyta; class Pinopsida; order Cupressales; family Cupressaceae; genus Sequoia; species Sequoia sempervirens. The sequence goes on from VDFB02271358.1 coordinate 1,165,937,254, forward strand.
CAATGCAACATTCCCTTTACTATTGGGAGTATCGCCTAATCACTCTTTAAATAAGACGAAAGATATATCATTTTAATTAATGTACTATGATAATATTTATTTTATTATTAGAGAAGATTCTTTAGTTATTCTATATTAATAGAAATTGTTGTGATGCCATTAATCCTATGAGTAGTTAGCTTGTGGTTACCTTAACTCTCAATTAAGCTATATGATCATTAATAAATTCTTATTTGGATAATTAAGTTGTCCTAGGTGTTATATTTAGGTATCTAAGTCAGCTTGGGTGACATCAAAGGCATTAGAAGGGTATATATAGAAGTTAGTGGTTAGTTTATCATCATCATATTGCAAATTGTGTTCTTGGAAACTTTTGGAGATTTGCACCCTCAAAGTGGCTTATTATTCACAAGTATTATAAAGTATTTGCAACATATTTCCTATTATATTCTGCTCTTGTGCAAGCTAATTCATTACAATTGGTACTAGAGCATGATCTTGGCACTCAGAGGGAAAAATCAAGGCAATTTCTTTTGGTTGAGGAGGCCAAATTGTGAAGTGCATATCTCTCTCAAATTGGCAATTTTTTAATTTTAAAGGGTTTTCCCAAGTCCATAGTGAAGTTGTTGTAGTTTATATTTGAGGTCATTTTGAGAAATTTTGGAGTTGTTGCGAAATCAAGGTTTCCACTAAATTCAATCTCAAGGTTGCAAATCAATGAATTTCTTGGAGATTTTTTTGCAAAAGTGAGATCTAGGCCCTAGTAAGTTACAAGAAAAGTTTTAGATTGTTTTGATTTATTTTGAGTAAGTTATTGTGAAAACCATTTTGGTGTCACCAAGGTGGGGTTTGCAACAGGAGGCAAAAATATTTTTTTCACACCTAGAAAATCCCCAAAATCAATGATGATGTGGGAATTCTGGATAGTGGTCCCAAAGATAATAAATTTACAAGGGAAGAAATATAAAAGGAAATTAGGGATGGAACCAACAAGATGAAGGAAGAAATTGTATAAGAGACAAAAGCAGAGATAGGATGTCTCAAAGTGATGGTTGACCAAATAATTTCTAGTCAAGGTTTTGGAGGTTCCTTACACATGGATCATCACATCAAAACTTGGGAAAGATGAGTCTTATATTGAACATGATGCTTTTGGGTTTGAATTAGATTAAAAGAGGGATCATCACCCAAATAATTCTATGGCTAGACACTTCACACCTAAGGTGGATATGCACGAGTTTGGTAGCAAGGATCTAACAAATTGGCTTTGCCAAATGGAACATTTCTTTGATCTTCATCATGCCCCATGTCAACAAACGGTTACAATGTCATCCTTATACTTGGAACTAGATCTATTCATTTGGTATTGTTGGCTATGTGAAGAGAAGAAAAAAGAGGGGATGTGTTGTCACATGGTTTGTTTTCAAAGAGGAGCTCACTACACATTATGGTGACACTCTCATGGATGGCTACTTAAGTCAGCTTACCAAATGAAGCAAATAGGTATGGCCAAGGATTTTTGTCATCAATTCCAAACTTTGTCTTTAAAAGTGAAGAATGTTGCAAAGGAGAACTTGAAAGAATTATTTCTAGCGGGTTTAAAAAACCACATCAACTATGTGGTATATTTGTTGAATTCTGTGTCCCAAGCAATGATTATGGCAAAGCAAGTAGAGGAAAGGTTTGTGGCCTATATAAGGAAAGGTATTTTTAAACATAAGAGATTGAAGTAGTCCTACATAGCTAATTCCTCAACCTACTAGCTTAACTCCACAACGGACTTAAGAGAAGAGAGCTAAAGGGGTATGTTTTAAGAGAGCTACGATGAAATTGGTTTCGGGGATGAAAATCCTGTTAGAAATTTGAAATAGATTGATAACCTAGGGAACTTTATAAGAGAAATTCTAAGCTACATAAATTGGAAAACATAAACAATACAAACCAGTGTCTTTGAGAGATATGCAATGTTAGAATGACAAAATTGCATTAAGAGCTTCTAAGATGAAAAATACAAGCTAGGTAGTGAGTTTATATAGAACTAAGGAGAGGATCGAGGTGGAAAATCAACCAATAGGAATTGACCACCAATAACCACCAAATAAAGTGATGAAAAAGTAAATGCTCCACCCTTTAAGGATGGGGACACCTCATCATCTTATCTCCTAGTTATTAAATAATAAACTCACTTTTTTATCCTAAGCAAGTTTAATAAAAGCATAGGAAAAACCTATAGCTAAGGGAAAATAAATTAACCCACTAGAAAAATAAAAACCTACATCGACACCCCCCTTTAAGCATAGCTTAGGAGGATGTAAAAGATGATGGGTCTTGGCAAATGAGGCCATCTTAGGTACCCATGTACATATAAAATCCCTCACAAAGAAGAAGCAACCCCTTCCCCTCTCCCCCTCCCCTCACAAATAGAGAGATAACACCACCCTAGAATAGAGAGAGAAGAAGAGGACTAAGTAGCCCCCCCAAACAGGACACCAATTGTACCCCAAGCAAAGCTCGCAAATGAAGGAACTTGCTTTCAGTGAATGGTTTGGTGAAGATGTTTGCAATCTAATCTGATCTCAACCAGTATTTAAGATCGATGATTTTTTCATTAATTAGCTCTCAAATGTAGTGCATGTGGATCTCAATGTGTTTGGTCCGCTGATGGACTAGATTGCGAGAGATTTGAATTGCACTTTGGTTGTTACAAAAGATGATTGTGGGCTTTGAGAAGGGAATTTCAAACTCAGTGAGAATGTTTTGAAGCAAGATGGCCTCAGTAGTAGCATTAACAAAGTTCCTCGATACTTAGCCTTTGTAGAAGAAAGAGCAATAGTAGATTACTTCTTGCTCGACCAACAAACTGGACCGGAACCAAGGGAAAAGCAATACCCTGAAGTAGACTTGCGTTCTTGAGAATTGCCTGCCCAATCTGAATCTATGTGTTCCACCAAGTCAAAATCCATGCTTGCTGCATAGTGAATCCCATAACTATGAGTAGCCTTAATGTAGTGAAGAATTTGCTTAGTTGTTTTCCAATGCAGCTCATGTGGCTTCTGCATGAATCAAGAGACCATGCCTACAACATATGAAATGTCGGGTCTCGTGTGAGTCAGATAGATGAGACTACCATGAAGTTGTTGGTACAGAGTGCCATCCACCAAAGTTGAAAAACATTTAGCCTTAAGTTTGACCCCTGACAGAAATGGAGTCGGCACAAACTTACAGTCAACGGCGTAGACTTACAGTCAACCATGCGAAACTTGTGGAGCATATCAAGTGCATACTTAGGTTGTGCAAGAGAGATACCTGAAGAAGACTTAGTGATGTCAATCCCCAAGAAGTAGCGTAATAAGCCCAAGTTTGACATCAAAAATTGATCATGACGGGTAGTTTTCACTACCCAAATGGTGGATGATTGACTTCTTGTGATCAAGTCATTGACATAGAGAACCAAGAATGTGTGAGTAACATCTTGTTGCAAAATGTAGTCATTAGGATCAAAATGGCATTGAGTGAACCCAACTTTTAGAAGGAAAGAGTCCATCTTGGCATTCCAAGCTCGAGGGGCCTATTTGAGGCCATAGAGAGACTTCAGAAGATGACAAACAAGGGAGGGGTCTTGTATGAACCCTTGTGGCTGCTCCATGTATCACCATGAAGTAAAACACTCTTCACATCTGTTTGATGAACTTCCCATCTATGAGCTACAACAAGGACAAGTCGTATGGAATTCATTTTGGCGATTGGTGCAAAAGTCTTAGGGTAGTTAATCCCGAGAACCTGGGAGAATCCTTTGGCAACCAAGCGAGCCTTATGCTTATCAACTAACCCATCTATTGCAAATTTTGTTTGATAGAACCACTTGCATCAAACAAGTTTCCTTCCCTTAGGAAGTGGGACAAGATCCCAAGTGTGGTTCCTCTCTAAGGAACTAAACTCTTCTTGCACAGTTGCATCCCACCTAGGGACACCAAAAGCTTCTCAAAAGGATTGTGGATCAAAAGCTATGGCAAGGAAGAGATGTGGACCTCTTGAAATTGTGATTTTGTTCTTATGTGATCTGAAGGATCCCCTACCTAATTTTCTGTTGATTGCAATGTTCGATGAGCCCAAAGAGGCTTACGACTGGAGAAGGTGGTGAATCAAGAGGAGAATCATTAGCCTTTGAAGGAGGGCTAGATGAACTCTCATTATCATTGTCATCATCTGAAATGGAGGAAGAAGACTCCTCATCAAGATCGGAAGGATTATGATCCTTTGAAGAACTATCATCGTAATGCAAGAACTCCAATCTAATGGTGGTTGGAGAAGTGGTAAGAGAAGAACTGGAAGGGCTTTCCTCGAAACGAACACTCCTCTCAATGAACAACTCATGAGTGGTAGGATGAAGAAGCCTGTAGCCTTTGAGATCATCTGGGTATCCAACAAATATGCAAGGCTTTCTCTGAGGATTAGAGTTACGAGACTTGGACTCGGCGCAAACTTGGCAAGGGTGACTCAACTCGGCGACCGGACTTGGCGGAGACTTGGCAAAATGAAAAAACCCTAGAAATTTAGAGATTTTTAAGGATTTCAAACTTGTTTCAAGCACCCTTTATTAAATAAACCTTAAAGACACAATAACATCATTAAATAGAAGCAAATTTGATCACATACACAAGTATACATTGATTGCATAAGTATAAAGTGCAAATTGTAGCTGAGCTGCCAAAGGAAATAGCACACTTAGATATATAAATGTAGTCAATTGTATACAAAACTCATGGAATATGAAATCCATGACATCAAATGTTCTGGAAACAAATATGAAATATCAAAACAATAACTACAAGTCTATGGCTCAAAGAAGCCTGCATCCTTTGTCTAAGGTGGGTCCTAGATGATGTAGTAGTTGCAGCCATAGTCTCTGCTTCTGACTCCATGCCACCCTCACCAACATCAGTTGTGGCTATGTTTGCTTGTGCTCTAGCCTCCTCCTTTGCCATGGCTACAACCTCAACCTCTCTATCTGCCTGGTCAACCCAATCAAGGTCCTCATCATTAACACAAGTATACATCGATCACATAAGTATAAACACATTGTAGTTGAGCTGTTGAAAGAAATAACACACTTTTGGGGGCAGCGCCCCTAGCGGGGTCGAGGGGCAGTGCCCCTAGCGGGGTCGAGGGGCAGCGCCCCTTGCGGGGTCCTAGGGCATTGCCCTAGGCGTGCTCCCTTTTGTGATGTAGGGCGGGGTCAAGGGGTGGAGCCCCTGCCACTAAGCCCAAATCAAGACCTCCAAAACCATACAAACCTTCATGGTGTACATCATTTTGCATTCACAATAAGTAAAAAAAAAGTTTTAACTTTAAATTTCATGTAATTTTTGTGCTTTTCAAACCTGCATGTTGTGTCCTACTAACGAGACTCGCCCAAACTCAACGAGTCCGACCAGTCCAAGACTTGTTTGGACTCGGTCAGTTTGAGTTTGAGTCCCCTAGACTTAGCCAGGTGGACTCAACTTGGAACTTGCCAAGTCCTAGCGAGTCTCATTACTGTGTTGTGGATCCATTGCCTTGCATTTCTCTGCTAGAATGTGGGCCCATGCACTAGAGCCAAACACTCAAAAGGGCTTAATTGAGGGTTTCTGATTGTGCCAAGCTTGAAAACGAGTTAACCCCCTTCACAACTTTGTGAGGAACTTGGTTTTGGATATAACACACATAGTTAATGGTTTTTTCCTTGAAAGGTGGTGCCAAAAACCTAGAGTGAATCATACAATTGGCCATCTCTTTCAAGGACTGATTTTTGCTCTTTATAACTCCATTCAATTGAGGATTGTAGGGAATTTTATGTTGCAAATCAATACCTTTTGAAGCACAATACTACGCAAACTTGTGGTTGACATTCCCCCCCCCGCTATTTGTATGCAAAACATTGATGGATTTTCTTGTTTATTTCTTCGCAAATGCCTTGAATTCCAAGAATGAATGAAAGACTTCAGACTTCTATTTGAGAAAGTACACAAAACTGTACTTAAAAAAGTCATCAATGAAGGTCAAAACATATCGGGCTCTACTGAATGCTGGTTGTGGAAATGGACCAGCCAAATCACTATGTACCAAATCCTAAAGTTTCGAGGCTCTCCAAGCTTTGCCTTTGTCAAATTTCTCTTCTAGATGCTTGCAAAGAATGCATCCCTAACAAACACCACTAGAAAACCGAACTATAGGTAGTCCTGTAACCATGTCCTGTTGACTGAGTTGTTGGAAGTAGCAGTAGTTCAAGTGGCCAAACTGTTGATGCCACAAATTACTCATTGCATCAAAATGAGTGAGTAGAACAAACGAAGGTGGATTAGGAACAAAGTGAGAGAACAAATAAAGACGAGATTGATGATTTGCTCTCCCAACTACAACTGTAGAATCATTGTGCGACTCATGAATCACCATTGAATCAAGTGAAAACTCAACTTGCTTACGTGAACCTGTGTGAGTGATTTGATATATAGATGGGAGATTAGTTGATAATGAGGGCACACAAAGGACATCTTGAAATGTGCCATCCCCCATATCAATTGTCTCTCTCCCATCAAAATGGAAGGCATAGTAAACGACTCCAAAGATGCATGTTCGTCCTCAGATGAAGCCATGTGGTGCGAGGCACTCGAATCAAGAACCCAAGTTGATGGTGGAGAAGCAACTGCTACAAGGGCCTTGCCCTTTCCTTTCCCCTTGTTATTTTTAGCCTCTTGAGACCTCCCTCATTTGAAATCTGTTTGATTGATTCATGAACACTGATATTATTCTTTTCAAGAATGTGTGTCAAGTGATCAACTTGTTTCTTCAAGCATTTATGCTCATCTTGACCAAGTCTTTTATGATTGACCTTCTCTTTCTTAAACTTATTGTCGTTTGAAGATGAGGTCATTAGTTGGTTTTGGGGCAGTTGATTTCTGATCCTTCTTCTCTTTGCTATTCTTTTGTTTCTTATCCTTGTTACTACTTTGTCCTTGTTGTTCTTTTGTCCCATGGTTGGCATCCAAGGCATGTGACCTAGAAGACGTAAGAGTGCCCATTTGGATTAGCTTATCTTGCTCCTGTGTGAGAGAAGTAGCGAAATCATCCAAAGATGTCATGGTGAATTTAGCCCCAAATGAATTCTTAGTAGCATAGAAGGTAGAAACAAATACTGAATATATAGAACTTAGCTTAGAGAGAATACTTAGAATCAATTGTTCATCTTTCTTCTCAATTCTACATTGCTTTAACTGCAGCCTTAGTGATTTCAATTTTGTGAAAAAATCTTCAATTGTGTTGTAGTTGCTTGCATTTAAATTGATTAGTTCATTTTCCATCATATGACCCCTCATAGAATCTTGAGTGCCAAATAGAGTTTCTAGCTTTTTCCATATTTCATTTGGAGTATTCAAAGATTCAATATGAAAGAGCAAATTAGGAGATACAGAGACACACAATGTTCTATATGCCTCATCACATCTATTGAACCACTTAACCTTTTCTTCATCTTTAACAGGTTCAGTTTCTAGTCCCATTGTTATCCTATGCAAAACAAGTCTTCTTAAGTGGATTGTCATTTGAAATTTCCACTCAAAATAGTTGTATGCAGTTAGAGTAGGAACTATTGTTTGAGCCATGATGAAAAATGCAAAAGAAAGTGAACACAAGAACACCAAAACGCCCCCACCCTTTTCATTAGTATCATAAATCACCCTCTTGCACCCCCCACCCCAATATTATAAGGTTGGGACTTTATAGTTTAGTGTGTTTACAAAGCCTTTTCAAGATACAATGCTTAATAGTCCCACAATGGCCAAAATGACGAATTCTGATACAAAATGAACTTGAGATAAAATCTAGAAAATTAGCTTGTATTTACTAAGTGTTTTGAACAAGAATTTACAAGATCTTACTTGAAAAACTCAAACTCTCAATTAGCAATGTATGAACTTAGAATTCTCAAATCAAAAGTTTTGATACCATGTTAGAAATCTAAAATAGATTGATAACCCAAGGAACTTTATAAGAGAAATTCTAAGCTACATAAATTGGAAAACATAAAGAATGCAAACCAGTGACTCCAAAAGATATGCAATGTCAAAATGATAGAATTGTATTAAGAGCTTCCAAGATGATTTAAATATAGAAGCTAGGTAGTGAGTTTATATAGAACTAAGGAGGGGATGGAGGCGACAAATCAACTGATAGGGATTGACCACTAACAACCACCAATGTTAAATAAAGTGATTAAAAAGTAATACTCCAACCTTTAAAAATGGGGACACTTAATCACCTTATCTCCTAGTTATTAAATAATGAACTTACTTTATTATCCTAAGCAAGCTTAATAAAAGTGTAGGGAAAACCTATAACTAAGGGAAAATAAATTAAGCCACTAGGAAAATAAAAACCTACACCATCAAATCCTCCTAGCTGATTCTTGGTGGATTCATTCAAGATTCATAGGTGTGTGTAACATTGAAGATTGTGGAGATTTATATCTGGGGATTGAAATAAGATTTTTTTCTTTAGTTTGTGGTCATGCTTGGTGAATGGGTTTGAAAGTTATTTCCAATAAACGATTGTAGGAGGGAAGCCATTGGATTGGCTATTGAGTAAATTGAATAGTAGATATATCCACTCAACCACCCAATTTAGGAGCATCACATAACCTCAAGGCAAGGCGTGATAAAAAGGGAAGAAATAGAGGTGTTTGCTGCTGATAAAGGAGGTCGTGGGACACTCCAACTCCCAATTGAGCCCATATTTGGGTCATACATAGCCATATACTATGGGTTGCAATAGTATGATGAAGGGTTATAAGTAGAGTAGCTAGATAGACCCATGCCCCTCGCTAGGCGCATGTACCATTGTACACGTATCCAATACAACACGGATACATGTTGGATATCGTATGCATGCGTGCCCAAGAAACCTTGATTTTCCAACCATGTTGGATACTGTGGTATTTGATTTTTAAAAAATATGACATGAATCTTTGTAAACTTTATTTTAAAAACTTCAATTGTGTTTTTTTTTTTTGTTGTATAAACAAAACCTACACCAAATGAGGAAGACAAATGAAACGTTTTTCCATTTTAGAGACTCATTTGGGTCTTCTTCCAGCACAACTGTACTATTTTTTTGGCATTTTAATTTTTACAGATTTACAAAATTGATTGTTTATAATTTTATATTTGCATTTAATATTTATTTTATGTTGTTTAATTATTAGAGATTTAAAAAATAAAAAATAAATAAAATTCTATAAATATAAATAAAATCTATTAATATATATTGAGTTATTTATCCGTTACTAAATTATTAATATTATTTTAATTTATATTTACTTATTTATTATAGTTTAAAATTAAATGTGAAAGTGAATATTTAGTTTTTAAGTTCAGATTATTATTGTTTATTTAGTTTTTTATATTTAAAATTTATTTTAATTTAGATTTAAATGACATTATTGTTAATTTAATTATAGGTTCTGGTTTGTATATTGTAAATTGTTAAATCAACTTATTATTTATGTAGCAAATATGTGGCTATATTGCTTGTAAAGTAATGAAAAACTCCTCTAATAACTTGGAAAATTGAGTTGAATATATGCATATGTGTTTTTATGAATATTGTATCCAACTGTATCCATATTAGGGGTATTCTAAAATGGCCGTATCTGTATCTGATATCGTAGCCGTATTCGTGTCTATGCAACTTTGGTTATAACCCCATACAGTCCAGAATAAAGGTCTCATAGCATATGACAGAGACAACCTGAATAATATTGTGTATGTACATTCAATAGAAGACTACTGCTGCAGCAAATAAAAAACATTTATTAGTTAGCAATTTCCTCAAACATTTGTCAAAATACAAGAAAATTTAGTCTAGCATATTACAAAAAAGTTGTCAAAAGAATTCAAGATGAGGCGTCAATGCCTTATTTGATGATTTTACCCCTATTTCTAATGTGGAGTGGACACAAATTTTCTATAAATCCAAAAATGAATATTAAGTATATTATGATCTATCTTCATTTTAAAAACATTTCATGTATACAAAATTGATCATTTTATTACAAATAAGAAACACATAGATACTGAAAACATTAGACAACCTTCTTTCCTAAGCTCCCCTCCCCTCCCATTGTAAAAGTATCTTATGGTTGGAGTTGTAAGTTATCATACAATGGACAAGTAAAGAAGAGTAGGAAGGAACTTCACAACCCAAATGTTATAGAGAATTAAATATTCAAGTCCAAAATTAGGGTAAATGACAACTGTTTATGAAAAAGTTAGAAGTTTTGATGTTGCAAAGCATCTGACTACAATTAATCACAATCCATTTATTATTTACAAAATCATATTTTAGAGCACTGAGAATAGACACAAATGGATACAAATTCCACGGTGACAATTAGTCCCATCAGTTTCCTTTTAAATAGCCAAGACATGTAACATTTGAGAGTTCAATATAAGATGCCTTGAGACAAATGTAATGAATGGATGAATGAGTTCCAAAGAAACTACTAACTTTATTCCAAAAATCATCATAGAATTATTTTGTCACCATAGATTGTGCCCACTAACAATATTTTATTTTGTGCCTTTGCACACAATGTTTGCTTTTGATATTGTTGTTGACATGAGTGTTTGCTTCTTTTTGGGCTTTTATGGAATTTTACCGTGGTGCATGATTCATGAGGCATTCTTTAAACCCTTGTTTATTGGTTGGAACACTTAAGCTTTGTCAATTTTGAGCCTCCTTTGATGTCTTTTGTTTGATTATATGGTTCTTGTTTGGTGTTTCCTTCTTTTGCATTATTTCATGCACTTGTTTAGTTTTTTTTGTAATAGTATCTTTTAGGATTGGAGCTCTTTATTTGATCTTTCATTTTGGATCACATCTAGTTCATCAACCCTAACTTGTTTCAATGTACTACTTTCACATAGAGTTGTTAGTTCTTTATTTGGAAATTTGTGGGGTGAAGGAGTTTCTTTAAAAGGGGCGAATCCTACAATTCTTCTTGTTTATCCCCCTTAGTTAATCTCACGGAATGTTTATATATTTTTAATTAGTGGGTTCTGTCAATTATTTAATGCACCCTTTTGTATATTTTAAAATTATTTTTTAGATTTTAATTTTAGGTTAAGTTGAGAACTATAGTGTCATAGAAAACTCTCCATCATTGGAGATTCTCTTCTGCTTGACTAGCTTGCCTAGACTTACTTTAGTCTCGATTGTAATAATCAGTTCACCCATGTGGATTGTTTGTCTCTCCAGTTCAAGTTTAAGCATGAATTGGGTGAGAATCTTCTAGTTTGTGCATCTTTACATCTTTATTGTTCTTAGTGTTTTTCTTTAAAAGGGCATAACAAGATCATAGCCAATACCTAAGAGGGATGGATTTCATCAACATTTATTGTTGTAATTTTGTACCACACCCATGTCTATTTTGTGAGTTAGTTCCTAGAAGAATTTAATCAATTCTGCATGAAAGAATTTTTAATTCCTTATATTTTCCCCCTTATGTAACTACCCATTATCTAAAAAAAAATTTGGATGTTAGGACATTGGTTGAATTTTGTTGACCACTTGAGCACTTGTAAGCTATACATTAAAGCATAAATGTGATACAAATATGAAAACAATATAAACACTTAATGTTTAGAAGTTGATGAGAATGAAAAATTCTTTATTTTGAGTCCCAGATTAATTTCCTTTCTTTCTTTAGAAGGCAATTATTGGTGATTTTGATATAGATAGGAAATTAGGTACTTGAAATTGGCTTAGAAGATCCATTTGACTTGAGAAGACCAAGCTCCTTTCTCTCTTCCAATTATATTCTAATTTGTCTTTGTTTGGTGTTCATGCTTTGGTGTTAAGAAGTCCATCCTTTGGAAGTGGATGTTTCAACTTAAGAATTTTCTGTAGACGTGCTACATGACATTTTGAAGAGTTTTAAATTGGTAATGTTAACTGCCATGGATAGAAAGGCTCAGACTAATTAATCAAGATCAAAAGCTCATGGTACAAGATGATCGAAAATAACGGAAGGATTTAATCTTATGATGCCATTGATGTTTGAGTTGTTAATACTCTTTAATTGTAATGTCCCTAGCAAAGTTGAGAGCTTAATTTTTCAGTTTGCTGCCTTGGACATTTCATCAAACATTTGTCTTGCAAAGTAGCTTCAGCTGGTAAAGTTTTGTTGTTTGGTTTCTCCCTTTTTGAATGATGTTATGATGCAAGTAAAAGGCTGACTGGATATGCCAAATGTTTGCAAGTGCAAAGTAAAGCAATTTTCTGATTTTTCTATGATCAATATGGTGACTGAAAATGCAATAGCTAACAGAGCAATTACAGCTAGTGTCACCTTGACAAATATTTATCATGCAAATCCAACTCCAAATAATATTGCAACTAATCAAATGGGCATCTACAGTGATCTTATAACTTCAATTGCAGACCTGAAACCACTAATACGATGCAAATGACTGAACATTCAATTGTGACTGCCCAGAACTTCATATCAGACCAAAATATGCTTGGGAAAGAACAATAATACTCAAATTGACTTCTCAGCCTTACAAGCAATATACAAATTGTTTGCAACAGATTAATAGTCCAGTGAGACACTCAGAACAATAATATCTTATACAGCAACAAGCAATAATGAGATGTGAATAACTGAGAACCTGGAAAAATGTCAGTGGTTGCAATGTAGATGAAGGGCAAATTTGTCCAGCCAAACTGAATATTAAGGAAGCCTTGAGAATCGAACTGATAATTTGTTTCATCCACCACCAGCATTCAAGACGCCTCAATCAAACTATAGATATTCAATGGAATGAACAATTCTGATACTCCCTAAGTCCCGTCTTTGATCTTGCAAGCTGAATCCAGTTCCACTGATATCCAAGCTGTCTGGATATGACACTGGATAAGTTCAAGCTGCCACGTGAGGACTTGTTGATGACAAAAACAGTCATGTCTCATTTTAAAATGAGCACTTTGTCTTTTCTGAGCGCCCAGCCACCTTCCATGTCCTCCAATAACAATGCGAGCTTGTCTAGAATGGCTCCAAATCCCACGCAACATGAATATCGCTCTTCTTATTTTCTAAGCACCTCCCGATACCTTCTGACTTTGTTCTTAAACTTTGCGTCTTTGACTTGGCCGCTTCTTCACAATAATTCAATGGCTCCAAAAAAGGATTTACGTCTTGGTTCTATCTGTGTTTGTCTTTTCTTCAGTATTCGTCCTTTCCTAAATTCGTCTTTACTTGCCAGGAATAAATAAACAAAGTCTCCCAAGTCGTATGATATGTAAGCACCAGAAACCACGATTTCTCTACAATAAAAAAATCGATTTTTTAACACATCCAAGAATAAACTCCAGGAAATTGAATATTTAATATATTTCCAAATTTTAGTCATTGACTATTAAAATTTGGGAAAATTGATTGCAGCCAAAAATAGCTTTTTCCACAAATGAATGTAGCAATACCTCAATTGCTACAATTAGGCAAACCTTCGAAATATTTGCAACAATATATTAGTAGTGCAATCACCTCAGGACAAGCAATAATACATCAGCTATTGCTTCCAATCAAACTCACAGCAGAAGTGCAATAATACAATAACTATTGCACCAATCCAAATTCCACAATGAAGTGCCTGTAAAAACCACGACTTCTCTATAATAAAAAAATCGATTTCTTAACACATCCAAGTATAAACTCCAGGAAATTGAATATCTAATATATTTCCAACTTTTAGTCACTGAGTATTAAAATTTGGGAAAATTGATTGCAGCCAAAAATAGCTTTCTCCACAAATAAATGTAGCAATACCTCAGCTGCTACAATCAGGCAAACCTTCAAAATATTTGCAACAATAAACTAGTAGTGCAATCACCTCAAGACAAGCAATAATACATCAACTATTGCTTCCAATCAAACTCACAGTAGAAGTGCAGTAATACAACAATTATTGCACCAATCCAAATTCCACAATGAAGCGCCTGTAGAAACCTTGAATGAGTACCTCCACAATTCCAGCTAGGGTTGATCTTTCACAACCGAACTTGGTACTCTATAGTCTTCAAATGCTCGAGCAATGCTAGCCTCAACTTTTACGACGCAGGTATGAGAAAAAGAAATAATCCAAGACATGATGAAAATGACTTGCATTGAGCTCCTATAAAGAATTCTCATCCAACTTCAAGAGGCTTCTAGAAATAAAATATTATTTTATTCTTTTAAGTGGCTTTATGATTTATTGTTTTATTTAGTCACTTTATTAAATCAATTAAATATAAAGTCATCCTTAAGATATTAATTTATTGGAATAACTTTATAAATAATTAATCTAATATTTAATTAAAACAATCAATTAAGCTATCCTTTGAAATGTCATTAATTTGGACAACTTAATCAATTAAATTAATAAATAATTAATCTAATATTTAATTAAAATAATCAATTAAGCTATCATTTGAAATGTCATTAATTTGGACAACTTCGTCAATTAAATTATTTAAATCACTTCACCTCCAATTCGGGGACATGACATTAATATAGGAAAACTTTCTCTTCTACATGTAAGTGGTAATGGAACCTATGTTCATCTTATATACCATTATACAATGCCTTGTGTTCTAAGAGATATTTCTTTAACCTCAGCATGGATATGTGATAAGTTCTTTGCAAAGGTAGTAGATTTTTGTTTGTTTTGGTTGTTTTGTGGCTAGGGAGTGGATAGTGGCTAGAAGATCATATTGTGTGGAAAAGACAAACAAACATTAGAACAATAATAATTTTCTAGCATCCCACATCAATGTTTGTTTAGGTAATTTATTTTGGGTAATCGTGAAATATTTTGAAATTTTTTCACAATGCATATCTCTTAGGAATTTCTCATCGTCTTCCTAATTATTATTGTCTTCATCTTCATTGTAGTGCCATCCAACTTGATTACTACATACTATGCATCTTTTAATGTCTTCAAGTCTTTTTGGATTAGCATTATGTTATAGTTTGTACATATATATTTATTGTTTATGTTATGATGCAATAACACCTTATGTTTAAAAAATAGCTTATAATTAAATTACAACCACCATTTACTTTCTTATTCAAAAATAAATACAACCCACAAGGAAGCCCTTGGAGAGGGTATGCTTAATTAGAGATAGAAAACCCTAAGAGCAAGTACATTAATCTAACCCATTTGGGAGGAGAGAATTTGGTTAGGGAGAAGATTGTTATTTAAAACTAGTGTTCTTCGAGGATGTGTCCTTGAGGTAAAATAGATGTTTCAAGGGATGAGAACATCTTGGGGATGGTGTGACGGGGATGAAATGTCTCCTATGTATTCCCTTGGGTGCCAACCTGAAAAGGGGTCATTTGTGAGACAACCTTTACAGTCCATGGGATGTCCTTGGGGATGTTCCATTGTAGGGGCATGTAGAAGGATGCTTTGCCATCCTTGAGATGGATGGTGGATGTGCAAATGCTCTAGGTGTGACAAGGTGTCCCCATGCCCTTTAAACTAACACTTGCTTTTTAAAAAACTCAAATTCAAAAAAATGTAATGTCCCCATTTTCCGGTCATTTCAAAATTATAGTTAGCTCCTGCTTTCTCGGTGACTGTCAACCTTGTCAGGAGGGATATTTGATGTTGGCAATGAACTTAGTTGGACTTGAGGACTCTTATGACACTTTCCAAAGTGAATTCCAGCTTCTGGTGTGTTCTACAAGATTCTTGGAGAGAGTGTCAATTTATAGTAAGTCATCCGGTTGGCACCAATTTTCATTACTGATCATCAGTATCATTCCTGTATGGTCAATTTTTGATTCCGATGCTTGCCAGCAGTTTTTGCAACTTGGGTGTATTATTGGCTTTAATTTAATTATTTTACTAAGGTTGATTAATTTTATTAAAATGATTTAAAAAGCATCTTAATGCAATAGCTTGTTGGAAAGAGAATTTAAAGTTTTAAATTGTGGATGCATAAAAGGGGGACCTTGCTCATCAAACATATTTATCATTTCATAAAAAGGTCTTTTGGAGCCAAAAAGGGGTTATTTAATTAAAAGTGCATTTAAAAATATGCCTTCCGGAAAGTTTGGTGGGAAAATTATAAAAGGTGATTCAAAGAGCTCATTTGAATATGCAGATTATTTTATTTTCTCTTGTGAAACTTGTGTGGTTTTGTGGGATTGAACTTTGTTCATCTCAACCTTCCTGAGGACAAAATTTCTCTTGGAGATCAGCCACAGTGGTGAAAGATCTTCATTGGTTAAGACCGTCTGACTCCTTCAGAGTTACAATTGTGCAAATTGGTTTGCCAGTAGATTTATCCTAAATCTATGCTTCTGTTGAATGCTGAAGACTTGGAGCAATTTCATTTAGAGATTGCCTGTGTGCTGAAAGTTGCTAGTGGAGATTGCTACAGCTAAGGGCAAATAAATTGAAAATATTCAAGGTATTTTGATATGCATATTTTGGAGTGTTTGGTAACGACGTTTCAGAGGTTTTTTGGAGTGTGTTGGTAGTGTTTGCAGGAGGCATCAAGCTTGGCCGTACTACCATCATTTCTTGAAGAAATTAAAAATTGGGAACGAAAACATCAGAGACAAATCAGGTTATCTCCTACAAAGTTGGGTGACTCAGATAAGAGTTTTGGTGGGATCGTTTGGAACAGATATTAGTTTAATAGAGTGGTCGTAGCATTGCAGGGTTACAATCCATACCTGGCATGAGTTTCCTAGGCTTGGTCGCCTAGGATTTTGGGACAAGTTTTAGTCCACCAGTGGTGCACAGTATTGTGACATGATTTGCAATTAATTCCATGTTGGACAAACACATTTGTGGAAGGTTTGGATTTTATGTAAGCTGGTCCTTGTGCATTGCTGTTTATGTCAGAAAAAATGTTGCAGCCCTGTTTGTCACCATTTGGGAGAGTCTGAAAGGGGTTTAGGACAGAATTTCAAGTGTTAATCCATTGCAGGTGTTTGGAAATGTATTGCATTTAGGCTTGGAGGCTTATTGGACAATACTCATTGCTGTCAGACTGTAATAGGAAGGGATTGTCAACTTTCAGACCTGATATTTTTCTAAGAGTTTATAAATCAGACCTGTACTCTGTCATTGCTGCAAGTTAACAAGGCATTGTGTAATGTCCCCTACTTGGCGTATGCCTGAATTTGCCTCAAGGGACAATTACACAACATAAAACAATTTTACAGATGATATTCCATAGTAAATTATATGATAGATATTGAACTAAGAATAATTGAACTATTAACATTATGAAATAATGAATAACAACAAAAACTTGAATCCAATCTATAGACTCTCTTCCAATAACCAATCATGGTATGGATTGGAGGGAAATGCATGTCAGAGCGCTAGAACAAGGAACATTCAATCAAGACAATTCCTTGTAGGAACATTCAATCAAGACAATTCCTTGTAGGAACATCCAATCAAGAGAATCCCTTTAGGAACATCACACCGAGACAATTCCATGGGAACATCCAACCAAGACAATTCCTCTAGCATCCTTCCAATCTTACACATGATTGCTTAAAGAGAAAGATGTAAATTATAATAATATGAATAGATTCACTATTTCCCTTATTTACCGAATTAGACATAACATATCTCCCTTAATGCATATTACTCATTATAAAGGTAACTATACATATATTTATATGCCTTCAAATATTATATATATATCAAATGCATACCAACCACTGTTTGTATCAATAGCTGCTGCTGTTCTGCTTACAGATTTCTATCTCTGATTGCTTCGATGATGATCCTCCTTTGGAAGTGTACCTCCTTTTATATCCCTGTGGTGGAGGAAGAGACTTAACTGTTCATCATATTTGCCCCTTGGTAAGGGACACGTCCCTCTTCAAACTCAAGCGCTGCCTTGTCATCTTTTCCCAAGCGCTACCTTTATTATTTTTTAATCACTGCCCTTGTGAATAAAGATCGCTGCTTTATTAGTGGTCTTAGAATCACTGCATATATTAATATAAGCAAAAGTTATCACTTCTTTAAATAGGTGATAATCGCTGACTTAAATGGATGATCATTGCTTTAAACAGATCGCTGTCTTAGAAGTGTATTAATTTCTGCTCTTAAAGCATTTCTGTGTGGGCTGTGATCGGGGGCATGACACGTTGGAGGTGATTTGGGTGTGTTACATCAGTTTGGGACCCCTCGTGACAGTGCTGGGTGTGTCCCCTGCCAAGTGGCGTAGTTGGAAGTGAGCTGGGCGGCATAGGGCAAGTTCTGGAAGGAAGGAGAGGCTGAAAAAACATGGCAACATCGATGTAGCAAACCTGCAACCCATATCTCTGCTATGACAGATCTGAAAGGGTTCACTTTCATGCTCATTGTCAAGGTACTTGATGAATTTAATGTTAATAACTTAGTCGAGCTAGTTGGCATTGTTTAATGAATGTATTTGTCAATGCTATTGCTCTGAACTTTATAATCAGCACAGAAAGTTACATCAGCTCTTGATAGTAGTTATTGGTCAATGAGTGTTGTTTATGTTGGTGGCTTATTTGGCAAAAACTTAAAAAAAAAAAAACAGGGTGTTCTTAAAAAAAGAAAAAGAAACCTAAACATAGTCTAAAGGGGGCTCACTGAGGCTCCCTCCGCTTAAAAACTATAAAAATGCTTGCCCATCCTCATTTCAAATCACCAATAACAAAGCTAGATAAGAAGACTTGGTGCATGACAACCTAGAAGCATGGTGGGAATTGTATAGGCCTTGAACACCAATAAGCTTAGTGGCCATTTGCTTCTTATCATAGGTGTTGGCCTTCATCTAAAAGTGCGGTATCCATGCCTTCTAGTTTGTACATGAGTTTCGTTTAAAAGGTATAGAGAAAAGATGTTGGTATTAGCTACACTTGTAGCAATTACTGTTCCAATTGCAGCCATTTGCAGGACCCCTTCTAGTCATTTTGGGTCACTTCTAGCAATTAAAGTTTGTTGCTACTAGTGGACTTGCAAGAAAGACAAGTTTCCTTTCGCTTTGCTAGAAGTTGGTATTGTGTCTGCCTGTGCATTTTTTTGGCGCCTTCTTTGAATTTTGTGCATATCATGGTGGTCTGAATAAATGTTTTCTATTATGTGTTGGCTCCTATGTATCATGTATACCAGGCTTGTCATGCAATCTTATGCTGATCCCAAACTTGAGCTCATGTATTAAATGTGGTTGCTTATGTGGCCCTTGGGGCTGTTCTATTGTCTTCACATGGCTGTCTGCTTGGGAAAGATGTTGCTGGTTGGTGGTAATGTGGCATTTTAGTAGTGGTCCCACTTCTATAAAAGAAGCATGAAGTGTGTGGGAGGAAGAGAGTTTATAAAACTGGATTTTGTATTTATAAAAATGTGAAATCAGCATTGCCCACATGAAAATTTTGTTTTATTTGCTACGTATAATGGAAGAGAATGCGACATACGAGGAGATAATACTTTATTTGTCAAAAATTATATGAGTCCATGCACCATGTCATGTAAGCCGATCCACATCACATATGGGAGGTGCTTTATAAAAATTATTGTTTTATCTGCAAATTCTATGCTTTAGGCATTACAGTATATGGTGTTAAAATTGCAAAAGGGGGGTGTCAAATAATTTTGGTCTTATTTGTTTTTCTTTTTATGTTTTAATGCCATGCTCCACATCATGATAAGGGCATTGAAAGTACTTGGGACAGCCCACCTAGATGTTTGTATCATTTGTTTATGCCTACTTAATCATGTGGAAGGTATGTGAAGTTTTATTTGCTAATTTTTGACATTATTTACATCTTTGATGCATCTCTGCCCAAGTGGCCATTTTGGAATTTTTTTGCACCTAGAAACAACAGCATATAAAAAGCCATCTGATGCAGCTGTTTTATGTTGGTTTTGGTGCCATGAAGATTAAATATAAATAGATGAAAGAGGAGATTTTGGATTTATTGACAACTTTTGGGAGGTGGGGCAATAATAGAATTGGTGTGGCATATTTAGTTGGCTGTGTGGGGATCAAGAGCAGCCTGCAGAAAGAAGTTTATGCCTGAAAGGAAGCAGAGTTGTGGATATGCTACACTAATCTATGAGAGGAGCTATGCGCAAAAGTTTAACTGCTCATGCAGTTACAAGGAAATAAACACAAAAAATAATATACCTTAAAAGAGTGATTTAAGTGGGGAAAACTCTTTCGGGAGAAGAAACTCAGACTCCAAAGCAACTTAATATATTATTCAGTAATCAATAGTTACAATACACTTGAGAGTCTAAACCTTTATAAGAGTATCAACAACAGGTAGACTTGGAGCAATTCTAATAGAATAACGATACTTTCAAAACTCACTATGAAATCTCCATCTGTAGTATTTAATAAATAGGCAAATGATGTAGTTTATATTAGGGGGCCTATTGAAAGACTAACCAATCTAGCAGTCCATATAATCACACATAACAGCCATATGCAATTTTAGAAGCAATAGTTCACTTAACAATTTGCTTGTCACACAACACATCCTATCCATAGTTTTACAATAGGCTATAGTAACTTTATTGGCTGCTTGTAGGCTTGTAGCAGCATACAACTTACAAAAATATATTAAGCTACAATAAATTGCAATACTTTCTTGTTGCCTAACCCTCTCTTAGTATGAGGCTTCTAACAACATTCTTCTCATTACAATTCCCTATTTGATCTTTAGGGGTCTAAAATCTTTTCCCGACTCTTCTAAATAGTGTTTATTTCCTTCTTTCAACAATGATTGTTCTTCTCTAACCTCTTTGCTAAATAAAGATCCACCCTCCTCTTGCATTGCTTCCACAAGGGTCGATTCTCATAAAACTAAAAATAGATAATTCGTATCTTTGCCAAGAAACAATTATAGATCTTGTTGCCCAATGAAAGAAATAGTACACAACCAAGAAAACACCAAGACCTTGTCACTAGCCTGCACAAGAAACAACTTTGAACCACCAAAAATGATTGAAATGGCCAAGATAATGAAAGGAAGGAACCATGTGGTCAAAGGTATAGTTGATGGCCAAGGTGAAGCCAAAACATAGCCACGTAGACGACAAAGAATGAACTAATAAAAAGCTACACAACCAAAGAATTGTTAAATAGCTTCTATAGCTACAACTAAGGAAGAGAAGGTAGAATCAATGCTGCATTGCCATAAAACACCCAATAACTCAATGCAACAAGGGAAGGTCAAACAATGATTAGCTGTGAGTGATAAAATATTCAATGTATTAAACAGAGGAACGAAAGTTCCTTATATAGATTTACAAGAGACGATGTTTCTAAAAGAAACGATTGTAGACTGAAGACAAATTTAGAAACTATCTAAACTAACTAAAGACGACTAAGATGACCATTAATATTACATTATTTAATATATTTAATACCCTCCCTTAATGGTCATCGTTCTAACTACCCACAGAAACAAAGAACGTTCTACCACAAAAGACAAGAGCTTGCCACTGACTCTGCCACTTGAGATGAGTCTGCCACTAACTCTCTCAGAAACTACAAAACTTCTGAAAATAACCAGAACTGATCACAAAACATCCAACCTGATGTTGGGTAACAAAGTTGTCCCTCCCTGTAGCCAGAGACATACCGAGAACAACTGCTACGATTTTGAGGAAAAATCGGCAAACCCTCCAATCTTCTGCAGATGGACATGACGCCCCAAAATTGACTGCAAGAAGCCAAATGTGTAGATGTTCGCCCCAACTGCAACCAAAAAACTAACTGCACCAAACCACGATTTTTGAGGAAAAAATCGCCAAACCTAGAATCTGAAGTTTACAAAGCATCGTTTTTTCAGAGAAAACAGTAAAAAAAAACCCACAAAGGAATCCAAGTAGCTAGCACGAAATTCGAAACACGGATCAGCATACAAAACATCGTTTTTAAGGAAAAACGGTAAAACCCTTTCATGATTTTTCAGGAAAGAATATTAAAAAACCCTCCAAATAATTTTTAAGGAAAAATTATAAACCCAACAAATAATTTTTTAAGGGCAAAAAATTATAAAACCCATAAATAATTTTTACAAAACCCAAAGATAATTTTTATAAGGCATTATAATTTATACCAACATACCTACCTACCAACATAATTTTTATGGAAAAAATTATTGAAACCCTTATCAACATAAAATCTCGATCTAGGCTGGAGAAATTCAACCCGAACACAAAGAGTACCCACACGTAGAAAGGAGCTTGTGGGTAACATTGCAAAACTTGCGCAAACAGAAAGGGTTGCGGGTGTTAGAGGGCCCGATTACAGGAGACCCTATGCACAGCTTGCAGGAGACTTCGCAGAAATAATCTAGAAACCCGTCGCAAATCTAGAACAGGGCCGTCGTGGGTTTAGAGGAACACATAAACTGTTGCACCAAAAAACTAGAGGTTGCACGGCTATAAATCGCACCCAAAAGGTCCTCACATGGCAGAAAATGCAACCACAGTGTGCCCTTAAAATGCCAGTCGCGCGACCAAAGAAAACACGCTCAGACAGAGAAGAATCACGTCGGTAGACAAGGAGAAACGCTAGCAGACTGGAAAACGTGCCTCAGATCAAGAAGACGAATCGCGCCAAAAGCAAGAGTTTAAAAACGCGGCTAGAACAAACAGAAATCGCGCGAACTTTATCAAGATTGTTAAAAATATATGAACAGATTAAATGCACAGAAAAATAATTCAAAATCTGAGACAACAACACAACAATTACCCTGGGAAAACCCTCCTCTTGAGGGAGAAAAACCCAGCAACAAAAGATCTCTCTTATATATAAATGTAATAACAATATACTGTGAGGTCTAACTCAAGACCAATGTTCAAAAACTCGACAGATGCAGTAGCACATATGAATCTGTCACTAATTCACAATCTGATATTGAGATACAGAGACGACCTCATTCTAGACAGAGTGTAGACTTACAGAAGATTCGCACCTGGTAGAGACAGTGTATGCATTTACAGAAGTTCGCACCTTATCACCTTATATATATTCACGCCTTGACATCTGTTCTGATCACACTTTATTATGCGCTCTTGATGATGTGATGATACAAAAAATGTCGAACTGATGATCACCCTGCACTGTGTGAAGTCGGCACTTGTTATATATTCACACTTGTATATCACCTGTATTAGCACTGAAATAACAGTTGTACTCGCACCTTTATATCAACAACATATATATTCGCTCTTGTATATTGACTGAATTCGCACTGGAACAACAGTTGTATTCGCACTTTTAGTCTCTGATTTGTACGCACTTGAGTAAGTGATTAGACTGAACAAGGATAATGAGCATGGACGAATCACAGTCAATATATACAAGTTGAAGTGGGAGAGACGCATCCCTTCATAACCTTTATGTCGGCCTTTATAAAATCGCGTCTATTCTTTATTGAAGTCGGCCTTGATAAGTGTTCACACCTCTTCACAAGAGGTTGGCCACCTTGTGAATATCCTTTAAAGATAGTCGGCTTCAATTAAATATGTTCTAATAAAAATCAACTTGATTTCTTTTATGTCGGCCATGAGATGAGCATAATACAAGACAATGAATGTAAATTGAATAGCCAACGGCTATCTTCAATTTACGTCTTCCAAGAAAATGCTGAGCTGGAAGGAGCTACCGAAGCTGCTAATACTTTAACAAAGATCACGTCCACTAGAGCCACCCAACATAGGTCGCGATTCGCAACAAACATCTAGAAAGAAACGCCCAGAGAAGGATTTTACACGAACCAGGCGCCAAACAAAATGGCGGGCTCACATGAATTTCTGCAAAACAAACCCCAAAAAAATAGACCTCCAAAAAACGAAAAACAAATTTCTGGAAAAAATTCCAAATAGGAGGCTATGAATTTTTTTATTAAAAAATTCTCCAAATTTTGAAGAACCCCATCGGCTTTGATACCATGATAAAATATTCAATGTATTAAATAGAGGAACGAAAGTTCCTTATATAGATTTACAAGAGACGATGTTTCTAAAAGAAAAGATCGTAGACTGAAGACAAATTTAGAAACTATCTAAACTAACTAAAGACGACTAAGATGACCATTAATATTACATTATTTAATATATTTAATAGTGAGAGGGAAAGCCAATAAAATAGACATCAGAAGGAAACTAGGACTTGACATATCCCAAATGTGATCGCCAGTATAGCATGCAGCTTCCAAGATGCAAGAAACCAAGAGAATGAATGTTAGCATGTCACTTTGTTGATGTGATACATAATGCAGATCCCAACAGAATGAAAAGCATTTCATGTGGGCATTAGATTAGCCACCACTAGGAAATTAGGTGAGAAATCACGAGCTGCCCAAAAATGGAAAACTTGACCCCCAAAATCAATTGGCACATGGAGGAAGATTGTAGTAAATTAGTGCATAACAATTAGAATGCTAAAGCAATGGTAATCATATGAAATAAGTCATCCAAATGCTGTCAAGTGGCATAAAAAACTACAACAAATTGTAGGAAATTTCTGCCTAATGATTCAATTGCTAAGCAAAAATAACTGTTTGAATAACTTGACCTAGTCACTACTAAGGATAGAAAAGGCAACGAGCCCCTTTAGATTTAGAAAAGCAATAGTTGTAGATTGGAAGAATTTAAAACACATCCCTTATATTTATTATATTGCATAAAGCAATAATTATCATCATATTTAATCAGCTCAATAGATAACTTGGCATCAATATTTGTTTAAAACCTTTATACTTAGTATTGTAGTTTGCCACCAAGGCATGAACACTAAAGAGCAACACAATCCTTGTAGCAATATTACATGTCCTATAGCACAACACACATCTCTCGCAACATTTTCTATAGCAGTCCAAATACCAAAGACTATCTTGTAATAGGTTATAAATACATGAAACTATCTTGTAGCAAATTGAATTAGGCTTGAAGCAACTTGTAGGTATCTTGTAGTATAGCTACAAGTTGATTGAAACACATAGTAAAGATGCATTCTTCCTGTATCACTCCTAAGAAAGCAAGTAGACACAAAGTTACCAAGCACCCAAATTGAAGAGGACTGAAAACACAATCTACTAATATTTTTTGTGATGTAGGATTGCTTGTGGACTTGGATGCTTGTACCGTCCCAGCCCAGGTGGACACTTGCTGAATGAATTTCTGCCTTGATTAATTTGTTTGCTCTTTCAAATTTTTGGATGGGTTTGGTTTGTTTTGGTTTTCCATGAGATAAATGCCAGGTAATAAATATAAAAGCAATCCAACATATGTCATATACCAATTTGCAAATCCAGAAAATGCTTAACAATGAGGCATCTATTTCAAATCTGACCTAAACATTGTTTGCTAAGACAATGTATTTATCTTCAACCCAGATTATGAACTGCATTACAATTTCAAGATACTCATACCAGGATATGCAAATACATTAGGTGCTGGTCTGATTCTTAATATCAGCAAATCTGAAGTGTTTATCAGCAGCAGTACCCCTTTCAAGATGAACGCCTGGCTTAGAACAGAAGTTCCTTCACATCAAAATGATGCCAAACATATGCCAAGACTTTGCTGTCCCTGATAGAAATGAACAGATACAGATCCTTTAGGCGTTTTGCTTCTGGACTCCAACGCTGAACTCCAAAGGAGCCCCTTCTCATCCACAAACTTGTGCAGATTGGAAACAATGAACAAATCGCCCCTTTGGTGATGAAAGAAGCCCAATCCCTAAGGCATTTGGGTTCCCCAACTTCACATGCCCAGCTATGGGTGAATGAACGGCCTAAGAAATCCACACAGCCCCTGCTTAAGGCCCACGTGCTGAGGATAGATGCTGCTAACAGTAAATAATTAAGCTCCAAGTCTGCTTTTTCAAAAGTTCTATAAAACCCTTGTATTTTTCTATAGGTAAGTTCTTCGAATAAGCACAATGAGAACTCCCACGTGGCAAGCAATGAAGCCAACATGAACCCACGTGCTGCATTATTGTTATGCTATCTGCATTTTATTCATACTCCAATTTCATTATTCTGATCTGCAATGAAATGATAATGATCTGATTTATTCTCCAACTCCAAACTCTGAAATTAAGCCCAATTATTGATACCTGAATGAGACCAAATCTAATAGGAACCTTGGACGATCTTGCACGCTTGTAGAACCTGCTGTAACTGAGGGAATTCATCCTCAATCAGCTTGAAACTTCAACCTTGCAGCTGCTGCTAAAAAATGTTATAATATTCTCCATCCACACAATCAAGCTCTCTCTCTTCCTTTATGCTTTCTCTTTTTCCTTTTTGAGTTCTCAATCTTATCCTCTGAGTTGTCATCCTTATCCTTTGTGGATAAGATATTTTCAATCCTTATCCCCTGTAGATAAGATTTGCATTTTTGCTTTATGAGTTGTCAATCTTATCCTCCAAGTTGTCATCCTTATCTTCTATGGATAAGATTCACCTTTTTGCTTTATGAGTTGTCTATCTTATCTTGAGTTGTCATCCTCATGCTCTTTGGATAAGATATTTTGCAATTCTTATCCTCTGACTTTGACTTTGACTTACTTTGACTTTGACTTTGACTCCTGCAAAAAAAAATTTTCCTTTTCCTTTTTCGCAAGGAACTGTAAGTGTCTTTACTGACCCTGGTGTTACTAAAAATAGTAAATAGCAAGGAACAAGTCTTGAAACCGCTCAGAATGATCCCCTAATCATCCTGTTAGCCTACGGGAACCGTAGTAATAGGCTAAACCTGTCCCTCAAACCATTGCCTAGAAAGGGGACATTACAATGCTCTTACATCAACAAATATCAAATCACAAACCAAGTATGGTTTACCAAAACCACGTGCAAAAACAATTGAAAAGTAGTGCCATATTTGTGTAGTTGGCCAAATGCAATAAATAAATAATATTGTAATCAACAAAAGTAAATAATTATTAGATGTTGTAATCAAGAATCTGTCCCCGACCATTGGTTGATTGTTACTGGGTAGTTGCCAATGGTTGACATACTCAACCAACATTGGTTGGCTATATAATTTATGTTTACACTTGTAGTTGGGGACCGCATACATTTTTGGTATTCAGTAATTATTTCCTACTCGATGAATGAAGAATACAAGACATATTTTGTGCATTGTCTAAGTAATTGATTTGTTTTATTATTGCTGCTATATATTTCCGTTTGCTTTGCGTTAATTGGTCAAGTAGCATAAGGAGTAAACAATTTGGACCAAATTCCAATGTCCAAGTTGGTCACAATCTTCCAAGCTAAAAATAGAATGTGTTCTTACAACCACAGTCATAGAGTCTATCATGTAACTTCTCAATTTGGATGTTTTATTTTGGCATATTCAAACCCATTCAAAGATACTTTATGACATGCATCATAGACTATAATAATGTTGGTTAAGATTCCAATGTAACTCCCCTATAATTATGGTCTTATACATCTTAGAATCTATCATAAGTAACTCCCATCTTACGATATCATAAAATGCTCTTACACATTATAATGATATTAGATGCTCTTATAACCTCTTGCGCACTTCCCAAAGTATTTGACACATGGCAGAGAGTGCCACCTCAAAGTGGGATGCTCCCTTCTTTATATAAGGACAAAATACCAAATAAATACGAAAATTAGGATGCAAGGTTGAGACACCTTTCTTAGCATTCGCCCACTTGTCAATACCTTGCAAAGAGCAAAGGGAAACTCCAACATTGAAATATAATTGCTAGGGATTGTGAGGCCCATAGACCCATTGCACCCCTAGAATTTCTTTGTGCTCATTGGATTTGTCAATTCATTTGCAACACTATGCAAAATGTCAACTTTCTCTAGCATCTCTATCATCCTCTACCATATCACAAACAAAATGGCATTGGATGTCTATGTGCTTTGTTCTCGCATGAAAGGTTAGGTTCTTTGTTAAACATATGGCACTTTGATTGTCACAATGAACTCTTATAGCTCCCTAACTATAATGTCCCCTTCTCAATCCTAAGCTTTTCAGTGGCTGTTAGCCTATTTCCGAAGTCTCGTAGGCTAAATAGAGGAGTTAAGGGGATTCTAGGTTCCTTGGGGGATTCGTGTTAGCATGTCTAAAAGAGTATTTTGATGTTGACAGAGAGCTTTTGTGGGTTTTTCTGGGCCTTGGTGGGCAGTATTACTATTTTTAGCAACTTACTATTTTTAGTAAGTTTTAGTGTGATTTAGTTTGGTCTAGTTTGGAGTTTGGACTCACTATTTTTAACAATTTGCTATTTTTTAGTAAGTTCTATTTTGAGGACTTGGTCTTGGCAACAATACAATGCAGGGTTTCCAGTTTTGGTAGTGGTTGGCAGTTCAACTTGGTTGAGTTTTGGTGTATTTGGCATAATTCTCATTCACCCATTTCATAAATCTTCAAAAAAGTGATGTGTGTCTTAAGTTAAAAGTTCAAATATGATGCCCCATTGTGCTCAACGCCTAGGCATGGCAACTTAAGTTGTTTTTTAAAAAGGGGACTTGCATTTCTTAAGGTGGACGTCTAGCTGAGAGGCAAGAAGAAAATAAAAATAAATTAAATATTTCTTTGGAGAGGGTCGTCCCATTTTGGAGGGAAAAGGAGTTTGAAAATTGGTGCCCTAACTTCTATATAAACTCACCTTGGAGCTCTCATTTGGTATGCTAATTGATGATAACGAAGAGTTGTCAAAGTGAGGATTGGATCCTTTAGGGGCTTTGGAGACAAAAACCTTCAAGGTTGCTCTAGTTTCAGAGTTGAGAGATACTCCCTAGCTGGACATTGGAGTGGCTTCACTATAGGAGTCACAATTGGGTTATTGGTGAAGATTTCTAGTTTGCTTTCAGTTATGGATTGTTTTGATGTTTACTAGTAGATATATTTTGGTGTGATATCTGTTTTTATAGAGCTTTGGAGTGATTTGGAGTGGATTTTTTGAGTTCTATGCTTGCAAGCCATACCATTTTTATGCCCATCCGTACCACCTTTATGCTCATGCTGATTAGAGTGTTGGAGATAATTTTTTTGGTATTGGCCTATTCTCTTGCTGGACCTTGGGCAATGTGTTTCGCCAAGTTTCAGAATTTTTGAAGGAGATCTGAATTTTAGAGAGCTGGTCGCCATCCTTGCTGGGCTGTACACCTTGGGTTGAAGGGACTTGCCGGTTCCAGAGGTTATTTGCCCATGTTTGCTGCATTGTTGCCCTCATGATGGCGACTAGGCTTTACTAGGCTGTTGTTGATGGTTATATGGTGTTCTTGGTTGATTTGGGAGGCATTCTAGGGAGCTGTGCCAGTATTATGGTTGTTGGTTTGGCGTATCAGACTGCTGCATTGTTGTTATCAGACTGCTGCAACAACATATCAGACCTGATATCTCTTCATTCTCTCATGTTTTGTGATGAATACTTGCTTATATGTTGCAGGGTTAGCTTGTTTGCTTAGTGGGGTTTCACATTGGGTTGTTCATTTCATGATTTTGCCATACTATGCAACTAGATAGCATTCCTTGTAACTGTCAGTATGATTTGTGTTGAGCTTAAATTGTAACGCTGATTTGGTAGTATCATTCAGCAATTTAGCTCTTGTTTGGTTTTGGATACTAACCCCATTGAATAAGTGGCATCTCTATTTCCCACTGAATAAGTGGTTTGGTTTTCATTTCCCTTTGAAGAAGAGGTTGCTAGTACTTACCCCACTGCAAAGTGTTATTTGTTACAATCATCGCTGCAAAGTGGAAGAGTTCTTATTTTCAATTGCTCTACTCACCCCACTGACAAGTGGTTTTTTTCAGTACTACTCACCTCACTAAACAAGTGGTTTCTTCTAGCATTGCAATGTAAACTTTACCACCATATGCTCTGACCTTGCCCGCATTGGGATTTGGGTGATCAGAAAGTGGAAGGTAATTGGTTATAGTTGATTATCTTTGTATATTATGTTATTACTTGCAATGTAACCCTTGCCACTGTATGCTTTCACCTTGCCACATCAAGATTTGGGTGATTAGAAAGTGGAAGATAGTTTATTTTAGTTGCTTATCATTGTTACTTTGCTAACACTAACAATTGGAAAAATCAAAAAAATTGGGGTGGTTATTATAGTGGTATCAGAGCTGGTCATCTTGCTAGCTTGTGCCTAATAAGTGCTTGCAATTGCTAAAACCTATTTATGAGTGATAGGGAAATTAGATATTACAACCGTGAGCAAAAGAGACAGTTATATCGGATTCTTCAAACTCCAGTTGAGGAGACCTTTTAAGAAGTTCTCAGAGCTCGCCTGTAGTAAGAAGTTGACAGTGACAGTTTAGTTGAGATTATGGCAGATAAGGGGAAGGCACCAGGCCAACTCAACAGTCCGGACGCTAGAATAGAGAGAAAGTTTGACATTATGTTAAGACATGATGTCGCAGTTGTTGGCAAAGATGAATCAAACTGTGCCCCAAATGCCCCAATTTCAGAATGGAGAAGTTAGTGCATCAAATGCCAATAATCATAGAGGGGGAAGTAATGGAAGCACTATTGGAACTCTTGTTTGATCTAACCCAAGACCACTTTAGTCCGTCTTCACTTGTAGAGAAGAGCCTCCAATTGAGCAAGAAGCTCCAATCCCTATGGCAGATGAAGTAAGAAATAGTTATGCGGAGTATGTGACTCTCCCACTTGAAATCCGAGAGATTTTGACCTTGGAGCAATTCATGAACCAAAAGAAGAAAAGGGGAGGTGGAAGGTTTGACAATAGAGGTCCAATGATTCAAAGAGACTATCAACAAGCGTTGGGAAAGGTGAGCTTGGCTCATTTCAATGGGAGTGACAAATGTTCAACAAGAGTTTGGGTCCGGAAGTTGGACAATTATTTGTCTTTGAAACCAATGCCAGAGATAGATGCCATCAAGTTTGCTACTTTGCACCTTGATGGAGCAGCCTACAAATGGTGGTATCATGGCCTTGTCACATTTGGCCATAACATGATTACCTCTTATGATGAGTTCACCACCAATAAACTCTTTGAGAGGTTTGATCATAAGGATCCTGAGATGCAGTTTCAAGAGCTCGCCCAATTG
Organism: Sequoia sempervirens; assembly: GCA_007258455.2. NCBI lineage: Eukaryota > Viridiplantae > Streptophyta > Pinopsida > Cupressales > Cupressaceae > Sequoia > Sequoia sempervirens. The sequence goes on from VDFB02271358.1 coordinate 1,165,968,381, forward strand.
AAAAAACACAACTCTCTTGACACTTTCATTTCCAAGGTCCAAAGACTTTCCATGATGGTGCCCGACATCACATAAAGGAGGTTAGCAATCTTTTTCACTAAAGGACTAATGGAACTGTTGAAGGGATGGGTGAAGGCCTTTGACCCACCAACTCTATAGGAGGCTATTAGAAAAGCAAGAAGTATGGAGTTGGCTTCCCCTAGACATAAATTTCAGCCCAAGACCTTTTCAAGCATGAAGGACAAAGACACTTTCATAAAGATTCAAATGAGTCCAAGAAGTTTCCATCTCAGATAGATGATGACCTCACAAACAAGCTCCAATGAAAGAAACTATGCTTCACTTGCAAAGAGCCGTGGGCCCCGGAAACAAGTGCTTCGAAAGAGGCAAAGTGCACCACTTGGAAGTGTATTTTGCTGAAGAATCAACATCTGAAATGTTTGAACAACAATTAGATTTGGATGGAAAAGAGGAAGAAGAGATCCCATAAGAGGTGGAAGAAGACCAAGGAAGTGGGGGTGCATTTGCCCAACTTTTCAGCTTCCAAAAAAATGAATCTTTTTGAGTTTGAGGAGTTCTTTGCGGGCAATGTATCGTTGCTCTCATAGACATTGGAGCAACTCATAACTTCATAGATGAAGGGTTTGTGGCCAAGAGAGGACTCAATACTGAAGAGTTCGAACCATCAAGGGGTAGTACCAAGTCCCATGTGTTATTCTTTTTCAATGTAGCCATCTCCTTACCCATACCTACTCTCAAAGACTTAGAATCACACATATCCATAGCCTCCTTCAAGGTTCTGGGCTCATTGGTGTTAGTAAGCAAAGCAAAATACATCTATAGTAAAGAGGGGTACATTGTTTTGGTTGCTTTCTTTGCTAAGTGGACCTCCTCAAGAGTTGAGGAGGTTCTACCTCCTCTTTGGAACAATCAAAACTATTTGAGCTCTCCTCTTTAGGTCTTTCATGAGTATTTGGTTAAGCCTTATGGTCTTGGGTGGTAGTCTTGGGTGGTAGCTGAATCACATCGTTCTTCCCATCCCCTTTTGGTTAAAACACTTTGGAAGAAGGTTTAAGGTATTTGAAAATAACACTTATGCTTTACAAACCTCTCTCAGCTATAGGGTCCCAAAGCTTGTACCCTTCTAAATTGACACCATAACTGATAAAAATATGATGTTGTAGTGAGGGCTTTTTACCCATCCATTCCTCCATAGGGGTCATGTTAGCAAGAGTTGAAGTGGGGGCTTTGATAATCAAGTAGCGAGATCAGCAAGTGCATTTGCTTAGAATTTTTGTTTTAAGTTGACTCCACTAAGCATACTCTTGGTCCTCTTTGTTAACATTCTATTCATTCTTTTGCAACTCTATTTTGTTGAGGGGTGTATGGAGTTGTCTATATCTTTTAATTTCATGCTCCTTATAATATCTGTCAAAAATTGTAGAACAAAACTCATTGCCATTATTATTCCTCAAAACCTTAATCTTTCTACTAGTCCAATTTTCCAAAAGAGCTTTCAACTCTTAAAATCGACTAAAGATTTTAAATTTACTGTTGAAAAGATACACCCATATGCTTATGAAATAATCATCTATAAAAGATACATAGTGGCTAGTGCAAAGATAGAAATCAAAGGAATATTAATAGAACCAAATACATCTAAATGAATCAAGTCCAACATCTTAGAAGATTTGTGAGAACTAAAATAAAATTGAATGTGGTTCTATTTATCATACACAATGTTCACAGAAATCAAATTCAAATTACGTCATTCTTAGCTAGATTTTTAGTTATTTAGGGTTTGTAGATCCTTCTTACCTATATGGCTCATTCTTTGGTGCCACAAGATTGTTTTCTCCGTATGTAACTTGCTCTCTAAAGCAAGAGCATGCTTAGGTACTTAGAAAGCATGGCCATTAGAAGTAGATACAACACTCGTATTTACTGTTTGTTTTGATAGTGAAGGTGAAGATTTTGCAGATCTCTTCACTATAGGAATTAAAGAATTGCACCAAATAGTGTATGAATCAAGCTGAAATAGAGTGCACACATGAACACCTTAGTGGGTGCTTTAGGTCCTTGTACAAGCTGATTTTGTTTTTATGCGGTAAGTGGAATAAGTTCGGAGGTAGAGAGCTAATGTGTTTGGCAACCCCTATTGTGATGGTGATAGATAGCAGTATCTTGCACATTTTGAGTTGGTATGAAGAGCTCTATATTTTCATGTTTTTATTTTAGTTTAGGGAGGTTGGTTGATTTGGGATTATTCCTCCTATATATGCTTGTGTTTCCATTGATTGAGCAAATTTTAGGGCATCAATTCTTGTGGTTCAGATTTGGTTCTATAATGTTTCTATATGTTGCAAATCAAGAGAAGCAGCAGAACGTAAGAGCCTCTTCATGGTTCAATTTCTCCATGGTTGTTCAGGATTTTTCAGGACATAAACATGCTGTATTGATTTTTCAGTCTACATTTGCTAAGCTTCCCATTTACTGATTAGTTGGTTCTTGCAAGAGTTTGTGACTTTGTTTTTGAGTTCATTTGAGATGAATCTTTTCAATATATTTCATGGGATTTCTTGTTAAATCACAGATTTTCTGAAGTATTATATCTTGAATGTCATAGAGCCTTGCTTATGCTATTTGTATGTGTGTCTAGTCTCCATTTTTGATGTTGTAGGTATGTTTGACTTGAGAGCTAATGTTTTGATTTTGTTGCCCCTGTGATCAAAGCACTGACCTATTGCTGGTTATCCCTCCACCATACCATTCAAAATCATTAAAAAGCATCTTTTATTTTAGTTTTGTGTAGGTTTTAGTTTCCTGCCCTACCTATTGGCATGATTCAGTTATATAAGTTTCCCTAAATCATTAGGTAGCTCAAATCAGATAAATAATTAGAGATGCATGTTGGTATGGTTTGCACATATGTATTGTTTAGTTAAGGGGATTCATCTTAAGAAATATAAATTGGTTCTTATTTTCTTTGCATGTGTAAAACTATCATGATCTGCTTTATATGAGGTCTTATAGGTCTGTTGAGGCAGCCATAGGGTTTAGTTTTATAGGCCTAAGTTATAGTTTTTCTTTCATCTCTAGTTATCTTGTGTACGATGAGCACACAATTATATTGAGAGGGGTGTTGGGGGTGGGTGAATCAGTTTAATATAATCTTTTACTTTTTCAACTTAGCAATCACAATAACATCAATTTCACAATATCAATAAGAAGAACACATGATTTATGTGTAAACCCTTATGGGAGAAAACCATGGCAAAATATTGCTTTTATATAAATCTCTTTTACAATCTTAGTAGGCACTAACCTACAAGAGACACCAATCCCCTTTTATTTGAATTGTAGGCCCCAATCCATTGGAGACACCAATCCGCACAACTGAGCACCAACTCAGTAAGAGACACTAATCTCTTTAATTTGTAGGCACCAACCTACTGGAGACACCAATCTCAGTCATTGACACCAACTCAACAAGAGACTCCAATCTCTTCGATATGAGGCACCAACCTTGTTTTGTGTGAGGCACCAACCTTTCCAATATGATATCACCTTCACAATGTTGCATCTTCAATAGATGATGGACAATTCAATATCCTTTATAAGAATCTTAATCTCATATATCTTCAATGAATGATATACATATAAATTGCTTCACAAAATCCGCCTTGAACAATTATTCTTTTCTCCTCATTAATTTCCTTGTGTTTGAATAATGCATCTTTTAGGCTCCTGTAATATCCCTTACTCGGCCTTGCCCTAGAATTCGCTTGTTGATGAGGTTTAGGGTTTCTTCTTTCCAAATGAATGTTCTTTTTAATGAAGTAATCGTGGTTTGAAATCTGCATTCACCATATTAACAACATTTCCACATACACATATATCTTGTTAGCATTAATATCTAGATATCCAAAATATAAGCATAATCATAAGGCAATAATGTAGACATATGAGGAGTGGCATGGGTAGATCCGCTCGAAGCTATCCATCTAAGCCCAAGAGCAGAAGCGCCCGATGAAGACAACCCACCCCTTGGCCCTGAGCGGCACGAATTCCAAACCAAGACAATTCCACCCTTGGAGTGGCGTGCTTAGAGGAAACACTTGTACTTGCTTTCTCTACCCACGTCATCACCTCAGAAGACACTTAACCTACTAGGGACGGTCAAGGGAGTATATAAGTGGTCTAGGACTACCACCCCTCCATGGCCACAACAGATCTTGAGTGGGACCGCCACCCCTCCATGGCCCACCCATGCCTTGGGATTGGGCAGACTATGAGTGGAATTTCCACCCCTCCAGGGCCCATCCTTGCCTTGGGTTCCGGGGGTGGACTTGAGTGGGGTTTTTAGGCACCACTTCCCTCACACCTTTCCTCCCAGTAAGTTGGCAAACACTTAGAAGACAATCTTTTAGCAATCAAATACATGTGCATTTATTACTAATTCTTTAAGTCAATATCAACATCATTATCATCATGATAATACTAAAGAAAGCATTACACCAATAATCAGATTAGCAATATCTATTTCTTACATTCAAAATATGCTAAATATTATTGCTAAGTGAGTACATCACCTGAGTTGTTGTAGCTCTCCACGTTTTCTGATTCCCTACTTGCCTCCTTCAACCTTATACAGGATTGATCAAAGGATGAGGACAATTCATAAATATACATAATCTACTTATGTTTATATTGAAGAGTCATCATTACTTATAAGGCTTAATAATTGCTGCAAGTATCATTATTGTATAATCACAAGTGATTCACATATCTACTTACCCATATATATATTATTTCCAACTGATTTCAATTTACAATAATTTCTTGACATGAATACATATATATATATATATATATATATATATATATATAAATATATAATTATGTCTTTATATTATATTTAACTTACAGTCAATGTATACTTGATCACTGCTGCTGCCTTTCTAATATTTATGATCTGCAGGAGATCTGCAGGAGTTCTTTTATTCCCAGCCCGTTTACTTATCTCTAGTCATATATAAGTCTTGTTCTTTTCTTTATTCATCCACCCCTTGAACGATGTTTTCAGTTTTAATCATTGTAGACTGGGTTTGTTTTCTGATTATCATAATCTGTCCTCCCTCCCCACGCCCTTCTCCTTTGAGAGTAAATACCCGATATGTTTGGGAATATATTCCTGTAAGGGATGTTTCTTTTGAGTAAATTGTTTTATGCATTAACCGCTGCTGGTTTCAATACTAATGGGGATCGCTGCATATGGATGCTAATTACATAGTTGCTGTTTGTAATTCACACTAATATATTAATTGTTTCTCATTAAAATATGTGTATAATATATTTATTATTTATTTTAAATTATCAATAATAAATTGTAATATATTTATATATTACAATAATTATATTTAAGTTTTCGTATTTACAGTTATAGTAATATTTGGGATAAATGGTAATTACTTATTATTATAATTATAATATTATCTGGTAATTATGATTATAATAAATTTGCTAATATATATATATTTCTTTATTTATTTTCTCATTTATTTATATTTCAATGTGTTACCACACTTCTTCTATTCCTCCTCTTAAATCATCTTCTCATATCTCTTACTACTCAACACCCATACACTTGGTGTATATATATCATATTTCTTTATATTTCTCACACACCCCAACTCTCATCTTCCTTCCGTCCTCAATACATACTTCTTTTATATTCCTATAAAGAGATATATCTCTTTGAGAAGAGATGTCCAACTAAGAAGACATGACTCTTTGTTATGCTAATGACTGCCCTTTGCTAACCATAAATGCTACCTCCATAATAAGAAATGACAATCTTTGCAACAATCTCGAACAATGAATTTCTTCTTGACATAAATGACAACGTTTTGGTCTTATTTGTTGTTCTTTCTATGTTTTGGTGTTGTGCTCTGCATCGTCACAATGGTGGTGAAAGTGCCTTGAGTGACCTACCTAGATCTTTATATCAATTATTAAAGCCTATTTAATCATGTGGAAGGCATTTGAAGTTTTGTTTGCTGATTTTTTGACATTATTTTATCTTCAATGCATCTTCCCAAGTGGCCATTTAAATTTTTTCTTGAACATAGAAAACTAGAAAATAAAAACCGTTCCTTCACAGCTGTTTTGTGTTGGTTTTGGCACTATGAATAGTAAATATAAATGCGGCAAAGAGTATATTTTTGATTTATTCACAACTTTTAGGAGGCTTGGCAATAATATAACTAGTGTGGCATTTGTTAGCTATGTGGAGATCAAGGAGGCTGGGTAGAAAGGAGTTTATGCCAACACAGGAATCTTAAAAGTTCAGCATGTACTTTTTGACATGGTATGTGGTTCACGGGATGTTTGAGATCTGATTTCTTTATCTGGTTTGATTTATAATTATTTTGTATGCCAGGGGCTGTTACTGTTTGTAGAGAGGATCTATTTGAATGAAATCTTATGGCATAGCTGCTGTCCAAGAATCATATGTGACTATGATCCCAATCCAAATGTTTGGTGGCAAAAGAGAACTAACTGTGTGAAAGACTTTGTTTGAAATCAAATATAAGATAATTGTCCTATATGTAGTGTTCGTACCAGATTCTGCTCCGTTTCTGCAAATGGAAGATTCTGAGAGTTTTAATTCATCCTCTTAACATTCCAATCTGAGTTTCTTGCAGGGAAGAGTTAGTTGCTTTGATTAGAGAGCTGTTTTACATGACTAAGCTGATTATTATCTTTGATATGTTTGTGTTTAATTCCAAACAAGAGTCTTCTTCCTATGAATGCTTGGATATCAAAATTGATTTTGTTTTTATGTTGCAAGTGTGTAGATAACATAAATTACATATTAGTTATGTTTTTATTTTTGGTTAGTTTGATGGGTATGGTTATGCCTTGTCGGTTGATAGAAATAGTTTTGGTAGTTGTTGACAGTTGGAGTTCCTTGGCAACCGTTGGCTGGTGTAAATAGTCCTTTTGTAGGTGGGAAAGGGGACCATGTGTTGGAATTGTTTCTGTATTCCAGTTTTGTATAAGAGCGTTTAATGAATAAAGAAAGGAATTATTATATTATATGAAAACTTTGCTGAATTGCTCAGCGATTCTCATACGAATCATTGATGCATATAAACATTTGGTGTCGTTGCCTTTAAGAAGCCTGGTAGAATAAGAGATGGCTATATAAATGAGACAAGCAGTAGAAGAACCAATGAAATCTAGTCAATAAAAAGAAGATGATCGTAAGAAAGATTTGGTCTATTTGTGGGATATATTTGTGAAAGAACATGTGCGAAAGGAAGTTGAATGAAGGCAAATTCCTTGAGAAGTAATTTGCGATAACCTAAGAGTGAGTGAAAAAGTAGCTATACTCAACCATCTACCTATAAGATAGACTATTGAGCTCTACGAAAAAAAAGTAACTTTTTTGAGAACTCAACTTTCTATTAGATTTGAATGAATCAGATATTACGTAACAATCTGATTTATTCTTTTTATAAATTGGAAATTGAAACTAACTTAAACAATTTTAATACTATTTTCCAGTTATAACAAACTAATAAAAATATATGTTTCTGTATAAACAATTATAATCTAATAATATCAGAAACAAAAAGTTCAGGTTTTAAAAATGCCTTTGTTACTTGTACGAGCTCTTTGCCATGGACACAGTAGCCTCACGCGGTCTACAACACAGTGTGTTGTTGTCTTGTATGAACGAAAACAGAACATTCCAAAATATAGTATCACTCCTACACAAATTCCAAGGCAAAGGAGACTTTGAAAACTTGCACACAAAAAGAGAGGAAAATGTTTGAGGTGGCTGTGTTAAGGGGCTTGCCATAGTAAATCCCCGTTTTTGTATTTATACCTCCACGGACAGCCAAATAGGATTTTGATAAAAGATTTGGAAATGCATGTGAATGCTAAATAAAAGAAATAACTTAACAATAACACAATGATGTCAAAGATATTTCAAAATACTAGCTTTGATAAATTACCCACAATGACTTAACAAGCAATCTAAGAGAAGTCCACCTAGAAGTTGCTACAAACCTCCAGAAGGATTCCAAAGCTACAACAAGATTGCACCCTCCAATGTCACCATGAAGAAAACAACATGCAAGACCTGAGAGAATGTTGTATTGGGATGGAAGCTTCAAGAATTTTTTGAGTTGTAAAGCCGAAAGCTAGAATTTGTATGTGTTTCGATAAAAATGTGAATTAGAGTCTTTTTTCCTTCTTGCCAAGGAAAAGACATTCTTTTTCCAAAATAGCATGTCTTGGAAGTGTTTGTAGGTCGCGACTGGCAACAAGAGTGTTACACTACCAGATACTTGGGAATGTAATGTTCCAACGGTCATTTGAGTTGCGGATTTTCATGGGACGCTAGCACGTCGCGCAGACGTCAATGCGTAGCATTGTCGCCCAGGAAAATCTGACTCAAAAAGTCGTAGATAGGGTGATTTTGTTTGTATAAACATATTTTGATATCATCATATTAAAATTAAGATATTTAATTTTTCAAGCTAAAGGGGAGTTGTGATGTAATGTGAAATTGCAAGGGGGTATGCAATTTTCGACACTACATTTACCCTCACTTTAGCAGGCATAAGCACCATGTTGAATATGCATGCTAAAGTAAAAATAACATAACTTTGAAAATTACCCAAGGATACTGTAGAGGATACAAAGATTTCATTCCACGTGGATATGCCCCCAGGGAGAAGACCTGCAAAACAACACAGATATCTTGCATAGAACAACTATGTTGTGTTGAAAGGTTTTTACCACAAACATGTTAGCTGCAGACAAACATGCTAGGAAAAAATAACAAGGAGTAAACAAATATGCAAACAAATTATGAGATTAAAGATTAAAGAGTGGTTTTTGGTAAAAAGATTTTAACATGTATGGTTAGCAAGTTGTGTTATGCTACCATACAACGATTTTGATTAGACCTTGATTATTGCAGGTTGTATTGCAAGACAACCATGGAAAAAGATAAAACATATGAGAACCAACATTCTCACGGGTCACCCCAAACCTAGGTGGTTCATATGTTCTCAGGTTGCTACAATGATTTAAAAGGTGAATGTGATTGTGCATTGTGATAGCCCCCCCTTAAAATAATTTGCATGACTCACGGAGTGCAAGTTATTTTAAGGGGAAGAGGAAATCATAAAAGATATAAAGCAAGATGTTGTAGCATGAAACACATGGCATGTGCTCATGAAAAGGAATGCTAGATTGAAACAACAACATTGTCTACATAAAAAAACACTAGGGGATCCAAGTACCTGGTGTCAGTATAATTTCATATATATATATATATATAAGAATTGACATTATTCGCCAAGTATAGTGGAACAATGAGTACAAAGAAAGAAGATTCACCTCAAAACAAATAAATATTTCAGGTCAACATGGAGGAGACCTAAATGTCTCAACACTTTGCATCGTCCACACAAGAAAAAGAAAGTCAATATATGACATATAGAAGAATGATGATACATATAAAAGGAGTGAGACAACAAATTATCTGACCTATATCCATGTACCTACAAGGGTATCATGGGTCATCCAAGTGAATCACAAACATATGCATGCAAGTATGGGGGGATACTGACAATGAAACAAAACACATCTTCTAAAGATAAGAAAGGTACTACTCTAGGGGATTTCACCTAACAAATCATTGACCTCCCAGTCTTGATCATACATAGAGGGAGGCTGAGCTTGTCAAGGAAGTATCACTAAAGCAGTGCTAGACGTCTCACCTGCAACAAGAGCCAAGGATGTAGTTGTGAGGACAACTTCGTCCTGGACATCTTGTGAAGTGGTTGTCAAGGATCTTGTAAGGATCGTGGACTACACTGAAATATCCTCCAATGACTCCAATAGACATCCTTTAGGAGGAGAGTGTGTTGAATGCATTGTAGGATTAGATATGATAGGAACACCATTGCTAAGTTCCTGAGGAGGAGTAGTGGCATGCATAGAGGAAGGTGGAACTTCTTCAGTGAAAAGAACCGATGAAGAAAGGTCTTGGCGATGCAGAGAAGGTGGATTAGGCTACTTATGAAATTGTGGGATGGGACCTTGCTCAAACTTGCGCTTAGGCAGTTGATGATGAATGTTAACATCAACAGTGGTAGGTTTGAGAATGTTGGGAAAGCTTTGATTGTGAGTGCATTTTGAGGTAGTATGTGCAAGAAGAGTAGCACTAGATACGAGCTTGGTGTTAGGCATAACTAAAGGATTGACAAAAGGTGGAATGTTAGGAAGTGTTGGCATCAGAGGCAGGTCCATTGAAGGAGCGATGAACACTTGCACCCTTTTAGGATGAGGTTCATCGGGGTCACTAGGAGGGACCGCAGGTGGATCAAATGATACCTTAGCTGATGGTTGAGAGCTAGAAGAAGACTTGGTCATAATCAAGTTAGGAGGTGGTCGCATGGGAGGAGGACATTCATCTTTGTCCATCTTCAAAGTAGTGTGTTCAAGAGCTAATGCAAGCCTATTATGCTTACGCTTGCACTCAAGCTAGTTTCAATGAGTATGTGGAATCGGAACAGATATTTGAGATGACTCAAAAGCGGTGGCCGCATGGGAGGAGGACATTCATCTTTGGCCATCTTCAAAGCAGTGTGTTCAAGAGCTATTGCAAGCCTATTATGTTTACACTTGCACTCAAGCTAGTTTCAACGAGTATGTCGAATCGAAAAAGATATTTGAGATGACTCAAAAGCCCCCTATTACATAAGTGAAGTTGTTTTCACCTTCGAAACCAGTGGAAGAATAGGTTCTACAGATGGAGCAAGAGATGTCGGGGGTGCACACGTTCTAGCTTGCATCACGGGTGCCTTTCCTCAGTTTGCTTTTGGAGTAGGAGGTCATGAGGTACCCTCAGTGGATGAGACAAAGATGATGCATGGGAGGATTCAACCGCAATAGTTTGGTTCTCTTTTCTTGATGAAGCAAGTCGAGGTATTGTAGGAGCTATAGGTGGATAGAATACTTGAGGAGAAGATTTTAACAACGTAGGTGCCTTTCCTCTTTCTGTTATTGTAATAGTCGAAGGAACTGAGGACACTATTGAGGGTTGTGAGACCTTTGAGGGTATTGCATGCCTACCCAAGGTAGCACGCTTATCTCTAGCTCTCAAAGACGAGAGCATAGAGGATGAAGCATGTTGCTGCAATGGAGTAGATGTGATAGGAGCGGCCATAGGAGTAGAAGAAGATGGAGCTACGGACGGGGACACTGAGCAACCCACTTTGAACTTTGAATAAGCTTTAAAAAGTAAATTGTTATTAGGTTGCAAGGGGCCAAACCAGAAGTGGTCTAAAGAGAAGCCTCCATGAAATACTAGTGGCTCGTATCCAATGTCTTGGCTAGTGTGCACAACATTATTATGAGGGAATTTCAAGTATTTGTGGACTATTGAAGCAACAACATTCATGGAAATGCCTAGTTTCACTCTAAAGAGATCGGATTTGAGAATCACAACAAAGGTGGTGTCTATTGACTTGGGTCCATCCTGGACCAACAAAGTAATAGAACCCATAGGAGATAAGGAAAGACCATTGTGAGTAAGAATGGTCACAAGAGATTCATCATACTTATCTTTGTGAAAGTCATTGATAATCAATATTTCTTTCGTGATAATGTTTACCTTGCAAGCAAGATCAACAAGAACATTGTTGATGGTCTTTTGATTGAAACAAGTAGGGATATGTAGAAAGACATGCTACTGATGCATGATTATGCAAGAAAAAACTTTGGCATGGAATGCATGATTATGGAAAAAGGACCCTTGAATGGAGCCATAATTTGTCAAGAGATGGATGAGATTTTTGGATTGTATATTACTTCGTTTAGGATTTTCTTTTCTATTCTTTCATGGATTGTTCTGTGATTTTGACTAAGAAGAGCATAGGAAAATTGTTAGTTTCTTATTGCATAGTGTGCTTATTGGTGAGCTAATCCCCAATTGGATAGGGCCATACCACCCAATTGGGTATTGTTGATACGCAATTGATTAGGTTGACATCCTATTGGGTAGGATAAACCTTCATGGCGAGTAAACCTTTTTGGGCAAAGGTGAGATAGTTGGGCTTTGATCACTGTAATAGTGAGCCGAGTTTTATGTCCAATTCGACATAATCCCTAAAGTCATCTTGAAAGCCTACATCCTACAAAATTAAGGCCATTGACAGAGAGAAAGTTCTTAAAGTGGGCATAATACAGAAAATCAAAGGAGAAGTCTTTGTGATGAGATTGGGCAGGCATCCCAACATTGTGTAGCTATTTGAAGTTATGGTTATGAACAACTTCATGGATGTGAGTTTATTCATGAGAGGGCTACTTCCAATGCTTGCTTTCATATATATTGTCTAAGAAAGGCATGGAACGATTGGTTATGAACAATCTTAATATTCTAAATTGTGTCAATTTTGCTGTTTTGTTTTCCTTGTGTGAACAAGCATACTACCTCATGTTTTATCACCTTAACACAACGTTTGTTTCAATAAGTTCTACTGTAATTTGTACTATGTAAAATGCCTTAGAGAGTAGAGAACTACAAATGATAAGTTTATAAATGAATCCAGTTATAAGTTGGTGAGCATAATTGGGTTATAGAATCATAAAGCCCCTTAAGAAAACAAAAAAAAACTAATTAGAGATTTTTCTTTCAGTGTGCATCTTTAATAGAGTATTTTTACTGTTCAACTCCTTATACTTTTAAGGTGTTATTTTTGTTCCTATATTATCCTATCCTTTGCAACATTGCTAATATGAGTGATGAGAAATAGGTTAAAATACCATCTATATCTTGTTGACACAATGGCATGCAGTTCTCCAAAATTTCTTCTTCCAGATTCTCAATTGCTATGTGGGAATAATTATTCCACATGGAAAACCTAACTCGAAACTCAACTTGAGTTTAAAGAAGTTTGGCATGTGGTTGGTAGTACCACTAAGCGACATGGGAATGATGCTAATGAACGAAAGAAATCTGGTCAAGTCGATAGGAAGGCCAAATTGATCATCATGTTCAACATGTCTAATGAAATTCAACCCTTTATCCGAGATTCATCCATAACCAAAGATGCATGGGACAAGCTCCAGATAGTGTATGAGGCAAAGAATCAAAATCAGGTCCTAAATTTGCAAAGTCAACTACATAGCATGAAGATGAGAATGGAGAATGAATTCTTTCTCAAAAGGATTGAGAGCTCAGCTACAAGCTTTGGGTGAAACAATTGAGGATGTTGTCTTGGTGCCTACTGTTTTGAGAGCAATGCCTTCCAAATATGAAGTCTTTGTGACAACTTTGAACATCACAAAACAAACACCCAGTTTTGAGAAGCTAGTTAATATACTTCAGAAAGAGGAGTCTTTGAGTTAAGCATTGGAGGATCATGTAATGAGATCGCACCATAAAGGCAAGAAGCCTAAGAAATTTTTTTGGTGGACCTCCAAAATCTGGTAATTCATCCCAATTTTATAAGTGTCCAATATGTGAAAGGATTGGACATGATGTAAGAAATTGTTGGCACAAATCCTTGGCCAAAGGATCATCCAACACTAAAGTGCATCAAAGGAAGCCATTTCAAAGTGGCAATACACGATGGGATTAGAAGAACAAATATAAACATGGCAATATTGTTGTAGAAGATGATTCTCAAGAAGACGAAATGTGTTTTCTGTCCACACTTCTAAAGATAGTTCACAATCAAATTCCATTTGGTATGTGGACTGAGGTGCTGCAAAGCACATGATTGAACAAAAGGAGTGGTTTGTCACATTGAAACCCCATCATGGTAAAGTTTCTCTTGGAGATGATACCACCTATAACATCCAAGGTATATGTGAAATCTCCTTGTAGTTTGGCATACATCATTGTAGGTTCATTGAAGTATTATATGTGCCAAGACTTACCAAAAATCTTTTATTTGTCAATTGATTTCTCGACAACAACTTGAGGATTGAATTTGACAAAAATGATGATAAAAAGGTTTGCCTCATTTGTGATAAGTTTAAAAGTTCAGGGATTGTTGCAAGTGCTTTTGAAATTGGCAAAATGTTTAGGCTTGATACAATTGACAATAATCAAGCCTTGGTGACTAAGGATAGTGATATTGCTATGCTATGGCATTACCGGTTTGGTCACTTGAACACTAGCTATTTGCTTTGTAGGAAAGGCATGGTAAAAGGGCTTCCCTCAGTTGAAAACTCAAGTGCTATCTGTTCCAGTTGTCTCGTTGGAAAACAATATTGAGCGCCCTTCCACACTAGCAAGCATCATGCAAGCCAACCTTTCAAGCTAGTGCATACTGATCTGTATGGACCGATGGCACCTAGTCATAATGGTTTTAGGTATTTAAATTTTTTTGTTGATGATCACACAAGAAAAATGTGGGTCTATTGCTTGTAGAACAAAGATGAAGCTTTTTCCTACTTCAAAGAATTTTGAACTCTTGTGAAGAAAGAAATAAATCATCTTATTTTTGTCCTCCACTTAGATCGAGGGGGAGGGGAATTCGCTAGCATAGAATTCTCCACCTACTTGAAGGAAAAAACTCGTCAATTGATTCTAGCTTACACACTTGAGTAAAATGGAGTTGTTGAATGGTGTAATCTCATCATCACGGAGATGGTATGTAGCATGTTGAAGGATTCTCATTCGGGACATGCATATTGGGTTGAAGTTGTGCATACAATGATTTATCTTTTGAATCATGCACCAACGAAAACACTTGATGGCATCATATTAAAGGAACCTTGGTTGGGAGTTAAGCCTTCTATCATTCATCTTCGTGTATTTGGTTGCACAACATACATGCACATTCCTAAGAAAAATAGAAAGAAGCTTGATGAGACATCCATGAACTACATTCTTCTTGGTTATAGTAATGAGTCAAAGTGTAATACACTAACTGTTCTGCGGTTAAATAAGGAAAGCCAACCAACTACTTTCAGCAGAAAATGAAACTAACTTGTTCAAACTAGGGTTTTCACTTTCTGTTTTAACGGTAAGATCTTCAAAATAAAGTAAATTCATAACATTCAGTTTTTAACTATTTTCAATTTCAATTCAGCTGAAAAGAAATAACTAACTGAATTAACTGGAAAGAACATCTACTGATTTCCTTAATAGTATTATAACGAACTTAACTAACTTTTCATTTCTTTCAAATAAAAATTACATCTACCATTTAACACTAAGTAATCTTTGCAAATACTTTAAAAGAAAGAGAATAGGGTTCAAAGAGTTTATAGTTAAGAAGCTGAAACACATGACCTTGTTACTATTTTCAAGGGAAAAGAAGATATCATTAGGGGCTTTACTGCCCAACCGAAGACCTATTGGTCTCCCGTGTTCCTTCAATTGAAGAAACCCGTCCCTTCTCGAGGGTAATCAACATGGATCTCTTTTGTCATCTTCATGGCTTTGAGCGTGGTGTCAAGAACCTACAACTTTGGATCGAACTTTACTAAGGGTACCTCCCAACTAGAAAGGTCACCTTGATCAGTGTGTATCTAGTACTTGATGGTTGACAGATGCTGAATCTAGCATCGTACCTTGCCCAAGGATTTTTTTTAATTAAACTGGCACTCCTGTGTTGTCAGCACCCTCACCCTTGCTCGACATGATCACATTTGTCTTAGGGTTTTCTTTTTAAAAAAATAATTAATTCTTTTTATTCCCTTATTGCGTTTGCATTCCAGTTTTCATTTTGCAGCAGGGTCTTAAGCAGAGACATGTTTCATAGAGATTTACAGTTGAAAGAAAAAGGTTGTCTGGCTTGACAAGCTCATTACTCCAAGGGAATCATAAGTAAAATTTAAGACCTAGGAGAACTCACAATCTGTTCCCCTTCAAATGTTATTAATTGAATATTCCCATCTAACATTGGGCAATACTATCCTTCAGATTAGGCTCAAGTATTCAAAGAAAAATTCAAGGTCAAAATTAATATGAAAGGGAAAAATAAACATATTCAGTTTCCCCAGTCCAACCAAGATAGACGTAAAATGGTTTAAAGAAAACTTAGACTCGCCAGAGAATTAATATAGAAATTTTTTTCCAAGTAAAGAACCATAATGATCAAGAATTTCAATTAATCCTTTCAGAACAAGGCGATACTTTCAAACCCCACAAACCTGTAATTCCATAAAGCAGAGTCATTAACAAACAACTTCTTTTCGCAATAAAATATAATGCTATAGAACAGAAAATTGGAGTCTTTTACGTGCCTGCCTGATAAATATGTAAATATGACTTAGTCTTCAACTCTTTGGAGATCACGCCGGCCAACCACCTCCAACAGGGACGCAGACCAAGGACGAAATCACTTTTTAGAAGCAAAGAATTAGGAGAAATAATATCATTTGAAATCTTTGCTGCTCTTCCAGCTATCCCAAGAAGTATATGGGAAAGAACTAAGATTGATAGCCAATGAAGTCAGAGAGATAGAGTGACGGAAGAAAACAATAAAAAGGAGTTTTCAGATTTCCAACACAAAAGTAGGATTTCGATAATGAGATGCAAGTTAAGAATGGTGCAGAAGGATTGAATCAAGATTAAAGATTTTTCTCTTGAAAAATAAAGAGGAATACCAATTCAAACCAAAATCTCCAGGCTCAAACTCAGAAAGTCGAAGAAAAGTGAGAAAAGAGAAAGAGAGCTCGAAGTTGGAAGAATGAATGAAAATTCTCGAACTTCACCAAGATGAGTTGCCTCCTCCCAACACCTATCCCTTCATCTCCTGATCTTGGATGTTTCAAGTTGGAGTTGGCGCCGCTTAAGGAATCCGATCAGAAGTCAAAATTCAAATTATTTAATTATAATTTATTCATTCGGTGGTATCCCCCTACATAAGGTCGATACTCCAACATTTTATTATTAAATTAAATATTTATCATCCTCAAGTAAAAATATATTCCAGCCGATTCGTTCAACAACGAGGATGAAATTAAATATTTAATTATATCAATTATTTTATTTCCAATTGAAATCTCTTATAGAGTGAAGGCTAATTTATATATTAATTTAATTGTATTATTTTATGAATAATTATATTAAATTAAAAATGGCCAAGTTACAATTCCGATTCCTTGTCTTACACAGGCTCAAGGTGAGATGACAATTTTTGATCCTCTATTAACCACTACCTCTCCCTGATGACATCCCCTTTTCTGTCGCGACGTTGTCAGTGCTACATCCATTGATAGGTATTATGGTTAGAATGTTCACATTGACTATATAAATACAAATTTAAATATCAACTCTTGAATACATTCAATTTCACATGTACAAGAAATTCACTTGTCATAAAAGATCGTTAACTTTATAGTTACGATAAATGAAACATCTATTTTGTTCTCAATTTCACATTCACATGAAAACAGTTATTTGCAACTAACTTTGCATCCAAATATACATAAAAAATTCTTAGTTTCAATGTGAGGGATGTAATACAAAGGCCTATCGACTTATAGATTCTACCACAAAGAAGATATATATTAGGAGAGATGTCATTTTTTATGAGAAGAATGACTTAAGTTCTCCCACATCATCACCCGCTCCAAATAGTGCTCCTATATTCAATTTGGATGAGAAAAGTAATGGGAATGTTGATAATCAATTTGATTCAACACCCACAAATGTCACACGACCTATGCTCAAGTGGTATACTAGTACCATTCACTATGCAAGATAGATTGAGTCCTAGATACTTGAACTTCAAGACTAAGGGCTTGTAGCATGGCTCACAATGAGGTAAATCTAGCACTAATTAGCTCAGTAGTTGATAATGTTGAACCATCTAATGTTCAAGAAGCACTAGAATCAAAGCCTTGGAAGGAGGCTATGGATGCAAAATATCAATCTCTAATGAGAAACAAGACTTGGGAGCTTGTTGATCTTCCACCATATAAGAAAACCATTGGTTGAAAATGGATATTCAAGACCAAGTATAAGGTAGATGACACATTAGATAAGTATAAGGCTAAAATTGTGGCTAAGAGCTATGCCCAGAAAGACGGGATTGATTACGAATAAACATTTGCTCCCACAACAAAGATCAAAACCATTAGAATGATTTTTGGTTTAGCTACAAAATTTGGATGGAAGTTGTATCAAATGGATGCAAAGAGCACCTTTCTGAATGCATACCTTAAGGAGGAGGTCTATATGACCCAACTAGAGGGATATATTTTACCTAGTAAAGAAGAAAAGGTATGCAAACTTGCTAAGTCTCTCTATTGTCTCAAATAGGCTCCTAGAGCTTGGTATATCAAAATTCATGAACATTTGCTACAATATGAATTCAGTAGGTCATCCATATGGTCCAAATCTCTACCTCAAGGGACAAGGGGGGGAGATTGTGATGATCAATGATGATCTATTTATCATAGGTAGCTCAAACAAATGGTTGAGACAACCAAGAATGATCTCAAGAAGGTATTTGACATGATAGATCTCGGGCTACTACACTATTGTCTCAGCTTAGAGAAATGGTAAACAAATCAATATATTGTTGAATCTCAAAGAAAATATGCCAAGACATTGCTCGAGAAGTTTAGAATGATGGATTCCAAATGCATGTCTACACCCATGGAATCAACATTGTTATTATCCGTTTCTGATCCATTTTCTTAGGTAAACGCAAATCTCTATTGATAGATGATTGGAGGTTTGATATACTTGACTTACACTAGATTGAATGTTAGTTTTGCTATCAATTATCTTTCACAATTCATGCAAGAACCAAAGATGTAGGAAGAAAGAAGGATGCAGTAGAAAAAGGATGTGGAATGATGTTAAGAGAAGAAACTTGGTGGAGGTTGACGAATAGCAGTGGGATTAGCCCCACAAAAGGAGAAAAAGAGGAGGAAAATACTTGGTGGAGAAATTCGATTAGTAGTGGGTTGAAACCCACCAGGGGAAAAGAAATTGGAAAATGTTTTGGAGGAGGAGGTTAGGCTATGGTGGATAGAGATCCGTAAATGAAGCAAGGATAGGAAAAACAAGTTTAGTAGAGGAAGAGAGGACTTGTCCCATCCAAAAGTTGGAAAAGGAGAAAGAAGAAATTAGCTCATCCATGATTTGAAGCATTGGGGTATACTGTAGAATATTCACATTTTGGAAGGGTGATTCAATCACTCAACTCCGTTTTGTGAGCCTATGCTCAAAAACTTCTTACTCGACGTGTCTAATGCAAGAGCATCTGGGTACACAAGCAATCTAGTATCACCCAAAAATAGTTTCAAGTTTTATTTCCAGTTTCTTGAGTTTTGTTGTGTTGGGCTTTGGTGGTTTTGCTTTAGGAGGAATTCTAGATGTATTTTGGGCAAGTTAAGGACATCATTGCGAAGAATGGCCAAAAGGGTATCTCTAGTTTCAATTTGGTGAAGTTTGGGAAAAATTAACAAAGTTTTGAAGAAATCAAAGGTTTGGTTGGAACTAGTAACCAAGAACCATGAGCCAAGAGCCAAGTTGAAGGTTTGGTTGGAACCAAGAACTAAGTTTGAAATTTCTTGTTCCTTTGAAAAGTTCCAACATGTCTTCAAACATTTTGGAAGCTTCAAATAGTTCCCAATAGACTAGGAACCTTTAATAAAGTGGAATTGTTCCTAAGTTCCCATCAAGGTGGGAACCCTAACAAGCTTCAAGTAGGTCTTAATAGAATAGGAATCGTAACAAGTGGAACATTTCCTAGCGAGATAGGAATTGCTAACATAGTGGAACAACTCGTAGTGAGATAGGGACCCTCGACAAAAGGAATTAGTTCTTAGTGAGATAGGATACCTTGACAAAAGAAACTAGTTTCTAGTGCCTGTCACATATATGATGGGTTGGAACGACTTATTATTGAAGTGACCAATTGCCTCCAAAGTAACAAGGAATTGTTGGTAGAGTTCCTAATGGATGTTAAAAGCTTCGACAAAGCCTTGAATACTCTTTCAAGTGTTTTGAGGGCCTTTTAAATGTTGACATGTGGCAAATTGAGATTGATTGATTTGTGACTGTTCAGTTCCAGTGGTTCAACTTCTTTTCGTGAATAGTAAATAAACCAAAATTGTTATGGTTTGCATGAGGAGGGGGTTGGTAAAAAAAATTGTTATGGTTTGCAGGAGGAGGGGTTGGTTCGTATTTGGTAGAAGGTAGAGTTCCTCTAATCATGGTTAGGAGGGATCTTCTTGTTTGTTTGAGAGTTGGCTTGGGAGTTGGTCGGAGAATAGTGTTTGGAGAAGAATCATTATAATCAGAAGAAGATTGTAATGTTGTGAATGGTATGTTGTATTCTTGAATGCTGCACAAGAATAGAATACTTAGAATTTGTTCTGATTGTGGATATTTTTGTGGCATAGAAATTTACATTTATGATTTAAATCAATTTAAATGGAAATGTGCTATTTTGTGAGTTTGGTGTTGTGTTCCCTACATGATTGGGTGGTTTGATAAGACCCCATGGTCATGATTGCATTGGTATGGGTCTTGCGACGGGAGCTTCCTAGATTTGTCCTCCAAGTACCTTGGGTTCATTGTGGGTCATTTTGTAAAGGACCCACAACAATCCCAAGAACCTAGGATGCTTTTGGGTGAACCCAAGGGGACGCAAGGGCTGCCAAAAACAAAAACAACCTTTTTTTATTAAAAAACATTTTTATAAACAAAAATGTGCCAAAGACCTAATTTGCAACTAAGTGATAAAATGGTAAAAAAGGCGTGTCATGAAGGTTTGAGTGATGTTGCCCCTCAACCCTCTTGGGGTCTCCACTCCTAGCTCCCACTAGGTGTTGGGATCCCTTGTCACATAAGAAACTTGATTACAATGAGGGGTTTTGGGAGTGGAGACCAAAGTTGACAACCTAGACAATTATCTTTATGACTATCATAATATCATTGATCAATGATGAAGTATCATGCTATCAAAGATTTAATTGTCATTATTATTATTAAGTATAATATTATATGATATATTAAATGTATTTGCAATTTTGTATATTTTTTAATTTTTTTGCACACACACACACATATATATTACAACCATACCTAGCCGTATCATACCCAAGGAATTTTTTTGGTCGTATTGGCATACCAAAACCTTGTACCCATATTGGCCCCATACTAGAACCAAAAACTTTGGTTATTTGTGCTTGTGTTGCAAGGATTTTGGAATGGTTCTTTTGGTATTTTCTCTATGACCAAGGGAGTGTGTTTTGTGGAGGAGTAGTGATGTGAAGAGTAGGTTCTCGAGTCAAAGGTTGTAGCTTCGATTCTCACTTTGCTAAAAGTAAATTTGTCTGAGAAGTGGGCTGGCTATTGTTAGAGAAATTACATATTGCACTTAGTGTTACAGTAGTTACACTTCTATGTAAGTGAAGTTATTAGTAAGTGAAAGAAAAATATTGATAGGGTTTTTGAGAGGCTTTGAGGATACAAGGATAAGACCCTTGTCAAAATTCCTACAACAAGGGAGGTTTTGTGAGCAATTTATATCTCAAGATTTTGGTTTTATTGTAATAAAAATGGTAGGAATAATAAGAATCGCCCAAGCATAGGCTGTAATGTCCTCGTTTTTCGGCTCGCTAGACAAACATTAATTTAACTAATTAATATAATGATTTGATATTACTTGGTAAAAATTACATTTAGTAAGGGCAATATTAAATTATTAGATTAATGTGTTATTATAAAGTAACAGGAAGGAAATATTTAAAAGCATTTTATAATGTCACTTTATCAAAAGGGGAGTTTAATGTTTTGGTACGAAAACATTAAAATGGGTTTTGAAAAGTAATAAATAGGAAGCGAGCTCATTTCTGAATATGCTGGAAAATATACACAAGGGTTTGCTGGTTGGATTAAGGTCTTGGCTTTGTGAGGACGAAATCCCTCATAAGGATTTTCAACTACAATATTGAAAGACATCCCAAGGTTGAATGTTGATAACTCCATTTAGGGGTTATGCATTTGCACGATAATGATTGGTTTTGAGATTTGTGGAGTCTCCTTCAGGGACGAATTTCAGTGATAATCTGGAGCTATTTGCGGAAGAGGTTTATATCCTTTTTATTTGAAATATGCCAAACAATTTTTTTCTTGAATTTTGATAAACAATTCAATACAACAAGCACCCGTTAAGGATTAGCCCAAAATCTAAACTAGCTAAAAGTAACCTTCACCTAGAATGTTCACCAAGATCCTTTGAAAGGCGAGGTGATAGCATATGACGTTGGGATCGTTAGCATCTAAAATTGAATGAAGAGCAATGCTGGAATTAAAGAAGCTCGATCACTTATTCAGCGGGAACGAAATTACAATGAAAAAACATTCATTTGATACAACAGGCATCCACTTATGCAGTGGGAATACTCCACTTACTCAGTGGGTGAAAATGAGAGATACAAATGTTAATTCCTCCACATTGGCGGTAAACCATCCAGGGGTTACAATGTTTGAATTAAGAGACACGAAGTAATTGCAGAAATAGAAAATGACTGGAACAATACTATTGTTTACAGTCTTACAATGCCAATTATCTGCAAATTACAAGTGCCAATGCAATATTATCAAAGCCCAATGAAGGAAGATGATCTCCCATACTTATAATCTTCTCATTAACTGAAAACCAAGCCAAAATCTGAACTAACACAAATCTGATATAACAAACAGCAAACTGAAATTACACAACCAGCAACCTGTTTCACACCAAAATGCATATAACTCTCACAATCCAACTCCTATCCACTCCAAAACTGAGAAGCAGACTCCTCAAGGCTAGGCGACCAACATTCAAGTGATTCACAATGCTAAACATCCACCAAAATAAAGGCTTGACTCCCAATGTGAGCTTCAGGAGAGAAGTACGACCCTAGTTGTGGTACGACCCAACTAGAAAAATGAAGACAGGGAGATAAAATCTGAAAATGTGCAGGAAGGATCGCCCCAAGCATAGAATGAGAAAGCAACAATACCTAGAATGTAAATAAAATCACCCTAAGAGCAACAAGCAAAAACGTCTTGTTGTGACCTTTTCACACATCACCCCATTCAAAATGGGGACCCCCTAATTTTTTGCTCCATTCAAGTCTTTTGGCTTTGGTTTTGGTTGGTTTTCTTGCTGTCTCTCTCGGTTATGTTTGTATTTCCGGGGATGTACCCATTTCTTTGAGCCTAAGTTGAAATTTCGGCTAAGTCGGTGATATTAGGGTTTGCATTCTTTAGGTTAGTTTGAGGTTAATTTAAGCAAGTGAATTGAAATTTGAGTTTGGCATTGCAATCAGATAGCGTCAAGTAGGTCCCCATTAAATTTTCTCTGAATTCTGACAACTTACTATTTTTAGTAAGTACTCAATTTGGGACCTTTTTCTCGAGACTTTTGAAATTCTGACTGTTGCACCGCACTTAGAACACTTTGAGCTGTCTGCTTGCAAATTTTGAGCGAAATCGAACAACTTGCTATTTTTAGGAAGTCCCCTATTTGAGGCTTTTTTGCTAGGGTTTTCGAAAAGCTGATAGTAAGTACTCAATTTGGGACCTTTTTCTTGAGACTTTTGAAATTCTGACTGTTGCACCGCACTTAGAACACTTTGAGTTGTCTGCCTGCAAATTTTGAGCGAAATCGAACAACTTGCTATTTTTTGGAAGTCCCCTATTTGAGGCTTTTCTGCTAGGGTTTTCGAAAAGCTGATTGTTGCATTAGATTCAGGACACTTCAAAGTACTTGCACGCAAAATTTGAGAAAATTCTGACAACTTGCTATTTTTAGCGGTTCTGGGTTTGGGAGCCATTTTTAGGGTTTGCATGTATGATTTTTCAATGCATGTCAGGATATTCTTTATGTGTTTTTCGAGAGGTTCGCAATGGTGTGACATGCAAGTCTGGGTTTTTTGAGATCTCCCAGGCAGTATGACATGCAAACACATCCGGTAGTTGGCTGGTAACTTTTTCAGGCAGTTAACTATTTTTAGCAGGTTCATTCCAATAGCCCCCAGAGCTTCAATTTCACGGATAGGGCAGTCCAGAGCAGAAACCAAGTCAAACGGAGGTGATCTGAGGCACATGCAAGTCAAATTAGGGTTTCCAGCTTCGATGCCTAAAATAGGGTGTAAAACTCGAGAATCTCTGAAAACGGATGAATCCCATCGCGATCAGCATCCTTCAAGTAGTCTACTGGTGAAATATGAGCGTAATTCGAGTACTTACTATTTATAGTAAGTCACCTCCAGAACATGGCTAAAAATAGACGACGCATGCAAAAGACAAGTGTGAACAGGTCAGTTAACCCATGAGGATCACGTCAAGCGAATTTCAAGATAAACAGAGTTGCAAAAGTTAGAAAATCAAGGGGTTTACTAAAAATAGTAAACGAGGGCAAGAAGGCAAAAAATTGGCTAAGTGTTCAGATATATCCTAGGCAAGAAAAAAAATGGCATCACCCTCTCCCAAATGTGCCCTAGGCATCATGAAGAGCTTGAAGATTTTCTAAGGCATTGAAAATTCCCTGACTCCTTGCCAAATGCGCCCAACTTGTGGAAGGCCTCAAAGAAGTTTCTAAGTCATGAAAATGGCATCACAAACCCTCAAATGCGCCCTCAACTGGCAGGAGCACCTAGTAAATTCGCCCAAGGTTGTGGAGAAGAGTTGAAATATTTCTAAGTGTTAAAGAATGGAAACACACCCTCTATAATGCGCCATCTAAGGAGGAGACTTCAAAAAGTTTCTAAGCGATGAAAAATAAAACTAGGACCCCTAAAATGCGCCCAAGTTGTGAGATGGCTTGAAAAACTTTCTAAGTGTTTAAAATGAAAGCACACTCTATGAAATGCGCCCAAGTTGAGAAGAGGGTAGGCAAAAAGATTCTAAGTCTGATGAAATGGAGTAGACCCCTCCAAATGCGCCCTTAGCAAGGAAAGTGGCTGGAAGCTAGACCCCCTATATGCGCCCTTGAGAAGAAGAAGCTGGATAGAATTTTCTAAGGCTGGAAATTTGAACACCAAGGGGTGAAATGCGCCCTAGGAGAATCAAGGCAGCGTGGAATTTGTTTCAAGGCATGGAAAATGAACTCACACATCCAAAATGCGCCCAAAAGGCAAGTGGAGATAGGAAATGTTTCTAAGGCATCGAAAATGAAAATGTAAGGGGTCATATGCGCCCAAGGTAAGAAAGGAATAATGTGTTGGCTAAGGAATTGTGTGGGATAGGGAAACAAAAGCCCAAGGTGGTAAATGCGCCCAAATGAATAAGGTTAGATGAAATTCTTCTAGGGCAAAGAAAATAAGAGTAGATGCCTCCAAATGTGCCCAAGGGGTTTCGGGTGAAGAGAATCTTCTAAGGCGTGAAGATGGAACAACATGGGTCTAGATGCGCGCAACTTAGGAGGGGATAATGAAATAATTTCCTAAGGGAATGAAATGTGACTAAGACTACTGAAATGCACCCAAGATAAGAATTTGGTTGAAAGAATTTTCTAAGGCAAAGATGACATGGAAGTAGCCCCTCTAAATACGCCAAAGGGGGAATGGATGAAGATATAAATTTTTTTCTAAGGCAGGTAATGAAGCAAGGGCCTTCTAAATGCGTCCTCAAGGTGAGAAGTTTTTCCCTGGCGTGAAGATGAAAACATCAAGCTGGAATGCGCCTAGCACACAAATGTTAAATGTGCCCATGGTCAAGATGTTATGAAGAAAGCAAAGTTTGATCTAGAGATCAACTGGACCTTGGAAATCAGAGTATGAAAATCAGGTAAGTGAAGTGGATTTATATTATAAAGTGTTTTGATGCTCTTCTCCTTGCTTGTTTTGCAGGGTGAACACCGAGGCCAAGGCGTGATGACTTGGGGTGATGGATCAAATACTCCAAGACAACACTGCAGCCTTGGAAGGAGAAAATCTACATGTTCGAAGCTCCTCCATGATGTCTCATTTGCACCCAAACCGTGAAGAGGAGATGTTGGAAGAAATAGCTAAGTGTTGGAATTTCTCCACAAAGACCTAATACGCACCCAACTCAGGGAGACAAGTGGCAAGGAAGAAATGCTCAAGTCCAAGACTGGAAAATGCTTCAAGATTAGGAAGAGAAATAATGAAGGCCTAGGGGTTAGAAATCATCCTCAAGCACTTCAGAGTTAAAGAATGACAGCTAAGGGGAAAATCATACTCAAGCAGGAGAAAGAAGTTGCAGTCGTGGAGCTTCAGAATGAGATCGTGCTTGCCATATGAGCTCAGGAGGTTGAAGCTATGTTGGCCAGATTCATAGAGTTTGCAGTCGGAGAGAAGGACAATGGGAACACATTTCTGGATGAGAATCTTCTAGAAGGATAGTGGGCATTAATTGCCCATAGTGGTCAAAGGGAGGAGTTCGACATTTTGTGCTCATTTATTACACCACTCCTCCACCTTTTGACAGTTTTTAGGGTGGAATCTTGAATAGGGCTTATGTGGCTCAATCTGAGCCCTTCATTGTAATTGAATCTGGGCAGTCCACTGGACTTGGCCATCTATAAAAGGGGCATCCCCCCCCATTTGTAATTCATTAGAGATTAGACATAGAAAACATTAGGGAGGTAGAGCATAGAGAGACAACTTAGCAATAGCATAGATTGAAGAGGAAGGAAAGTTTTCCATTGAAAGCTTTGTAAGAAGTTGTTGTGAACACTCTCATAATAAAGAGTTATCATTGATGGTGGTTTCATCTTTTGTTGTGAGTAGCTAGCAAGGCTTCTTTGTCCTTCTAATTCACAATAGAATCTTAAAATAGCTTAGAGTAAAGTAGATTTAATTTCATGCAAATAGATGATAGTTGTGGAATGTGGTGTTTAATTTGAGCAAGTTTTGCTTATCCATACCACTAGCAGGCTCACTGATGGTGGGTTTGCCTTGCGTGGTCAACTGGAATATTGTGGACTTAACTTCAATTTCGGTTTGAATGTTGGTATGCATCGTTGTGATGGTATCTGCATGTTGAATCATGATTTGAATATCTCTAGTTACTCCTCTGAAGATTGCAATGGTTCTGTGGAAGCTGTCCAAAGGGAGGCAAA
The DNA here is from genome assembly GCA_007258455.2 of Sequoia sempervirens. NCBI lineage: Eukaryota > Viridiplantae > Streptophyta > Pinopsida > Cupressales > Cupressaceae > Sequoia > Sequoia sempervirens. The sequence continues at coordinate 1,165,995,470 of VDFB02271358.1, forward strand.
GCGGAGCTTGGTTGAGGCTTGTGAAAGTTGATCTCCACACCCCCCGCGTAGATTAGTCCATAGCTTTTCTAATCCCTACAACCATTCAATTCAGTACATTTCCGATTAGTTTAGGAAACTCGTGCTACATTGACATACCTTTCGAATCCCGCAAAATCCCTTATCTCTTTGATCGTTAGTTGAACAATTATGTAAGTCCCCCTTGAGATTACCAGCAAATCACATCAAGCCAACTGAGACTATCCACTGTATGAAGGAACCTTGGAGTTAAATGCATGATCTTTCTTGCAATCTTAGCATGCATGAGACTTTGTTCAAGAGAGGATAGAGTGACCGTTGGGAAACTTTATTCTGTGTTGGTGCAGTCATAAAACACCCGTCAACACGTCCTACATCCATGATTGAACTAGCAAACACAACTTAGAGAATATCAAAATCTTTTAGCATTGAAGCTCAATCTGCTAGTTTGGATGAGAAGCAACAATATTCCCAACTAGGTGTTATCTTTCAAACACAAAATTGGTTCTTCGCTAGGAGGTATGCATTCCTCGAAGCCAAATTCATGAAGTCATTTCGACAACATAACGATAGCATAAACATTGGATGAGAAAAGAGTGAGCAATGGCCTCCTTTATAGAGACTGAGGTGACTTTCTAGCTCCTTCTAGAAGGTACGCCTAATTACCTTGAGATTATTTTTATTTTTAAATCCACTTTTCCCCTCCTTCCTTGTGGCGTCCAAAACAAGGGAGAAATAAAGACTTTAATAAAATATTAATCCTCTCCAAAAGTGGCATCCATCCTTCATGAATAATTTTAGCTTTAGAAATATTTTAACATTCTCTAGATGAGGCCCCCACCCTCAAGGTCCCCCTCTTTAAAACAACATGAAGTTATTGTGCTAGGCCAAGGGGTCAATTCAAAATTATAACATTAATAACTTATTTCTCCAATAATTCACCTCAAAAGCCAATTTTCAAAAATACTCAACTGGTCTGCCAAAAATGGAGAGTTCACTGAGATTACGTCAACAGAATCATTGCTAAAAAATAGAACTTACTAAAAATAGTAAATTTTGAAAGTTGCTTAATTCCATTTGCATGTCATACCGTTGCAAAGCTCTCTGAAAACCTAAAAAGAATCCGCAAACCAAATTCCAAAACGCCAAGTGCAAGCCTCAGAAAAATGCCAAAACTCTCCAAACATTGGAAACCCTAATTTTACCTTGACAAACCTACGGGCCTTCGAAATAGGCTTACGAGCCACTGCATTGCTCACTGATGAGAAGGGGACATTACATTATTTTAATTGCTACAAACATTTATTTGTATATCGACATACTTCTCTAGTTGTGCCATTTATCTATATGTGCAGTTTATCAATTCAAATATCCCCATCTGGTTTTAATCTAGAAATAATATTTTGGATGAGTTTGTATTAACCATGGTCTGAGACTCCTAATTTTATCGCAGTTTTCTTTATGAAGGAATCAATTTATATTTTTGACACGACAAAAGCTTCTCACATTCCATCGTGAGCTTCCAAAAGAAGAGTCTAGGGTGGATGTGGTATATAAGACAAATCAGGTCTTGGGTGGGAGTTTTTAGCAAGATCTATCCTTTATTCAACTTAAACATCCATGTAAGCTGGCCATGCCTTAGTTAGTTTGGAGCTGTATTAACTAGAGGGAAGTTGTGCAAATTTGAAAGGGGGTTGCGATTACACTACATGCCACGTGATCATTGGTTACAATTTTAAAAGTCAATGCTGCTGTGTAAAGGAGAGAAGTGTGGGGTATGAGAAGCCAACAATCATTATTGGCTTGGGGTTTAATATGAAGAATAGCCTCTATAGCAAGTTTCATTATATCGCTGTTTCAAATAAATGATATTTGACCATGAAAAAAAGGGATGTGGACATCCAAAACTCCCGTAGTTGCCATCGTGGGTCTTCATTGGTAATGTGAAGGATATAAGGTGACGTGGAAGTCTTTCCAGTGGTCAAAGGCAGGCATCAACAACATAAGGGAAATCATGGGCTTTAAAACCCATCCACTGCCCTTCTTACCTGCTGCGAGCTATTATGTGGATATTAGTTGCTCATATGAAATCACTGAGGAGACTCCTAACCTTAGCATACCTCTTATAGCCGCCGCTTCATCTTCATAAGGGTTGTATATTGTATGAGGGTCATCTCCTAAGGTGATGTTGGAAGATATCCATTGCTCCTATATTCATATAGCCACCATACGTTGTGGGAAAGTTGTTATCTGCTGAAAGGATAATGTGTGCTGGAAAGGGGCCAAGTCAAATTAGTAGTTGGTTAATCTTCTATTGACGAATACTTTGTATTGTATTTGGTTCAGTTCAACAGCTTTAATAAATGTCATTACCTGGAATGATAATATGAATGTTAACTTCTGGTAAGTGGTGATTCAAAATGAATTGAATTGTAATGGTGACTTGGTGATTCAAAATGAATGTGAGTTGTGACATTTCTGAGTCATTAAATATCTGATATAGTCACATGTTAGCAGCAACACCATGTACTCCATATTTGCAATGCCAATTATTATTTACCTATGAATAAACTTTTGTTATGTGTTTGACAAATTGTCTACATTGTTAAACTGAAATAATCGCAAAAAAAATTGCAAAATTCCAAACCCAAACTAGGGTGGAACACTACATAGGCATGGGGAGGCCAAATATGGAATAATATCAAGGATGGAATTGTGAGGCAAGGAAGTATAATTGTGGAGTATATCTCTTCTGTAGTAGGTAGGAAGCTGAAAGCTTCCTTCATGCCAAGTAATATTTCCAAGTAGGTTGTGGGAAAAAAATAGAAAAAGTAGAATGTGGGTGAATTCAAACTTAAGAGGAATAAAGTAACAGATTTGCTTGTCCTTGAGAAAGTTAATTGGATAGCCTCTTGGGAATTGAGTCTCTAACATGATGGGCAGCCAAGTTTGAAGACCATGAGTTGAAGGTGGCATTATGAAGAGTCATAGTGAATGGGATTCTCTAGATATTGTATTTTAGTGCATGAGAGTTTGAGCATTACTTGATTCGAATTTTATCTAGGTACAATCAAGACAATAGGTGTTTGTGTGATATCTAGACAAAGAAAGGAAAATCATGTACATCATAGAGGACTTCACATATATATTTGGCTTACTTTTGCATAGATTGTGGATTAGCAAATTGACTAAAAGGCTTGATGGTATGTAGGTATAGAAAGATCATGCTACTAAACAACTCTGTTAGGCTGATTTGATTGTAGATGAGTTGCCATCAATGTAGTATATTTGCAGTTCTTGGTAGATGAGAATTAATTCTAGGTGATGCTTATGATTAGAGTAGGTTGTTAGTGTTAGCATCAATATTCCATTGATTGATACAAAGAGCATTGTGTGTAGTGGTTAGGAAGTAGAAGTAGGTTGTGGATCTAGTTACATTAGAGGAAGGGAAGGGAGAAGAGTATGTATAAAACTATTACTTCTTCACTCGATAAGACCACACTGTTAATAGAGTCACCAAGTATACCTTAGTCATAGGGACTCTTTTGCCTATAGGGGATGATGAGCAACATATTGAAGACTAATTGAAGTTCTGAACAAACTCGGTGAACTGATTAGTTTAGAGTTAGAGATACATGTTAGCCAAAGGCCTCAACAATCTCTAAGATCATATGGCTTTAGAGGAGGTTGATACGGAGGTGGGACCTACCATTGTACCCACTTATTCATTAGGCCCTAGAGTAGATAGAGTTCCCCGTTTTCTTTTAACTCCAAACCCTCCCAACCCCTATGAGATCTTGTCTCAGTTTTTCCAAATTATGGGACCTATGGTCTAGAAATCATAGGTTATTTTCAGTTTGGTTGGACACTTAGGTGTTGTGAATGGTCCATCTATGAATATTCCCTCATGGCTACAAAATTTTGCGCAAGAAAAATGCCCTTTGGAATTCACCCAAACCTATGTCAATCTAGGGTGGGTAGAGCAAGACACTAAAGATTCATGTACAATGGCTTCCACCTCCTCTTGCCTATGTCATTACCTCTCATATGAAGAATCTGTTGCGCTCTTTACATATCATTGAGCATAGATTTTTCTACCAATACTTGTTGCTGCAGTCTTCAATGTGTGTGTAATGTCATGTAGTGGAATTTTACTAGGGATATTGGAGCATTGAAGAGTGAACATGATGACCAACAAGCTCATTTTTTCAGGATCAGCTAAACCAACAAACTTAGCTCAACTAGGCACAAGCAAAGAAGGTTGTTGAGTTTGAAGGCAAATTGATGGTTACTAAGCATGAGGTTCTGCAAGCTAAACACAAGGTTTAAGAAATTGCAAAAATGTTGAACTGTACATCAAAATGTGCACTTGTAGTAGCCAATAGTTGTAGCAAAGAACAACTTAAGTCAATTCCCTTCGTGCATTTTTGAAACAACTCAAGGTAGAATATACAACCTTGTCAAGTATGTCACCCATTGGAGCTCTCATTCATCCAAGGATATCCTATTCTTCCCCACCCCCCAATTTCTTCTTAAGTTATCATTAGTAGAAGTGACTCTTATCTTCTCTAAAAGTGGGGGACAATGTAGATCATAGAAATAAACAAATGTTTTGTTTGCAAGTCAACATTGTTATTTTAATACTTGTTGGCATTAGGTAGTGTTGTAACAACTTGAGATTTAGTGGTTGGTAGTTATGGTAACCAATAACAGTAGGTCTTGTCATTCAAATATTAAGTTGCATTTTAGGGTAGGGGTGTATATTAGGTTTTAACTGTAACGAGCAATTGTATTGAACACTACCTATTTATGAAGGCTTTGATCATTTTATATTCTCTACGTTGTTCAAGTTCATTAGTTATTATTGTAATTGATGTTCTTTGGTAGTATATAATCTGTTAGTGAATGTAGGATATCTCACTTGATATCAATTTTGATGTGCTTATTAAATTCCTCTTGAATTTTTTTATGAATTAAAAAGAAAACAAGAATTAATTCTTCTTGCGCCAAGTCAAGAAAATTGTGGCCTCTACAAGTTTTAGGTCTTTGATGGAAAAGTAATCTCTTAACATGGTTACCTCATTGTGATTTGAAAAATGACTCTCATCTCAAAATCCAACAAAGTGGTGTTGAAAAAGTTTAGCCTCTATATATCATATATTGGTCTCAATTATGCTAGATCACAATACTTTTGAGGGACTCGTTCTCTTTAGCTATAGCCATATGTAATTTAAATAAAAATTGAAGACTTCTAGTTCAAAAATGAGGAGGTCCATTGGCCTTAGCCTAGAGGTAGGAAGGTTTCCTACAATAATGATGCTAAGGTTCAAATCATGTGGGATAATGCACTTAAAAGTTCAAAAGGCTATGTTACCAATTCGACCCTTAAGAGTCAAGACCTATTGGTTTGGGTCTGATCTAGCTCATATTCGGATCTAGATTTGGTTTAATGGGGAATGCGGGCAGGGCTTTGCAATTTCCTCATGGGTTCATTTGGACAAACCTGAGCGAACTTCTCATGAATTTCTGCTCATTTTCCTTTGTAAATTGTGATTTTTTGTCTTGATAAAGAAAATGCAAAAGGGTAAAAACCCTAGACACAACCAGTTGTAGAGGTTACAAGTAGAATGGGCAACTGCAAACTTTAAAATTGCATGCAAAAATATAGACATTGGCTCAATCTCACGGAAGCCACTATTGAAGTTGATCAAGTCAAAGATTATGCTACACATAGAAAAATGCATTCAATAGGTATGTTAATAATATACTAGTAATATTATTTTGGAGCTTTTCGGTTGGCAATGGAGAGAATGAGCCCTTTAGGATAGTAGGGGCCCTCTTGGGTTGATGGGGAAGAAGCACTTGGCCGAATTTTCTATGACAAGAGCATCTTTCATTCCACTTCTGACCAATGTATGACCATTGTCCTTCCATCTCTCGTTGCATTAATACATTCATCCAAAGGTGTTGATCTTATGGTTTGCTTCTTGGAAGAGGGAATTTTTTTCTATGAATGATAGAGAGAATGTGGGTCAAGCCCTTCTTTAGGTAATATTTGTAATACATTTTAATAAAATTTATATATTAGTAGTATTTGTTACGTTAATATATTAGTAATATTTGTTATGTTAATAATATTTGTTACTTATTATTAATAATAAAATTTTGTGTAAATAAATAAATAAAATTACTAATATTACTATTATTAATAAAAAATGATATTTATTAATTTTTAAAATTAATAATTTAGATTAATGTTAACTTTATTTATTATTTTTTTTTAATTATATTATGATTTTGTATATTAACTTATAAATATTACCATATGTAAAAGTTATTAGGAATGATGTAGAGTATATCTAATATTCTTGATTTTAGTAACTATGTATATATTTATGATTTTGATATGTTTTTGTACCAATGAACTGAAAATGAATCCAACCCCTATTTTTTATGGCTGAATCTATGAACCAACCCGGCAAACCCAAACTCAAACTAGTACCAGGATTAGTAACTTAGTCAAAAGGCAAAATAGAAAAGGAGTCTCCTCCCTAGAAATGATCCTTCCAATAAAAAGGAAGTAAAAAGGAGATGTAATTTTGTCCAATATAAAAAAGAAAATAAATCCAAAAAGTTTTTAGTCCATAAGTTTTGAAAAAAGGATCAGGAAATCATATTAAAATATCAACATTTGATTGTATGTAACATTTAACAAAGGAGAATGTATTTGAGGATAACATGCAATAAGAGTTTTTAATTTTTTTTCATAGATCTGTTGTGTAATTTAGAGTATGTTATAGGTAGTAGGTACAGCTACATTTTAGAGTTGTTGCTGTGTTTTGGTTGGCTAATTTGTGATACCAGTTGGAAGTCTCATGATTTAATGGCTGATGAAGCTGTGTTTATTGTGATATACTGCTGCAAGCTTCTTTGTATTTAGGGATTTATGCCCTTTATCTGAATAATGTAATTATTACTCTATATTATTTTTCCACAGTTGGCAAACCTGGACTTAGCAGACTCCAAATTTAAAAATTTGGCAAAAACTTGGGAAAATTTGGCAACTTAAAAAATACTTAATTGCAAAACTTGGCAAAAACTTGGCGTTCACAAGTTCCTTTTACAGACTCACTGAGTAGTTGCCACAAGTTAAACCTGTGAAAATCCACATGGCAAAAAACAATTGCAAATACTCACTGACTTGCCAAGTATACTCTGAGTTTGCAATCTATGATTTTACCTTTACAGATGTATAAAACATGGCATGACTGTACTTCTGAAAATAAAAGAAATGATTATGGGAGGAAAGATGTCTAATTCAAGATATCTAATTTATTACAGGTGAAATTAATATTTTTTATTAACTTTTTAAATGGTTTGTATTGTTTACACTTTACAGTAATGAGTTTGAATGGATATTTTATCAATCATAATATTTTCTCTCGATTGTCACTAATGCCTAATATTCAACTCATTGATAAGTAAAGTTATGATGGCAATGAAAGTTATTTGAAGCTCTTGTGATTCTATGATATTTTTTGTCTATTTGGAAATCGATGCTTTTAGTTTTTCAATTTGAGAATTTCTCAACAGTGATCACTTATTGTCTTCTCATTGTGATCTGCTGTATTTAATGAGGAAATATGTATGTATTAAATTTTACGGTCATGTGTTTTTGATTGTGATGAAGTTTTGAGTTTGAAATTTTACTTTGTTCTTGAATATCCATCTTAATTTGAGAAAAAATCCTTTTTCACTGTTTCTTGTTTGCTTGGTTCAGGACTGGAACAAAATTCATCACTTTCTAGCTTGGTGAAAGTTTATCTAAGAACCCTTTTTTATTCATTTTTCAGATTGATGGTGCAGTTTGGGATGAATCTGGGGAGAGTGATGACCATATTGTGCCTGATCCCAAAGATGCATGGGAAGGTGCATGCATGGTGAAAGGGGAATCCAAGAAGAATTTCTGTGGTGAAACCTTCAATGCTTTGTCTAAAAGTGCAGAGAAAAGGTCTGTAGGGAATAAAAATGTTTGCCTTACAGAGAAAGGAGTTACTTCATCTTCAATTGCCAAGGAGGAGCCATCGGCTCAGTTACTGGATATGGATTCGTGGTGTGATCTACAGTGTGAAAAGCAATCTGCTACTTACGACCTGATGCATGCTAATGCTGAAATGGGGAACAAATCTGTGGACAGCAAACCATACAAAGATGTTAAGCAAGAGTCAACTGAAAATGACCTGATTATAGGGATTTGTAAGGAGGATCCTATACTTGAGAATGGAGATTCTATAATTGGGGAAAGGGATGATGGCTTAGTGAATAATTTTTGCCATTTCTCTCTGAGTGATATTTGTCCGCCTGAAGGTGATCTTGAATTTTTTGGCAATGAACATGAAGATGAAGAGAGTTGCACCCTGCTGGATTACGGTTGGGAAAATATTGGGAACTTTGAAGATGTGGACAGACTTCTTAGGTAACTATTAAGTTTTAACATGTTTAGCTTCTTTCCCCTGCGGAAAGTAGTTATTGAAGTGCAAAATATTTCTCATTTTCCGATATGAATATGTCACATTAAATATGAGATTTATATTTTCTATACATTGTGCATCAATGTAAACATATATATATATAGAGAGAGAGATAGTTTGGTTTTTGTGACTTTGTTTAAGGCTGAATCAATCCCTTATGAGTTATTATATCATGTATCTTATGATTTTAACTGCTTTTGGCTTGTGGATTCCTGCCATGTAGCTTTTCTGATTTGGAATTTCCTTTCTAAGCTTGATTCAGATCAAATAATCATTAGTGTAATTTGTTTCTTACTGTCATTGAATAAATATTTATGTATTTTTCATCTTACAAGTGATGCTTGTTCCAGAAGCTGTGAATCTACATTTGGGCATTCAGTGAATAGTAGCGTGGATGAATTACTGTGGTCCTCATCTTCCTCTGCTTGCTTTGATAATAGCCTTCAAGGAAATGTTCAACAAGGGCGAGCATCATCAAGCCCAGAATCAAGAGCGCTTAAAGGAAAATCACAACAAAATGAACAAAAAATGGAATTCATGCCTTGTGATTATTCTCCTCCTCCAGCTACATGTCAGATAGATGGTTCAAAGGGCTTGGATTTTCAGAAAAACAATAGTAAATCAATCACAGAGAAGCCTTTGAGGCAAGAGTCATCCAGGAATACACAGGAATTGCAACAAAATGTAGTTAATGATAACAAATGCTCATGTGCAGAACAGCAGGTATGTGAATGATATACCAAGTAGTTTAGGACAATGAGGCCAAGTTGAGTTTAAAATGAGCTTTGAAATTTCATTGGTCATAGCATTTAGTGACTAATTAATCGAGAATAATCTAAGATAATAATAGCTGATTCTATTTTCAAGGGGTCAAAATTTGAAGGTTCCTGCTCTCTGAGCAGCATCTTGTTGATGATTTTTTTTAGTTTATTTTTCGTGCTGATTAACAGCAAGTGGGGCATACTTGGAGGTCTGAAGGAACACTGATATCTCAAAAAGAGAATGCCGACGCTTGTCAGGAAATTGACAAGGTAACCCACTTCAGGCGTTGCCCCTGCTATTTGGTGTAATTGTATAGAATTGAATATTTGATATGATATGGGTCATTTAAGTACTTTATTTCCTCTCTGCTGTCCTATTTTCTGTAACATATTAATTCAGTAGAATGTTGATTCAGGGAAGGATAAACATAAGATAGGCTTTTTGGGAGAGCAAATACAATAAAAAAATCATATCTTGTGAGCATGCAGAAGGGGCATCATTTGCTAGGTCAGTTTGGCAGATTTTGCATAGTATTTTAGAATTAGACAACGGTTTGGATCGTAGGTGTGACTGGGGTAGTCAAGATTCAGGATTGCATGGTGACTATTTAAGCGATGCTTCTTATTCCCTGGATAAGACTAAAATTAAAAACTTATAGTGTTTCAGTGTTCTGCAGCCTTGATCAAGTATATGAAATGTTGTATATAGTTGAGAAATTTAATTCTTGGACATTACATTTAAAAGTAAAAAGCTAGCTCAATCTGATAATTTTGTATGGTAGTACATCTTTTTCTGGCCTTCTTACATGAGAAAGAGTTTGCTGACCCCATTAAGGAATAGTTGCAAAGGATAAGAGGTTGTTGACCCTATTGAGGAACAGTTGCAAAGCATAAGTCATTGATGTGATGAAAATGACTTGGTTTATGATACCTCACTATTATTATTTACAGGTTAATTCATACAGAAAACAGGCAGTCGGTCACAAGCAACCTGAAAAGAAGCATAAGAAGCATCTATCTGATAAAAAGACTATGCAAAATATGCCACCTGTTATTACCTATTCATCAGGATTTCAAGTGCAACACTCCATTTATCCAAAGTGGCAGACTTCAGCATCATCAGCACTTCAAATATTCCCCTCTCCAATGCATGCCTCTCAGAAGAATCTGGTTGAAACTGCTTCCTTAAGACAGGTCTATCCTCAATTTCCATACATTCATGCAGGATATGGATATCCTTTGCATCACGTGCCTGCAATGCCTTATTTATCAAATCTTAGACCTCAAGCAGAGCAAGGTAAACCACTATTTGTTGGTTACCAAATTCCAGCAGATGTTTCAAATCAACCACATCATATAAGTAAGCCAGCTGTGATTCCTTTAAGGCCTCCTAGTATGACACCACAAGAAAAGATTGAGAAGCTGAGATGGCGCCAGCAGATGCAGGCAAGACTTGCTGTTGAACACCAACAGCAGCAATTTGATAGTCAGAAAACTTGTAAAAACCATTCTCCTGTTCACAAGCAACCACAGAATATTCATTGTGAGCAGGCAGAAGTGAAACCAATGGAAGGTCTTACCAAAGTGTTGCAGTCACCAAATCCTGAATCGGATTCATTGACACCACATGAAAATTCCAGAGCAGTTTCTGAACTTACTTATTCTGATGAGGATGGCTCGTTGGAGGCAAATGTACTTCATCAACTTCAAAATGTCATTGGCAGGGTAAAAGTTAAAAGTTAAAACAATGAATCTTACTGTATGTTGTCCATTATATTCAGTTTGGAAAGAATGACACCATATTTATTTCAATTTAAATTGCAGCACTCGTCTTGCAAATGTTTTGCTTCTTGCAGTTAGGTATGAAAAAGCGATTGTGTATTCGGGATTCATTGTATCGTCTTGCTAGAAGTGCCATGCAAAGACGCTTTGTTGGTGATACCAAGAGCAGTAGTGAAAATAGTGAACACATTGAAGCGGTTGGCATGTGCACATCTATTGATATTGACGAAACTCGAACTGATAGGTTTGATACTCTTACAAAAACCTGGTAGTATGATGTGCTCCTACATGACTTATGGACAATGAATTTTAAGTTGTGCTCAAATAACCATGAAAAACAGTCTTCCTACTTTTCTTGTGTTACTGTGTCAAGATAGGAACAAGGGAAGTAAATAAGCATAACACATCTGATAATGTGAAGGAAAGCCAAATATGATAATAGTTAGACTGTAACAAATCATGAAAAATTTGAGAAAAGTGTCAGAAATAGGAGAGTTGTTGTAAGTTGAGAAGAAAATGCCCATTTGTCATCTACCACTATTGTCCAAACTTATGTTTCATAGGTACAAAATCATCGGTTTGTAGTATCTGGATGCAATTTTGTATTTTGTTTTTGTTTACAAATCTTTAGTATGAGGATAGCTGTATTTTTAAGATTTCCTGGTATTTGTTCAACTAATTACCATAGTTAAGGCATCTAGTAGTGAAATGCCTTCAAACCTTGAAACAATATAGTAAATAACACCCTATACTACAAGAACATAATTCCAGTACTGAATGATTCCTTTGAATATTAAATCCTATGAGAATTCCACAACAGTTCTTTTGCAAGCCATTTATGAAGAAATGTGGCTTACCAGGCACTGAAAAAAACGTGTACTGGAAAATAAGTAGAAAAGATATTGATAAGTATATTCAACACATAATAAGGAATATTAGAGATATTTTCCATTTTTAAAGCACGTCAACAGAAGATACTTATTTTAATGAAGGATCGATCATAAACAAGATCTAAATCTAGAAATAGTGTAGACACAAACAATCATAGGTGGATACATATTTAAGTGACCTGTCAATTGACATGCATGTCATACCACTCCAATAGAAAAAATAATGACTGTGCTACAACTTCGAAAGGAGCCCCACTCTTGAGGTCAACACCTTGTATTTCCCTTTCCACTCAATAACATATTGTAGTTTCATTTTTGAGATATCTTTTTGATTGTTTTTCAGAATTCTATCCATGAACATGAATCAATGATAATATGCTTGGAGACAATATGTGTTGCATTCAAGTATATTGAAAGCATATCTATTTCTCATATTTGTGACATATTTAATTGTGCAGTTAAGTAGTTTTGTACTTTGTATATTAAATGTTTTCAAATATGAAGTTCGTTCATATGCTCGCTTGTGTGTAATTATAATTCTTTTTGCCCCCAGTACTTGGTTACTTTCAACCAAAGTTGCCAAGAGACTAGTACTGGTACTAGTATGGGAGATTGGTACCGGTACGACTATTTCTGAAAATAGCAGACTGGGGTACTTGGAAACGCCATTTTTTTTAATATGATTTAATAATTTATAGAAAATATCATGACATTGAACTTTCAGAACAAGAACAGTTGGCATTTTTGTCTTCTGACATTGACTTTCCTTTCTTGCAGCGTGTTTTTTTTTTTTCCTTTACTTTCTTCACCTTTATCGCATTTTAACCTAGGTTTTTTGTTTTATGCGGATGGGAGACATTTTATTTTCGACGGAGACTTGGGAGACATCGACAGATGTTGGCAGAGTATCCCTTGCAAATTGGAACGTCTCTAACCACGTCACCGGTACCAAAGATGCGTCCCAAGGGGTCAAAGACGCATCTTCTGGTAACATAGCTTTCAACTAACCTTGTACTAATTTATCTTTTAACCCGAAAATTGAATTACTATTGAAAAAATTCACTTCTTCAACAAACAAGAATAAATGGTAAAACGAAGGTTTTCATGATGGATGCAAGGTTTAATACAAATAGAAATCTATGCCTTAACATATCTAAAATAAATCCTTTTCGTAAATGTTAGTAAATAAGCAACATATAACGCCTTATTCATGGGGATGGTAGAGTAAATTCCATAGGCAAGATAATAGAAGACATAAAATGGCAGCCTCCTCAAAGGGGATGGGTAAAATTGAACTTTGATGGAGCATCTAGAGAAAACCTTGGGCAATCAGTAGCAGGAGGCATCATTAGAGATTTAGACGGAAACTTGGAAGTTGCTGCCTCAGAGAAACTCAAGGATGGAACGAGTAATGAGGCGGAGGCACAAGCATTGGTGTTGGGACTCCAAATATACCATCAATTTCGAATGAGGAATTTCAAGATCGAAGGTGACTCCATGGCCATTATCATTTTGATCTGAAAACAAAAATTGGAGAATTGGAAAAGTTAACAATATTCTTCCCCAAGCTTGGCCTTATATTAATGCTCTGAAGTTCCTTAACTATTCAATATGCTTACAGAGAAGCTAATGAAGCTGCTGATTACTTCATGGGAAGAATTGCATTCCCACAATGATAACAATGGATAACTTCGATGCCATTTCCCATGAGGAGAAAACATGGTAGATATTGGAGTACATAATAATAAAAATGCTGCAGTTTAAGTGGTGATCAAGATGGGATGAGATCTATCAACACCTACGCCATGGTAAATATTGGTAGACACCACCTCACATACTCGTACTTGCCATAATGATAATAAGTTGGAAATTAAATGAGGGGGGGTGGGGGGGCGTGAATCAATATAATACAAACTTTTACTTTTCCACATTCAATCAATCATGTCAAGCACACATATGCAAGATCTAGGAATTGAGAACACAATGAGAATACATGATCTAAGTGGAAACCCTTTTGAGAAAAAATCACGGCAAAATATTGCTTAGTTATTATAGATTAGTCTTCTTTTGTATGCTCCAACCTACTAGAGACTTGTTGGTGTAACAACTAACACCTCTAGAGTGCAAGTTGGTACAGACAGCTATGCACACTGCGTAAGGAGTGCTCTTCAAATTAGGAGGGGAAGCTCCCTCATATGCTGAAAAATGCGTGAAAAAAGTAAAGTAATCTAACTCCTATCTTTTTGTTCTCAGCTGGAAGAGGCACAAGGTTAAGAAAACCAAGAACGCTGCAACTAAGGATTTTTTGGTTTCACAGATCTCTAACTACAACTAGACTAAATGCTTTAATCTATCCAATCTCCTCAAGAAAACAGAGCATGAGGAAACAAAGCAGGAATGTTCTTATACGATAAACTTCAGGTACAAATTCACAACGTGAGGGCAAGGTGGCACAACTATTTGCTTGGCTGGGAAGAAGTTTATTAGAAACAAACAAATAAACAATAAACTGAGTACAACTTTACAACATGAAGGCAAGGTGGCACAACAATTTGCTTGACTGAATAGGTTTATTGACACACACATCAAATGATAAGCTTTAGGTACAGATTCACAATGTGAGGGCAAGGTGGCTCAACAATCTACTCATCTGAATAGGCTTATTAGAAACAAAACATAGAATAGCCAACTAGGACAGCAAATTGAATTGGCGAAACACGCATACAATAAACGATCAAACTAGCCACCATATTTAACTAAGATAAACAAATACCATAACGATAACATGAAGGCAAGGCGGCATAGCAATTCATCATAAGAGTAAAAGTTCATGAATAGATACAAAACAACATTATTGCAGGCAAGGTAGACGCAACATATATTACTATCTCGTGCAAAAGTTAATTACAAATGAGCAAAGAGCTCTTATTTATAGACATCAAAAGGTGCAGGGAACCCTAAAATCACCTTGAGTCAACTACAATCTTGCAAGCATGCAAGATTTTATTGCTAAACTTAAATAAAGGAAACTATACAGTTAACTGGAAAGCTACCATCAGTTAACCGAAACAGGACTCAACTGAACTGGACATGTGCAACATGCAAGTCCTTATTGAAATAAAAATAACTGATAACTAATATTAGTTAACTACTCCTAACTGAAAGTCTAAACTCCCGCGAAGATATCTCCAAGGATGAGATGTGCGTGCATGAAATCAACAATAAGAATTCAAGACTGAATGTCGAGTTAATTGCTTCTCGACTCTATCCTCAAAAATAACTGCAGGTTCCAATTGACGGAACACTCCAGGTCATCACGGTCTAACACTTCGTCCAGGAACTGATCGATTGTCTCATCCTCTAGTACTTTGACGCTGTCCATGATGATAACTTGCCTGTTCAACTCTCTATGACCATCTCTGATTGCCCTCATGCATTCTTTGACCTCTTCAGTTGCCTTTTTGAAACTAGTTGTCATCACTGAGATGTGATCCAACTTGGATGCCACAGGATCTCCATCAAGATATCACGAACAAGCTTCTGGAACTCAGTTTGCACAACCTCGAGATCAGCATAGGTACCATCTTCACGAAGATAATGGCATAGGATCTGAGTGACTTTGGCGGCTCCGTAAATGGAGTGATGACCTTTGTTCCCTTTGCAGCTTAACTCTTTTGATGCTTTTCTTGATTATTCTTGATTATTCTCAATGAAAGAGTGTTGCATGATGAAACCACAAAGCTTGACTGCGAACACTCTGGTTGCGAGAAATACACGTGAACTTGCTACACACGCAGAATTCTAACTATGTCCAACCCTCTAAACTGGCCTTTGAAGGCTATCAGCTATACGAGGTATGAAACCATGTGGACCTTGGGTGACTATGCTTGTCAAATTATCTGAATCAACCCCCAAATGCCCTTGATGCAAATCTGTGTCAGTCATTTTGACGAAATCATGAATTAAGACCAATTTGGTCTTAAATTCAATCTGGTTGAACTGCATTTTGAAAAACTTGCCTGTTGACTGTGAACATGACTATATTCTGACAACTTTTCCAGAAAGCTAAAATATCTCTTGATGACGCTAAAAATACCCTGTCGAGGGGCAAATTTTACAAAAAATTTTGATACGTGGGTTTTGTATAGAATGAAATTCTAAGCCAACCCATAGCGTCAGAAATTCAAAAAAATGCTTTTTAACAAAGGTATGCAAAGGCTTTTTAATCGAGAAAAAGCAGGGGTTTTAGAGCTCACTCGAGGCAATTTTTCCTGAGAAAATCTAGAACATGGGTTTTGTAGGCAATGGAAATCTAAGGCAACCGAGATCAGTTGATTTTGAAAAAGATGTATTCTTGACCCACATGCAAAGGAATTCTCGAAAAAAAGCACAGAGCTTTAGAATAAAAGCTACGGGGCAATTTTATCGAAAAAAATCTAAGACATGGGTTTTGTTGTTGTCGCCGAAGTATGTGAACCCAAATGATCTGATTTTGAATATTCCGTCGTTTTCTTTGACATGTGAAGAATACCTAAGACGAGAGTAGAAGAAATTAGATAGAAGATAGAAGTTTGTTTATTCTGCCTCAAAAGTTGCCTATACTCGAACTGGATTCGATAAAGATTGCATGCACTAAAAAATTAAACTTTGGAAAATTAATCTTCTGAACAATTTGGACCTGGTACTGAAAAATTGAACTCAAACCACCTTCAAATCTTCAGTTGCTCAAGAAAATCGCCTTTTCTCTAAACTTGGTATGAGAATAATGGCGAAAATGACTTAAATAAATAAATTTAAGCATAAAATCGTCCATCTTTATGCAATTAAGTGCAACCTTTAAAATATTCAACTTTAATTTTTATTGGACCTCAAAATAATTCGACTTTATCTAATTGGAACTTGAAAATAGTTAACTAGATGTCAAATAACCCTAAAATGGGCACCACCTTTAATAATTCTAGTTAAACTCAGCATGCAAATCAGTTAACTGAACATGCAAGCTAAAATTGTCCTTTTTTGCAATTAAAATAATCCCCCTTAAAGTCAAATTATTTAAATATTAAATAATATTTAAATCCACATTTCATGGGTGCTTAGTCATCTTCAGTTCAAAAAGTCAAAGCTTTGACTCAAGGCGTTACTCTCTAGACTTAACCATTTTAATGAAAATTTGGATTTACAACTCTTCGTCGGAGCCTCTATTCAATCACTAATTCTAATTGACTAGCATGCCCAATCAACTGGCTGACAGTTGCATTGAAGAGCAAGATCAAATCTAACAAAAACACTCCTTGAGATTGTAATCCATAAAACTGAAATCTAAGGCTTGAAAAATCAAAGCGCCCTTAGCAAAAGTTGCGCTTTTGACCCCAGACTTAGTCAAATTTTCATCATTTTCATCACTTATGAAGGTAAACTTGATATCCTCGCATCTCGTGTTTGGAAAAACTTCAGTACTGAATAACTGGCTCATAGCGGAGTTGGCTCCATTTTGCACAACAACTTAAAGAGAACGCTTGATCAAATTTCATCATTCGGTGGGTCAAAATCAAGGGCTCCCCTAGCCTCCAAGGGCGCTTTTGTTCTTAGAGATAGCCATTTTTCCAACTGGTTAAAAATCTACTCAAACTCCAACTAGAGGCTGATGACTCGTCTTCTAACTTGACGGAGGTATGCAACGAAAAGCTGGATGTCACACAGACAAAGATGAACACTTGAGATCACCAAAAAGAAGACATTCAAGGCTCCAAAACCTTGGGCGCCCCTGGCCTGCATGGGTGCTTTTGTTTTTTCCTTGTCATTTTGACCAAGATTTAACCTCGTGTTTGACCTCTAATTTTGGCAATTCAGCAAGTCAGATTGACCCACTGACGGGTGTGTTGCAAAGCCTGATCAAACGTGAGACAAACATCCTAGGTGTCATTTGGTTGAAATCCTTCATCTAATCCCTCAAAAAGATGGGTACCTTTTGCAAAAGCTGCGCTTTTTCGTCCAGTGTTAGTCATTTTTTCATTCCACTCGTTCCTCGCTGAATCTCCCGTATCAGGTGTTAGACATATCTTTTAGGCTGGTTGGATAGCTCATCACAAAGCTAACAATATCCTTGACAAGTCTTCTTGGAAGTGACAAACCTCAAAACTGAAATCTAGGGCGCCCTTGGCCAAGAGGGGCTCTGGTAATCTAGAGTTAGAAATTTTTTGGTGATTTTCATCCCAACGAAAAATCTCCTCCGAAATGAAGCATTATTTTGCACTTATCTCGCCACAAATCCTTCATTTGAGTGTTTTAGGCTTAGATTTCAACACTTGGTCTCTGGCCATCTGCCATTGACGACCTCAAAAATCCAAACTTTCTATCCGAAAAAGTGAAAACTACCCACTAGACTTAAACTAAGTTGTAACTGGAACTGTCTTCACCATTGTGATCGTGAAGCAAAATAAGCCTATCAAAACAATTTTCGGTCAATTCTAACAAGTTTCAAATTTTAGGGCTTCACAACTTGAAACAGGGGTGCTTGAAAACCCTAATTTTCATTTTTTTCAAATTTTACCAGTATCCTCTTGACATCAAATTGACACCAAGTCCATACTTGATTTGCCCAAAAAATTGTTTTTTGACATCATTTTAACAAGGTTTAGACTCTTTTAAGCAAAATGCCTTAACGAAGCAAAAAGTTTGGTTTGGGTACAACAAGACTCCAATCTCCACTTTATTAGAATTATATTTACTATTTAATTAATGCTCAACTCGTTGGTGTAATGTTCTATTACTCCTAGTGGTATTTAGTAGTTCCTATATTTTTGCTTTCACTTCCGTTATGATTCCAATCACGTCCTGTGATCGTGGAATCTCTTTTCAGTTTTCCGTTATGATTCCAATCGCGTGCTGTGATTGTGGAATCTCTCCTTTGTAAATCTATATATGCAATCTGCTCCCGTAAATAATATTTGATTCAATTATTTTAAAATCCATTTGCTTTACATCTGTAATATGGTATCAAAGCTCATGTTCGAGGTTGGTTAGCTGTTATGGTTTCTTTTCTTTTCTTTTTTTCCGTCTCTCTCTGAAGGCTTCACAATCTGTCTCCGACTTCTTGCGTGGATCTGTGATCGAGCTATCTCGATTATTGTGTCTGTGGTTACTGCGTCTGTGGTTGAGTTGCCTTCTATCTTGATTATCGCGTTGTTTGGAGCTTGCTTTTCCCATCTTGTGTTGCATCAAGTCTATGATATCCTACTGGAAAATCGTCTTTATCTGGTCATCAGACGGGTCTCTAATTCAGATCGTGGTTTTCTCTTATTGCTTTTGTGGGTTTCTTGGCACTCGTCTACGTGACTTCTCTTTGTGTGATTTCTCTTCTTGTGAAGTCTTTGTGTGAAGTCTTCTTACACACGATTTCTTTTAGGCGGATCTCTTCCTCTGTTCGCACTATCTTCTTTAGGCGGATCCTGATTTTAGCGACGACAATTATTGATCGTGTGTACTTGTGATCGGCGCCTCTATCTACTGTCAGGTGTTCTTGTGTGCTCATGAAGACTCTTTCTTTGTTTTGGGACATGTTTGTCATCTCGCTTTTGTTGAGCCATGCGTTGAGTTTGTGCTTCAGGTGCCAAGTGTTCTACCTTTGTGCATAGACTGTGATATTTGTCGACTTCCTTCTAGGTGTTTATGGTATGAAGCGGGTTGTTGTAGCTACGATCTTGTTGGAGAAAACCTGTCTTTTTCTGGAGCGGTTGTCTTTTGCTTGTGCGTGTGTCTCCAACTAAAGACGTCTTCATAGTGTGCTCTGTTTGGTTGAGTAGCACTGGTGGGCCCAGTTTTGTTTTTCTTTGTTGCTTGTGCCTCATTTATGACGGGATTTGTTTGAAGATTTTTTCTGTGTAAAGTTTGCAAAATCAAGGTTTGAAATTTGAATAGGGTTCGTAGTGATTTTTTGATGGCTGCTTGAGGGTTATTGTTTTTGGAGCCAGTTTTGACATAAATTCTAAGAAAAATAAAATTTTGTATAAAGTTTTCAAAAAATTTCTTAAAAAATTTACACAGAGTTTTGAAAATCTTTTAAAGTTTTTGAGGGTTTTTCTAAAAAATCTTACAGATTTTGAGCCTCTTTTTTAGACGATTTTTGAAAATTCGTTGTGTTAGTTGATTGTCCAATGTTTTGCCAGCTGATCATAGAAGTTACCTCGTTTTTCGTGCTTTGGAAAACGGGAGGGATGGCGTCTTAGTCCAATATTATGTTGGAAAGTTTGTTGAGGTTCAATGGAAATAATTACAACACGTGGAAGCAAAGGATGCTTACCATCTTTGAGTATCGGTGTCTAGATGCGCTTATTCTTGGTATAGAAGTTCATCCCACTGCTGCTGGGAAGGATCAGGACAAGTATGATGGAAGTAGTAGGGAGGCAGTCATGCTTCTTAAATTATCTATTGCCGATGAGATGTTACTAGAAATACCATCTGGTAAATTTTCTGCAGAGATCTGGAAGCATTTGAAAGATCTTTATGAGACCTCAGTCAAGGTAAGGGCTTTCTTTCTAAAGAATATGCTCTTTTCTATTATGATGGATGACCAAGTGTCTTTGCAGGAGCACTTGATGAAAATAAAAAATATTTGCAATCAATTGGAGGCCATTGGTCGTAAGATAGAAGAGGAGGATATGGTGGTGATCACTTTGAAGAGTTTGCCACGTTCTTATGAGCACTTCATCGAAACGCTCAAGATTACATCCACCAATGTTGACTTGAAGTTTGATGAAATGTGCAACAAGCTTTTGTAGTAGGATCGGTGAAAGAAGTAGTTTGGGAGCAGCAGTGAGTCTCCAAGTGTTGAACAAGCATCTACTGCCAAGGACGTTGGCAAAGGCAAGTCTAATCAGCAGAAAGGATGAGGCGATTTGGTGGAGGGCTCCAAGAAGTCTTTTACTTGCCATTACTGTGGGAAGATTGGTCATATACAGAGGTATTGCAGAATGCGGTTGGCTGATGAGAAGTCCAACCGAGAAGCATCTCAGCAAAGTGCTCACACAGCGGAGCAGATTGAGTAGGAGGAGTCTGCACACTATGCATTTTGATGACCAACACAATATGGGTAGACTTAGTTTTTAGTTTGTACGATGAGAATTAAGGGAGGGTATTAGAATTATATTTACTATTTAATTAATGCTCAACTCATTGGTGTAATGTTCTGTTACTTATAGTGGTATTTAGTAGTTCCTATATTTTTGCTTTCACTTTCGTTATGATTCCAATCACGTCCTATGATTGTGGAATCTCTTTTTAGTCTTTCGTTATGATTCCAATCACGTCCTGTGATCGTGGAATCTCTCCTTTGTAAATATATATATGTAATCTGCTCCCATAAATAATATTTGATTCGATTATTTTGAAATCCATCTGCTTTGCATATGTAATACACTTAACAAAAATACAGGCTCCAACCTATTGGAGGCTTCAACCCCCACACAAATTGAGCTCCAACCCCTAGGCTACAACTTAACATAGTAGATGTAGGAGTACATAATAATAAAAATGCTGCAGTTTAAGTGGTGATCAAGATGGGTTCGAGATATATTGACACCTATGTCATGGTAAATATTGGTAGACACCACCTCACATACTCATACTTGCCATAATGATAATAATTTGGAAATTAAGCGCAAATATTGATGAGCGCACAATTATACTGAGAAGGGAGGGTGGGGAGTTGGGGTGAATCAGTTTTATACGAACTTTTACTTTTCCAAATTCAATCAATCACATCAACCACACATATGCAAGATCTAGGAATTGAGAACACAATGAGAATACACAATTTACGTGGAAACCCTTTCAGGAAAAAATATTGCTTAGTTATTATAGATTAGTCTTCTTCTTCTTCTTCTTCTTGTAGGCTCCAACCTACTAGAGACCCCAATCTACACTTAACAGAAATACAGGCTCCAACCTATTGGAGGCTTCAACCCCCACAAAAATTGAGCTCCAACCCAGCTAGAGGCTCCAACCTCTACTTGATAGGCTTCAGCCTATTAGGGACTCCAATCTCTACACAAACTAAGCTCCAACCCAGTAAGAGGCTCCAACCTCTATTTGATAGTCTTCAAACTATTAATTCTTCTATGGATGATATGAATAACTTCTTCATCCAATCTGATACAATCACAAATATGATTCAAATACAAATCTGATCCAAACTCAAATCACAATCTTCCTTCCAAATCTGATCACTATCATGCACTTTTTCTTTTCACAAATCTGATCACAAATTACAGGTCTGATCTAATTACAAACTTGAGCATTATCATGCACTCTTTCTTTTCACAAATTTGATCACTGTCATGCACTTCTTCTTTTCACTAAACTGATCATAAATACAGCACTATCTTTCCTCAAAATCTGATCACAAATCTGATTTAAATATTGCAATGAATTCACTCACAAATCTGATTACAAAAATGTGCTGCTTCCACAAATATTTCTGCCTTAACGTTTGCTCATGAATCTGTTATAAAATCTTCAACAATTTACTCAAAAATCTGCCATGTGTCTTCCTTTTATTTCAATTCTCTTTTCACAAAATTGATACTAAAAGTTTCTTATAAATCTGTTCACATATCTTTTGTAAATCTGCTCAAATATCTTTTTATTTCTGCGCTTCATATGAATGATATTAAAAAATTGTTTACTTTCTAACTCTCAAACAAACCTCTATTTATACCTTGCCAGAGTGTCTTTTCACCCAAGAGGGGTGACTCTTCAGGGGGGTCAGCCACACATGCATAAAATTAATTTTATTTTATTTAAGAAACCCTTCCACATGTTGGCGCCAATATCAAGAGGGGTCGTCCCCTTTGAAAAATAATTTATTTATAATTTTAAATTCCTCAAAAGTGGGCACCATTATAGATGTCGACCCAAAATAAAAATAATTTTAATTTTTGTCTTCATGAGATGGGCGCCACACTTAGAACCATAGGTCGGCCAACATAAATCTATTGTTCTATTTTTATTTAAACATCACCTTTGACATCAACGACAACAATTTCTAATTGTCTATACACCTTTGACATCAATGACAACATTTCCAACAAATATAACATGGAATCCTCCATCATTAGCCATTATAGTAGGATTGATACAAGTGTTCATTTAACCAATGACAATGACGAAATGGCATTCCATGGGATAATCTCTTAATTGGGTCTTAAAAGGTTTTCAAAGCACACTTGGGCCTCTTACTATTTGTCATTCAATGGATCCTTGGAGAGGAATTACTTGTTATAGATCATACATATTGAGTGAATTCCAATATTTTATCAATGTTTGGGGGTGTGCAACTGAATTTTGGCAAGAATAAGGTTATGGTTGGCACCATGGCCAACTTGATGGTCACAAAACACTTGCTCAGAGGTCTCAATGATACTCTTTAGGTTGCAACTCTTTGCTTGGGCTTGCCTTTGGAGAATGGGGCATTGGTGGCTAATAAGTCTTTGACAGTTCAGTGGAATCCGTTCATCCTTTTCCAACTTGTTGCTAGTGCTTAGAAGGAAGTGAAAAGCAAAGAAGGTGATGGATTTCCTAAAATAGGTTGTTGGTCTTAGTGACCAAAAGGGAATTGCATCTCCTTACACATTGATAGCTCAAAGGATGAATATAATTAGGAATTTAGGTAAAAAGAATAACATATATATTGTATAGGCTAATTAGTAGCTAATAAGTGCATGTAAATTTTGGGCATTTATAGTCTAGTTTAAGTTGGAAAACAATGTAGTATTTTATGTTTTAATGCAAAGGTAGTGATTCCCAAGATCACAGTTTACCTAGCAAAAACAAGAAAGAAAATAAAATGAACATAGAAAATAAATATATAAGAGTCATGTATAAAACATAATATATAATTAATACATAACTATGTGCCAGTATTGGCATGGTGTGATGGTTTAAAGGTGGCATTGTTGTTCTTTCCACCAAGGTTCAAACCCCATTGGGGTGGTATTGTTGAATGGATGTATTCCGGTTCATAGCTCCGGTCAAAAGCGTTTACCCCTTGAATTAAAAAAAATACATTACTATGCAGATTAGAATATGTTTACTCAAATTCAAAGGAGATAGCCCATCTAGATTTGTACCTATTTAAATTATACACAGGGCATTTGATTGTATGAATGGACATGGGGCAACAAGAGTGCTAATCTAGGAGAAAAGTTAAAGATACAGGGTAGAAAGATTATACTTGTGGTGTTATATGTGATAGGATAAAATGGCGTAATTAAGTTTTGTTGAGAATCAAGATAAATAACTTCATAGTTTGTGTGACCCTTGAAATGTTTCAAGAATGTTTCCACTCACACCATGTAGAATTGGGAAATAAAAAATTTTAGAGGTTGATTGCAAGTAAAGCAAGTACCAAAAAAGCCTAGTGAGGATCTAAAAACTTTGATGCTCACAATAAATTTGAAACTATGATATATTTGACAAGTCCCCATGTTGTAGAATCGACAAATAAACAATTTTAGAGGTTGATCGCAAGTAAAGAAAATAGTAGAAAAGCCTAGTAATGATTTGGAAATTCTAACATAGTAAATTTGAATACGGGCAATGATATATTTGGAATGTGCCAAATATCTAGGCATATTCTACACCTATGTAATTCACCCTTATGCAAAGAAAAAAGTATAAACAAATACAATGCTATTGAAATTGCCAGTCATAAGACAAATAAGATTTCAATCACCCAAAATAGAGATTGAATTGGGACCTTGGGATGACATTTTGTTCCAGTTTGTTTGAGGTGGGTTTTTAATTTTGGGAGAGGAATGTATTGTTGGATAATTTCCAAAACTTCGTGAAGACGAAATCCTTCACAAGGAATATCATCTTCGGAGTTGAGAGACACTCCCTAGGTGACTGCTGATAATTGCAAATTGGGGATTATGCAAAGTGCTTTAATTGATTCTTCCAGGTATTTCAAGATATAATCTTTTTGAGTTGCAGATGTCTATTTGATTGAGTAATTTTCTACTACTCAGAGTGCATATAAGCATAATTAAATTAAAGGAAATTATGTTTCCTTTCCTTGAGCCATACCATTGAATTATTGGCCATGGGATTTTTAGACATTAATCAATTTTCACTTTGGAGTCGTGCTTTTCCAAGATGGGTGTCTGTATGATTATTTGCAAAATATTTAATTAATCCATGATTACATGGTGCCAGTTTTTTAAAGTATGTACTTCATCGTGGGATAAAGAGAGATTTCAAAAGAAACAATTTTAACTTATATCTTGCCACTATTTTATCAAGGAAGGAGTTTGTACTGTTAATTAGGAAGTCTATACGATTTTTGGGTATTTAGGCGAAAAACCAAAGGATAGATGAAGACAAAATCCAATGTTAAAAGTGTGGAAGTCCTAAAGTGGTTGAACAACTTGCAAGGTTGAATTAATGGAATTTTGTACATTTGACACCGTACATTTTAATACCTTTCAAAAAAATTCTATAAAAAGTACGGACGAAATTATTGGGAGTTTGAAATTAATTCATCCTTGTTGATATGTGAGGAAGTTGTACCATGTTAAAAATTGTTGCAAAAGACTTTAGGAGGATACCATTCAATGCTTATGTTGTCGTACACATTATGATATAATTGTATACTTTATAAGGAGTTTATGAAGCACCGTACTGAATGTGAAGGGAAGGAGAAACAATAACAAGGTCAGAGAATTAATTAGATGCATTATCTCATATAATAATAATATCTAATTTTGTTGTATCAATTTTAAAGTAGTTGCAGGTGTTAGGAAATGATTGTGAATGGTAAAAACATTCTATCTATTAACATGAAAAAGATTACAATATAAAGAAAATACAGAAAATTGTAGTCATTTAATGAAATGACCAACTCAACATACCTGATATTGTAGAAATAGTATATGGCTTAGAGACTTGGTGAGAATATCTGCAGTCTAATCCGCCATTGGAACATACTGTAGCTGAACTGATTCGTCTTCTACCAGCTTGTGGATGTAGTGACAATGGAGCTTGACATGCTTGGTACGTTCATGGACGATTGGATTTTTGGCCGGTTTGAGCACCCCTTGATTATTAGTGTACAAGGGAGAAGGGTCTGTTTGTGACATGTGCATGTCAGAAAGCATCCTGTGGAGCCAAACTGCCTCACATGTTGCCTTAACGGTTGCTCGATATTCTGCTTCAGTTGAGGAAAGAGCCACTGCCTGTTGCTTCTTGCTAGTCCATGTTACAACACGTGTACCCAAACTGAATACATACTTAGAAGTGGATTTTCTGTCATCCACTGAACCTGCCCAATTTGAGTTTGTATAACCAATCAACTTTGGATCCTTGCATCTGCCATACAAAATGCCATGATCTGAAGTGCCCTTAACATATCTTAGCACTCGCTTCATTGCAATCCAATGATCAGCTTTTGGAGCTGTCATGAAGTGAGAAATGTAGCTCACGACAAAATTGATGTTAGGTCTAGTGGCAGTGAGGTAGATGAGATTGCCCACTAGTTGCCTAAATGTCGTTTCATTGATTGGAGGTGAATTAGAGTTGGCTAACAACTTCACCCCTTCTCCATAGGTGTTGAGGTAGGTTTGGAATCCTGCATCCGAAATTTGTCAAGCAAACTTCGAGAATATTTACACTGAGAGATAAAAATACTATCAATTGCTTGCAAAACCTCAATACCCAAACAGTAATGGAGAAGCCCCAAATTTGTCATGTCAAAAGCCTGACACAAATCCTGTTTGATTGCTACAATCAAATGTGCTAAACTGCCAGTAATGATCAAGTCATCAACATAGATAACAAGAAACAAAATATCATCACCAGAGTGCTTGACATACAGATTACTGTCAGAAGGGTTGCGTTGAAAACCATGATCAACCAAGTACTGATCAATCTTAATGTACCATGCACGATGAGCCTGTTTCAGTCCATAGAGTGCTTTTATGGGCCTACATACTTGATGCTCTTTGCCAACAACCTTGAAACTAGGAGGCTGCATCATGTAGACTTCTTCTTGCAACTCACCGTTGAGGAAGGCACTCTTGACATCTATCTGATGAATTGTCCATCCAAATTGGGCTGCAATAGCGAGAAGAAGACGAATTGTGCTCATCTTGGCAGTAGGAGCAAAAGTCTCCTCATAGTCAATGCCCTCCCACTGTGTGAATCCCTGAGCTACCAACCTTGCCTTGTATTTATCCAGAGTACCATCAGCATGATACTTGACCTTATAAACCCATTTGCAGCTAATAGGTTTCTTCCCAAGAGGAAGATCAAAAAGAACCCAAGTGTGATTCTTCAAAAGACTATGGTATTCTGTCTCCATAACCTTTTCCCACTCTGGAAGTCCTTTAGCCTCTGAATATGTGTGAGGCTCATAGATGTTGTGAATGTTGGCCATAAGAGCAAAATTGATTGTGTTTTGCTGCTTGCTCTTTCTACGAACTGATCTGCCCTCAATGAGTTCATCATCATCATGAAGATCTTCAATAGTCTTGAGCCACCACTTAGGCCGATGAGTAGAAGTACCAACATTTGAAATAGGAGAAACATTTCCTGGGATTTCTTGAACAAAGTCATCTGGATGTGAGTCCTAAGAAAAATCAAGTGGTGCTAGATCATGACTGGTAGACTCCTCATCTTCAGAGTTAGAATGCTTTGAAGCCCTCCCATTAGGGGAACCAAGAGGAAGACGAACACCCTCATCAGGAACCTTCATAGGCTAATCCGTAGGATTGGTAGTAGGAAGAAATGGACCAGTAGTCTCATCAATCACAACATCACGACTAAATATGAGACGATCTGTCTCCACATCAATCAACCTGTATGCCTTGTGATTGTCACTGTAACCAGTAAACATTAGTTGTTGGCTCTTGGAATCCATCTTGGTATGCTTGGCTTCTGGAATCCATACATGAGCTATAGAGCCGAAGACTTTCAGATGGCCCACCTTAGGTTTACATCCTAACCAGGGTTCTTCTAGAGTCATCTTCTTAACGACTTGTGTAGGTGACCGATTCAGGAGGTAGATTGCAATATAAACTGCTTTAGCCCAATATTTCTTAGGTACATTTTTGTACTCCAACATAGAACGAGCCATTTCAGTAATGGTGCGATTCCTACGTTCAATGACACCATTCTGTTGAGGGGCATATGGTGTAGTGAGTTGGTGTTTAATGCCGTGTGTAGCACAAAAAGAAGAGAAGTCAGTTGAACAAAACTCCCCCCCATTATCTGACCTTAGAGTAACAATCTGAGAACCTAATTCTTTCTCAACTAAGGCCTTATATTGCTGAAATGTACTAAAGACATCTGATTTATGTTTCAAAAAATACACCCACATTTTTCGATTAAAATCATCAACAAATAATAAAAAGTACCTAGACCCAGTAACAGATGGAGTGTTCATTGGTCCACATACATCAGCGTGAACCAATTGAAGTACCTTGGAGGCTCGCCAAGAATCACCATCTGAGAATGGTGTTCGATGTTGCTTCCCAGCTTGACAAGTTCCACAAACTCCATGATTTTGAGTTTGGATCTTGGGTAAACCAACAACCAAACCCTCCCAAGATAGTTGAGAGAGATAGTGCACATTCAAGTGCCCATAACGCTGATGCCAAAGTTTGCTGATGGAAGTACTCCTGGCTACCAGAGTGTGCTCCTGAGAATCACTGGAATCAGCAAGTCTATACAAACCATGATCCTCAAGTCCCATAGCGATTGTAGTACAAGTCTCCCTATCAATGATGCTGTAGGTGGACGAGCTGAAAACAACATTGAACTGGGGAGAATGTTGCATGATTTGACTGACGGAGAGAAGGTTATGTTCCATGCCAGGAACATAGTAAACATCAAGAAAGAGTAAGTTTCTTCCTCCTAAGTGAATCTGGATAGTGCCCTTACCAACAACTGTGTACTCTTCACCTCCAAAAATGACAGAATCAGAGAATTGTTCGAATTTTGTGAACTAATCCCGATGATGAGTAAAATGCCGCGAAGCCCCAAAATCAATATACCAGGCAAAAGATTGTACTGGATTTGCTGTTCGCTTTGCCATAAAAGCATAGAATGCAGATTCTTTCTACTTAGTGTGCTCCATGACATTGGCCTTTTGTTGAGGCCCTCTCTGCTTCTTTTGTTTAGAAGCTAACCGAATGCGATAGTCAGCCTTAATGTGACTGTATTTATGGCAATAATTGCACTGAACGTTTTTTTCTTCTTGTTGTCTTGAGAAGAACCATAGCTTTTCAGTTAAGAAGTTTGCGCCTTCCCTTTGTTCTTAGCAGAAGATTTGGCAGAGAACGCTTGCTCTGTGGAGGTGGAACTGGTACTGCTTCCAAACTACTGTCTCCAACGATCCTTTTGTAGAAGCTTGTTGTACAAGTCTAGAAACTTCAAGTCAACATTTGTTGAAGTAATATTGAGCATCTGAATGAAATGTTCATAAGATTTTGAAAAACTCTTCAAAGTAATAGCGACCATGTCCTCTTCCTCGATTGTGCGACCAATTGCCTCCAACTAATCACGAATGTCCTTAATCTTTGTTAGATGTTCCTTTAAGGACATTTTCTCATACATCATGATGGAAAAGAGCATGTTCTTGAGAAAGAATGGTTTGCTCTTGTCGGAGGTTTCATGAAGGGCCTTCAGATGATCCCAAATTTCCGTAGCAGTTTTGTCAGACAGTACCTGAGGTAGTTGCTCATTTGTGATAGAGTTTGATGAGCATGACGGCTTCCCAGTTGTGTTCATCCCATTTGTCTTGGTCCTTTCCGACTATAGTGGGACGAGTTGAGTTCCCCAAAACGACCTGATCGAGACAACGATATTCAAAGATCATAATCATGTGTTGCTTCTAGGTGTTGTAGTTCTTCCCGTTGAACTTCTAGCTGCTTCCGAGCATTATATTTGTCAGAGATGCCATCACGTACCCTGAGGTCAAACTGGTGAAGGCAAAAAAACGAAAATAGAAAGAGCACAAATTCAAAGCAGAAACCCTAGCACAGATTTCGAGGCACTTTGAAGACAAAGCCCCGAAGATCTGAAGAGTACCCAAAAAAAATTTTGACTACACAGAAAATTTCGACAGCTCCCACTTGCACAAATTTTGAAGCACGAAAAACGAGGTACTTAGAAAAATTGGAAACCAACCCAATTGAGATCTCGAAAAACCCACCAAGAATTTGCAATCAATGTTTTTTTGCCTTGAACTGGAGGGGGTCAAAACCCTAGACGAATTTGCAGAAACCCTAGGCGGCCATGGAAGCTTTCAAAAGTTGTAGAAAAATTTCTGAAAATCCCAGAAATCATGAAAAACACGCACAACCAAAGAGTACCAACAAACACGTGCTTTAGGCGTCTGAGAAACCTGTCAAAAATCGCGGCCTAAATATTCAAAAAACGCGTGCAAAATCTAGTCGAAAACGCACACGAAGGAACTTTTGAAAACGTGGCTCCACCAATAGAAATCGTGTCTCAAGAACGCGAGCAAAAATGAGCAAAAGTTTTCTAAAATCCGCGCTAGATAGAATAAAAACATTTTCAGAAGTTGCACGTCTGAAAGTTTTTGTAGATCTGCAAACAAAGACATAAAAACGCGTCCAACATAGGCTGGAAATCATGTGCCACGTTCAGGGGAAAAACGCGATTAAAAAAATTGCGACTAGAAAAAAAAAAAGAGCATGAATTTTTTCCTTTCTCAGAACAAAAAAAGCTTCAAATCGCATCCAGAAACTAGGGCAAAAAGAAAACGCGACTTCTACAAACCCTTTTTCGATTTTCAGAAAAGAGAAAAAAAAACTTTTCAAAATCAGAAAAATTTCTCTTTGAAATAATTAGAAAAGTATTCTCCTGCTCTGATACCATGTGAATGGTAAAACATTCTATCTATTAACATGAAAAAGATTACAATATAAAGAAAATACAGAAGACTGTATTCATTTAATGAAATGACCAACTCAACCTACCAGATACTGTAGAAATAGTATATAAAACTAAACTAATACAATACAAAATAATATTGACCATTAAACATCATAATTTGAATATTCAAATCCAAAGTATTTTGTTATGAGTTGTTGTAATTCGAAATATCAATATTGTGGAATTATTGGCCAAGTGGTTTTGTTGAATTGAAGTGTTTATGCCTCCAAACAAAGAACATTTACAAACTTCTTGTCAAAATGCCCTCTAAATAAACTGGGAAAGTAAAAAATTGTTTTGAAATTTGGGGTAGAACATTTCACCATCAATGACAATCTAGAGTGTGTGGTTTAGGTGAGCAAATGCACTATTCAAAATAGTGTTGTTAGCATTAAAATCCTAACAAAAAAACTTAAAGAGCTCCATGAAGGACAAATAATGTAAGGGATGGAGAAAGATGATAATAAGGATCATGTCGGGCAAAGCATAAGGACTTGTGCAATCAAGAAGAAATCCTTTGAGGGCGAAAATAAAGATCTAATGGGTTTTGCCAAACTATAGGAAGAATTCTACCAGCAAGAGATGGAAGTTGTAGAATCTTTTAAATATTTGTAGTTTGGTATGCTCTGTTTAAGTCTTTTTCTGATTTTTCATTTGTGTTGTTTGTTGGGGGTTCACTTGGGTGAATGTTTTGTTGTGCTTTTTTTGTTTTATGGTCTAGTGTAAATGGTTTCAAGGTCCCTTCAAAACCAATTTTACCTTTAATGAAAAACATAAGTTGCCTTTTTTAATATAACTTAGTTAACTTTTTTGACAACTTAAGTTAAATTATTAAGTTATTTCTCTTGTGTCACGCCATTAGCCCATGGGAAATAAAGTAATAGGCTGAGTCTTCATTGGGCATACATTTGAGAAGGGCACATTGTAATATCCCTTGCAACTTTTGATCAAGATTTTTGCTCTCAAGGAATATCTTAAAGTTTACCAAAATGCAAAACAAAGATCTGCGTTACTATGACCTTTTAACACTTCAGGATTTTTCACCTAATGGAGAGGGAATAGACCAAAATGACAATGTTTACACTTCTTAAACCACTGTAGAAATTCCTTACAAATTCTGACCTTAGTTAGCCTCAAGGAATATTGTCAAACACTTCTGATGTAAACTTAATGCTTGCTGGTCTGTGGTTTCAGTCTGATTGTATGCTTGAGAGAGAATGATTAAATGCTCCAAACACTTATAAATCAATGCTACAGTGACTAACTATGATCTAAATGCAAGGATGACTCTTTTTGTTCTTTTCCAATGCACATAAATGATTTCTAAATGCAAACTAAGCATCTACAGCCAATTGACAATTTGTCAAACACTTGGCATGCATACAACCATGAAGATGTAAATATGGTATTTTACACAAATG
Source organism: Sequoia sempervirens (assembly GCA_007258455.2). NCBI lineage: Eukaryota > Viridiplantae > Streptophyta > Pinopsida > Cupressales > Cupressaceae > Sequoia > Sequoia sempervirens. The sequence goes on from VDFB02271358.1 coordinate 1,166,027,827, forward strand.
TGATCTGCAACTATAACTCCTTATTGAAATATGCTTCTAATACAATGCTTGATTTAGGAAAGCCAAGAATCCTTCTATTATGAATCAATATGCATAAGCTGATTACAATATGGCGAGAATAAATGCAACTCTAATCTCCTTCACAAACTTAAACTTGACTGAATTATATATTCATACTGTTACAGCATTACATAAGCAATCTGATTGAGATGTATGACTGTAATTACTTTGCCAGTGAGCTGAACAAATCAGCTAATATTCCTAATATGGAATTATTGCTCCTAAATGTAGTACAATAAGAAAAGTGGAATCTGATACATGACTGCTGCAGACTCAAAATGATTTGATTCTCTTCATACAAGCTGATTTTGGCCTCTACAATGCAGCGCCTTGCCTTCTAGGCATCCAAGGATGCTTCATGAATTTTCTTAGATTTTATTTGCCTTATTTTCTCAAAATCGCCCCTTCAAGAGAGCCACCCTTGCTCTAGAATAAATCTTCAGATAACAAATTATTGACAGCTTCAAACAATGATCAATGGCTTCAAAAATCAATGCCTCTTATAATAGATTGCAGCCCCTCAATACTCAAAAGGAATCGAATGAAGATGTAGCTCCCATATGCCAAATCGTGCCTCCTATATGCTGGTAATAATGACTGAAATAAAATATCAGAACTCCATATCAACTGATGATAATGTAAATTGACCCTCCAATGATGTCAATTTAATGCACAAGTTATCTCCAACAATCCTCCAAAATCGTACCATGCAAAATTGGCCCTTGGCCACTAATTTTGTTCAAGTGAAATGACTGAAATGCCACCTCCAACAAATGCAACAATATTAGCTGATAGTTTCATAGCCTCAGAGTTGCCAATCAAAGAGAGCTTTTGGTTTCAATGATTGAATGAAGAAACTGCAAAAAGCATAGGCTTCCCCAATGAAATCAATCAAAACAATATTCAACAATTGGATGATCAACAATGGGCCCTTAAGATCCTTTTATACTTTCTTGGAGGAGCTCACACACTTTTCTTGCCAATGTGGGATAAAAGATATATTTCCCACTTCAATTTTATTTTAGTGACTTTATGATATAATTATTTTATTTAAGTCACTATATTAAATTAATTAAATATAAGGTCACCTTATAATATTGATTTATTTGATAACCTTATAAATAATTAATTTAATACCACTTTTTAATTTAATTAAAATAATCAATTAGTCATCTTCATGAAATATCATTATTCTGGACAACTTAATTAATTAATTTAATTAAATTACGCTACCTCCAAAACGGGGACATTACACACATGACATGGGGTGATTTAAACATCCATTGGCCAAGGCAATTATGGGAATTAGCATTTGTGATGGGTTTGTTTGTAGGAAAACTTGTTGGGCATGTTCACCTTTAATTGAGCTAGACTCACATAGAGCATGATAGAAGAATGGGTTTGGAACATGCCAAATAAGTATATAAAATATAAAATTACAAGCCCATGCTATGGTATGAGCCTAGTTGTCTATCATCTATCTTTAGTTTTCCCACACTAGGTTTCTCAAAGAATAATTTCTTGTGTTTGAAGTTTGTATTTCTCCATGGTTGATTTCTTTGTTTGTTCCTTTCTATGTATGCAACTTCCTACAAAAATTTCAACACATAAGCAACTCAATTATACCAAAATTTACTATTTTCTTAAGCAAAATATTTAGAGGAAAATAATCATAATCAACATAACTTTTTTTTCGTAAGATTAGATTTGTTTTGATAAATTAGCTATGAAATGTCAATGATAATTTATGTATTAGATTGGTATCAAAGCAGTTTTGTGTTCCCCTATGTGTGTGACTATGGTTTTCTTGTGGTGTGATCATTTTGGAGATTGATTTTAATGATTGAAACAATTAAATTGGGACACTTGGAACAAGAGATAGCCATAAGAAAGTTGAATAAATAAGTGAAAAACTTGGATAATAAAGAAGATAGATTACATCAAAATGATGAAGTAAAGTTCATCACGCTAGAAAAGGAGTTTGCAAGCATCTTTCATTCATAGGGAAGCTTGATAGGTTGGAGATTATGGAGGTTCTCGTTGGAAAATTAGGAAAACTCCACAAAGATTCTTCAAGCAAATGAAGAGCTTCCTAAGATGACCATGCACTCACCTCTTCATTTGCTTTATGAACCTTTGTGGAGTTTGCTAATATGGCTGAAACAATTATGCACTCCTCCAATGTAGTTGATCTTGATTATCATACTCTTGCAAGTCTCAATTCTCATTCAAAGCCTTGACCAAGCACCCCCAACTTAACTTCCACTCAAAGTGGAGGGTGAGATAAAAAATCAGCCATATTAAGATGATCTAACTTTTACAAAACATGATAATTGGTTAGCCAATTTGAGAAATAATTTAGTTTGTGGAATATTAGCAAAGAATGACAAATTTCTATTTGCAAGTTTGAAATTAACTAGTATGCACTCACTTTGTTTTGAGGGTTATGCTTATTTTTTGGCTTTAAAGAAATTGCCAGTAATTTCTAAGTGAAATATTAAAAAGTGATTCTATACCATTTGTTATGAAGAAGAAAGGTCTATTAATTGCCACTACTTAAGGATATAAAAGTTAAAATTACAAGAATAGACAAGTGAATTTCAAAAGGAAATCGAAATCAAGATCATTGGAGAAATGCAAAGTCATAGAAGGCTCATGTTGCTAGGCAAACCTAAAGATGTAGTTGTGGCATGTTCTCAAGCCCATCATGTACTTAAGGCCATCATCTTGAGATGGCCAAAAAAAGAGTCTATTATCCACATATTTTGCACAAAATAGGAAAGATTGCTCCAAGTCAAAACAGTAAGCTAATTGTAGTGCTATTGCAAATTTTGCAAAGGAATAATCTAAGAAACATCGTGGGCATTGTGATGTTGATGTTCATTTAGATGAGAAATGTTTGGAATTACATATGGAATTGCATCCTTGTAAGAATAAAGAAAAAGGTCACATAATCATGGGAGGGGAAGCAAGTAGGGAACAATTTCAATGTGCATGAGAGGATAACTTGCATTTCAATTGAAGAGAGGAATACCTAAGTAGCAATCAAATGCTTGATAAATATGAACTGGCTAAACTATTTTGTATCAAGATTAAAATTAAGAAGAAAAAAATGTTGAATATCTTTTCAATTCTTGTTCACAAGAAATTTGATTTTTAAAAAGTTGTAGACAAGTTTGAGTTGGTTATTTATGATTATCTTAATTCTTATTCATTGGGTTGTGTGAAGCAAGACTATCTTTCAATTCTTGTTCACAAGAAATTTGATTTTTAAAAAGTTGTAGACAAGTTTGAGTTGGTTATTTATGATTAACTTAATTCTTATTCATTGGGTTGTGTGAAGCAAGAATTAGAGATAGAGATTAACAAACAATATGAAATTAAATATAGGATAATTGAGAACTTAATTATGAGGTTGTGGTTGATTTAAAAAGGATCCGATTTCTCTCATGGGAAGGACACTTTTTGTCGCTGGTCCCAAAATAGGTCTTCAACATCAATAGTTGATTTGATTACATATTTGGATTCCTCTTGAAAAGTTGTGTAATTCGAAAACACCACCTTGTTTTGAATTTGTATACAAAATTTGTGGCTTTTGGTGGGGTTGGAGAGCAAAAAATTGCCAATAGGGGTAGTGTTGTGACGTTTTTTCACACATCGCCCCATTGCAAATGGGGACCCCCCTAATTTTTGCTTCGTCTCGAAATTTTGGCTTTGCTTTTGGGTCGTTTTGTTGTTGTCTCTCTTTTCTACTGTCTGCCTTTTGAGGATTGTCCCCATCATTGAGTTTAGACTTGAATTTCGGCCAAGTCTAGAAATTAGGGTTTTGAACTTTCCAGCCCATCTGAGGTCAAATGAGGTGAATAAATTGAAATTGGAGCTTAGCATTGTTGTTAGTGTGCTTCCAACAAGCTTCCACTGAAATTTCATCAAATTCCGAGTACTTACTATTTTTAGTAAGTATGCAATTACAGGCAATCCGTCAACATTTTTGAAATTCTGACTGTCACACCACATTCAGAGCACATCAGGCTGCTCGTGCGCAAAATTTGAGTTGGATCAAGCAACTTTCTATTTTTAGCAGTCCAGCTTCCGGAGCAGATTTTAGGGCTTAGATGCAGAATTTTTCAACGCATGTCTGGAGATTCCTTCTGGGTTTTCAGAGACCTTCGCAACGGTATAACATGCAAAACGAGACAACTTCCAGGGTCCAGCCTTCCGAGGCTATTTTTAGGGTTTGCATGTCAGGGTTTCTTTTGCATGTCGGATGATTCCTTGTGGGTTTTTTGAGAGCTTCGAAGTGATATGACATGCAAATGGAGATAACCACTCAGTAAGGAACTTACTATTTTTAGCAGGTGCGTCCCGGCAGTCGCTTCCCATCACTTTAGAATCATGAGCTGATTGCAATGCTTCAGAAACGAGGACAAACAAAGATCATTTGATACGCATGCAGAGCAAATTAGGGTTTCCAACTTCGGGGCCTGAAAAGAAGGGTAAAAAGTCAAAATTTTCGAAAACCGGTGTAAACCACCGCGATCAGCATCCTTCAGGCTATCCGCTGGTAAAATTTGAAGTCAAACGGAGCACTTACTATTTATAGTAAGTCATTTTGGAAACAGGCTAAAAATAGCAAATCAGTTTCATGCGTCGATGTCAGCAGGCAGGTCACGTGGTGAGGAGCACGTCATTCAAATTTCAAGTCAAACGGAGCTGTGGAGATATCAGAAACGAGCAGTTACTATTTATAGTAAATCACCTTCAGAAATGGGCTAAAAATAGCAGGCCAACTTGGAATGGCAGTGTCAACAGGCTGACAAGGTCGTGAAGGTCCAGTGTTCAAAATTTCAAAACAATCCGACCTTCAGAAATATAGAAATCAGAGGGCTTACTATAAATAGCAGGCATGGATAAACTAGCAGAGAGAAAGAAAAACGCCTAAGTGTTGAAAATATCCTTCACCACCCCTAAAATGCGCCCAAGGATGAAGAAGCTGGCAGAGGCTGAGAAAATTTTAAGTGATGACTCTTATTCAGTAGCTTACCTCAAATACGCTCTCATCCAGTTGACAGGTGATTAAAATTTTCTAAGTTTGAAAGATATCCTCCAGCACAGGTGAAATGCGCCCTCCTCACAAGCTGAGCATGGGAAAATTTTCTAAGGCAAAAGTTCATCCTGCTCTTATGGCAAAATGCGCCCATGCTTGGAAAGGTCAAAGAGGTCAAAGAGTTTTATCCTGCAGCTACCCCAAAATGCGCCCAACTCAAGGTAGTGGCATAAAAAAAATTCTAAGTATAAAATTCGTCCACCACCTAGGCTAAAATGCACCCATGCAACAAGAAGGTCAAGGAAAGTCAACCAAGTTTATCCACCTCCTATGCCAAAATGCGCCCAGCTGCAAGAGCCAAGCATGAAAATTTTCTAAGTATCAAGCAATATCCTCCACCCTAGTCAAAATGCGCCCATCTTCTAGCAAGCTGAAATGCGCCCAAGGAGAAAGTCAAAAGGGTCAACAACTTTCATCCTCCACACATAGCAAAATGCGCCCAAATGGGGCCATGTGAGGACAAAAGCTGGAAGTCAAAGGGTCACTTGTTGAAGGCGTTGGAAGCTTCATCCTTCATGCATGGCAAAATGCGCCCAACTTAGCATGGAAAAGACAAATTTAAAACCCTCTTCACATAGCAAATGCGCCATGTTTAGAGAAGCTGGTCAAAGAGTCAAAGGCGTGGGAATGTTCATCCTTCTCAAGGGGTGAAATGCGCCCAAATATGGATGAAGACAAGTGAATATTGCTAGGCGTTGAGAATGTTCTCCATGGTGAATGAAATGCGCCTAGACTTGAGAGATGATATTGCCATGTGATAAAAATAATATCCTAGGCGTTGGAATTTTTAAATGAAAATGTCCTTCATGAAGTGAGATATGCGCCAAAGGTAAAGTATGTAAGGTGGTGAAAATTAAAACATGCTAGGCGTTGGAATTCAAGTGTGATGTGCTTTCATGGAAAATTTTCCAAATGAATTGATGAAATAAAATTTTCTCACCACAGGTAGGGTGGATGAAGTTGAGTAAAATTTCTAAGGCAAAATTTCAAAATGCAAAGTGATTTAAAATTTTCTCTAAGGCAAAGTATTTTCTTCCTTAGAAAATACGCCTAAGTCTGGTGAAGGTGATGAAGTTTCCTGAAGCATGGATCAATTGTTGATAAATTGCTAGAGATGAAGTCAGATGATGCCAGTTGCACAGGGTGGATAAAATATTTTCAAGTCAGAGCAAGAAATGTTCACAGATGTGAAGAACGGGATTTAATTTGTTGAAAATTATTTTTCCAAGGTGCAAAATTCAAGAAAATCAGATGAACCCGTTCGTTGTATACCCATGAGTTCGACAAATTCTGAAGAAAATTTTCTTCTGGGTATTGAAGATTATTGATGAGGGATGGATTTTAATGTCTTCCACAGTTCGCCGAAGCCTTCAGGATGGAGAATTTGATCGGCACTTGAAACAATGAATTTTCCTAAGGGAAATTTGAAAAATTTTCTAAGGCAAGGAATAAGTGTGTTGGCTGGCGAATTTGCTCGAATTCTTCGTGAAAACAATTTTCTCGAGCCAGAGTTGGATGAAATGTCGGAATGAATGACCCAGTTGATGAAATGAATTTCTTGAAGATGCAGTTGAAGTTAATATTGTCAAAAGGATGATACGCCCTTGAGGAAGATGAAGTTTGGCTAAGGCATGAAGAATTTGAACGCGAAGTTGGCTAGTGAAGACGATGAACTCTTGGAAGTTAAAGCATGAAAATCAGGTAAGTAAGGTGAGTTTATATTATGAAGTGTCCTGATGCTCTTCTCTTATTTGTTTCGCAGGAAAAACGTCGAGACTAGGCGATGATGACTTAAGTGATGAAGAAAATACTCCGAGACTACATTTCAACCTCGAAGGAGGAAAAGTTGTGAAAGTGGCTAAGTGTTGAGACTTAGTGACGGAGATGAAGTATTTTCAAAACTCAAGATGGAGAAAAGAATGGAAGCCCAAACAAAGTTGAAGAACAACGCCAAGAAGAAAATCAAGAACAGTGTGAACGCGTTTCAAGACTGGAATCTTCTAGAAGGATGATGGACATTATGGCTCATTTATTACCCCACTCCTCTTGGTGGCGGTTTTTAGGGCGAATCTTGTTTAGGGCTGAGGTGGCACGATCTGGGCCATCCAGTCGATTGTAATCTGAGCCGTCCGTTGGACTTGGCCAACTATAAAAGGGGGAGTTCCCCTCATTTGTATCTCAGTAGACATTAGACATAGAAGTAGAAGTTAGACAGTAGAGGGACAACTTAGAAGTAGCTTAGTATAGATTGATAGTGTAGTTTGAAGAAGAGGGAAAGTTTTCCCTTTGAAAGCTTTGTAAGAAATTGTTGTGAACATTCTCTCAATAAAAGAGTTTTTCATTGATGGTGAATTTCATCTTTGTTGTGAGTAGCTAGCAAGGTTTCTTCGTCCTTCCGATTCAGATGGTAGCGTAAAATAGTTCAAAGTAGTATAATTTTCATTCCATGCAAGTAGATGTTAGCTGTGAAATGTGGTGTTTGATCTAAGCAACTTCGTCTATCCATACCACTAGTGTATTTGCTGATGGCGAATGCGCCTTGTGTGGTCAACTGGAAACGTTTGGGTCTAACTTCAATCACAGTTTGAATGGTGGTATGCGTCGTTGTGATGGTATCTTCACGTCAAATGGTGGTTTGAACATCTTTAGTCATCTCCCCTGAAGATTGCACCGACTCCGTGGAAGCTGTCCGAGGTGAGGCAAAGCGAAGTTTGGTTGAAGTTTGCTGAAGTTGAGCTCCATATCCCACACCTTAGAGTAGATTAGAATCTTCTTAACCTTACACCATTTCAATTCAGTACTTTCTGATTAGAATAGGAAACCCGTGCTTCATTGATAAATCTGTTGAATGGAGAAAACCCCTTCCTCTGCTGTTGAATAATTCCGTAAGTCCCCCTTGAAATACCAGCAAATCACATTGAGCCAACTGAGCCTATTCGCACTGAAAGAACCTTGGAGTTGAACGCATGAACTCTCTTGCAATCTTAGCATGCGGAATACTTTGATCAAGAGAGGATAGGGTAGCCGTTGGCGACTTTATTCTGCATTGGTGCGGTCACGAAAAACACATCAACAGGTAGTTAGTAGGTGTTAGTGGTGGTTTTGAAACTGTCAAGGTGAATCTGCCTCTCCTTTTGCTAAAGTGATGGTTTTGCTTGAGCTCGCAAAAATGTCCCTATGATGTTCTAATTTTGATTGTCTCTTCATTTTTTACATTCCTTGCAACTTCCAAGGTTTTTTGAAGGCCTTGAAATTCTATAGATATGCATTGTAATCTTGAATTGAGCATGTATGGAATGAAGTGAGTTGTGTAGCTCAAGTTTTGGGAGCCACCATGAGAGTTTTATGCTCATATTCATGGTTGTTGTATAGTGAAAGACTTGGAAAATTATAGCCAAGTTGTAATTGATCTTGGGATAATGTTTGCAAGCTTTGAAGCAAGTCTATGGATTGAAGGTTAGTTGCAATTGCCATTTCGAGTATTTAAGTGAGTTTCACTCAATTTTTAGAGTTTTTACACACAATGGGTTTCTCTAGGGTATATTGGTTCTCTTTTTTCATGGTGTTTGTCGTTTTGATTTTGTTTCTTGCTATATTTAATTCTTGTTGTAGAATTCAATCATTTGTTTGCTCTCAAATTCTAACTTCTAATAAATTTCATAAGTTGGTGACTAGTGTATGGAATATCCATACCATAGCTTCAAAACTTGCAACTTAGCAAAACTCAAGGAACTTAAATTTGACTTGGACTTGACAATATGATGAAACTTGACAAATTAAAAAATACTTAAATTCATTAAAAAACATAAATATCATGCAAAATACAAGTACAAATATATGAAATGAGTTTGTAAAATGTTGGGTAAGTGTTTTCTTTTTTACTTGAATAAAAAGGGAGTACAATAATCACTTCAACATGCAAACATAGTGGCTAATAATATGATATGAATCACACAATAAAAAATCAACAAATATTACAATTGCATTCAAGGTACAACATTTTACATGTTTCTTTTTCCCATATACATCCTAGTGATGGTTGGGGTTCTACTAAATGTTAGTTGGTGTGCCAACATTGCCCTCAAACTACAAGGTAATGACTCCTCAAGACCATCCTCATCTTTAGCCATGATCTACTCCAATCTAATGTCTCCCACTTTTGCTTCTATAGCACCTAGCTTTGCTTGTCTATCAATTTTGATAATCTCATATTTTATATGCATGGGGTTCTCATCAAGGGTAATCCAAATGCTATATGGATCGATGTCATCCAAGTCAATTGCCTCATGATAAATTGAACCTTTAGACATTTATCAAAGTAGGGAAATGTCATATTGCATGAAGACAAGGTCATTGAGGCACTTTTGGGTCAACATATTATGCTTTTTCATGTGAATGGTGTTGATGTTATTGTACAGCGTCGGGTGTCTCTTCCAGCCCAATCTCCTTGCACGAATGAATAAATTAAATGATAGCCATTGGCTATTTAATTTATGGAGATATCGATTATGAGGACGCGCCTCATTTGATGATAACTCTATATTTAATTATTGCTAAAAATACGAATTTATGAGGCGCTAATTTCAAGGAAGCCGACTTCATGTGTATTTGAGACACGACTTTTCAAGAAGGCTGACATATAGTTTTGAAGAGGCACGTCCTCTCCCATCATCTTGTATATATGATTGATGGTGTTTCATTGGTTGACATTCATTCGTTGTTCATCATAGTTCGTCATACTTGGTGCGAGTTGAAGAAGTAAGAAGTTATCAAGTTCAGATCGATTTTATTATATAAGGCTGAGTTATTTCATTGCTGTGATTGCATCAGATTATGGTGCTCACTCTTGGCCTTAATATCGACCTCTTTGTAAAGGAGACATTCATTGGGATTCAATACATAAGTGATATATTGTTGTTGGGTTTTTCTCCCTCAAGTGGAGGGTTTTCCCAGGGTACATGCTGTGGTTATTGTGTCTGATTTTGAATTAAATTTCTGTGCTTTACATCTGATCACAAAACTAACATGGTATCAGAGCGGGTATAAGGAAGATCTTGATCAGATTTAGTCAAGCAGCGATACTCTTCATTCTCTTTCTCATCTTTGATCACATCTATCTCTTCAACAAGATGGTGAATGGACTCAAGATTGAGCATAGACTTGAGGGAGCAACAAATTTCACATCTTGGAGATTCAGAGATATTGGAGGAAAATGAATTAGCTGAGTTTGTGGAGAGCAAAGTCCCTGAACCTACTGATGAGGAAGAGAAGGTTCAATGGAAGAAGAAAGATACTAAGGTGAAGAAGATGTTAGTTGATTCCGTGAAGGATCATATTGTTCCAATCATCTCCAAGTTGAAGACGGCAAGAGAGATGCTTAAGACTTTGGAGGAGATGTATGAGATCAACAACACGAGTCATGCTCTTGCATTAAAGCAACAACTTCATCATGTCAAGATGGCGAAAGGAGAATCCATCATCACTTACTTCATGAAGATTTCCGAGTTGAGAGATCAACTCTCTATTATTGGTCATATTGTAGATGACAAGGATTTGACCATGCTGACCCTTAATGGTCTTCCTTCATCTTGGGAGTCTTACATTCAAGGAATCAACGCAAGATCGAAACTTCCCAAGTTTGATCGTTTGAGGGCGGATTGTATTCAAGAAGAGTCTAGGTTGGCTGTGAGAGGTATTGGTCAAAGCTCTACTAATGAAGACATTCATGTTCTTGCCACTCAATCCTCGAAGAAGAAAGGGAAAGATGGAAAGAAAGGATATTTCAAGAGGAATAGGGATAAAGGAGCTGATGGTGCCCCTACATTCAAGAAGAAGAAGGACCTCTCCCGAGTCCAATGTTTTAGATGTGACAAGTATGGTCCCTATGCAAAGGATTGTCCAACCAGGCCTAAGCAACAGGCTTCCATTGCTGATGTTGATGAGATCTCTCTGCAGAAAGATTTAGGTGGTTTCGTATTCCATTCAGCTCTTTCAAGCAGTGTGCCTACCAACAACAATACTTGGCTGATTGATAGTGGTGCTTCCCGCCACATTACCAGATTTAGAGAGCATTTAACTAATTTGGTGGAGAGAGATTCTAGTGAACAAGTCATTATTGGAGATGATGCTAGTTATTCTATGAAAGGAGTTGGGACCTCTTCTCTTCACTTGGATTCCGGTATTTCCTTGCAGTTGAGTGATGTTCTATTTGTTCCAGGTATCAAGTAGAACCTTGTCTCTATCTCAGCCTTGGAGGACAAGGGGTACCAAGTTGCATTCTCAGAAGGCAAAGTTCTTGCATGGCCGAAGAACTCAAATATCAAGACTGCTCAGATGATTGGAGTTCGACATGAGAGTCTCTACAGACTTTGCACTCATCCACTTCAGGCTTTGTTGCATGATTCATCAAGCTCGTGTGAACTTTGGCATAGAAGATTGGCTCACCTTCACTTTTGAGCACTACCTACCATGGAGAAAATGGTCACGGGTCTTCCGAAACTCAACTAGGAGCATGAAGGCACTTGCAAAGGTTGTGCATTGGGTAAGAATACTAAAGGTCCATTTCATAATAGTGAAAGTAGATCTAAATGTATTCTAGATCTTATTCATTCTGATTTATGTGGTCCAATGTTTGTTGCTTCTTTGGGTGGTTTCATGTATTACATTTTTATATTGATGACTACTCTAGAAAGGCTTGGATTTATTTCTTGAAATCTAAAGAATCTAAGGAGGTATTAGAGAGGTTCAAAGAATTGAAAGCTCAATTAGAGAACTTGTCTGGGAAGAGGATCAAAGTTCTGAGATCCGATAATGGAGGAGAGTAGATTTCTGGTAGCTTCCATAACTTTTGCATTGAAGTAGGGATTAAGAGGGAGTTTTGTGTCCCTTACAATCCTCAACAGAACGGTGTAGAAGAAAGGAAGAATAGATCTATTGTAGAAGCAACCAAAGCAATGATTCATGACCAAAATCTGCAAACCTTCCTTTGGGCTGAGGCATCTAGGATAGTTGTTTATGTTCATAATAGAATCCCTCACTGCATTTTAGAGAACATGACTCCAGAAGAAGCATTCACAGGGGTGAAGCCGGAAGTAAGTCATTCGAGAATCTTTGGTTGTCCAGTGTATGTTCATGTACCGAAAGATAAAAGGACAAAGTTCAAACCTTCTGGCAAGAAGGGAATATTTGTGGGCTATAGTGAGACATCAAAAGCCTACAAAATCTACATTCCAGGCCAGAATTTGATTGAGATCAGTAGGGATGTCACATTTGAAGAGGATGTTGGATTCAGGAGATCCAAAGGCAACCACATGGAGATAGACATTGAAGATCAAGAGTCTCCTCAGGATATGGAAGTTGATCATACTCCTGAGATTCAGAGGGAGGCCGCTAAACCTAAAGAAGATGATGATCTAGTTGAGCCCTTGGAACCTACTGATGGGCCTACAGATATTGTGATTGGTAGAAAAAGACCTCTTTGGGCTAGGCAAACAATGCAGGAGGCAGAAAGGTTTGCAGCCCCAAGAGGAACATTCAGAGAAAGTAAGAGACCTCATAAGTTTTCCAGCTATGTTGCATTGATGAGTCAAATCATTGAATCTGAGCCTTACAATGTTGAGGAAGCTTCTAGTCAGCAGGTTTGGAGAGATGCTATGGCAAAGGAGTATCAATCCATTCTCAAGAATGATGTTTGGGACATTGTACCTAGACCTGAAGGAAAATCTATGGTATCTTCTAAGTGGCTCTTCAAGATCAAGCATGCGGCTAATGGGAGCATTGAGAAGTACAAGGCTAGGTTCGTGGCTAGAGGATTATCACAGAAAGAGGGAGTTGACTATGAGGAAACCTTTGCTCCAGTTGCTCGTTATACTTCAATCAAGACCATCATTGCTATTGCAGCATCTAAAGGATGGAAGATTCACTAGATGGACGTGAAGACAACATTTCTGAATGGTGTAATCGAGGAAGAGGTATATATTGAGCAACCTGATGGCTTTGAGGTGCATGGGAAGGAGTCTCATGTTTGCAGGCTAAAGAAGGCATTGTATGGCCTTAAGCAGGCTCCTCGTGCTTGGTATGAAAGGATTGATCGTTACCTATTAAGCTTGGGCTTCTCCAAGAATGATGTTGATTCAAACCTCTACTTCAAGGTAATTGATGGCGAAGCATTGATCTTGGTTCTGTATGTTGATGATTTGATTCTTACTGGAGAAGAACACCTCATTATCAAATGCAAGAAGGAGTTAGCTTTTGAATTTGAAATGAAGGATCTTGGTCTCATGCATTACTTCCTTGGCTTAGAAGTATGGAAGAAGCCAGATGAGATGATTCTAAGTCAAGGGAAATATACTATTGACATTTTGAAGAGATTTGATATGATGGATTGCAAATCCATGTCTACACCTATGGAGACCAACTTGCATAAATTGAAAGAAGCTGCAACTAATTTAGATCTGGTGGATTCCACGATGTACAAGCAGTTGATTGGATCGTTGATGTATCTAGTCAATACTAGACCAGATATTTGCTATGCAGTGAGTGCACTTAGTCAATTCATGTGTGAACCAAGGCAAATACATCTAGTTGCAGCAAAGCCTATCCTGAGATACTTGTGGGGCACAGTTGGATATGGCTTGAGATATTCTTCAGGTGTGGACTTGAAGCTGGATGGATATATTGATTCTAATTGGGCAGGGTGTGTTACTGATCAGAAGAGCACCTTTGGATGTTGCTTTAGTTTGGGGTCTGCGATGATATCCTGGTGTAGCAGGAAGTAGTCTTCAGTGGCACTGAGTAGAGCAGAGGCCGAGTATATTGCAGCTTGTGTAGCTCAAGAAGCGGTGTGGCTTCGGAAGCTCCTTGCAGGATTGTTTGGACATTCGATGGAGCCAACTATCATTCATTGTGATAACCAAAGCTGTGTGAAGCTTTTTGTCAATCCTGTGTTTCATGACATAACTAAACATGTTGAGATCAAATACCACTATATCAGAGATATGATATTGAGGAAAGCAATTCAGTTGAAGTATATCAGCACTGATGAGCAAACGACATACATTCTCACCAAGCCTCTCTTTAAGATAAAGTTTGTGTACTTTCAAGACAAGCTTGGTATGGTGGAGAATGAAGCACTAGCTGAGGAGTCTCAGTATCAGTGATCTTCTTTAATGCATTTCTCTTTGAAAGAGATTTGAGGTGCAAGCCCTTGTTAATGCATTTCTCTTTGAGAGAGATTTGAGGTGAAAGCCCTTGTTTCCACCCTCTGGGAGTAGCCATGGTGGATGTCATGTGTGTGACTCCATGACAACATCACGTGAGAGAGTCTGTGATGATTTTCTTGTACTTGTGTTTTTCACCCTCTGGGAGTAGCCATGGTGAATGTCACGATGAGGTGACGACATCACGCTAAGTGATGAGCACTCGTACACATTTACCATCCATGGGAGTAGCCATGATGGTTGATATCATGATGAGGTGATAAATCTTCTTTCCACATATGGGAGTAGCCACAGCTGAGAGGGAGTGTTGATGTTATTGTACAATGTTAGGTGTCTCTTCCAGTCCGATCTCCTTGCATAAATGAATAAATTAAATGATAGTCGTTGGCTATTTAATTTATGGAGATATCGATTATGAGGAGGCGCCTCATTTGATGATGACTCTATATTTAATTATTGCTAAAAATACGAATTTATGAGGAGGTGCGAATTTCAAGGAAGCTGACTTCATGTGTATTTGAGACACAACTTTTCAAGAAGGCCGACATATAGTTTTGAAGAGGCACGTCCTCTCCCATCATCTTGTATATATGATCGATGGTGTTTCATTGTTTGACATTCATTCATTGTTCATCATAGTTCATCATACTTAGTGCGAGTTGAAGTAAGAAGTTATCAAGTTCAGATCGATTTTATTATAGAAGGCTGAGTTATTTCATTGCTGTGATTGCATCAGATTGTGGTGCTCACTCTTGGCCTTAATATCGGCCTCTTTGTAAAGGAGACATTCATTGTGATTCAATATATAAGTGATATATTGTTGTGGGTTTTTCTCCCTCAAGTGTTGGGTTTTCCCAGGGTATATGCTGTGTTATTGTGTCTGATTTTGAATTAAATTTCTGTGCTTTACATCTGATCATAAAACTAACAAATGGAATCAATGAACTCCAATTGTGCTCAAATCTAGAAGCACTATGAGTTTGAGACAATATTCGAAGGGCTTGCCTTTGAAGATTTGGGCTTTTTCCACCCCAATCTTGCCATCAAATAACTGAAAAAGAAAACATTCACAAGTTTGTAAGTAGCAATAATTGCATGTATCAAAGATTTGAAGTGAGTTGAAGTGAAGGTTGAATTTTTTTTTGCTACTTGGTGCTGGGGTAGTTTTCTCTTGGATAGCTAGTAGTGAAGTGAAAGGACTTCCCTCAACATGCTTATATCTTTGCAAATCTTCCATAATTATGTCCTTGATCTCAATGTTAGGTGAAATCTTCCAAATATATGTCGAGAGGCATTCCATAACCTCTCCATCAACATCCTT
Source organism: Sequoia sempervirens (assembly GCA_007258455.2). Taxonomy (NCBI): domain Eukaryota; kingdom Viridiplantae; phylum Streptophyta; class Pinopsida; order Cupressales; family Cupressaceae; genus Sequoia; species Sequoia sempervirens. The sequence continues at coordinate 1,166,043,533 of VDFB02271358.1, forward strand.
GTAGTGTGTTGTTGCATGAATGGGGCTGGTGGAGTTGATTGTTCCATGTGTTATAAATAATGTTCCAAATGGGTTGGAAATTTATAGGATCTCCTTTGTTATAGTTTTGGATGGCCTTTTATAGGTAACCTATTGGGATTTTTCTCCCCATCCACCAAATGCCAAATCTTGACTAAGAGTTCGTGATCTGAAAATTGGTTTGGATGTTTGAATTGGTTAAGGTTCTACAGTTGGGCACATTTCACAAATGCGCTTGCAGAAATGAGGTCATTTGGATGACTCAAAGAGTATTTTGTATTGTTGTAAGTCCACTTGCAGCAAAGGATAATCTTTTTAACACTACTATAGTTGAATTAGTAATACATTATAGGATTATTCTCTTGCGGAGGATAATTTTGGTTAGGTAATTTATATTTTCTTTTAGCAATGTTTTGAATGCTGAAAATGTGGATAGAGAATATATGGTTAGAGTTTGGGTTTGATGGCATCTTGATGGTGGTTTGGAACAACACCATGGAGTATTGTAGTTGATTATCCATATATGTGTTTGTTGCATGTCAATTCTAGCGAATTCTTTATGTTGGAGGGCATTAAGGTAGAGGGTTTTCAATGAGATTGATGTCTCCTATTGGTGGCCATTGACTTTGTTTAGTTGTGTTTTGTATGTTTGTGTGGAGTCATTTTAGTGAGGAAAGCAATTTTGTGGGCTAGTGGATTGTTGAATTATTTGCGGCCGCTATACTTAGCATTTCCTTTGCTAGGTGATGCTTTTAAGCCGTGATGGTGGATTTAATGCTGAGAGGATGGTCATTTGGGTGGCAATATGGATGAGCAGGTTGTTGGGCAATTGCAAATGTGACATTGTTCCCATTCCAATGCATTTGTCCATCTTTCTTCTTGTGTTGTGTGGCCAAAGTAGAGATGAAAGACAAATGTAGAGCCATTTTCAAAGTTTGGTTGGCTTAAGAAAGTAATTTTTTTTCCAATTAGAGAGTAGGTGTTTTTAGAGCTCTCATGTTTGCAGGAGTAGAATGAAATGTGAAGGTTTCATTGAATTGCTTCAAAAGACCATTGAAATGGCATTATACTCCATATATTTACACTAGATAGTGATGGGATGCTCAATGCATATCCTTCTTAAATTTTTTCACCCATTTTGGTCTTTCTCCAAATAGATCATTGGGGCATGATCTATTTTCTTGTGTGAATGTGCTTTGTAAATTGTTGATTCCCTTGTTCAAATTTCATATTGCTGCAAGTGATTTAATCTTTTCAAGCATAGTTGCTAAGAATTGTGAGGAAAAGTTGGTTTTGGAACCCATAGTTGGTGCACCATCAGGATTATCAACCTAATGTTCTATGGATCATTCCAACACCTACAAACAAAATAAAGTTGCAATTAAAAATAAAATATAAAAAAATTGAACAATATCTAGTAATTACAATTTGTAAAATGTGAACCTATAGGATACAATTTAAAATTTAAATTGAAGTTTGAATTTACCTTGACAATTGTAAAGGTATCATCAAAAGTTACCTTCACGACCTTCTTTCTATCTTCCTTTTTCGAATAAGACAAATCTATCCTTTCTTTGCTCGCAAGCACTTGCTTTAGAGGTGTTATCAAACTATGAATGCTTTGCAAGGTGATGAAGTTAGCACATTTGCACAAGCTCCTTTCCCAAGGGTGATTGTAGATATATTTGGTGACATTCTTTGTGCCTCCCACCATCAACTTTACCCAATCAAGTTTGCCTATGCCCTTCAAGAGAAGATCAAGGAAATGTGTAGCGTAAGGCATCTTTAAAAAGTGATGGCTGCCTATTCCATGGGACCACATCTGCTGACACATTATTTTTCACCATGTGAACCACATTCTCAATGCCAAGCTCTAGTACAACCTCCTTCAACATTTTACTCAGATTCTCCACATTCTTGACTATGTTTGAGGTGTCAATGGATTTCAAGAACATTTGCTGACCACCTAAAGTAACTAGAAAGTTGAGTGTGTAGATTCTCCCATTTGTCCACCCATCTGATAGTATGTTGCATCCATATGCCATAATTTCTTCTCCTCCATAAGTGATTGTGTAGTTTCCATTGCATTTTTGGAGCAACAACCCAATAATGGTATGTTGACTAGTTACCGTGTGTCCGTTTCTTGCAACAGTCAAGGCTGTGACCGAATTATGCCAATATATGCTTCTTGCCATAGTGAACAAAAGATTGTAATACCAAAAATTTGCGCAAGCCAACTCTGCCTCTTCATACTTATCATTGTTCAACCTATACCCTTAAGTGAAGGTGTTGATCTTGGTGTGTTGTGTTTCACAAAAAAGTTATGTAGATGGCTGCAAATTGATGAAGCGGACAAATTGCAAATTCATGGACCATGATAGAAGCCCTGTCATGTCCCCGAATTGGAGGCATATTAAATTAATTATTTATTAAGTTATTCCAATAAAATATAATATCAAAAGGGATGACTTATTGTTTAATTAATTTAATACTAAAGTGACTTAAAATAAATATTATATCATAAAGTCGCTTAAATAATAAAATAATATTATTTTCTAGAAGCTTCTTGGAAATGAGTTAAGAAAAGTATATAAGAAGCTCATAGATTTTTCTTAACTCATCTCCAAGAAGCTTCTAAAAAATAATATTATTTTATTATTTAAGTGACTGTGATATAATATTTATTTTAAGTCACTTTAATATTAAATTAATTAAATAATAAGTCATCCCTTTTGATATTATATTTTATTGGAATAACTTAATAAATAATTAATTTAATATAACTCCAATTCAAGACATGACAAGCCCACAACCTTTTCCCCTATATTTTATGCTGATTCATGCACCATATTGGGATTTCATTATGGATGCAATGCTTGGTTGGGTCTTCACCTTCTCTAATCTTTTTTGCTTGATCAATGATAGGGCTGTATTAATCTCCCTTTCAACTTCATGTTGAACATTCAAGCACAATTGGACGTTGCAGTTAGGGATCTGTGCAAGATGGTATTTGAGACAATTGATGCTTCCACTCATCTTCAGCTAATAATAGTTGCAAATCATTTCTTCAGTCGGTCCTGGTATGACATGCTTCTAAGTAACATGTTTTCCACCATATCTTCCACTTCCTAATGTCATTTGGATGCAATTCCAAACCCTGGCAACAAATTTAGTCATTGCAAATTTTAATATTGAGAAAACAAAAAACATTGAAGAACCATGTCTTTAAACAACTGAAAAAAATTCTTGTTCATCCATAATTTCAAATTTACATAGTTTTGAGTCTTGACAATTGACTGAATTGCTATCATTGTATTGGTAGAGACTCTGGTAGGCTATACGTTTTGACAGTCTCCATGGGACCTGCCCCAGCATAAGTGGTCAGGCTACTTAAAGCTGCATGGCCCCCCAAACTCTTTCATCAACTTATCCACCACAACAGGGAAGCCTGCATGAAAGATTTGAATGACCTTATTGTTCCACATGAAGTCAGATTTAGATTACCTACGGATGGGTATTATTTGAACAAGATGAGAGGAAAGATAACTATGAATATGATAATATCCCATTGATCATCCCAGAAGGAAACATGAATCCCACCTTTATTTGCTTGGAGAACCAACAAGTTTATATTAATATTTTAGTATCTGACAGGTATAGAGGAAGTAAGGGGTGACATTTGAAATTCATTGGATAATATTAGAATTTGTTTCTATAAAAGCCAAAGTATAATAATCAAGTTTAGAAACCTCGTGCTCACTAAGTAAGATTCTTACAAGAGTCATATTAACAAATTTAAGTTTTCTTTCACATGTTTTAGATATAGGATAATTCCATATGGTGGTAAAAGTTCTGTGAGGATTAAATTTTAAGGATTGATAAAATACAATTTAGTTAATTGGAAAGAGTGTTTTCATTTGCCATGCATTTTCAATGTACTTTATTTGCAACTTCTTAAATAAATTCTTCAATAGTTTGAATTTTTACATGGATTTAGCTTCAGTAACTACTGGTTTGTTGTTCATTACATTTTGCTTTTGGGTGCTCGGTTGAACTATTCATGAGGGGTTATGAGCTATGTAGAATTGTCAGTAAAGGTGGCGTCACCAAAAACTATACTATGTTACACACACCATAGCAGTCATGTTTATGGGCAGAAAGTTCAAAAGATGTTGATTACAATTAGAGAAAGAATAAAGCAAGAATTGGATTTGCAGGAATTAGATTGTGTATATTTTGTAGTTAAGGTTTCAATTGGCAAATTTTGTCTAACACACAATCAACAGTGTAAATTCTACAGTAGTCCAGCTTGATTGGCATAGAAAATCAAACGGTTATGTACTGCCCAGAGTATATGTGTGTTTCAAGTTTGCCTGTAATTATATAAAGTCACTGGATGCTGGTTCTATGCCTTAAATAGTCCACCTTGATAGCATAAAAAATCAACTAGTTATGTACTGTGCATAGTATATGTATGTTTTTAGGTTCACCCATCATTGCATTAATGATACTAGACACTGGTTGTGTGCATTGCATTCTTACTTATGTCAAATGTTATTTTAAATGGATTTTGTTATCCTCAGTTTGGGTTTAACTATATGCTTTTAGAAGAGAGTGACAATGTAATGAGTTGATTAATACTTGCCAATTGTTCTGCTCTGATTGCAGGTGTGTAGGACTGAATGATATGGAAACAGAGACAAATCCTTTTGATAGGTCAATTGCTCATTTGCTGTTTCACAAAAATTCAATGCCCTCAGCAGGGCCTATGACTGCAGCTGCAGATTCTAGTAATTCAACTTTCTCCACAAATTCGCAATCCTTTTCTGCAACACCAAATTTCTGGTTATCACAACCTCTAGATTTTGAATTACTAACTGAGGTGCAAATAGTCCCAGCAACGAACCTTCACCTCCCTATATCAGGTCAATCACCTACATCCATGGCAAAGAATGGAATAGGATGGTGTACTCAGAACATGATGAAGGGTTCTTCCACAGGATTTTCTTGCATTGCGTCTGATGTTCTTTTTGATCCTCAAATATGTGCTTCTTCAGCCTCAATGGATGTTGAAAACTCAGAAGGTATTTTGGTGTCAAATCATCAAGGTGTGCCTCAAAACAATGATTCCATATGTCCTAGTGTCAAGTGCAACCAAAAAGCTGAAATGGGTGCCATCATAGACAATAATGAAGGCTTGATTGAACTAAGATGTCAGAACCAGAACTTGCCTGAAATTAAAGAAGAAAGTAACATTTTTCCATCAAGCACCCACAGTATCATGAAAAAAGAATCTATAGAAAGCCTGGAGGTTGATATGTTGGATAAAGATTCTGAAGCAGTTGATGTTATGGACACAAATTCTGAGCTTATGACGTCAGAACAGTTTTCAGAAATAAGAGGTTCAAAGAAACATCGTCTCAGTAAATAAGAACTTTTCTGTCCAGAAAGTCCTCCAGCATGCTGTAACATATCACTGCTAATGAAGTGAAAACGCATTAATGAAGAAAGAAGCTGATTCTGTGAGACAGTATCCCTATAAAAAAATTCATTTTTGCTAAAAGAAGAATTTGCTTTCTATTTATTATTTCGTGTTACTTGAGACCTGGCAGAGGTGTGCCATATATGCAACATATACATGCCCTTGGATTTTTCCCTATTCAAGTGCTTAATAATGCTGAACTCTTTACATGTATCATTTTATGATTAGTTCAAAATGCACTTCCTATTCATGAATTACGAGACATGAAAATGGAAACAATTGTATATAGTATGAAACTGCATTTTATTTGAATGGCAATGTGTTTGTTTCAGTAGTGTAAATTTTAGCAGAAAACTCAAACACTGCATGGATCCTGACATTAAAATTATAAGCACTAGAGGCTTGGGTCAGTTTTTTTGCATACTAAATCTTTAATGCAGCACATACTCAGAATGCTATTACGTGTGTATTTACATGGGTGTAATCATTGATACTCGAGTAAAAGCACGCCCTTCCAATATATGTAGTGTAAGTTTTGGTCTGGCATGGAGTTCACAAATGACAAATATGAAGTAGAAGTCTTATGTTTTTTAATATTGTAACTTACTGCAGGTGAAGTAGAGGAAAAACATGTATCATGGCCCCCTCATGCATAGTTTTACATGATGCACCTTCAAGCAGCTGATTGATGACTAGTGTAATCTTAAATATTTTGTACCTACATTATTGTTCTGTACTAAAGGCAATGGAAAAAATAAAATTGGTATCTTTGAGAGGTCTATTCATTCTTTTTATATTATAATTATGAGTTTATTTTGCCTACTTTTCATAAATAAATAGCATGTAAAGTTCATAAATTTTGATACAGCAGACTACATTATATTTTGTATTCTGAATTGTAGGTTTTCTGAATCTTTTGTATGTTGAGTTGTATTTATTGTGGCTGGACTATGCTCTTCATGGCATTTCTCTGAGATTTTACTTTTAAAAGTCCCATAATTTTTAAGATATCATACTCCTCTGAATCTGAGGGAAACATTAAGCCTTAAATATATAGATATAATTGAAAAAATTGGTAAATTTAGGTGCTGACTTAGTTTTGGAAAAATCGCCTATCTGATAGGGTTTTTATATTTTGTATGCATGGCCACCTCTTCTCCACACCACCGAAAGAAATCATGTACATTTTTTTAATTCCATGTGAAGAAAGTAACTCATGGACTGGAATTCTATGTTGTTTAATTTCTCTTATAGTTTAGTATTGTAGATATCTGTTCTAGATTATATTCTCCATCGAGATTGTCATTTCACTGTTTCTAGGACTATTGCTTGACTAGAAAGGTTTTGAACCCAGATTTTGGAACTGTGAAATGTGTATCCATACCCAGTCATAACGCTTTTCTTTTGTTATTTTATATGGTTAAGCTTTTATTAATGGTTTAATTTTAATATGAAATTTCCTAATCTTTTATCATTTTGAAAAAAACTATATATTCCTTCTATTGTGAAGGTCTAAGGCAAATGACAATGTCCACTGATCATGGGTCAAAGGATGGAACACGAAAAGACCAGAAGAGCAGCAGAGTGCAGAAGGAGCAGCAAAAGAAGGATGATTTGGAAACAGGATGAGGATGTGTTGTTGTTAGACAAGAAGGGCAAAGGAATAATAGGCGACAGAAAGGTGACTACCAATTAAGAAAGAAGGGGTGCATCTTGAATCTCTATTAGGAGAAAACCTGGTCTACAAAAGGAGCATGCTAGAACAAGAGCAGACATTGAAGCATTGACGACAGGGACAACTTGAATCCAATTGGGAAGGCAGAAAAAAATATCAAGAAAACATACAGCCAAGATCATGGTGGAGGGCCAGAGTAGAACATCTTGGAAGCATGGGTGAATGGGAATGGAGTGCAGAAAGAAAGAACTGCAACACCCAGCTCTAATTAACAGGTTTGCGTATCATTCGCTGATGAGATGAAGATTGGAGGATAGCGTAAGGTGTGAATGGCAACTAAAAGAAGAAACTCAGCTCCAGTTTCTTCCAAAAGCATCAGATGACATCCCTAAAGCCACGGTGGATGGAAATGAAGTGGTGAACGAAAGTAATGCAAGGCCCAATCCTAATCAACTGGTTTGTGAATCATTGACAAATGGCATGACTATTAAAAGGTTGGGATTCGTGGGAATGGGAACTAAAAGAAAAAATTCAGTTCCAATTTCTTCAAAACTAGTTTTTTGTTGCTAATTTCAGAACCAAAGGGGAAAGGGACAGTGTTGGAAGCACCATGATGGCAAAGGCTAGGGCACGAATTATAGCTCATGCCTTGACATCCCAATTTCAATGAAATATGTGAACTAAGGGGTGGTGAATTTAGTTTGGATCAAATTGTATGCATTGCAACAAGAGCATTAGGGAAGAAGATCTTTGAAGATATTGCGGGCAGTATTGGGGACTACATAAATATTGATGAAAAATTATTAAGGAATTTATGACTAATGCTAGAATTAAGCTGATGGCGTGTCTTAACCACTTACAAAACAGCATGTGTCATCCTCCATTGGTAAATATCTCCAAAATTAGACTGGGTTTCCTCGTTAGGTGCCAATCATGTCACAAATAGAGGCATTTAGCAAAGCAATGCATGACAGAAAGTAAATGGGCAATCACCCGCATGAACTAAACTGGTTCAATTTAACATGGTATGGAGGAAGAAGGTGATATTCGAAGAAAATAGTGTTTTTCTCCGATAAAGGAATTGTAAGTGGTATTATATTGATGATAAGAACCTCTGAAATGGAATGGTGATGGGCATTCAATGCTAGGAAAATAAAACTTGGACATCGATCAAAGTAATCATAGGTATGAACATAAGGAAAACCTTTTGAAAGAACAAAAGGATGAAGTGGAGATCACAGTCATAGAAAAATAAGACACGGAGGAACTTAGATGACAACTAATTAGAGGACGAGGAAGAACCTAAGGTGACCTTAGATGATTTGGAAACAAAAGCAGAGCCCCTTGAACAATGTTACATGTCACAAACAAGAATGATGGAAAATGGAACAACAAAGGTCAACAGCAAAGATGGGATAGAAGGATTGAGTTAGAGAGGTCATTGAGGTTGGGACGCAAAGAATTAATCATAGACAAAACTGTATCATGGAAGAAGGGGATAATCCCTTGTATTCCACATTCTTCTTTGGTGGAATTTCAAGGCGTTTGAATACCCCTAACAGTCTTGCAAAACACTAACTTTAAGTCGAGACCAAACAATTTGTTGCTATAGGAAACAAATCTAATGTAAGGAGTGGAACCTTTGAGAATAGATGGAAAGCTTCGAATGGTTTGGAAAATAATATAGACTAGGCCTTTGAGGGAGCAGTGTTCTTTGGAAACATGTGTAATGCGATAAGAAAGGGGAGAAACGGATTGTGTGTGAGTTAGAAGTTACCAAGAAGACATTTTAGAGTTAATCATAATTGTTTATTATCAATGTAAGTGTAGTTATCCATTTATTATACATTAGGTTAAGTTTACCTACGTAATTTGTTTACGTAGATTTAGTTATGTTCTTTAAGTTGGGGCAGAGTTGTCCTTTTTGTTTTTGGGAGTCATACTTTTTTTTTTTTAACTTATTATTTTTTTGAAAACTATGCAATGATAAATTTTATTTTATTTTTTAATAGTAATTTGTCTCTTGTTTATGGAATTTATGGTTTTATCAGACATTTACTAAGTTTCTATTTTCAGAACTTTTAGAGCTTTTTTCTTTCATACATAGACTCCTTTAGTGTTATTTTTAAAAGTGCGTGAATTTTTTAGTGCTTTGAATTGGTGTCTTTATTTTGCTCTCATTTTGTTTGAGAAATATTGAGTATCAATCATTATGCACCTATAATTAGTTGATTGAAGAATGCACTATTCTATAGAGTATTGAATTTTGGGGGTGCATTTTTAAGCTAGTGTGACTTTGATTTTTTTGTGTACAAGACAAGGTATAACATTTTACTCTTTTTAGTGTGCATATGAAATGATAGTCCTTTCTTACAATTCAAGTGGATGAAACAAGCTACTGATTTTAGAAAGTGCACATGTAAGCCTTTTTCAATCAGCAAGTTTTGTCCCTATCTTTTGGGACAAGTTCCTCCAACTAGTTTAGGTAAGCATGCTAAGTGGGTCAATAAGTGTGACATTGTTTATGGTCACCTTTGCTATCACTTCAAATGGATTTTCTACGTGTAATTGAGGACATTAAGTGCCCTTACATTGCTTGGTAAATCTTATTGGAATTATTTGGTGACACCCTATTTGATATTTCCATGGATGACTAACTAGTTGATGATACTATGATCTTGTTGGTACCCAATTTGAAAAATTTACAAACTTGCCAAGTCTTTGCCCAATTTTATTATTTTTTCCCTATGTTACCCTTTTTTGCCCTTGATGCCTTCCAAAATCCTAAATTTTTTCTAAGTCTAATCACCCTCTTCACTTTTCCATTTGTTAAAATGACTAAGTACTCAAAAGGTTGGGAAGTTCATAGGTTCATGAACTTCTCACAACCTTGACAAAGGAATAAGTGTCAAGGTTCATGAGTTTGCAAGATATGCAAAAAGTTGACAAGGTTTGAAATGTTGCAAGGTTCATGAGTTCACAAACTTTGCGAAAGTGTGACAAAGAAAAGGAGGTTTATTAGATTTGTTGTCATAAAATTCATTTGTGAACTCTACAAAAAGTTGATGAGGTTTGCAAGATGACAAAACACTGACAAGCAAAAGAGAAAAAGGAGAAAAGTGATCAAGATCAACATATCACAAAGTTTGTGAGTACATGAACTCTACGAAAGTGCAATAAAGGAAAGATTTGCATATCATAAAGTGTGACAAGTTCTTAAGTTTGCTTAAAGTGTGAAATGACGATGAGATTTGTGAAGAAATCAAAAGTGTGACAAAACTTAATAAGGAAAGAAAAGTGGAAAGTGATCAAGTTCATGTTGTCAACAAGTTTGCAAACTTGTCAAATGTGTGACAAGGTTTGTAAAAGGTCAAAATCTCCAACAAATAAGAAAGGGTGTGTGTATGTGAGTTTTAAAATGAAAAAAAAAAAAAAGTGGGAAGGGAAATCAATGGGTTTTTCTATGCACCATTTCCCCTTGCATGTGCATCTACCATCAAGACTCCATTAATGTAGTTATGGATCCCCATCTACTAGGGCACCATTAATAATGTTAGTTATTTCCAACTACTAAGATGTCCTTATGTGATCAAGACAATCCATTTTGGATGGGGTTCATTCTTGGCAATTGATTTCATGAGACCAAATGGGGTTGTATTTATTTCCCCAACCATCATGGTTCCATTATGTTTTCCCAAAGATATCTAGGGGAGATTTGAGGAATGCTATATATGCAAGTTTACCATTTAGTAAAAGGGTTGATCATTGTTTCCAATAGATATTTGTAAGTGGCAGGTAGATTTTAGGGTTTTAGGAAATGAATGTCTAGTTTCAAGAGTAGTGAATTTGTGAAGCATTTGAAGGTTAAAAGATTGTAATGGGTGTTAAGGATTGAATGTCTACAAGGTTATTTGTATAACTTTAGGGAAACATATAACCTCTTTTTAAGGTTCTCTCTTAGCACATTTGTTGATATGAATGCAATGCATATTTGATAAATGTAACAATATTTTTAAAACATTGTGAACCTTATAATGATCATTTTTCCTTACATGTGGATTTATGTGATATAATGCTAGATAATTAAGTATTGTTTGTTAGATGCCTTTTATTTAATGCATTTTGTGCTTAGATCAATTATTTTGTGCTTCTTTTCACTATTTCTTCTCTTGTGAATTGTGACTTTGTAACCCCTTGAATTGACACCAGTCTAGGAAATAGATGGTTCAATCACTCTCTAAAATGAACAAATCCTTCACCAATAGTTTAGAATTAGTTTAGTAGTATTTATGTAGTTCATGATTTAGTAGTTTAAACAAAGAATATTAAGCTTATCACTTAAATCATTCTATAAATCATGTTCATGTACCTTCATTTGGTATGTTTTGCAATGATGTCAATATTAGCTATATAAGAGGATATTTGTTTAGTTGGTTAGCCTTTAACCCATTGACAACCTTTGGGGTTAAACCTATATTGGATACAATTGCAATTTTTTGTATTGTCTCATCTTTCAACACCTTCAATCATGTTCAAGATACCTCTAGGAACACCCTTATGAGTTTAAGTTGAGCTTTTAGTGTAGGAGAGTTTATCTACTCTCATTAATTGGCCTTTAACCCTCAATTTTTTGATCTATCTCTATTTTACCTTCATGAATGACGATCTTTGGCCTTGAAGGTGAAACTATGTTATATGATTATGGGGCAACAATTTTGGGACCTAACAATTTGACACCATTATCGAGGATGGTTTCTAATCATCATATCACTTAGATAGTCTGATGATTGAGATAGAAAAAATTACAACCAATTTGAAGTAGTAGAGTGGTTGTAGCAGTGTTAATTTGTAAAGTTGAAAGTTTACCTCTTCTAGTCGAAGAGTGGTGACTTTGCTTTGTTTAGCCTAGAAATTAATACATCCACCAAATAATTTTTCATGGATAGGAGACATGTAGATCAGTCAACAAAAAATCAAAATAATAGATGGAAAACTAGATATTTTGGCAACTCCTCTTGGTTGAATGATCAAGATGAACTGCATCTACTAAAGTAATGAATTTGTAGATTTAAGAAATCAATATTAGTATACTTCAAATGATCCAACTAATAATAGCTTAGAATGTGAGGAAGGATGAATATAAATGCTCATGATGTGTAAAGAAATCATATAACAATTGGTAGAGGAAGTAGAGATAGGTCGAAGGATGCAAACGTGAGGATATATTGCATGCCAGATCAAAACATAGAAACACATCTTGTTGATCGACACCATGTTTCACCTACTAGGTCACAAGAACTTCGACATGATGCAATATTTCATGATGCAAATCAACATAGCATCTTGGTGGTGAAGAAATAGAAAAAATCCTCAATGAAGAATTATATTTATTTGATCATGTTAGGCAAAGAAGACATGAAATCTAAGTTGAAATTGACCAACTTTCCTAGTAGGCCCTATCAATAGGATCAAGCTCAAATAACCCAATAGAAAAACCTAAACTAGGTTCATAATCAACATCAAGAAAAAACAAAACAAAAATCAATAACAAATACCAAATGTACATAATCAACAACACAATGAACAATATGGTAACATGTTGAATCAGGCATTTTGAAGGTAGGCTCAAAGGTTTCCTCCATTATGAGAGCCTATGGGAGCAAAAAGATACATACAACTTGATTTCTTTTGTATCCCTAATTTCCCCGATCCAAATCCAAATGAAATAAGGGGAAAGATTCCTAGATTCTAAACTCTAGAATAATAATGTAGTTACAAATGAAAAGCACTTGAGACATTTTATTAATGTACCCAATGAGTATGAGATTGATGATGAGGATGTTATGATGAAATTGTTTATGCATTCCCTTGAAGAAAGTGTTAGATAATGGTACCAAGACCTCCTAGACAATAGTATTGACTATTGGGAGGAGTTCATGAGGATCTTTAGATTGCAATATGGGGATAAAATTGACCCCAAATTTTCCATTCATGAACTAAAAATTATCAAGAAAGACATCAATGAAATAGTGGTGGATTTCAACAATAGGTTCATCATTACAATGAGGAAGGTACCACCACACCTTAAGCCAAATGAGTCAATGTGCCTCATTTTTTATCATGACACATTTGGTTCAAAGATTGGATATTGTCTACAAGACAAGAATCCATAAACACTTAGAGAAGCCTACGCTACAACTATAAACATTGAAAGTAACATGAGAGCTTTAGGTAAATAAATTAAGAGATCGGATGTGAAAATATCACTAATAGGGCTGCCCTAGGTAGGTTGCTAATAGCTAAAGATGAATTGGACAAGTTGATGAGTGCAACGAAATACTTGTCTTGCAAAGTAGGAAGAAATGAAAACGGGTTGCCACCTCCAAATGCAACAACTCATTTCAATGAAGGCTAGAGGCTCCATAATAGGCCATATTAATACTAATTTCTCCAAGAGACTGCAATAGAATGATAGAAAAATGGCTCCCAAGCAAAAGAGATTCATATAGTAAGAAAAGGAAACCCCATATCCAATAAGGAAGGACCATGTCAATTTTCAGGAGTTTGCATCCTTGTGTGAAGCTTTCTTCCTTCCTCACAATTCTTTTAATTATGTACTTACTCTTTCATTGAGCAAAGAGGAAGAGTTTTCCAATGAAGAGGACATTGTTGAATACTATGAGGATCAAATTGACCAATTGGATCATGCATTTGAACATGAGCTAGTGAATGGAGAATATTATCATGATAGCTAATATGTAGATGATCAAATAATTCAATATGAGTGCAATGCTGATATAAGTCAGTATGAGTTACTTACTCATGATTTTGAACATTTGAGATAATTGATGATGTAGATAATAAAAAGAAAAATACTTATGATAAGGACATACAACTCCTTACTAATGTAGCCATCATACAAGTGTAGAGTGGATATTAGCTAAGAAACAAACATGTACTAGCACAAGGGTAGCCTACCATTATGGCAAATATAGCCAATCTAAAGGTTGAAAAAGAAAAGAGAAACATAGATGTTGAAGTTGGAAACAACACCCCAACCAAGAGAGTGATTAAGAAGAGGAAATTCCCAGTGCAGAAACTAGTGAAGAAGTACATGCCCAAAATTCAAATTCATGCCACATCATCAAATGTTGTATCTATTCCAAGGGTAGAGATCCAAAATGATAAATCAAAACAAGATCAAGCAATTCCATTGAATGAACCAATTGGAGGTAAAGTGTAGAAGATGGAACCAAAAGGTAAGGGTGTTGTGCCCTATGATTCACTCATACCTTTTATTCCAAATGCAGATGACATAATTGTGTCACATAGTGCACCTTTTCCAAGTTATCAACCAATTGATAAGCAAAAGTGTTTAGTCAAGTCAAGATCTATATGAAAATGAAGGAACTCCTTGTAATTCCTAAGCATAAGGATAGGGTTGTTTGTAATGTCCCCATTTTGGCCATACGCTCTTCTTTGACTGATAGCCTATTTCCGGAAATCCGTAGGTTGATCAAAAGTGAAATTAGGGTTTCCTTGCTTGGAGGTTTGTGGCATTTCTAGGTATTTACTATTTTTAGTAAATACTAATTTTGGCAGTGGTTCAGTTGTCATCCTTCATTAAGTCATTTTCAGTTGGAGCAGTTGCTTGGGTTTGATTTTGGCTTTAAAAAGCATTATTTTGGTGAAATAATATATTTCAAGGCATTAATGTTTTAATTTCAAGTTGACCCCTTGGCCTAGTTCATTAACTTTAAGTTGTTCTTAAAAGGTGGTCATGAAGGGGGACGTCATCATGGAGGATAAATTTAATATTTAAAGTCTTTTAATGCCTTGGGAAAAGTGGACGCCTTTTCTTGAAGATATTCTTTTAAAAATAAAGTTTATTTGTGCCTTGATAAAGTGGACGCCTTTTTGAGAAGTTGGAAGGTTTCTGGAAATTTGAAGAGTCTCATGTGACTTTTGGCGTACTTCCTTGAGGAATTGAAGAGTCTTCTACTCTTCTATAAAATGAATGCTTTGCTTCAGCATTGGCATCCAATATTTTTATGCTAATGTTATGCTGTCGAAATGACAACTTGTTTAATACTTCGAGGGATGCTTACCTCCTAGTTCCAATCCAATTTCGTGTTTGAAATACAACACCTAGTTGGTCATTTGCTGCTTCTCAAATCAGACTAGCAGATTGAGCTCAATAGTTGAAGATTTTGATGAAATTTCCAATTTTGAAGTTGCTGATACAGTCACAGCTGAAAGTGGTTTTTGCATACAGCTTTTGAAGTGAATTTAATTTGCTTGTGGGTACTTTTCCAATCCATTCCTACACCCAAGGCGACCATCTTTGGAGAGTTTCAGATTTTAGTTTTGAGTTTATGATTTTTACTTGTCAAAATCGCCCTTACTCAAGGCCGTACCATTCTGGAACATTGGGAATTGTGCTAAGAAAATAATACTCATCATTTGCTGCTGTTTCTTCATCATGGAATGGGCGCCTATCTTCTAGGAGATCATTGCAACTGATTTCACGTCATTTGGAGGTAATTTGACCAAGTTATGAGCATTTTATGGTGTTTACAGTTTGCTGATCAAAATTTCTAGAACTCAGATTTTTATATCAGATTGCATTAATTTTCAGTTTGGCCTTTAATTTATCATTGGGAAGTCAAAGAACATTGATAGAATACATTCTTCTCTTCTTGGCTTTATTTCCTATCATTGTAATACTTGTATTTGCAGACTCTTGAATTGTAAGGTTGAGATTTAGTAGTACTAATCCAACCAATGTCATTGCTGCAAATTACTTGTTTAATTTCATATTAATTACCCCTAGATGGTTTACCGCCAGTGTGGAAGAACAAACATTTGATATATCTTTGTACCCACTCTCAAGTGGTGAATCCCCACTCTTAAGTGGATGCCTGCCGCAGCAGACGAAGTGTTTTAATTGTAGTCTTTTCCCCCCACTGTTTGGTGGTAGTGTGGAAATTGTCTTATGGCTGGTTATCCGCCTATTTATTTCAGTTTTCAATTAATAACTCCGTCATATGTTAGCATCTCGCCCTCAATGGGATCTTGAGTGCACATTCTTGACGTTTGAGTTTGTTTCATTTCAAGTATTGTTCTTTAGTTTCTCCACCATATGACAACACCTATCCTTCCTTGGGATTGAGTGTGCATTCTTGGCATTGAGTTCTTTCAAGCTTGGTTTTCAGTTTGATGCTAACGCTAATCCAGTTGGCTATTGCTGGTTTATGTTGTGTAATTCCTTCGAAAAAATTGGTTAGCATATTTCATTGTCTCTTATGTTATCGCAATAGATGTTACAAATGATATAGAGAAGAGTAAAGAAGATGAAGAAACTATAGAGGTGTGTCTATGGGCTTCCCTAGTTAACAACCAAGGAATTATATTTATTATACTACCCTAATGATTAATGGATGGTTGTTGCATAATTGTATGAGGTGTCTCCAACAATGTCATGCCACATCAAGTTATGAATGAGCTAGGATTGCAAGTGTCTAAGTTCTATGGTAAATGTTTTTCCATGGACTTAAGAGAGATGAATGTAATTGGAAATGTAAACAATGTAGAGTTTTAACTTGTTGCATACCTATATAAGTTATTTTTAATGAACATAATCATTGTTGGTTGTCCTTTCAAATGGGGTATGTTGTCCAAAAAGTGGGCAATATCTATTGGAGGTAGCATTTAAATGGATTTGTCTTATGCTAACATCCCTATGCATGGAGGATATGTCAAATTACATACAAAACAAATAATGTTGGATAATGTTGAAGACTATTACACCGATAGTGAAGTAAACTTATTTGATGTTGGTATTGACTATTTCATTGGTTATATTGATGAACATGAGAATGAAAATGCTAGTCCTATCCCTGACCTTGCTAATAATTATAATGTGAATGATTTATGGACCTTGTTCTTTGATGGTGTTGGCTTATAGGATAGTTTAGGTGTAGGATTTGTCCTACTTTTTGACAAGTGGTGAACTAACTAGATTTTCATTAAGGTTCACATTTCAATGCATGAACAATATTACTAAATATGAGGCTTTATTGTTGGGGTTGAGCTTTGCTCACATACATGGAATTAGGCACCTAAGAATTTGGGGAGACTCATAGTTGATAGTGCAACAAGGAAAAATGTCTATACGACCAAACAAAAGAGGTTGAAGGAATATAAGAATATTGTTTGGGACAACATGGAATTGTTTGATACAATGGACATTGAATGGGTGGAAAAGTTTAAAGATATGGAGGCATATGCTCTAGTAGTTGTAACATCTAGATATGATTTGGAGTCATCTATGCCTACACATCATTGCAACATGGAAGCCCTCACCAGGCCTACTATCCTTGATAACATATGTAGTTGGCAAGTATTTAATGACAATAAAAATATATATAGTTTCCTATATGGATGAGTTTGACGACTAGTTGATTGATTAGCAACCTATGGTTGAAGTTGAGGATGGAAAAAAAGTATTATTTGGGAATGAAATAGTGCAATTGAAGGCCATTACTATTCCCAAAGGATTTGTAGCATAGGAGAAAATGCTAGATAGTGGAGATCGCTATAAGAGTAGGAGTAGGTTGGTTAATGAAGACAATGTTGAAGGTGTAAACTTATGCATGGAGGCAACTAACTACATAGGTAAGAAATTCAAGCCAACTAAATGACAAATGTGGATAACATTATTGAGGCAATTTTAAAAATATTTTGCATGGCCGTATGATGAACTAAAATCTTACAAGGAGGACCTATTTCAACATATGTTTTCCCTCTAGCCAAATGCAAAAAAATTCAAACATAAGAAAAGATCTATTAACTCAACCCTTGCTCCACAAATGCAAAGGAATTAATGAAGCTCAAGGAGGGAGGTATCATCAAGCCAATTAGGCATTCAGAGTGAGTTTCTAATTATGTCCTAGTTAGAAAAAAGAAGAGGGGAATAAGATTGTGTTTAGATTTTAGAAATCTAAATATCAAGTCTCTTAAGGATAACTACCCCCTCCCAAGCATGGATCACTTGTTATAGAACATGATAGGATAAGAGTTAATTTTCATGATAGATGGATTCTAAGGATACAATCAAGAGGTGATCAAGGAGTCAACACAAGATAAGACAACATTCACTACTCCTTGGGGTATCTATGTTTATGTGACTATTCTATTTGGATTAAAGAATTCATGTTCCACTTTCTAAAGGACAATAGTTGTTGCCTTTGCTAATCCCATAGATGAGATCATGGTTGTCAATTCAAGATGACTTGACTACCTATTCCAAAGAAAGAGGTGATCAATGTAAGAATTTGGAGTTGATCTTCAAGAGGTGTCTTGAATATAAGATGTCTTTAAATCCCAAGAAATGCATATTTGGTGTCGAAGAAGGCAAGCTATTGGTGCACATTGTTATAAATGAATGGGTGATGATAGATCCAAAACAAGTTAAGACACTTGATTTCATCCCTTAGCCCAAATCAATCAAGCGGGTGCAATATTTCTTTGGGCAACCGAAATTTTCTAGGAGATTTATTCCTAACTTTGCTAAAAAGACTAAAGTCATCTCCAAAATTCTAAAGGGTAATCAATTACATGGAATGAACAATGAGTGGAAATATTCAAAAACATAAAAGAAGCTCTCAAAGAGGCACTTGTCCTAGTAAGTCTAGAATTTTTCCTTTTTATACAATTGTTATTGTACTGCTCTGGAAGAAGGAAGGGTATGAGTAGCCTATTGTTTTCTTTAGTAAGTCATTACATGGTGTTGACTTAAAATACTCAATCATGGAGAAGCATGCCTACACCCTTGTCAATGCCATAATTTGTTTAGATCGTATCTTATAGGTGCAAAAATTATTGTATATGTGCCACATATAGTAGTCAAGGATATATTTTTGTATCAAGAAACCTCTTGTACAAGATGTAGGTGGATCAAAGGATCCAAGAGTTTGATATGGAGTTACAAGTTACAAAGTTGGCTAGGGGTCAAGGCCTAGCCAAGCTAATGGTGGATGCTAACTTGGAAGAAACATAAATAAATGAGGAAATTCTAATAATGTTTCTAGGTCTTTCCATTTGAAGGATAATACATGGTATAAAAATGTCGTCTTCTACTTAAAGAACATGAATTTCCCATTCAAAATGAGTGACAATAAAAAAATAACACTTAAGTTGTAGTCCCAAAGGTATGTGTGAACACAAGGTGAGTTAATGTGGAGAAATCAAGATGGATTACTACTTAAATGTTTGGATTAAGTTCAAGTTGATAACGTCATGAACGAGTGTCATCAAGGTGTTTGTGGAAGACAATTTAAAGTTAGGACCATTTCCCATAAGACCCTCAAGGAAGGATATTGGTGGCCTAACTTTTTTAAGGATGTAGCTGATATGGTAAGGAAATGTGATGCTTGCCAAAGGTTTTCACAAAAATTAAAGTTTTTAGGTGCACTCCTCCCTCACAACAATCATAGTTGAAGCTCGTTTTCAACAATGGAGAGTTGATTATTGGAGAATTTAGGAAAGATCTAGCAATGGATATAAGTGGATTTTGTTAGCCACTAACTACTTCACCAAGTGGATCGAGATAATTGCAACTTGCAATGATACATCTAAGGTGGTAGTAGACTTATCAATAATGTAATAACAAAGTTCGATGTCCATATAAAGATTATTATTGATAATTTCATGTTTTTTAGATCTCTAGATATGGTAAACATGTGTTCAAAACATGGGATTAATCTAATCCACTCGTCCCCGTATTATCCTCGAAGCAATAGATAGATTGAATCTAGTAATAAAAGCCTCATGAAGATCATTAGAACTCTAAACATAAATAAGAAAAGGTGGGATGGTAAGTTGAAGTATGCAATATGGGTTGATAGAATAACCTTCAAGCAAGCTATTGGTAAAATTCCATTTGAGTTGGTGGACGGGTTGTAAGATAGGATGTCAATCAACCTAGAGTTACCTATATGCTAGTTGTTGCATAATGTTGAAGAGGAAGATGATGGTGCAAACTCTCAAAAGATACTAGAATTGATTGAATTGGACGAGAATAGGAGAGAGACATGAGAAAATTTTGTTAAAGAAATAGGAAGTAAAACACCTCTTTGATTGGAAAACATTATAAAGAAACTTCCATAATGGTGATATAGTTCTCTTGTGGAATGTCAAATTAAAAGACAAGGGAAAGCATGGGAATTTGACCCATTATAACTTGAGCCATATGTGATTGTTCATAAGTATAATTTAAATGTGTATCATCTAAGGAACTTGGTTGGGGAACTCATGGAGCTACCCATGCATGTTCATTTTTGTGATTGGTGGGTGCATGTCATATCCTTTTAAATTTGTCATCAAATAGTATGACCCCTATTTGTTTGATGAGATGTTGTCCCAATTATTATTTTTTGTTTTATTCCTTGTGGTTTTCTCCCAAAGAATTCTTTTGGACTCTCATTGAGCCTACATCAGACACACATCCCCAACAAGAGCCATTGTTGTGATAAAATTTGAAAATTTTACAAATTTACATAAGTCTATGCCAATTTTGTTATTTTCCCCCTGTGATCCCTTTTATTTCCCTTGATGCCTTCCAAAATCCTATTTTTTCCTACTACTATTCACCTTTTTTCCTTTCCTTTTGTTAAAATGACTAAGCACTCAAAATTCAAGAACTTCACAAGTTCATGAACTTCTTGAAACCTCAACAAAGGAACAAGTCTAAGTGTCAAAGTTCATGATGTCACAAGGTTTGCAAGTTCATGAACTTTGCAAAAATGTGACAAAGCAAAGGAGGAGCTTCACTAGGTTCATTTTACTGCAAAGTTCATGATTTTTGAACTCTACGAAAAGTTGATGAGGTTTTCAAGATGACAAAAATGCAAACAAGTTGAAGATAAAAAGGAGAAAAGCGACCGAGTTCAACATGTTGCAAATTTTGTGAGTTCATGAACTTTGTGAAAATGTAATAAAGTTCAATGTCTCACAAAACTCATAGGTTCATGAATCTTCAAAAAGTGACAAGTTTTTAAGTTTTCTATAATTGTGAAATGTTGACAAGGTTTGTGAAAACATCAAAAGTGTGACAAAATTGAAGAAGGAAAGAAAAGTGGAAAAGTGATCAAGTTTGCAATGTTGGCAAGTTCGTGAGTTCACAAACTTATGGAAAGTGTGACAAGGTTCATAAAAGGTAAAAATCTTTGAAAAATAAGAAAAGGTGTGTATATGAGTTCTAAAATGCAAAAAATACACGTGAGAAAGGAAATCAAAGGGTTTTTTTAATGCCATTTCCCTTTATACGTGCATCTTCCATCAAGACTCCATTAATGTAGTTAATGGATCCCCATCTACCAGGGTGTCATTAATATTGTTAGTTATTTGTAGCTACCAGACTATCCTTCTATGATCAAGACCATCCATTTTACGTGGGGTTCATTCTCGACCATTGATTTCATGAGTTCAAGTGGGACTATGTTTGTTTTCTCAACCACTATGGTTCCCTTATGTTTTCATGTGGATATCTTTGCAAGATTTGAAGAATGATATATATGCAAGTCTACCATTCAGTAAAAGTATTGATCATTTTTGTTTCCAACAAATATTTGCATGTGATAGGTAGATTTTAGGGTTTCAAACATCAAACATCTAGTTTCAAAAGTGTAGTGGATTTGTGAAGTATCTTAATGTTAAAAGATTGTAATGGGTTTCAAGGATTGAATGTCTCTAGGAGAATTTATAACCTCTTGTTCAAATTCTCTCTTTGCATAATTGTCGATATAAATGTAATAATATTTTTAAAACATTGTAAACCTTGCAATGATAATTTCTTTCTTACATGTGGATCTATGTGATACAATATTGGATAATTAAATATGTTCTATGTTTGACACCTATTATGTGATGCATTTGTGCTTAGATCAATTCTTTTATGCTTCTCTTCACTTCTTTTTTTTTCCTCATGTGAACTATGACTATGTAAGCCCTTGGATACTCACCAATCTAAGAAACAAGTGATTCAATCACACTCTCTAAAATGAAAAAATCCTTCACCAACAATTTAGAATTAGTTTAGTATTTGTGTAGTTCACGATTCAAACAAGGAAATATCAATTGTGGGCCTTATCATCTAGACCATTCTTTGAATCATGTTCTTGTACCTCCATCTTGCATTTTTCACAATGATGTCAATATCAACTATATAAGAGTTCATTTGTGTAGTTGGTTAGTCTTTAACCTAGTGACAACCTTTGGGGTTAAACTTACATCAAATAAAATTGTGATTTGTTTAGGATAACTCTAGGAACACCCTCCTAAGTTTAAGTTGAGCTTGAAGTGTAGGAGAGTTTATCCACTCTCATTAATTGGCCTTTAACCCTCAATTTGTTGAAGAACATCTATTTAACCTTCATGAATGACAACTCCTAGCCTTGAAGCTGAAACTATGTTCTAGGATTGTGCAACAATAATTTTAACACCCAAAAGATCCATTAAGGGTACCTATTGCAAACTCTCTTATTGTGGTGAACATTCCTCTTGGATGATCCATCTCTATTTATTTGTTCCTTTTTTATTGTGACTTTTTCAAATATTGTGTTCAAGATATCTTTGCAACAATGTTCAAATAAACTTGAACTAGTTATAGACACGTTCATGTTTCTACTAACATATCCTCTTTTGGAGTGGAAGAGTTTTAGCATGCACATTTAATTATGTCTCTTCTTAAGGCAAGGAATGTTGTTCGTTGCAAGATGACCTTCAATATCTAGAATTGTCTATCTTTATTCAATACTAGTGTAGACTCTTGGGAGTTTAGGAGGCCATTCCTTGGGGTGATATACCATTCATTCATCTCTTTACTCTCCTTTCTTTATTGGGGAACTATCTCTATATTTGTTTGAGAGGATTTGTACATGGGTATCTAACAAGGCATTGACTTACTAGGACCTATTTTATCCATCTAAGTTACATTTAAATGGAATTGTTGGTGTAGTTATCCATTTATTACACTAGAGTTAAGCTTGAATTTTTATTAAGTACAAGTTTAATGATGTTTTTTTCTTTTGGAGAGTAAGGCATCACCTCATTCCTCAAGTGAATCTTTATATTTTTAGGATGAGTTGTTATCCTCATACTTTCTATAAATGCAATTTCATTGCATTTATTGTTCACACTTCATGAATGAATTAGTTGAGATATGTTCATTGCAAACTAAGCCTATGTTAGTTATTGCATTTCTTGTTCACACTTCATGAATGAACTAGATAACATATGTTCAATGCATTCTAAGCAACAAGGTTATTTGTGAGTAGCTTAAAGTCATTTGTTTTTCAGTTAAAGATTTCATGCAATTATTTGAAATCTTAATATTCCAAGCAATATAATTAAAATAAAGGAAAACTTGGTAGTATGTGATGGATACCTTAGGATAGATGACAAGCTAGAGAGTTTTGATTGTAGGGGATTCCAATGCAATCATGGCTACTAGTGAGAAGATGCATAAAAGATTAGTGGAATCACAATATAATAAGTATTTTTAAAGGTTTATAAACAACAAAGGCTTGATGGACATTAAACCTAAGGGAACTTCTCATGGAAAAACATAGTAAAGGTGTTTTACAACATGTAGAAATATTTGACCACTTCATGGTCAACCTATACACATTAGCAAAAGATTGGATATTGGAAATGACAACATTTAATGTCTTCAGCTTAGAACACTACCCCATTTAAATGGAGATGAAGATTGGTGAAGCTCCCAAGAGATTCCCTTTAAAAAATGTGTTGACATGGATAAAGTGCCTTGATTTCCAAGAGTGGATGAAATAATGGTGTAAGAATTAGGCCTCAATACATGGCACAAATACGTTCTACTTTGACCAAAAACTTATTGTCAAGAACTAATTGAAGGAATCGAAGAAGAGAGCTTTGGAAAATACTTTTTATGAACAAGCAACCTTGGAGGACATCAACCAAGAGCCCAAAGCAAGGCAATGTTTGATTGAAATCTGCTTGTTGAGCAATAAATCTTGTTTCAACTTGAACATTATATCCCAATGAAGAGATCTTTTGGTGGAAAGAGTCTCAAGAAGTCTTGATGGAGGGAGACCTTATTAATTTTCTTTTTACCAAGTCATTGTGACAAGATGATAGGAAAATTGGTTTAGTAAGATGATTGACTTAGATGGAATACTAAGTGATCCCTCTTTGCTTAAGAAAAAACTAAATAGCTCCACAAAAGAGGAAATCAAAATAACACTACATAAAATAAAAACTATAAAAAAGAGTATGGCATTGGGGTTGGGATCTCTAGTCAGTTTCTTTGAATCCTTTTGGTAATAATGGGGATGAAGATCACAAAAGTTATCAATGAATCTAGAGAATCAAAGAAGGCACTACAAGATTTTGACTACACTTTCATGGCCTTGGTTCCAAATAAATCAAATCCAATTACTCTTGCTGATTTTAGGCCAATTATATTAAGCAAGACCATATATAGGGTCATATGAAAGGTAGTTGTAGAAATATTGATTTCATTTTATTTTACATCATTTTGGAGGGTCATGGTGGCTTTGTGAGGGACACTAAATCCTTCATGGGGTCCTCATGAAATATGAGACTACACATTTTCTTATTTTTATATAACAAAGGCATATGGCTTCATAAGGTGTTTCTTTCTCAAGAGCATAATAGGAGCTTTTTCGTTTCAATGGGTTTTAGTCATTGGAGCTCACTTTTCAATTTTTGTAAATAGATAACTATGGGGCTCTTCAAGAACACATGGGGAATTCACCAAAGAGATCATCTATCCCTATACCTCTTCATTATAATGGAAATAGCATTGAAAAGAGCAATGGCACTTGAAGAAGAAATGAAGGAGAAATACAAGGCCTTAAGATGGAACCAACAAATGATCCCTCCACTCAACAATTAGACAATATAAACATGTTATATTACAAGGCTAAAACAAGGGAGCGAGGAGCCATCAAAAGATCTTTGATTATTATGAGGAAGAGTCTAGGGAGAAAATTAAAAAGTGTAAACCAAAGCTATACTTTATGAACACCTCCCTTAGAAGTCAATACAAGGTAGCTAATTTTTTTTGTTCAAGTTGGGTTTCTACCAAGTGAATACCTTGGGATACTATGTTTTACATGTACATGAAGAGAAAGAATATGGAATGAAGTGAAGAGCATTACAAAGGGTAGGTTGGCATTATGGAATGAAAAATGACTAAATGTGGCCCCAAGGATAAATATCATTCAAGTAGTCTTGGAAGTGATACTAGTCTATATGTTTTCAACACCCCAAGGGTTGAAATGATAAAAGAATAAGATTAATAAAACAATTAGAATCTTTCTATAGCAGGGGAATTTTGGGAAAAGAATGTTCCTTTATTCAAATGGAGCAATATATGCAAATCAAAGAATTTAGGGGGATGTAGAATTAAGGACCTTCAAATCCAAAACACGGCATTGGGAGCAAAACTATACCCTACTATATAAATGAAGAACATAACTAAGTTAAGAATAAGATCTGTAAAGAAGAGATTTGGATTCCAATGAGTCACAACAAATATTTTAACAATGGAGGTCACAACAAGGTCACACATAGAACTTCATAGCATCATCTCAAGAATAATGTGGAAATTAACATCAAAGACATGGACTTTGACAAAGGCAATCATGACTTCAAGAGATGCCAAACCTTGTAGATGCCATTTTCTACTTAGAGAGGAATTGGGGGTGTAGCATATGTGATTGTTGGGAACAAAGAAAGGTGGATCAATAGATCAATCACTCATGGAGGCACTTTAAAAAAAAGGAGTTCATCTAGGTCCTAAAATCTAAAAGAATCACATGGAATGAAGAAAGGGACATCACAAAATGGGCTAGGGACAAGTTTAATAGATATAAGATTAGCCAAGGCTATGAATTGCCATCTAGAGAGGAGCAAGGAAACAAATGGACAACCAAAAAGATACGGGATAAGATTTGCTATCCAAAGATGAGCACCTTTGCTTGATTGGCATGCTAGAATGAAATACTTCAAGAAAGGCTATGGAAGATGAAAATCTAGGGCCCAACAAGATGCATCTTATGTCAAGAGGAATACCATATAGTTCTACATTAAAATTTATATAGGAAGTTGCAAGACAAGTTGCTTAAAGCTCTTGTGGGTCTTCCCAAAAATAGTGAAGAATGTATTGCTTTCGTTGGCAAAAGGGATTTGAGGGATTTGGGCCCTTTTTGGACAAGCACATATTGAAGAGTCTATAGTAGGAAATAAATAACAAGATTCTCCAAGATAATAAGTCAACTTGGGAAAGGAGTTGGGCAAGGACTAAGGCATCTATCTCAAATAACATGCCCAACAAAATAAAGATATATCTTGAATCACCATCTAGCTATAAGAAGTGCTCAAGCAATGGTCAAGGATTGTCATCTATTAAATTAAAGAAATAATAAATGAGAAGGAAGGGGAAAAGATTAAAAAAGCCTCTACAAGACACTAGGAAGGTGAATTTCACTAGGGCTCTTTTGGAAAGTTAGCAACCAAAATGGTGAGATATTTAATAAGAGATCACTATAAGAGCTTTGTGGAAGGAAAATTGACCTTTCTCCCAAGGGTCACAAGAGAAACAATTGCATTTGGTAGAACGGATGAAGATAGTTGTTGAAAGAGGTCCTAAGAAGATAATTTTAGAAGGGGGCTCATGGATAGTTATTGGGGCCATGGGAAAGAGTATAATGTCAAATTAGAATATTTAGGCAATTCTTTAGGAAGTAGGAGTCCATGCCCATGCCTTCAACTCAATATCATATCAAGATTGTGTTTGTAAGTGTAACCTATTGGCTGACAAACTTGCAAATGCAAGAATTGGCTTGGCCCTTGTAAAGTGTGGCCAACACCTCCTAAAAGTTAAAATGACCTTTCTATCATCCCTAACCAAGATCACCTAGTCAATGAGAATGGATATAGGCCATGTGGGAGAGGGCTTTGGGTTATGGGCCTCAAATGGATTTTAAAAATCCATCCATACATAACGAAAGAGAATGTTTAATCATTTCAAAAGAATGACATGACTTTGAAGCATGTGAAAAGGTCTATGGCATTCATGTTAGAAGTTCATAAGATTTGTCACATGAAATCTACGTATTGTGAAGTGTGGTGGCTTAATCACTTTGAATTCTCTTCCACATGTTGAGCTATGCTTGCCTTGAATGTTTTCTTTCATCTCTTGACAAGATTGGGGTTTTGCAACTAATTTATAGGATCAATTGCAAATAGGGGATGGAGGGATTCTCCCAACAAGTTGGAAGTATTTGATTGCTAGCTTTGAAACGCTTTGCACATCAATAGTTGTGACAAATTGGCAATGATTTGAAATGTGTTAGGGTTGAACAAAACTACAAGCATGTAATGATGTGCAAGAGAACATCCATTGTGGGTGATTTCCAACTCAAATTGGCAAAGTTGGGTGGGATCCAAGAGATATATAATTGGATTTTGTTGAGGGTCTTGGAGAATAGGTTGATAATGCCATGGAATCTATAGAATAAGGGGGAAGGAGGAACCAACTCTGTTGGAGGAAGAGGAAGTGGACGGGGAAATGATGTTGACAACACAAAGAAAAGATATCCAAGTGGTCCATAGGAAACATGAAGAAACCAAGTGCTTATGCACTAATTTGGCTTGGCTATATATGATTGATGAAAATGGTGCATCAAGATGAGGTCTATGTAGTCAACATGACAATGCTTAATGTGTTGAATAATACAAAATATAAGGCGATGGCAAAAATGACGCTTATAGTCTAGTATATGCTTTAGGTAGTCATCTAAGGACAACAAGTGGTAGAAGATGCAATATCTTGAAACCTAATGACATTATTGACTCCCTCGGTGACAATGATTGTCTCCCTACAATCTTAGGTTGTCTTTCTTCAAATTGTATAGAATTGGGTTGGATTGGGTCTGATTTTGTCCCATGTGTTGTTTTGGATGTATTGGTGGAATGACTTTTGAGGTTGCTAATTTGGCTTGGCTATATATGATTGATGAAAATGGTGCATCAAGATGAGGTCTATGTAGTCAACATGACAATGCTTAATGTGTTGGAATAATACAAAATATAAGGCGATGGCAAAAATGACGCTTATAGTCTAGTATATGCTTTAGGTAGTCATCTAAGAACAACAAGTGGTAGAAGATGCAATATCTTCAAACCTAATGACATTATTGACTCCCTACAATCTTAAATTGTCTTTCTTCAAATTGTATAGAATTGGGTTGGATTGGGTCTGATTTTGTACCATGTGTTGTTTTGGATGTATTGGTGGAATGACTTTTGAGGTTGCTGGCGTACGGTCTGGAAGATAGTGGTAAGGGGTAGGGTATGGTGCCAATCTCCTAAAAAAATTTATGTTTTAAATATACTAAAGATGGTGCAAATCCTAGTTGTCTTGATTAGATGGAAAAAGAGTAGCAGAAGGATTGGAAAAGGCATGGCACGGTATCATGAATCTCTCGTTTACAGGCTCCAGTAGCACAGTAGTTTGCTGAAGGCGGCCACTTTCGGGATGTATTGACTAGTGGATAGTTTGATTTCCACTACATTTTTATTGTATTAGAAATTTGTTATAAAATCTATAAATGCATACAGATCTTAACCTAATATAAATTTATACTGCAGTGAATTCTGTTATGGTCGACATCCTCTTTTATCTATCATAGTCAAAAGACAAATATTTTTGGTACCTGACCTTGTTTTCCCCTTTTTCAGTTTGGTTAACGATGGTTTTTTTAGGGTGAGGGCCCCATTGAAACCCTTATTTTATCTACGAAATAACCTCATTTTGCCTATCATTTAAAAAAAGGTCTGTTGATCATGATCATAAATGGCAGGGTATGAATTGTAAAAATCCATAACTGTTCAACTGCACAGAATGATTGTATCTAGGAAATACATAACAGAAAAAAAATAGACCGTCCATATTGGAGCAGGTGAACCTCTGTCTGCTGAGCCTAATCCATATTGCATTTTGATTCGATGTACGGAAACAAAATAGCATTTAATGTTCCAAAAGTCTTGTGCACATTACCTATGCCCTAGGTAATGGCATCCGTCTTTTCCACTGAAATTTAAAACTGATAGCATCCAGCTATTAAAAAGAAATGCATTGACGGATTTTTTAAATAATAGGTAAGCAAGGAATTGGTTTTTTGAGGGCCTAGAACTGAAAACGCTCTAAGATAACTCTGTTTTCATGGATTTGTCTCTGGATTACTGATACACAATGAAGCCATTTATATTAGCTCTAATTTATATTAGCCTCTCAAAAGCGCCAAGTCACTAACGAGTTTCTGGCATAAAGAGATCAATGTCTATAGAACATTAACCAAGTACTAAGAATTATCAAAATCAAAATTAGGGAAATTTCTCGAAACTAGGAAGAATAACATTTTTTTATTTTTTTTGAAACGCCAAACTTTCAGAATCAAGCAAAATTCGAAACCGCACATACTTGGCATATTATGAAACCTGCTAGTCTAGACTTTGTTGTGTCTTGAGCCAAGGGCAGGAGCAGTGACATCATCAACATTGTGCTCTTTATCAATCTCACCATGTTTGTTCACTGACTTACCAGTAATCAAGTAGGTGCTTACCAGCTGTTAAGTTAATGGCTGAATCCCTCAAAAAACTCCATTTAGCAGTTGGACTATGAACCCTATGTTTTATTAATTAGTTAATACTGGGCATAACTAAAACATAAATTACTATATATTTGAAGTGAAATAAAACGATCCTTCTTAAATTATCTGAAGTGTTAAATAAGTGAATAGGTTAATTAAATGTCTTTAATAAAATGAGATGGTTTGGGATTGGTATATCTTTAAATCAACAAATGGGAGATTTTGATTAATGTCATGTTATGACAAAATATGTAACTGAGAATCTATAGTTGGTTTCTAGATTATAAAGTAGAGATGATTGAAACCATAGGATTTGAGAGTCTAGGATGTAATCATGAAAAAGATCATGTCCAAGGGCATGATCCTATTTCGATTTTTGTGATTATGTCTTGAGTAGAGTTTGATCTTTGGTAGTGGCAACACTTATTTCTTTAATGATATTTGAGGTAAGGAAAATAGTGGTGGTTGTAGGAAGTATTGTGGGGCCTACTATACAAGGGTTGAAGTTTAGGACTTTCGTGTGCTTTAGTCAAGCTTGGATCTTGAGTTAACAATAAAAGCAAAGCAAATCACATGGTTGAATGCTAATGTAGAGCGAAAGAGGTCATGTTGAATTTGAAAAATATTAGGGACAAATGAGTAAATATGTTGTCCTACTTGTCAAATAATATTTTTGGTGTGTTTCTTAAAATGATCTAAGGGTGATTCTTTTGAATACACACCCTAGACACATAGTTCAAACTATTTAGTTGTACACTAACAGATTAGCTTTAGAATGTAGACAATTTCAAATTTGAAAGGGGGGCGTGAGATTGTTCCCATGATTTTTCAGAGGGACATAGTCATAGTTGTGATTGAGTCCATGATAGGTAAGTTCATGGAGACTAGGTTAGGTGTTAGAACATAATGTTATTAAGGGTCATTACCCTTATTGCATTTACATATTGTCTAATATAAGGTTATAAAATATTATGTATATTATATGCTTTATAAAGTATACACCATTTGGGGTGGGGGCCTAGCTTAATTGGCTAAAGCATTCTATTGCAAGCAAGAGGTCACAAGGTCTAGTCTCCCCTATCCTCGTGGTATTAGAGGGCATGTCGCACCACCGTCGTTGATCATGTGAAAAAGGTTTACCAGGCGCACTACAATTTATAAGGGGGCTACCCAATTCTTGCAATCTTAAAAAATAAGTATATACCATTTAAATAATTAATAATCTAATAATTTATTAGATTATTAATATTTATAAATGGTAGTTTTGATTAGGTGTGACTAATACCCTTAGAGGTATTTTTTCATCCCTTCTATATTTAAGGAGGCTCTCTCTCATTCAGAGGTAATGAAATTCAAAGATTAAATAGTGAATTCTATCACTATGTATAAGTTGTATTATTTGCCATGTGGAAGTAAGGAGAATTGTTTCCCCAAGTTTGGTCTATGTTTTCATAGACCATTCTTTAAGCTTTTTATAACAAAATGATGCTTTACGAGGTTTTTTCCCATGTACATATTGCATAATGAATTTAATATGTATATTTTGTAATTATCATTTCATTTATCTTCTATTTTATTATGATGATGAGTAACCTAAGATCCTAATTTCTAACATGAGGCAAGTTCTAAACATAGAGATGAGGCATAACAAAGTGTAAGTGTGAACATCAAATTTGAGCTATAATGAAGAGTTATATGCATAAATCACAATAAAACTCAAACTCAAATAGGACTACACATTCAAGTTAAAGTAAAATGGAAGTTAAAAACAATGCCAAATTTAATGAAACAAAAGCATCAAACCTCTATTGGATCCTTGTGATGTGCTCCCAATGATGAAGGATTGGGATATGGGTGCTCTTAGCTATGATGTTACTAATTTTACATTTAACTACTTTATATGATGGATCCTCATGTAATTTGGGTAATCCTCCTTAAATGGGATTTCCCAAGTAGACATGGAGGGCTTAGATTGAGGGATGAAATCAAATGTTGTGGTTCGGTTTGCATGGATGTGCATCCTAGTCTCTTGACAAGTGGCATGAAGAGGTGGTAGATGCTTGATCAATGGATGAGGTGAAATTCAAGATGGAAGAAAATGAGGGCAAATGGGAATGGATGGAAGAGATAAGTAGAGGGTGGAGATTGAGATATGAGATGAAGGGTCAAGACTCCCCCATGTTGCATGCTCACACATGTGTGAGCATGGAGTGGAGATAAGTGATTTGAAGAGACATGTGTGAAGATGAAGGATCCAGATTTACTCCATGACTTTGAATGGATGGTGGAGATTAAAGGACAAAGTCCTTTGGCCTTTAGTTGTGTAAGGTAGAATTCTAAATTAAAAGAAAATCTTATAAGATTATTAATTAGCCTAATCAATTAAATAATCATGTATTATTTAATTGGTTATTTGGAGGAATCTTAGATTCACGTTAATTAATTAAAATTAGATATATGATGGGGTATTAATTGTGATTGATTAGAAGGTTAGTTGAATTAATTAATTCATGGAGAAGAAGAATTAGTCTAGGGTGATTAGCCAAATTAATTGAATAATGATTTATTTTAGTAATTCATAAGAAATTGATATGGAGAAGTGGAAGTGGAATTTGGATGTCTATATTTCATCCCTTTGCAATATAGTATCATGATTAAAAGAAGTGACATTGTTTCAAAGAAAATAAATGTAGATATAAGATTTTGGTGGTGGGTTGCCCCAATCACTTGAAAGAGTAGTGATGAGAAATGATTGTGATGATTGACCCCTCAAGAGAGTTGGAAAGCTAAATGGGATTCAAGGGGCCTCTTGAAAAGATTAAGGAGGCTTGAAGGGATGGAAAAGAAAGCAAAAGTGAAAAAGGGGGAAAAGTGAAAATTTTAATGTGAGAAGGGTGATAAAAGGAAAAAAGGAGGGGAAAATCATTTTTTATATTTTATTTAAGAGAAAAGAAGCTTTGGAGAGAAAAGAGGAGATGGAGGTAATTCGAATGGAGTATCAGAGTGAGCGCATGTGACAATATTTATGGTCTACAACTCGAAGAGTGGTTGAAGGTGTCTTGCCCCAACCCTACTTATTGTATTTTGTTTTGAAGTTTTGTGGGTTTTTGAGAAATTCAGGGAGAAAAGGTGAAAGAACCTTGATTATGGTAGGGTGTATTTGGGTAGGCTGGGTAGTACTTGCTAGTGCAGGAGCACCTAAGGAACAACATGCAGTTTCTTAGGTAAAGAAGAAACCTAGAGGGTTAAATTTTTGTTTTGTTTTCATAAGGTCATGTTGACCATTGTGTAGAGGGCTTTGAGATGGTTTTGATCTTTAGGAAAGAAGTTGACATGAGTTAAATAGGTTTGGAACTTCATTTTGTTAAGTTGTCAAAAGTTGGCAAGGTTTGCAAAACACAGTGGGTATTATAACTTTTGTTATAAGGTCAACAAGAGGTTTGACCAAAGGTTCTCAACTATTTTTGGAGCCTATATAAGGGACGATTCGACCCTGGAGCAGGGTTAGAAGCTTTAATGTTTTGGTAAAATCTTGGGAAATACAAGGAAACAACGTTATGTGCAAAAATTCCTGATTTTTGCATCTTGATTGAGTTTTAATGGATTAGATTTGTTTTTGTTTGGCTGTGGAATGTAGTGTAGTTGTCATTCAAGCATTTTGAATTCATTAGATATCTTCTTGTACAGTTTTTAAGCATATTTTTGTAAATAGTTCAGTGTTGCCCTATTGCTGGTCTGAACTAGACTGTTTAAAGGAAATGGTGTGCTAGAGCACTTTTCCACCGTACAAACCGTACGGCCTTTTGGAAACAGTGCCTAGACACCATGCTTGTACATATGGTAGTTGCTAGGTTTTGTTTGAGTACAAGAGATGCTGGCAAGGCCTTGCCCTAGGCAAGCCAGGCAGGGTCCGACTAGGAAAGACCAGGAGTAAAAGTCACACAACTTGCAGGGGTGCACAGATTTTGAAGAAATTATTTTTGTAGAATTTATTTGGAGGTCTTAGCAAATCCTGGTGATCAGGAGGAGGCTCCACCAATCCAATTGGTGTGAGAAATCTTTGACAGTTTGAAAACAGTC
The DNA here is from genome assembly GCA_007258455.2 of Sequoia sempervirens. NCBI lineage: Eukaryota > Viridiplantae > Streptophyta > Pinopsida > Cupressales > Cupressaceae > Sequoia > Sequoia sempervirens. The sequence goes on from VDFB02271358.1 coordinate 1,166,077,509, forward strand.
TGGAAAGCTTACAAACCCTAGTTTTTGGGTCAATTTGTGATTGGGCAGTGTACAGCCTATACAGGCTCAAAACCTCAAGAATCTTTAAGGTGTGGGCATGGGAATCACAAACCCCAAATGAAGAATCCATGTCTTTTAGTGGGTTTTGAAGAAAATTGCATTTTTCCCTGTTAAGAGGCCTAATTGGGGCTCTAGGCTTGTAGCCTTTTCTAACCCTAGGAAGGGATTTTGTGAAAGTGATGGTTAATTGGAGTTTTGTGATGAAACAAGAACCCTAGATTGATTACTTGGAAGCTATTACAACATTTCCACACCCCTGCAAGAATCAAATGGAATGTTGAGAGAATTTGGCCTTTAGGGAAGAATAAGGGTCAAGGGTGAGATAGTGGCAAGGCACCAAGAATGCTTGGTAGGAAGAAGAGTGTTGATAGTGGGGTTGGCCAGTAGGACCAGGGGTGTCTATACCTATGATAGGACCTAAAGGTCAGGGTGAAAGAGTCACCTAAGGAGTTCTCAAGAACAAGGACTCAGAGCATGGGACAGTGAGATTCCCATCCAACCCTAACCTATCAGATTGGTATCAGAGCAAGTTAAAGATTTGGGAAAGAATCTTGTATGTCTGAGGTTGAGTTAAGCGATTCTTCCACCATGGTGACCAATGTAGAACTGGCTAAGATGGTTGAAGAGCAGGAAGAAGACAATAAACAATTGAGGGAAAGAATAGACCAACTTGAGCAAGCAGTAAGGAGTGCACAATTTGAGGGAAGGATACCAAAAGAGGAAGAGGTTGCAGAGGAAGATAAGACCCCTGAACCTGACACTGTTTTGAAGGAGGAGCCTTTCTTGAAGGCATTGAAAGCTTTGAGTGGGAAAGCACTTGAAGGCATACCACTTTTTTGTGGAAAGATGGAAGCCGATCTAGTCATGGATTGGATAGAAAGCATGGAAAATCATTTTGAGTGTGATGGAGTCACTGAAGCACAGAAGGTGAAGGTTGCTAAGTCAAGATTGAGAGGATCATCCTTGACATGGTGGAAGTTCATTCAGATAGAAAGGGAAAAAGAAGGCAAACAACCCATATCAACTTGGAAAGGAATGGTTGCCAAGGTGAAAGAAGCCTACATGCCAGATGACTATGAGATACAATTACACAAGAAGAGGCAAAGCTTAAGGAAAAGAGACCAAGATGTAAACACTTACACTGAGGAGTTTCAAAAACTTTGTATGAGGTCCAATGTGACAGAGGATGAAAGTATTAAGGTAGCTAGATACCTTAACGGTTTGAAATGAAACATCCAAGAGGAGATGGCTCTTTTAAGTCCTAAGACAGTACACCAGTGCTATCAGTTGGCCATAAAGATTGAGGAAAGGAACAAGAGGAAGCAAGATCAGACTTCTAAGGGTAGAGGCAAAGGCAGAGATCAAAGAGGATAGCATGGTGGCTACCAAGGAAGAGGCAGTGACCAAAGAAATCAAGGTGAGTCTAAACTCACAGAGCATGGAGGTGAAACATCTTCTAGAGGAGGATATAACAGAGGTAGAGGACCTCAAGGAGGTTCAAACAAAGGAAGAGGAGCAAGCAAGAGCAATTCCTATTTTGCAAACATGAAGTTTTATCATTGTAGCCAACTAGGTCATCCTGCTTATAGGTGCCCGGAGAAAGCATCCTCATCTAGCAATGAAAAGAGAGTGGCCTATGCACAAGAGGAAACTATGAGTCCTAAAGCATCTGAGATTAGCCATATAGAATCTGAGGTAGGAGAGAATCTGATGTTTAACAGAGTTTTGATCAAACAACTAGTTAAAGAAGAACCAAAACAAAGGAGAGCTCTTTTTAGAGTAAGGTGCAAGATACTTGGCAAAGTATGCAAGGTCATAATAGACTCAGGTTCAACAGACAATATAATCTCAGAGGAGGCAATAGCAAAACTAAAATTGGAGAAGGTACCCCACTCTAACCCCTACAAGGTCACATGGTTGAACAAAGGGCGGATTGTTTTAATGAATGAGCAAGTAACGGTGGATTTTTCCATTGGAGGGTACAAGGACAAGTTAGTTTTTGATGTATTACCCATGGATGCATGCCATCTACTATTGGGCAGACCATGGCAGTATGACAGGAGTGTCATGTATGATGGAAAAGAGAACACCATTTCATTTAAGAAGGATGGAAGAACCTTCAAGCTGCAGTCACTGTCAGAAGAAGATGAAGGACAATCAAAGACACCTAACATCATGTTGAGCAGTGGTAAGGAGTTCCTTAAGGACCTACACCAAGGGAATGAAGGATATGTGGTTGTGTTGCAACCTAAAGAGGAAGACAAGGATGAAAAGACAGTCTTACCAGAAGCAATCCAAAAGTTACTTGATAGGTACAAGAGCATAGTTAGTGATGGTACACCTGCAACTCTACCACCAAAGAGAGCCATAAGTCATCAAATTGACTTCATACCTGGAGCCTCATTACCTAACAAGGTAGCATACAAACTCACACCATATCAGAATTTGGAGGTAGCTAGGCAAGTGCAAGAATTATTGGATCAAGGATTGATTCAAAAGAGCATCAACCCATGTGCAGTACCAGTGGTTTTAGCAACCAAGAAGGGAGGTAAGTGGAGGTTATGTACTGATTCTAGAGCAATAAATAGAATCACAATCAGATATAGGTTTCCTATTCCTAGAATTGAAGATTTAATGGATTGTCTTGGAGTAGCTCAGTTCTTCACCAAATTGGATCTCAAAAGTGGATACCATCATATCAGAATTAAGGATGGTGATGAGTGGAAGACAACATTTAAGACAAATGATGGGTTATATGAATGGAGAGTGATGTCATTTGGTCTCTCCAATGCCCCTAGTACATTCATGAGGCTCATGAATGAAGTGCTTAAGGACTTTATAGGGATATTTGTGGTAGTGTACCTTGATGGCATTCTCATATACAGCAAGACAACAGAAGAGCATCTAAAACATGTTGAGCAAGTTCTTAGAAGGTTGCAAGAAGAGAAGTTGGCAATCAATCTAGAGAAGTGTGAATTCTTTAAGCAAGAGCTAGTCTATTTGGGTTTTGTAGTGTCCAAAGGATCATTGAAGATGGATCCAAGCAAGGTGGAAGCTATTCTCAATTGGCCTACACCAACCATAGGGACTGAGGTAAGAAGTTTTCATGGATTGGCTCAATTTTATAAGAAAATCATAAGAAACTTTAGTGGCATATGTGCACCAGTCTTGGATACAATCAAGGGTGGTTTAAAAACTAAGTTTGTGTGGACTTAAGAGGCTGAGAAAGGGTTTGAAAAACTGAAACAAGAGGTGGCAACTCAACCAATTCTCTTATTACCTAGTTTTGACAAGTTGTTCACTGTTGAATGTGATGCTAGTGGAGTGGCAGTAGGAGGTGTGCTTAGTCAAGAGGGAAGGCCTATAGCCTTCTTTAGTGAGAAGCTAAATGAAGCAAAGAAGAAGTATTCAACCTATGACTTGGAACTTTATGCTTTGGTTCAGTCACTTAGGAAATGGAGGCATTACCTTCTACCCAAGGAGTTTGTGGTTTTTACTGACAATCAGGCACTTAGCTTTATCAACACTCAAGAGAAGTTAAGTAATAGGCATTTGAAATGGATGGAATACATCCAAGCTTTAACTTTTACCATCAAGCACAAGAAAGAACAAATGAACAAGGTGGTAGATGCATTAAGTAGAAGGTTGTTGACAGTGCAAGAGATACAGCTCAAGAGCATTGGCATAGAGAGTTTCAAGGATCTATATGGGGAAGATGAAGACTTTTCAAAGGTCTATAAGGTATGTTCTAACTTTGAGAACCATTTCCATAGTCAATACTCAGAGTATACATTGCAAAGTGGGTTATTGTTTAAGGGAAATCAATTATGTGTTCCAAGAGGTTCAATGAGGGAAAATTTGATTCAGGAAAAGCATAATGGCAGTCTTAGTGGTCATTTTGGCATAAATAAGACTTTAGAGCTAGTGCAAAGATTCTATTATTGGCCTAAGTTGGCAAGAGATGTTAGAAGGTATGTGGAACAATGTGTTTTGTGTATGAAAGCTAAGGGAGGAGCTAGTAATGTTGGTTTGTATCAACCCTTGCCCATTCCTAACAGACCATGGGAGTGTGTGAGCATGGATTTTGTGGTAGGCCTTCCTAAGACCAAGACTGGTTTTGACAGTGTTTATGTTGTGGTAGACAGATTTAGCAAGATGAGTCATTTTATTCCCTGCAAAACTACTCATGATGCTAGCTACATAGCTCACCTTTTCTTCAAGGAGGTTGTTAGGATCCATGGGATACCTTTGAGCATTGTTTCTGACAGAGATGTGAGGTTCATGAGTCACTTTTGGAAGACTCTATGGAGCAGATTGGGTACAAATCTGTCATTTGGATCAGCTTACCATCCTCAGACCAATGGTCAAACAGAGGTGGTTAACAGAGTGTTAGGTAATCTTTTAAGGTGTCTAACTAAGGAATATGGACAGACATGGGATATGGTTATCTCACAAGCTGAGTATGCTTACAATGATAGCATGAATAGAACCACAGGGAAGAGTCCATTTGAAATTGTGTATGGGATGCACCCAAGAGGCATTTGTGAGCTCAAAGATCTTGGAGCTATGGAGAATAGGAGTGGACATGCAGAAGACTTTAGTCAGACCATGAAGGAGATTTAGGAGCAGGTCAAGAGGATAGTCACTGAGGCTACACAAAAAGTGAAGGAGAAGGCAGATATGTCAAGGAAAGATGTGCAATTTCAAGTAGGGGACTATGTTATGGTCCACCTTAACAAGTCAAGGTTTCAGAAGGGAATGTCAACCAAGTTGCAAATGAAGAGAGTGGGTCCATGCAAGATATTGGCCAAGTATGGTCAAAATGCATACAAGGTGGAGTTACCTACCGATCTAGGAATCTCACCAGTATTCAACATTGCTGATTTGATCAAGTATAAGGGGACAGTCAAGGATTTGGATCAGGATAGTAAGGAGATCTTCAAGGACATCAGCAACATGTCTTTACCTACTCAGGACAAGCCTCAGGCAGAGAAGATTTTGGAATCAAGGGTGAAGAAGGCCACAAGACACAAGGTGTACATGGAACACCTCATCAAGTGGAAAAACAAGCATGAATCTGAGGCTACTTGGGTGGATGAAATTGAATTCAAAAAGTAGGGCATTAAGCTATCAATGATCTCTCCTTCCAATCCTTAGTGTTTGAGCTGAGAGGGGGAGAATGGTGCAGGAGCACCTAAGGAACAACATGCAGTTTCTTAGGTAAAGAAGAAACCCAGAGGGTTAAATTTTTATTTTGTTTTCATAAGGTCATGTTGACCATTTTGTAGAGGGCTTTGAGATGGTTTTGATCTTTAGGAAAGAAGTTGACATGAGTTAAATAGGTTTGGAACTTCATTTTGTTAAGTTGTCAAAAGTTGGCAACGTTTGCAAAACACAGTGGGTATTATAACTTTTGTTATTAGGTCAACAAGAGGTTCGACCAAAGGTTCTCAACTATTTTTGGAGCCTATATAAGGGATGATTCGACCCTAGATCAGGGTTAGAAGCTTTAATGTTTTGGTAAAATCTTGGGAAATAGAAGGAAACAACGTTATGTGTAGAAATTATTGATTTTTGCATCTTGATTGAGTTTTAATGGATTAGATTTGTTTATGTTTGGTTGTGGAATGTAGTGTAGTTGTCATTCAAGCATTTTGAATTCATTAGATAGCTTCTTGTACAATTTTTAAGCATATTTTTGTAAATAGTTCAGTGTTGCCCTATTGCTGGTCTGAACCAGACTATTTAAAGGAAATGGTGTGCTAGAGCACTTTTCCACCGTACAAACCGTACAGCCTTTTGGAAACAGTGCCTAGACACCATGCTTGTAGATATGGTAGTTGCTAGGTTTTGTTTGAGTGCAAGAGATGCTGGCAAGGCCTTGCCCTAGGCAAGCTAGGCAGGGTCCGGCTAGGAAATACCAGGAGTAAAAGTCACACAACTTGCAGGGGTGCACAAATTTTGAAGAAATTATTTTTGGAGAATTTAGTTGGAGGTCTTAGCAAAGCCTGGTGATCAGGAGGAGGCTCCACCAATCCATTTGGTGTGAGAAATCTTTGACAATCTGAAAATAGTCTGGAAAGCTTACAAACCCTAGTTTTTGGGTCAATTTTGTGATTGGGCAGTGTACAGCTTGTATAGGCTCAAAACCTCAAGAATCTTTAAGGTGTGGGCATGGGAATCACAAACCCCAAATGAAGAATCCAAGTCTTTTGGTGGGTTTTGAAGAAAATTGCATTTTTCCCTGTTAAGAGGCCTAATTGGGGCTCTAGGCTTGTAGCCTTTTCTAACCCTAGGAAGGGATTTTGTGAAAGTGATGGTTAATTGGAGTTTTGTGATGAAACAAGAACCCTAGATTGATTACTTGGAAGCTATTACAACATTTCCACACCCCTGCAAGAATCAAATGGAATGTTGAGAGAATTTGGCCTTTAGGGAAGAATAAGGGTCAAGGGTGAGATAGTGGCAAGGAGATAGTGGCACCAAAGAATGCTTGGTAGGAAGAAGAGTGTTGATAGTGGGGTTGGCCAGTAGGACCAGGGGTGTCTATACCTATGATAGGACCTAAAGGTCAGGGTGAAAGAGTCACCTAAGGAGTTCTCAAGAACAAGGACTCAGAGCATGGGACAGTGAGATTCCTATCCAATCCTAACCTATCACTTGCACAAACTAAGGGGAATGTTAGTTATTATATTTTGTTGCAAGGATTTGGAAAAGGTAGGATAGGTATAAGTGTCATGACTGTGCGGCGCCTATGCTGGGGAGGTAAGACATAAGTGACATGGTAGCTTAATGCATGTTCCAATGAAATATGACATAAGAAGAAAGCATGTGTGGTGCCCTATGCATGTGTCATGGTAACCTAATACTTGTATTGGTAAAATAGGGTGCAAGTGTTTGGTTTCTTAGTACCTATGCAAGCACCATGACATCTTGATGCCTATGTCAGGTAGACAAGGTGTAGGCATAATATTTTCTTGGCACTTGTGCAAGTGCCATGGAATCTTAGAATCTTTATCAAGGAGACAAGGCACTAGCACCATAGAAGCCTAAAATCTATGCTGGGGAGATAGGGTATAGGTGCTAGGGTTTCCTGACACTTATGCTTGGTGGAGATGAAATTTTTTCTTGTGATTGTGCTTGTGCCTGAAGGGAAATCGGAAAACAAAAGCACAAAGGTAGGGAAAAACCTATGTTGGGGAGGGGGATTAGAAGGCCTAAGCATTAGGATAAGGTGGTTCTTATGTCAAAGAGAGAAAATAGGCAAAGGATGAAAATGAAAAAGGGAGTTTTAGTGCTAGCAAAGTGACATGTATAAGGAATAAGAGAAACTGACAAAATGTGGGTGTTGGTGCAGGGGGGTTTGCAGAGGGATTTTCCCATGCTAATGGTGTAGGAGAGGTTTTCAATGATATTTCAGCAATTGCAATAGTTCATTGAGGTTGAGAAATATTTCTTATTGGCTATAAGGTTATATGATGTGGTGATGATGCCTAAGGTTTAATAAGTTGAGCAATGTTGATGGCCTTAATGGATCGGTGGCACTTTGAAATGAGAACCTTTCATATTTTATAGGGGAGATGACCATGACATTGGAGGATGTGTGGTAGATCTTGTAAATCCCCATTTCAAGAGAGATGGTGTATTGGCAAGGAGATGACTTGTATGGTGTGATGGATCCAACATTCGGGAAGAGAGACATCCCACTTTAGGAGATTGGCCTAGACCTGAATGTGTGATTAGCAAAGGGGTTAGTGAATGCACTACCCTTATGGGTCTTTTTGGTGGCATATTTCTACTAGAAAAGATAGGGACATTTTGTATATGGAGTATGCAACATGTGTTGTAGATATATTAGAGGATAGGGTGTTTTCATGGGTCCCTTGTGTGTTAGTATAGTTACACAAGGATATCTACTTGGTGATATATCAGGGTGGAAAGAGCATAGTAGCAATGTCACTACTATAAGTGTGGATCTGGAAGCATATAGTAGTGCGGCACCAAGACAGGGTGAGAGAGGTGAGGAAACTATAATAGCATTTTGTGTATAAGGGAAAGAGGAGTAAGTTTTAGATAGATACACGTGGGAGAGTTGGGACATTATCATTTGGTTGTCATTGACTTGAGGTGACAAGCTATTATGTGGAGGTCGTACTTGGAGGTGGAGGCATTGGTAGATGACATAGTACACCTAGGGAGAGTATATAAAAATGTTATATTGTGGGATAATGAGAGTATATTAGTGAGAAATATTGACTAGATAGGGTGTTACAGTAGTTCAAGATCTAGTAGGGCATCCTAGGGGAGCCCCATATGTTTGGTTGGATATAATGGGAAATTCCACGATAGGGTAGGCAGGTAGAGTGAAATGTGGCATTGGAGAGTTTGGTGCAGGAGGAATTAGGGATTTTATCAAACTACCAATTCCCATAGAAATAATTTTACACAACACTCCACTTATTTATAAGTCAAATTGCACATTAAATTTACATTCAGAGGAAATATCATGGAATTTCAAATCCTCAATTCCATTTTACAAATAAATGTCACAGATAGATTAGAGTTTATCAATTTCACAATTAAATTCTTTGGAACAAATTCACTAATTAACTACACTATTTATAGCCAATACACAACCCTACACTTCAACATATTATTTTATTCCCCTCTTGTACACAGTGCTCTGTATTTTTCCTCAATTACAAACTTGCAGGCTTCAAAACATACATTAACTATTTTTTCCATTCCCTTTTATTTGCACCCCCCAAAGCATGGAATTTGAACAGACTTTCATTTCAAGTTGAATCATCACTTTTCCAATAGGTTGCATGGAAGTTGATCAGCCTATCCATTAAAAATTGCGGCAGCAACATTAAATATCTATTCCATAATATGCCACGCCCCTTTGGAAAATACTTCCAACACAAAAACTCTAAGGAATACTTTGGTTTTGGTTTTTTAAATCTTCAAATATAATCTGCACCTTCCACTTGGGTCCACGCAATTCTTGTGAAGTAATTTAATTCTCCAAAATCGCCCCTCTTATGATGTGTTGAAAAAAATGGAAGACAACAATTGTTAGAGGCAGCAACAAGGTGATTAAATGCTTCTCCCAAAAGCATCGACCCACTTTGAAAGAAATGAAGTGTTGGAAAAGAATGGAGTTTAATGTGCAAACTGCCCATGTCAGCCATTCAAAAGACCACGCCCAGCCAAGAGGCAGTCATTGAAAACCATAGTGAATATTTATTTTGTTTTATTGGAGTCAAAACTCCACACCAGCCAAATGCATATGTTAAAAATGCATTTAAATATTGCATTATATTAAAAAGAATTCCATGTCACATGTCACTTGTCAAGTCGTCACATTTCATAAAAAAAAATGTCATGAGTTGCCAACATCAACAAAAGAAATTTTGGAATATCTTATGTAAGCAACAATAAAACCACTGGAAACTCACACAAAATGCCTTGCTTGCACAATCTGCTAAAACATGACAAAAAAAGTAACACAAAATGGACACAATCAAATTAAATCAAATATTTTTTTTGGGTGATGCAGGATTGTGATTATGCTTGGGTGCTCCTGCATCAAAGTTGTAGGAGTTAGCTAATGGTACCTCAGTAATCATGGGAGGAGGTAGAGGATGCAAGCATGAATATTTGCTTTTATGCATGGTGGGAGGAAATGAGGCCAGTGTGGTTGGCAATGCCAATGGAATGGATTTTTAATGATGTAGGACAAGTGATCCTAGATCCAACTAAGATTAACCTCTTTTCACTTAACATCACATTTGGACACAAAACCGGCTAGGGTTGATGATTGGCTTATTTCCACAATATTGATCCAATCTTCTAGGATCTTGTGTCTATTTTTTTGTGTATGTTGTAATTGATAAATTTGATGTGTGATTTAACAAGCCTATTTGACATATAACCCTAGATTTGGAAATGTAATTTATCACACAAACAAAAATGGAAAGTAATAGAAAAGTTTGACTAAGATACAAAGAGGATCTTGTGAATAAATTTGAAGTTGATTTTCAAGGACTGGGGTGCTAGGTGCTCTAGACTAGAATGCTCCTTTCTAGGATCTATAAACTTTGAAATGCAGGTTACAGTTTGCTTTTTGTTCTTTGGAATTGTCTTCTGTTGAAACTCTTGGATCTGACCTGCACACATGAAAATAGGGGAAAGGTTGTGTTGTATAAGGGCTTGCTTAATTCAAACCCCGTTTTGGTATTTCTACCTCCACGTACAACAATTGATGGTGATCAAGATGGCATACCCCAGGTAAAGCAGGGGTCAAAACAATAATAATTGACTAAAATGATAAATGATAAATGATAATGTTACCTTGATGTGAAACCCTTGATGAAGTGATGCCACACCACAAGTTGCCACAAATGTTGATTGATGGATGCCTTGATTCCTTGATAGACCTGGGAAAATTTAGTTCCCAAAACATAATAGATTGTTGTAGATAGCATGTAGAGGATAACTCAATACATCTTTATAATTTGGTATGATTGATCATAATAGCTCCTTCTACATAATTTGATTCATTCTTCTTGATGTCTTGCAAGCTTGATCTTGATTGATGAAAGTGCTATAATAATGTTGCTAATTTTTCCCTTGAATTACCTTGACTTATTTTATAATCTTCAATTTGCTCAATAAAATTTACTAGGATTAAAATGGTGAAAATGATTTGTATTTATAAGCAATTCTTTAATTTCCCACTCATCAATTACCAATAACTGACAAACAAAATTGGATTTTCAAATGTTAAAAGTTTAACACCAACATATTCAAATTGGGGCTAAAAAGGTCTTTACAAGGGCGTTGGGTGCCTTAGTCTAGACCCATCCTTATCGGGGCCTTAAACATCAAGGTCAAATATTAAATGCTTATTTTTATTCCCATCTTTTAATTTTCAAAGATATTCATAAAATGGGTAAATTAAATGCATAATTAGGTCCAAGCAAATAGGGGAGAGCTAAACCTAGTGTTAAATTGTCAAGGGTGACAATTTTTTATGTTAAATTTTCAAATATCACCTAAGGATGAGGTTGGACCATGAGTGGAGATGGCATGTTGGGGATGAAGCAAAGGGAGAGAGTTAGGTAGAGAGGATAGATTGAACTTGTTAGTATTAAAGGAAAGATGAGTAGAGGTGGGAAGAATAACTAGTGCAAGATACATAGGTACTAGAGGTGGACATGGAGGAGGGCTACGTGGGTCCTATAGGGAGATATGTAGCTATAATAGGGTAATCATGAGTTAGGCCATCTAAGGAATGGGGACTAAGTGTGGAGTGTTTGATGGTGGACATAGTGGCATGAGATTTCATTATACCAGGATTTGAGAGAGATGGGGACATGGCACACGTTGAGTTGGATGTGTTGCATAGCTAGCTAGTAGAGGTACAATAAGTGTGTGTAGAGTGAGATATAGCTTTTGTAGAGCTACACCATGAGAGAGATATGTTGATAAACTGTAGTTGGGTGTAGAGTAGAGGGAGATGATATAGTGAGAGAGGAGAGGGATGGAAACCAATCCTTCATGTAGGGATACAAGAACATGTGACAAGGCTAAGAGAAAAGTTGGATAGAGTGGTGGCACAGTCACAGAGAATGTACCTAGATAGGGATACATTGAGGAGGTTTTTGGAGGTTCATGGTATGGATCATACATTTACTAATTTAGTGTGTATGTCAAGAGGATGGATCAAGAACACAAAGATACTTATTACTATAGAGGGATATATGAGTGAGTAATACTTGCAAAGTAGAGGGAGTCAACATATTTAGATGTGTCAATAAATTAATTGGGGTGTTAGGACTAAGACCATTAGGGAGATCAATGTTAGTGGGTAGGCTATTACATAAGCTAGTCGAGCCATCGTCGTCACTAGGGCCATCTATAGGATCATAGGAGGAAGAGGGGGATAGCAACAATTATTCATGACTATATATAGAGATGGGTTAGACATTTCTAATTATTTTGTGTTCCATTTTGTATAATGTGTCATTTGAGACATTCATGTGATGATATATATTATTTTTTTAACATTTTACACACCATTGAATTGATTATATATATGATATATTAATATTCGACATGTTATTCAATATATTTTTGATGTGATGTTTATTTTTGTGATATTTAGATGTCATGGGTGTACATGTATTATTTGTTTATGATTATAATGTCTCATGATGATTGTTATGATTATGCATGATTGGTTATTTTTATAATGGCACATGACTCGTGGATAGAATATGGATGTGAAATCTAGAATAGATGAATGAAATAAAAATGATCAATGATCAATGTGATAAATTAGGAAATGATAAATTGAATGTGATAGAATAGAAATGGATATGATGATAATGATGTTCGTGATGAAAGGAATATTTATAAAGGTAACAATGCAAAGAGAAACCTAATATTTTTTACAGCATCATCCTTATGCACCATGATATAAAAAATTATGATATGATGTGTCAAGTGCATAGAGGATTGATACACACACATGTTGCAAATAGCACAATGTTCCAATAAACTTGATGTTAAGGCATACCATGATATGGGAAATGCTTGCAAATATGATGGTGTACCATACATGCACAGAATAAAACATACATGCAAGAAATACACAATTTGGTAATTGGTGTACCATTGAAGACAAGGGGGCTTATGGGGGGATGTGATGGAACATAGTGTAAACTATAAGGGGATGGAATAGGTGAAGTATAAGAATCAAATGGGATGGATGAATATTAGGGGTTGGGGAGATAAACATGATGGGAGATGTTCAAACAAGGAATGGATGAGGGGGGAAAAGTTTATTGGTATGAATGGTTAGGGACTCATGATAGGTGGGAGGGTAGTCTAATTTATGGGGGTATGGGCTGGGAAAAAAATAGGATGATAAATCATGTAAAATCATTCCATGAGGGGAAATAAACCTATGAACTGTTGTAAACACAATTAACCAAGGGGATGCCCCTAGTATAGAGAGATGTTAAGGTAAGATGAACATATGTTGGTGAAGGGATATAGGATGATTTTAAATGAAGTGGGTGGTGGATAACTATAAGAGGGTATTTATAGAGGGGGGATTATGAGGGACAAGCATTGGGTGATCAATCCAAATAAAAAAGTATGTCTTTGTATTGGGAAGGTAGAATGATGGTGGATGGATGAAATCTGGTGAGGGAGGATGGTGATCTTGAGCAAACAAAGCAAAATTGAGGGGATTGAGAAATGGGTATATGAAATATGGGTTAGGAGAAGATGAATAAAAGGTGATAGTTTGGGGATACAATGAGGTTGGGAAAGAGGTGATGAGTTCTCATGATGCCTAATTGCTAGGTTTTCACCATGGTACTTGTCCAAGGTGCCATAGGAAATGGTTTTCACCTTTGGATGAATTATTTCTCTTTACTGTTTTATTTTTTTGTTTCATTTCAATTTTTGAGGATGGTTTTTGGGTTGTTATGCATAAAATCACTTAAGGTGCACAACATTCATAAGCTCTTATAATTCTTTTTCATCTAGTGTCTCTATTTTATATGCTCCTGACCCATATTTGGAAATGATTATGTAGGAGCCCAACCAACTTGGTTCAAATTTTCCCCTTATATCTAACTTGGGTGGTTTTTTTCTAATTTTATTTGAGGACAAGATCTTCGACCTCAAACTCCCTATTGGATGCATTTATTGTAATTACAAGAGAATTTATTTTGATATATGTTGAGGTGATTGAGGGATTGAGTCAATGTTCATCAAGGAGTTAAAGCTCATTTAGTTTTGTCACTTTGCATTTGTCATCTGAAATGAGGTCACGCAAGGACATGCATAGGGATGGTAACTCAATCTTGATTTTCAAGATAACTTTGGTGCCAAAGACAAGGGAGTAAGGTGTGGCACCAGTGGGGTCACAAATGCTAGTTGGTATGCCAAAAGGGTAGGATTGAGTTGAAGATTACAATAACAACTAACATCATTAATGATCTTTTTAAGGGATTTTATGATGGTTTTTCTTGATTCTTCAACTTGACCATTACCTTGCAAGTAGTATGGGGTGGACCACCTATGCTTGATATGAAAATACTCACATAGGGCCCACATTGTGTATTTTTTTAAGTATTTTCCATTGTTAGTAATGATGGTATTAAGAATTCCATAAAAACAAATGATGTGGTGGAGGATGAATTTGGAGATTTGGCTTCTATTATTGTAGGTGAATGAAACTACTTCGAACCATTTGTAAAGCCTTCTGTGGAAATGATAATGAATTTGTGGTTGTTGGAGGATGGGTTGATCTTGCCAATGAAGTTGAGGCTTCATGTAGAGAAAGGACATGGCATGGTAATTGGTTAAATATCTTGTGATGGTGCATGAATAAGGTTTACATACTTTTGGAAAGAGAAATTTCTTCACATATTAGTATGCATCATTTTTTATGGTGGTCTAGTAATATCCTATGTGAAGTAACTTCTTGGTGAGGATCATGCAATTGGTATGAGCCTCACATATACCATTATGAACCTCATAGAGTACTAAATTAGCCTCATCTAAGTTGAGACACCTAAGAAAGGTATTGGTGTAGCTCCTACATTAGAGCATTCCACAAAGGAAGATACAATGAGAGGTGAATCAGATGAGGGATTTGTATTCGTTGGAGGAAAAGTTAGGTGGAATGGTTTGGGTGTGAATAAAGACACATATGTCATTATACCAAGGGAAATTGGGACCGATAATTTCATAGATTAGTTAAAATTTTGGGATGTCATATGTGGGGATTAAAAGATAGTAAAAAAGGAACTAGTATTCTTACACATTAGTAGCCATGTCTAAGATGAATCCTATGGTAGCCATGGAATAAGCGGTCTTAAATTGTTAACAGATGGAATTTTTCCAAAAGATATGACTAAAATAAACATTTTAAGATACCTATCATGTGTTTATAAGGCACAAGTTTATCATCTCTTATAAGGAATTCACTATTTACCTACTTGATGACCAATTGAGAGTCATTGTAGACCTATAGATACTAAATATTCTATTGGATTTAAAGGTTTAACTAAAGAAAAGAGATTTGTATTATTTAAAAAATATTGCAAGGGAACCCAATTCTAAATTCTTGAGAGATGAGATCATCTTGGGGGTGATAAATAATATGTTTCTCTTAAACTATGTAAATTCAAATAGCCATTGAAATATAATGTCCATGATTTTTGCTCCCTAGTGCTAAAGATGGACTCATCAAGAAATTATATTGTCAATGGTTGATTATATTGAAGCAAAGCCTCTTCCAATTGGTTGGAGATTATTTTTCCCTTGATTCATTTTTATTTATATAAACAATTCCAAACTCACTAAGAAGGATGACCTATTTTCCCATTTTTCAAGTAAAAGTATTTTTAGATAATAGACAATTTAGGAGTTCAATTTTAGCAATGAGGTGAGTGGTAGCATTAAGAATGTAATGGTGAAGCTTTTGTGAAGTGAATATAATTTCTAAACATGCCTTATTCATGAGACTATAGTTAACCTTGCATCCCACCAATGTTATACTCAGATAATAGATGGTGCACTTTCATGCTTGTGATCATTATTTTGTGCTAGAAGAGCACCCAAGGTATGTTGTGGATTGAAATTTATAATATCAAGGGTTTGTATAGAGTGGTTTCCACAAGGACTAATGTATTAGTGAGATATTATTTGATTTGATGAAACACTAGCTAACATGGCTCATCCCATTTGAAGTTGACATAGATGAGATATTATTTTATTTTATCAAATAATATGCCATGTTGAGAAATAATAAAACCTTGGAGTTTTCCCATGGTAACTCGAAAGACGCGCTTCTTAGGATTCAATCAGATCTTATAGTCTTTGAGTCTTTGAAATTTGTGGCATAAAATAGTAGGATGGTGATGAGGTAAAAATAACCTCATAAATATAATAATCCAAATATCCTTCCTTATTTCTCCCAGTCACTTTTACCCTGCCAATTATTTATCTTTAGGATTAGTAATTGCTTGCTTTTTGTGAGAAAATGTATAATATTTATTTCCTGAAATTGATTGAAATAAGCTGACCAACGCTAAATAATGGTATAGTTTTTAGTATTGTACAGGTCATTATGCACGGTCGATCATTATGCTCATCCAAGTGGATTTTAAAGCAAACTTCAATGCAATTTAAGACAAGCATTGGAAGTCTAGGTGCCAAAATTTTAGGAAGTGCATAATGGATCAAATCTTTTAAAGCTTTCTATTATTTTTTTTTCAAAGAATTTATTGCTCACTCTAAGCCTTTTAAATGCTTTATGTTATGGACCTAAGTCTATTAGTTGGTTGAATTATGTTGAATACTTTTTCAGTAGTGATCTTCACCATCTAAATTATAGGATTTTGTTAGCATTTTTTGTATAAATATGTAAATGCTAGAAACAATGACACGGAATATCATTACGTTGTCATAATGTGTTCTTAAACTGTCTCTGAGTTATACTTTTGATATGAATAAAACAAGATTTGTCTGTCTCATTTTGAGTTATTAGTATTTTGCAATGGAATTATCTTGGATGAATTAATTTTGAAGATACAGAGTTTATGTGATCTAAGTTAAGAATAGTAGCACCCGAGAGTTGGCCACTCGAGGGGATCATAGAGTAGATAGATAAGTATTTTCATCTTCAATTATATTGTTTTTATTTTGTACATGATAAGTGTGACTCAATGTTATTTGTATGTGTCGAGCTCTGTTAAGTTATTCCTGTAGGTTAGTTTGAGTTTGTAATCTTTAGTTTTGTTCATCCGATGTTCCAGAGCACCCACAATGGTTGTTAGTTTTAGGTTGTTAAGTTTGTTTTCTGTTAATAGCTAGATGTTAGTTAAAGGTTGTTTTCATTTCAACTTATAGTTTTATTGCAAGTACTTATTTTCAAGTAATTTACATGCTTTCTAGCTTAATCATTTATTCTTTCTAGTTTAAACATTTCATGCTTTCTAGTTTAGTCATCTTATTCTTTCTAGGTGAATAATTTCCTACTTTCTAGTTTAGACAAATTTATGCTTTCTAGTTTAGTGGCCTCTTTAGTTTAATTTTTTTTCAACTATTCCCAACATTTAGAAAATTTGAGAGAGTTAGTCAAGATTTTTCCTATTGCATATAGCCTTTGAACACTACTCGGTCAATACATTTGATGCATTTTTCAACTAAAGCGATAGGACTTAACGACAGCTTGTCAGGTGGTCTACTTTTTAATTATAATTTCCTAAGATGTGATCCACATAGTCTTCAATGATGTTATGTTACATATCATGGAAGATGGTGGCCATGACTAACAAATTCAACCACTAATAGGTTGCATCGATTTTTTTATCCTAAAAGGCATAACCTTATAGTAAGAAGTACCTAGTGGAGTGATTAATATCATCTTATGTTGATCATAAAGTGTAATTTAGATTTATTATTTGTTGAGAAACCATCCATGAGGGATAAAATTCTATGCTTGGTTATTAGCTCCACTATGATATAGATGTTGGGAATGATGTCATCTTTTGATATGCTTTGTTAATATCTAAAAAATAAGTATATACATGAATGCTTTTTGTTTTCTTGTTGACCAAAACCACATGATAAACTTATTTAGGATAATCAATAGGTTGGATGAACCCTATGACCAATAGTTTTTGTAGTTCTTCCTCAATGAGAATGACAACCTTAGAATGTATCTTTCTTAGCTTTTATCACACCAATTTAATAGCAGTAGATCAAATCACAATGTAGTGAAAAAATAAGGATGTATCTCATTTTTTCATATCAATGTAGAACCATTCAAATAAGTCAAGAAAGCATAGGATAATATAGGATATAACTTCTTTTATTTCTAAATGATTATTATTTTAATGTTTTAGGGATGGCTTATGTTCCCAAGTTTATTACATGGATTCTTCGATAAGAAGGGGTGACCCATATTGAAGTGGTGCATGTGATAGTGAAAGATGAAGTTATTCATCAATAGGTGCTTCATGTACACTATTTTATTCAAAGGTGTATGAATACGATGATAATTTAAGTGGTTTATTTCACTTCTTATTTCATGTCTTTTGAGTTATTGATGGATGGGGTATCACTTCTTGTTATCCAAAGTACGTATGTGTTCAATGGGATTTTAAATCCATTCTTGTAATCTCTAGGGGGTATAAATCATATATTTGCATGAGAGTGAGGATTGATTCATCATTTTGGAAGGTGTTAGAGGAATGGGGTTTCATTGGTCCTAGTCAATAAACTCAAGATATTGGAGGTCAAGGTGAAAGGTAAGGATGGCATTGCCATGGAATGGGTTTGGGGAGGTGAGTTCTTCATAAAGTAAAATAATGGCATTGGATTCATCATTGTCAACATCAAGAGAGTTAATTCTAATTATATCAAATTTTTCATTTATAGCATCAAATTTCTTATCTCGTAGTGCATATTGTAGACACCTAAAATTTCTATACCATCATTACCCAACTATTTCCTCTATAATTGATTGCATACAACCTTTATTATTAAATTAAGTATTTCATTTATATCTCCTTATTATTAAACAATATTTCATCTTATTTAATTAATAAAACCACTATTCACCTACACCTATTTCTATGCTAAATCATTTAATCATCTTCCTCCTATAGCTCACCTTAGGTAAATAAATCTAATTATTTACTTACCTAGGTCACCCATCATTTTTCCAAAAATTAAATAAATATTTTATTTATTTAAATCCTTATTTTCCTCCACATTCCATTAAGTGGGCTAGTCCAATTAATCCCTTAATCCCCTACTTGCACAATATAATCCTAGTCAACCCCCCATCAAATTATCCACATACTCCAATGTGTACAAAGGCATGGGCCTTTGTACACAAGGAATGTGTCTCTTTACATGTGACACGGCCTTGGTACCATGTCACATGGATCAAAGTACTTGCCCATACCCCCAAGCTCCTCTTTTTTCATAAATTGGAATTTTAAATTCCCATGTGTCCACTCAAGTAACCCTCCATCATCTTATCCCACTTCCCTGTGCCACTTGGCACCATCTCCATGATTGATAAATTTCAAGCCACCTCCACCCTTAATCTCTTGAATCAATCCTAGCCATTGATCTCTCCCCTAGATCTTCCCAACTCTTAGACATTTTCATCACAAAGTTTCATGAAAGCAACATTATGCTGCCAAAATTTCAAGCACACATATCAAAGTTGATCATATGGGAAAATATATTACAACAAAGAATTTAGTATAATGTTTTTTAGTATGGGAAAACAAGTGTCAAAGGGGCCTCAAAACCCTAAACAAAAACAGGTTTTGAAGGGACTTGAAACACTCACACAAATTGTTGCCTAGGGATGGAACATAGCCAAACAACAATAGTCAAAAGGTAGAAAAAAAATTAAACCCGACTGTCACAAAAATAAGACCATAGCCACATAAGATTGATTAGAAAAAACAATAGTCTTGAGCCCAAAAAAGCAACTAAGAATTAGAAAAAAATGACAGTAGAAGCCCCCTTGCAACCAGTCTCAAACTCAACAGTAGAGAAAATATCCACCTCGATAGGAGAAATCTTCACCATGAAAAGAGAAGTAGGAGAAGAAACCATTTGAATAAAAACCCCAACTTCACCCGTGAGAACATTCTCCACCTCAATAGGAGAAGACTCCACCTCTGTAGGATAAGTAGGCAAAGAAGTTGGGGAAAGAGCAATAGATGCCAACATAAGGATAAAAATAATATGGGAGATGAAACCCTATCAACACTCTCAAGAACAAGTTCTTCCACAAAATAAAAAGCATTTGAGGCAACCATAGAGAATCTCAACAAAAAAATCTAGTAGTAAAGCAACAACCTCTCTTGCAAGAACATTCTCCACCTCAATAGGAGAAGACTCCACCTCAATAGGACAAGTGAGTGAAGAAGTCAGGATAAGAGCAGAAAAAGCCCTCTTATAGATAACAATAATCTGGGGAGATGAACCCCATCAACACCCATAAGAACCGGAACTTCCTCAAGAGCAGAAGAATCTAAGGCAACCATAGAGAATCTCACTAGAGAGAAATCCTACAACATTATAGTAGCCTCCATAAATTATAGAGTTAAACAGTGGACTAGCTGCACCCAACCAACAACGTTTCCCAATGTCTTCATAGCCATTGTAAACTAGAAGACCATGAGCTTTGAGATTTCTAGAACCCATAACTACCTACACGTGGAGGTACTGAAAGCGGTACTCCCATGTAGAAAGAATACTATCAAGCCATTCTCAGGTAAGAGAATGACCACATCCAAGTCATAGTTTCTATCCCCACACACCACCATGGGATGGTAGCATGAAAAGGGAGAAACCCCATCAACCAAGCAGGTTAATAAACCCTCAAGACTAAAGCCCATGCTTCCTACAATGGGAAGATCAAGCCATAAAGAAATGGATCCAACAATAATAAAAATAGTGGTTGCAAGACAACTAGTGAAGGGGAAGATGAGCCATAAGGATGCAATCCAAGAAACTATCAAAATAGTGACAGAAAATGTGCCTAAAAAATCCATCACACCCAACCCAAGACAACTTAGCTAGCCACAACAGAAGAGAGGAACCTCTGGCACATGCACAAGCAAAACTTCATCTGCATCTCTAGATTTTTCATTGACATCCCCATCACCCTCTTCATATTTCAAACTTCCTCCTCCCCCACTCTTGTTCCCACCCATCCCCATCCTAAACTGAAAATTCCTCCATGGAAAAGTCTTCACCTTCATGTGTTTCTCTATATCAATTCCAGGATAATGTTTATTTGCTAAATTTTATGCTTTATTTGGATTTTCTTAGCCCAATCTAAGTGTTTGTTTGATCTTGTGTTGTTTGGTTTTAATTTATTTAATCATTCACATTAACACAATTCTATGCACACACATGTCCTATCTCGTGATTTTCGTCATTCGATGTTGGGTACACAAGAGAAAAGATGCATTTCTCATGAAGGCCAGAACATTTCCCTTTGTAATTCATGTTGCAACACATGCATAATGGAATGGGATACTAATTTTCCTTTAAGTAGGTTAAATATTCTCTATAGATCCATATGTCATTATAGCCTTCAATGTCTTTATTGGATAAGTAGCACAACAAATGAATGTAGCAGTCCTATATTGCACAATGTTGGAGAAGGATCTCTTAATTTTGGATGGGGTCAGACATAGGAGTAAGGGGAGATGGAAAGTCTAGCTATGTGAAAAGATTCATAGATTTGGTACTCTTTGTATCCTTTATTGATTATTTTAAAGGAGGATTTTAGGTTTGATTGCTTGGGGGTCAAATTGGTGGAAGTAGAAGGAGGATCACTAGGGTTGATGTAGGATGTGGACTTGGTGGAAGCAAGTTCAATAATATCTTTGGAGACCTAGAAATGGTCAAATTTATAAAAATTCCCTTCCAACACTTTACAATATTGAAAGGGTTGAGGGTTAGTAGGAATGGTGACTTTCACACCATTATATGGAAACTTGAGACAATGATGATACGTGGATGGAATGACCTTCATGCCATGAATCGTTGGACAACTTAAGATGATGTTGTATAGGAGGTCCCATTCTAACACATGGCATAACATTTGATGTAATATAGGATTCACCTCCATAGGAAGGTAAATAGTTCCAATTGATTCTCTCTCCCTATTATTATATTATTTGATGGCGATAGTTTATGGGTGAAAATATTCTATAGGATAACCAAGTTGCAACACCAATTTAAATGTTTGATGTTCATGTCATGCCCTCCATCTATGATCACATGTTTGATTTTATGTTTAGAAATGGTGGCATCAATATGAAGGTTTGATTGTGTGAAGGATCAATGGGAGGCATGTCACTAATATTGAAGGTGATTTTATGGATGTGATGCTCAATAGAGAGGTATCCAATGAGGCCTTGGAAGTGCAAGGGGTCTATTTTGTAGGCACTCTTGAATCTTCAAGTACTTGGTTCAAAACATCCATATGAGTAGGGGATGTGTGAAGGAGGTATAATATTGATGTTAGGAACATGTTTTCTCAAGGTGATATATGAGATTGTATTGCTTTTTATAATTAACTGAATGAGGGCCTTAGATGGTGACTCTAATACATCATGTAATGGCAACACAATCAAATAATTTAATTTTGATAAGGTGAAATCATTCATTAGATTTCTCAATGGTAGAATCTTAGTTGTAGGGTTTTTTTATGGTAATGGATGTTATGTGAGAGGTAATATTTTCCTTGATTTTTATTGTAAGAGGGACAATGTTGATTATGCATAGAAAACAAGTTTTGGTATATTCCCATATCTTCATCAAGCAATGAGTTAGATTTCCTTTCAAATTTGGTTGTGCCTTGGTCAATGAGGTCTTGTTTTTTAATTTCATGCATTTTCATTTGGTATGACCTTTGATCTTATGATATTCACAATACATTTCCTCCTTATACCAAGATGGATTAGGTTGGTTTTTATTAAATGGGTTTTTAAGGGAGAAATATAGTATGTTGGCCTTGATGAGTTTGTGTAAAACTACCTCGATGGGTTCCCCTAATGGCATGTATTATCTCTTTATATTTTCTAGTTTGGCTTTTTTGTAGGTGATGGTGATAGATGGTGGAGGTTGTAGTTTCTACATGTGTTTAGATTCCATGACCCCTTCACTAACTGTATTATTATTTTTGCTAAATATTTTTTGTTTGTCATTAAAGAATTTTAGTTTTTCACTTTAGTTTTGGTCTTTGGAATAGATTTCAATAAATCCTTTATAATTGAGAGAATTATCAATGTGAATTCCCCTCTTAATAATTTCATTGAAGGTGAGCACATAATGTACTTGTCGATGGAATGCCAATTTCAAATTGAGGTTAGTGATAAAGATGTGCACTAGTTGCTTTTCTAGGATTGACCAATAGAATTAGCTCACTAGATCTCTCCCTTGTTGAAGTAAGGATGAGAATCATTCCCTTAATCATTTTTTAACATTGTATAGGTTTATTATTGTTGGCTCATGTTCAAAATTATAGAAAAAAAATGACAAAAATTTTCACAAGGTCAAAAAGGTAGTAATAGACCCTTAAGGTTGGTGTAAAATCCATTCTAATTCTTTCCCTCACACACTACAATAGGAAAGGAAAAGAAAGTGAATTTTATCATGGGCCACTTCTTTGATCTATTTAGGATCTAGGACTAATTGCTTACAGAATGCGTAACGTAAAAGATCAATTATTACAACGATTAATATAAATGATTACCAAATTAAATGCTCAAATGAATTAATGAACATAACATAAAATTAATGCCAAGATAATGAACTGAGAAAGAAAAGAGAGAAGAAATAGAGAGACGAAAACAAAATTGATAACGGAGTTCGTCCCTAAGGACTACGTCTCCAGGTCCCTCTCCAATGGAGGACCGATCCGATTAGCTCCAAAATCAGTTGCAATGGCTTCAAGACTATCTCCTTCAAGCACAGCAGCATGACATTACTCTGATGTGCAGAAACGTCTTCAAATCTCCCGAGCATTCTCTCGCTATCTCACCACCTGGACTTGGCCAAAACCCATCTCTACCCCTCTTTTTATACATGAAATTTGCCTAATTAGGCTTAACAACCAATTAATTGTATATCTTCCCTGATCAGCTCGTATCAGGTCTATTTTGCTCTCTGCAATCTTTTGGTTATGGGTTGTTTTGGGCGTTTTGATCTATTTAGGCTTATTTAGCCATTTGATTTGGATTCGGTTTAAAAAACACAACAAAACAATACCGAACCCCCTATATAATAAGACAAACCACGCGGGCTCAATGGTGGGTAATTCTTTTGTTCCCCGCGAGGTCCGGGGTTCCACTCCCGCGCGGGCCGTTTTTAAAACGAAATACCCAATTTAAAACAACAAATACCACCGGCTCCCCTATAATATTTCGAGGCTATGTTTGGCGCAACGGCCAACATCCCCGCCGTTTCGGCAGAGATCGCGGGTTCCAATCCGCATGCTATATTTTTAAAAACAACTCAACCACCCGCCGAACAAGTGCGAGGCCACGTGGCATGCCTGGGAGGTGCCACGTGGCAAAACATAATTCGACGAGTGTGCTGACTGGATGCCGGTGTGGACACTGACGGAGCACTGACTAGGACGCCGTCTGTACCTGCTGACTCAGACGATGACGTGGACGATGACTGTGCACTGCCCGATGACGTGTGCTGACTGGTGTATGGACGGACACGTGTCACAATCCGATTGGTCCGTACAATGTCGAGTCACCTGCCACGTGTCGAGTTGAAATTCATCCATTTGGCTTCCGTACTGTACGTACTGACATGTCAGCATGATGACGTCATCATCAGTACCCTCTAAGTTGACTGAAGTTTGACTGCTTCTATCTCGAGCATACGACGTCGGATTTTGACGAAACGAACGCCGTCGGAATCGTCTCGACAAACTCTTCGCGATGACGCCGATTTCGTCAATTTCTGAGATGATTATTTTTTTTGCCTTCTGGACGCCCCTGAACCCAGTTTGACTGGCCGTAACTTGCACAAACGGAGTCCTTTTCGACCCATTCAAGTTGCGTTGGAATCAGGACGTCGTTCTCTTTCTGATGAAGCTGAGATCTGGAGCATTGGGAACACTTCAATTTCACTGAAAAATTGTCCCCCGGATCATTCTTGGAAATCCGTGAAAAAATATTTAACATGTTCCCTAGGGTCACCCTTACATTTGTATTTATCAAATTTTATAATTTCAAATAAAGGGGGAATGGAATTTGTGAGATAGAATGGTCTAGAAGCTAAGGAAATAACTCCTCAAAGGTATAAGGCTTTTGTTGTGTTCCATCTTGTAATCCTTTAAAAATTTCCTTCATGTCTTTCCATTCAAGGTTAAAGGATTTTATAGGAGGTAGTGGAGGGGGGTGGTAGTTGTGTTGATAGAAGTATGTGTGTAGTAATTTTTGGGGAGGAAACAATGTTGGATTTGGTTTGTGTTACCAAAATATTTTTGGTCAAGTTTTGGGAGATGACCAAAGCTAGGGATAGTCATTTTTTAGGTTGATATATGAAAGGTTTGTGGATTATAAATTAGGATGTACACATACCGTTTGATCAAATAACATTGAATCAAAGAAAATTAAACAATATAATGATCAATCAAAGACATTCTCAATGAAATTTTATTAACACAATAAAGAGATTCAAATCAAAGCAATGAAACTAGAATTAAAGAAAATTGAACTTAAATATCATGCAAAACTCTCAATCCCATTATGGATTGATGCATAATGAGTAGATGTGGAGGTGGATGGCTCATTTTATGCATTATCCATTGTTTTGCAAAAGCTTTGATGATGAAGATTGATGAATTTGATTCATAAGATGCTCTAAAATTGCTCCAATGGAGTCATCAATTCATGATTATAAATTTTCTTGAAGGCTTGTGGATGAATTGAGATGAAATAGGCCTGGCATTTATAGGATTTGAGAGATACTAATCAATGGTCAAGATGGAAAATCATGATCAAGGGATGAAATCAAATGAGAGAGGAAGACATGGATCAAAGATGGATCAAGTGGTTGATAATCCATGAGACATGGATAAAGGATTAGATCAATGGTCTAAAATCCATGAGAGACTCAAAATTTTACCTAAATTTTAAGAATCCATGTGAGAGATGTTTCCATTTGGAGGGAAATATTTGAATTTGAAAAGGGAATATTCCAAGGGAATATTCTTGTGCAAGTTGGAGAAGTTGGAGGATTGGAGGGATAATTAGTGAATTAAACAATTTAAGAAAACATTTGATGTAGGAGCATCTAGTGGTGTAAGGGCAATCTTGCATCACCCAAAAATAGTTAAATTTCAAGTTTCTCGGTTTTTAGATATTTTTACATTTTTGGATACCCTTTTCATCATAATGAAATTCCCAATTTATGGTTTTTATTTTCTATTATTGGGTTGAAAGATATTGCAGTTTTAGTTTCCCAGATTTGCACCTGAAAATCTTCTGAGTTAGATTTGAGGCACTTAGAGTTCCCGAAACGGCCCTGAAACTTGCCAAAATTGGCATAGCGGATTTTGAACATGTTATTGACTTCGAGACCTTTCAAACAGTTCGCGAATCAGAGTCCCAGATCAAAAGTTATGGCCTCGGGAAGTTGGCACACTTTCTAGAAGATACAATTGCAAATGTTCTTTTGAAATTTGAACTTCAAGTTGTAATTTTTGGCCAAACTGCCTAAACTCAAATTTGAGATGTTGTTTTGGCTCAAACTAAAGGCTCTATTTATAGACAGGTTCTAATTTTGGGTAACTTTTGGGGACAAGCATATTGCGAGGGTGATTTTGTAACTACGTAACTTGCATGTGTTTGTAGAACTTGGGGATTTGAGATCCTAAATGTAGAAGCTCCATTTTGAATAATAAAATTATTCTGTTTGTGGGTTATTTTCTAAGTCGGGCTGCACCCTCATCAAGTGGTATCCAGGCAGATTTTCTTGAGTGTTATTAGACCAGTCTCGTCGATCGTCGAAATGGAGTTAAACGAACCCGTAGTTGCGGGTGGGAGTCCAAGAAAGATGCCTCAAAGAGTGATGCACGGTAGGCGTGGTGGTTCAGAGGTGGTCAAAGTGACGAATGCTGGTGGAAGAGATGCATTGGCAGCCCTCAAAGATAGATTGATCGCGTTACAAAATGAGTTGAAGAGGGTTAAGCACGAGGGAGAAAGTGAGGATGAAGGAGGAAAGTTCAAATGTAGAAGAGGAAGAAGAAGCAATTGATCAAGACCAAATGAGGCTAATAAGGGTCATTTCAAAGATTGGGAAAAGACCCAGAGTAGAAGTCCCCAGTTATTCTGAAAGTCTGAACCCGGAAGAGTTGATCGACTGGATCAGCGAGCTAGAAGAATATTTTGAGTATGAGGAAATAGAGGACCCAAATGGTTAAGTTTTAAATGGTGAAGGGCCATGCCGGTGTTGAGGTGGAAAGAGGTCGATTGGAAAGAAATCGAAGAGGAAAAGAAAATATCACCAGATAGGATCGCATGGTAGAGAAACTGAAGAAGCAGTTCATACCAGTGGACTACGAGTTAGATCTGTTGAAGAAATTGCAAGGGTTGAAGCAAGGAAGTAGATCTATGAAAGAATATACTGAAGATTTTGTAAAGATAATCATTAGAACGGGTCACACAGAGACCAATAAGGAGAAGGTATCCCGATATCTTAATGGGTTACGCCGAGCATTGAGGAGGAGTTAAGCCTGAGTCGAGAATGTGAAGCCACCATTGAGGATGTGTATGGATTTGATCTAAAGGTGGAAGCCCGAACAAAAAGATTTGATGGCAAGCAAAAAGGATAGGGAGGTCAAAGTGGAAGGGTAGTGGAAGACCTTGGGGGAAGCCGAAATGATGATGAAAAGAAACGTTGAAGATGGGTACCAACCAAAACCGGGGCAACAACTGCGCCCTCATGATCAAAACAGTGGTGATCAAAGAGGTAGAGGGCAAAGGAGATATGGACAAGGATCTGAAAGAGGTGGTTTCAAAGGAACATTTTTCCAGTGTGGTGAAGAAGGGCATTGAGCCTATGAATATCCACAACACCAAGGAAGAGGCGGTCTGCAAAAGGCGGAAAGGTCATGGAAGGGTTGTGCATCTCTTGAGATGAGGAGGCCCAGATTTGAACATTAGGATGATGCTAAAGGGAAGCCCTAATAGTGATTAGGAAACCCCTAGTGGTGAGGAAAAGGAACGAGCGAGGAGGAAGAATATTTCGCACAAGGTGCAAGTGTGAAGGAAAATGTTGTGATGTCATTATTGACAGTGGGAGCACCGATAATCAGGTGTCAGAAGAGATGGTCACAAAGTTGAAGCTGAAAAAGGAAAGGCATCCACATCCGTATCAAATTGCTTGGTTGCAGAAAGACCACAAAGTTTTGGTCAATGAGCAGTGCCTAGCAAAGTTCAAGATCGGGAGCTACCATGATGAGGTACTTTGTGATATCATCCCCATGGATGCATGTCACATGTTGTTGGGGAGGCCATGGAAGTTCGATAAAGCGGAAAGCGCTATACATGATGGCCATGCAAACACTTATTCCTTGACAAAAGGTTGGGTTCATCACAAGTTGAAACCTGAAGGAGACAAAGAAAAGGTATCACGTGGTGCTATAATTTGTTATGTAGATGGAAGAAAATTTTTTAGAAAGGTATGAAGCATATGAGTGTGTGTGTTATGCATTGATTCCTAGAGTGAGTAAGAGGATAGTGAAAGGTTCGAGAGAAAAGTTTACAGGATGTTGGATGAGTTCGAGGATATTGTTTCTGATATTGCACGAGGGTTTACCACCAACAAGGAAGATCAGTCATCAGATTGACTTGATTCCTGGAGCTAGTTTTCCAAATAAGGCAGCTCATAGAATGACTCCAGTAGAAAATGAGGAGTTGAACAGACAAGTTCAAGAGTTGTTGAGAAAGGGTTTGATACGGGAGAGTTTGAGTCCATGTGCATTACCTACAGTACTAGCACCAAAGAAGGATGGGGAGTGGAGGATGTGTATAGATTCCCGAACCATAAACAAGATAACAATCAAGTATAAATTTCCCCTGCCAAGGATGGATGACCTGATGGACTGTTTGAATGGAGCTTAGTACTTCACAAAGATTGATCTGAATAGTGGATATCACCAGATCCGGATTTGAGAGGGAGATGAATGGAAGACTGCCTTCAAGACCAAAGAGGGCCTGTACGAGTGGTTAGTCATGCCTTTTGGGCTAACCAATGCACCGAGCACATTCATGCGGCTCATGAACGAGGTACTAAAAGAATTTACGGAAGTTTGTTGTGTGTATTTAGATGATATTTTTATTTTGATAAGGCGTTGGTTGACATACGATGCATATTAGGAACCTTTGAGAAGTTAAGAAGCGTTGATTAATGCGAAGAAGTGCAGTTTTGTGAAGAGGGAGTTAGTGTACTTGGGGTTTGTTGTACCATTAGAAAGGTCAAGATTGTGAAGAGTGAGAGCTGATACGGAATGGCCTACAAGAGCCCTCTTAGAGAATTGA
The DNA here is from genome assembly GCA_007258455.2 of Sequoia sempervirens. Classification (NCBI taxonomy): domain Eukaryota; kingdom Viridiplantae; phylum Streptophyta; class Pinopsida; order Cupressales; family Cupressaceae; genus Sequoia; species Sequoia sempervirens. The sequence goes on from VDFB02271358.1 coordinate 1,166,106,713, forward strand.
GATCTTTTCCATGGTTTGGCTAGTTTTGCCAGAAGTTCGTATTGAAAACTTAAAGTAGTATTGTGGACCACGGTAAACAATGAGAGGGATAGAAAATTCAAGAGTGGAGCATAGGAAGCTGACAAGAGTTTTGAACTGTTGAAGGCGAAGATATGACAACCTATTCTAGCCTCACATATTTCAGCAGGTGTTTCAGGTGGATTGTGATGCCAGTGGTTGTGCCATTGGAGCAGTGTTGAGCCAAGAAGGTAAGCCCATTGCCTATTTCAGTGAAAAGTTAAATGATGCCAAGAGAAAGTATTTTGTATATGATCAAAAATTTTATGCAATAGTTCAAGCATTAAAGAAATGGAGACATTATTTGTTGCCGAAGGAATTTGTTCTATATACTGATCATTAGGCCTTGCAGTACCTAAATAGTCAGGGAAAATTAAATCAGAGGCATATGAAATGGGTAGAGTTTTGTAGAGTTATACCTTTGTTTTGAAACATAGGAGTGGGAAGTCAAATAGGGTTGCAGATGCCTTAAGTAGGAGGCATACATTGATGACAAAGATGGAGATTGAAGTGGTTGGGTTCAATGAACTTAAAGACCTTTATCTTGTGAGAAGATTTGATTTTGCAAAAGGCGGAAAACTACTTGAGGGAACCTATTCACGGTGGACAGCACAAGGTATTTCATTTCATAATCGAGGGATGGCATGTGTCATTTAAGGAAGTCAATTGTGTATCAGGAGTTCCATGAGGGAGAACGATAAAGGAGAAGCATAGTGGAGGAATGGCAGGACATTTTTGGTCGATAGAAGCCATTGCCATTATTAGTGAGCATTATTATTGGCCTTTGTCAGCAGGATGTGAAGTTTGTACAAAGTCAGGGTATGTCGATGGCTAAAGGAGGAGCGAATACAGCTTATATCAGCCCTTACGTACTAGAGAGGCCATGGGAGGATATAAGTATGGACTTTGTTCTTGGTTTGCCAAGGACACAACGAGGGAATGATTCAGTCTTTGTGGTGGTTGATAGGTTTTCGAAGATGGCACATTTCATTCCATGTTAAAAGACCCATGATTTAGTCCACATTGCTGACTTGTTCTTCAAAGAGGTGGTGAGGCTACATGGTCTGCCAAAAAGTATTGTTTTAGATCGTGACACCAAATTTATGGGGTACTTTTGGAGGACCTTGTGGAAGAAGCTGAAGACAGAGTTGAAGTTCAGTTCTGCACACCATCCACAAAAAGATGGGCAGACAGAGGTTGTTAACAAGAGTCTAGGTAACCTATTGAGATGTTTGGTAGGAGATAAACCCAAGAGATGGGACTTGATCTTACACCAGGTAGAATTTTCTTACAATAATTATGTCAATAGAAGCACTGGTAGATCACCGTTCTAGATTGTGTATGGAGGTAGCCCCATAATAGCTCCAAAATTGAGGAAGATGGACCAAGAGAAGAAAATAAGTGCCGAAGCCAAAGTTTTTGTAGAGCACATCAAGAATATACATGAGAAGGTACGAGAACACATTAATAAGATGAATATGCAATATAAGGCTAAGGCAGATCATAAAAGGAGGAATAAGGAGTTTCAGACTGGCGATGAAGTAATGGTCCACTTGAGGAAAGAAAGGTTTCCCGTGGGAACCTATAACAAATTAAAGATGAAGAAATTCGGTCCTTGTAAGATTTTGAAGAAGCATGATTCAAGAAATGCATATGAGGTAGAGTTGCTTGATGGAATTAACATTTCCCCTATGTTCAACATTTCATATTTGATAGAGTATCATGAAGGTGGAACGGAGGAAGCACCAGCAATAGGGCAGTATGGCATTCCAGCACCTACTTCAAAAAGGGAGGAGATTGAAGCAATCTTGGATAGTTGTGTGGGAAGGAGTACCAGAAATAGGCAATATGAAGAATATCTGGTGAAATGGAGAGGAAGGCCTATGGAAGATTCATCCTAGCTATCTAAGGTAGCGGTTGACCGGTTGGGTTTTCATCAACCATCTGAGACGTGATGGGTCACTTCTCAAATTACCCTGGGTGTTTGATGCAGGAGCATCCAGTGGTGTAAGGGCAATCTTGCATCACCCAAAAATAGTTAAATTTCAAGTTTCTCAGTTTTTAGATGTTCTTACATTTTTGGATACCCTTTTTGTCATAATGAAATTCCCAATTTATGGTTTTTATTTTCTATTCCTGGGTTGAAAGATATTGCAATTTTAGTTTCCCAAATTTGCACCTGAAAATCTTCTGAGTTAGATTTGAGGCACTTAGAGTTCCCATAACGGCCCCAAAACTTGCCAAAATTGGCATAGTGAATTTCGAGCGCGTTATTGACTTCGAGACCTTTCAAACGGTTCACGAATCAGAGTCCCGGATCAAAAGTTATGGCCCCGAGAAGTTGGTGCACTTTCTAGAAGATACAATTGCAAATGTTCTTTTGAAATTTGAACTTCAAGTTGTAATTTTTCGGTGCCAAACCGCCTAAACTCAAATTTGAATGTTGTTTTGGCTCCAAACTAAAGAGGAGCTCTATTTATGGGCGGGTTTCTAATTTTTAGGTAACTTTTTAGGGACAAGCTCACATATTGCGAAAGGGTGATTTTGTAGCTTTCTGTAACTTGCATGTGTTGTAGAACTTGGGGATTTAAGATCCTCTGCATGTAAGAAGCTCCATTTTCTGAATAATAAAATTATTCTCTTGTTTGTTTATTTTCTAAGTCTCAGGCTGCACCCTCATCAACATTTAATTGTACAAGTGGATGAATTAGGACCTTTAATTAAATAATTGTGAATTACTTAATCAAAGAGAATTATGACATTTAATTAAACAATTTGCATTATTTAATCAAATGAGAGGAATGTTAGCATGAAAAAGATGAATTAACCAAATAACCTTAGTTATTCAATTAATAGGAGAATAAGGTGAATTTAACTAAATAATTGACATTATTTAATTAAATAGATGAATTAGGTCATAATGATGAGAAAATGATGTTAGTAAGTGAGATCAGGTGTGCAATATACTTAGGAAATTTTTAGGTGTATATTTTGCCCCTCTTTGAAGCAATGTACTTGTTACATTGTTTCAAAGAACTGATAATTCTTTGAAGCAATGTTAGTAAGTGAGATCAGGTGTGCAATATACTTAGGAAATTTTTAGGTGTATATTTTGCCCCTCTTTGAAGCAATGTACTTGTTACATTGTTTCAAAGAACTGATGATTCTTAGATCAAGATTTTAATTTTTTTTCCTGATGCCCCACTATGCCCTAGTGGACGAAGGAATGTTGGTATGTTGTCCCCTTAAGAGATCAAGTAGAAAATACTATTTTTTCAGGTCAAGATCATGATAAGATTATATGAGAAGAGTTATGTTGCATAGAGAACAAAAGATAAGTCCTAGAAAGCTCAAATGTTTGATGTAGACAAATTTTATGATGCATACACTCATCAACTATGGGTAGCCTCATGTATATTTTGATGTATATTACACAGATACGATACTTGGATATAAATGTTAGTAAGATGGAAGAATGAGATAGAATAATGAGATAGATAGAAGTAGAAGAAGAATGATGATGTTGATCAAAATACCAATATACCTATAATTATTCCAAGACTTTATTTGAAATGGGATGAGATGGATAAATGATTTTGGTTTTTCTCTTAGATAGTGATTTTCATCATAGGCATCCTTATTTTTGATATAGCAAATAGACACGATGCACCAAGGTATTGAAAACCAGGGTGACGTTGTATCTAATGCATGGACTTTGACTCAACAAATAGATAGGAGTATCCTTGTTCATACTTGACATACAAATACCTTGTTTGATCATGTGGAAGAATAAATCCATCAAAGTAAGGAGAATAATACACAAAGGTATGAAGAACTCGATATGTCCTAGCCATTTTTTTACTTGAGACTACCCCTACACATGCAAGGCAAGTATTTTCCAAGGTCGTATTACAAGAACATCCAACAAGCACAACAAATGAAAGCAATGATAAATGCCCCATTCCTTTCTTTCCAAACCCTTTTATAGACATCATCGAGAGATCATTGGAATGGATCAATAAGATAAATCAAAGAAAAGATCAATTTCAACAAAAAATGCCAATGTTATTCATATATCTTGCCAAAGGACATGTTTTAAGGGTTGATATCCACTAATTTCTATTGTAGGAAATACATATCCATAATACATGCTTGGATATTGATTAGTTGATAGTTTTTTGATAGGCCATTGACATGATGTTTGACTGACATGTTTGATAATGATCAAGATTTTGACTTTGCGTTGAAGTTTGATTTTTTGGATATCCCTTGTTTCGGTTTATGTTGCCAAAGGTGAGAATGGCAATCAATTTTATTATGTTTGATAGTTTATTGCAGGTGAAAGTGAAATGGGATGGGTGAATTTTTTTTCAAATATTTCAATGTTTTTGAGATTTTGAAATGTTTTGAGGTTTTTTTTGGTATTTTGAGATTATTTGGATGTTTTGAGTTTTCAAATATTATGAGGCTATTTTGGGATTGTGTGAAGATATTTGAGACTATTTTTTAGGATTTTGACATGATTTAGATGTTTTAGATTTTGAAAATATTTGAATGTTTTTGATATTTTTGGAATAATTTGGATGTTTTTGGATTTCTAAGAATGTTATGAGGTTTTTTAGAGTTTTCTGAAATGATTTGGATGTTTTTGAAATTTTGAGGATGTTATGAATGTTTTTGGATTTTTGACATGATACCTAGATCACGATGTTGATGTCACATTGTGAAATATTAGAAATAAATCAATAATTATTTGAAAGTAAGATCAAGTACCTGCCCCCAATGTCTAGCAATGTATGGAATGACCATGGGTATATGAATGGATAGATAGATGGATGGAAGATGGATTGGTATTTGAAGGATGACAAGAATTATCTTGTGATAGGAAAACATGTTCAGATAGAGGATGCTCATTTGGATAATGCTTCATGGATTTGATAATGTTGGATTGTCTAAGGATAGGATAGGATCAATGATAATGAACCATATCAATATTTTACCTAAAACAATGTTGAAGTATATGTTGAACCTTTGTCAAGATCAAGATAATTTTGGAATATGGATGAAAATAGATTGGATGGATGGATTTATTGTGGATAAAATGGATTAAAAAATTAGATTTATTATGGAGGGGATGAGATGCTTCCACCTGAAATAGTGCACGTAGATGCTCAATTCTACTCATGATGTATGTTTGCCACATTTTCATAATGGTACTTGCCCAAAGTGCCATTGAAGTGGTTTTCACCGGAGGATGATTTTTCTCTTGACTGTTTTCTTGATTTTTTTATTTTTTAGGATTTTTTGAAATTTAGGATCATGTCAAACCACCTGGTGGTGATGATGTAGATACTGTTGTTGTCATGATGTTCCAACAATATCCTACCTAGAGTAGTTGCTTTGTTAAGGTGCGGGTGCTTGAATGTAGCCCTTGGATATTCTTATCTGTTTTGTTGATGCTAGAGTTAACCTTGCCTAGATGCACACATTGTGATAGAGTGCCCTTAGAGTCCTTATGATAAAGAGTTGCTGCCAAGACATAGTTAATACGAGATTTGGATATCATGGATATTGAAGTGGAAGGTGGAATGCAATGAGGAATATGATATGTAGATGGATTAGTCGACAATGTGGAACCTTTGACTCTCCACACTTGGCAGAATGAGCAATGAAGGGTGGATATAGAGATTCAATTGGGACCAACTTCTTCATATACTTTGTATGTTGCTCTTGAAGATTTATTTTGCATTGATGGAAATCTTTGATGGATTAAATTCCATTTTTTTATTTTTCCCCATAGTTTCTTTGACTAATGGAGTTTGATAGGGATGATTTTCTTTCTCTTTCTTTCGTATCCATTTGAATTTTTCTTGTTCATTTTACTTTTCTTATTCTTTTACTTTGATGACTTTCTATTTTATTTGATATAGATTTTTCTCTTGTGGTTGGTCCCAATTAGAGAGTGGAAATATGTGTGGACAATGATTCATGATATGGATGGTTGGAGTGTTGGTAGCATTTTTATCATAAAGACTTCATGCTCCCCAGGGTGATGTTTGCACTAGATAAAGTTTCCCCCAATATTATAGAGGTATTATTGACATGATTGGATTCCTCCATTGTTTTATAACCAAGACTTTGCTACTCAAGAGTGTTGATTGTATTTTATGATTCCAAGATACTATGTTTTTGTAAACATAACCCTTTGTTTTGATTATGCCACATATCCTCATACTCAATGTCTTCAATCTGAATGTTGGATGTGTTAGATTCTAATTGTTCTTCAAGAGATGTTAAGGATTCACACTCAATATATGAATCTTCATGATCATTATGAAATTCCATTGATTGTGCTATGCTTCGATCATTTGCTAGGAAGTTAGGAGTAGGAGACTCTTGTTGTGGATGATCATCTACATGTCCATCAAAAGGAAGCTTCTCATGGGTAGATGTAGGAGTATGTGATATATTGATATGATCATCATTTGCAAAATATTGTATGAATTGGAAGATACCCATTAAATCATTATAATATATTAGAGATATGGATCCTTGATCTTGACTTATCAGAGTTGTCTTCAATATCAAATTGGAATAAACCCATTAGATCTTGAAAAGACATGAATCCTTGATCTTGAGTTAGTTTGGTGTTATCTTTGGTATGCTTTAGATTTTATTCTTAGCATGGGTCAATTTCAAAGGATGAATTATTTGAAAAGGGTTCTTGAATGTCTTCAAAATGTGGATATAATGTGGGTGATAACTCTTGGCTTAGAATTTCTTCATTGGGTATGAGAATTTATTTAAAATTACCTTGATCTTCAATCGAATTTGGATCAAATGGTGCATTAAATATTTCCTCAATATTGGCAACTATGAGGTCAAATGATGTAAATATGTCTTGAAATGGACCTTTGCTAGACATTGTTGGAAGATGTCGGCCATGTTTAGGAATAAATTCTTGATCTATGTCAGTTTTATCATTAGGTGTGGTAGAGACATTGTCAATTTTTTCCATCATGAGATCAAATGATGTTAATATTTCTTGAAATTAATCATTGATAAACATTGATGAAGGATTTTGATCATGCTTTGAAATAGATTCTTGATGTATGTCAATTTCCTCATCGTGTAAGGTAGAGACATCATCAATGTGATCACTTGTGGATGAATTTTGAATGTTATCTTCAACAAATATTTCTCCTTTATCAATAAGGTCTTGGATGATATTTTTGAGTTGAATACAACTTGATGTTTCATGACCGTTTGCTCTATTCAATATTCACAATAATCCTTGCCCTTATCCCGTGGGAATTTGAAGATAGATCTGTAAGCACATGTTCTTGGAAGAGTGATAAATTTAGCATGAACTAGCTTGTTTAAAACCACCTCAGTTGACACCACTAAAGGAGTGTATTCATGTTTGGTGATGGTGTTATTGGATTGAAAATTTTGTGGTTGAGGTGATTGTTGAGATTGTGTTTGATGCACCAAGTTTTGATGTTGTAAGGATGGATTTTGTTGTTGATGAAAATCAATATTTTGATGATTTTGATGGGGAATGTATTGATTTGGAGATTGAGATGTATGTTGGAGAAGTGTGTCAACTATTTTGGCAAGTGAATTTAGGGCAATTTGATGTTGTAGATTTTTATTTTTATATTTATTTTGAAACCCATGGTGTTGTTGTAACAATACTTGATATTATTGTGACCCTTGATGTGGTTGATTTTGATATGGATGTTGAGGATTTTTATTTTGATATGGATGTTGAGGAAATTAATTTTGATATGGTATTTGACTTTGTTGAGGTGTGAATAGATCCATCCCATAGTTCACCAAGTGTGGATTCAACATGTTCATATTTGATATGTATGTACTTGGTATGTTCATGTTTGACATGTATTGACTTGGTGAGATAACGTTGTTTTGATGAAGACTCATGCTTTGATCATTTGATTGATAGACTTGTAAATTTTGACATTGATTAACATCTATCATATGACAAGGTATTATTAAGATTTGACTATGTATACCCACATTTGTTATGTCATTAAAGCTTGTAGGATATATATTGACCCTATGTATGAATTGTAGGGAAGTGAGTTTGGATAGTTGAATGGCATCATCATGTTTTCAAGATTGAATTTTCAAGACCTATAGGATAAATGTTTGAATGATGAAGGAATGTATTAATCCTAGGAGAGGTCAAATACCAATAACCTTGTTGAATATCTTTGATCGTTTTCAAATTTTACTAATGATAAAACTTTGATGGATTTAAGGATCAATATTTGAATGATTTTATGGATGAGTGAAGGATGTGAAACTTTTGATTTTGACTACACTTAGGATTTGATTGATTGATTGGATTTTATGTTTTGATGATGATAAAGAACTTACTACTTTTGGAGTAGACTTGTGACTCCAAAGTGAGTTTCTCGAAAATGATTTTGCTAATTCAAACTAAACATCTTGAAAAAAGATCGTTTCCAAGTATAAGGCTAAATTAGTTAATATGATAAAGAATTCAATCCTAAATGATTTATGTCCAAATGTTAAGTTGTTTGTTTTGAGATGAGATGTGTTGATCTTTGATTTTGAATGAATATGATATCTTTGTTTCCAAATGACAACCTAAGATATTTTTTGACAATTTTCCAAGTGAATTTGATCAAGAACCTTCTTTGATGTTTGAATGTTTGATGGATAACAATGATTTGGTCCAATGATAACCCAAAAATTGTTTTGATAAAAAAATATTGAGCATAAATTTTCTTGTTTGTTTGTTTGAAGCAAGTGACACAAGTAGTTTTGAATGTTTCTTTTAGGTTCAGTTTTTGAAATATGATTTAATCTTTTGTTCTTTTTACCACACAAAGATCTTGATTGTGTGTTTTCTAACACTAAGATGTCTAAAAGAATATTGTTTTCCACATTATCAACAACCAAAGTTATCTTGCAAGGGTCAAGTGTCACATTTATCAAACCAATAGGGGTCCACAAACTATTGGTATTGCTCTCTACTTTCTTATCTATTTGCTAGCATTTCTATTGTGTCTATATCTTGTGGTAAGGGTTCTCCTCTATGGCGGGGTTTACTTTTATCACCATTGTGTCTACTTTACTTTGTGTCTACTTTATTTGGTGTCTATTATTTTCTCTATCTATCTAGCGGTCTGTGGAGGTGGGAACACCAAAATGGGGGTTTGAATGTGGCAAGCCCCAAAACCGCCCTAATATTTTTCTTCATCCTTCTTGTGTGCAAGTTGTTCGTGAGGAGCTTGTTGGAGGTTTTGTGAGCATAGGACCTCTTGTAAGTTAATATCTCTTTTTTCTTGTAAATTATTCTTCTTGTTGTCTTTTCTACACATTCTTATTTTCTATTAAGTCGCTAGATTAAATAAACTTCAGATTATGAGTAGTTAGTAGATTCCCTAAGTTTTGTACAAAAGGTTTGGTTCTCTATCATATGAGTCGCCAACACATCCTTGAGACAATAGCACACTGCATTGTCATCCCACTCCTGCATAAACGTCCTTTGGTTGAGAGCTTCTTCTTTTGTCTCAAAAATATCTGCAATCTGATCTTTCGGTCCTTGAAGTTGTCTATCTGTAATTAGTCTTGAAACTTTGCTTTTAATATGTTTTTTGCAATCTCTTTCATCTTAGTCTTGAGGTAGTCTTGAGGTGATCGAGGTAAATGCGCTCCCTTTAGACACTTTTTGTCTTGGGACTTGGGAGTAGTGAATCCCATCCTTCACAAAATATAACCCTAATAATTGTCACTAAGGTAAGTTTAATTGGTCGCAATAACCTTTGTATATCTTATTCAAATACTTTGCACATGTATCTATAAATAAAAATAATAATATAATCCCTTAACATAATTTATCTTTAGACTCTTTAACATTTGCATTGCATAAACATGTTGTAAATGATTCATATTTAATGTGAAAAAATGATTTCACTTAAACATTTTTCCTTGTTTATAGGAAAAAATCATAAACAACAACGTATTAATCTACTTCTACTTCATTCACTACTGGTGAATAATTTTGATGATTTAAAAATGGGTATGAAAGGTCAAGATTCTTATTGATTGATGCTTTATTGGAAACAAAGTCATATCCAACCATCACAAGAAAATAACTATAAATAACAACAAAGGTATGATGCAAAATAAACACTTTTTCTTAATAATCCTTCTTTGAACTCATTGATATTCATCTACAACAAGTAAGAGACCATTACATAGCTTAGGTATGCAATAGATTTAAATGTTATGACACTTTCAAATACCTATTATAGTGACACTAAGAAATTTGGTGGAAGAAATTTTATAATCAAAGGTCATGTCACACCTCTTTACTCCAAAAACATTCTATAATATCAATTATTAGCAAAGGAGGTTAGTGTTAAACTCATTTTCTATAATAGCTACCTCTTTACAACTTAGAGAGCAGCTTTAATGGTGGATACACTATCAAATATTGAAACTCTAGATTACTCTACATTGTGGCCATCAAAACCCAAAAAACCAACCCATTAAATGAATGAAGAACTTGTTTATATAGTCTAGTGTAGAAAAATGTATCCTTTTACATTTTCACACTTAATTTGGAATTAATGTTAATTTGGACTTAATTGTGTCTTATTTTGGTTTTGTAAAGTGTACCCTTTAAACTTTCACACCTATTTAGGGCTCCATTAATTAATTGAGCTTATTTTGCCTTAATTGGCCTCTTAATTCATTTACCAAGCCTATTTAATTACATTTTTCGAAGAGGAAACCCGATATTCATTAATGCCTTAACATAACACTTCTCATTAAGTAATGTGTGTCCTAGGTTTAGGGACCTAGGACCCATTCAACCATGGGCGAATGGGTCCTCCCTTAGACCCAGGACCTAAATTTAAATTATGTTTTTGGTGGTATTTTAACATATTCAAATTTCAGCTTGTGATATTTGAATTTTAGGAAATTAAGGATACATATCTATAAATATAAGGTTATTTCATCATTTCAAATCCTAGATAAAAAGAAATTCAAGAACCTAGCAAGTTTGTGAAATTTCAAGAGCAATTCAAAGGCATTAAAGAGAAAATTTATTGGAGACTTATTGTAGCAATCAAAATCCAATTTTCATGTCAAAGTCTTCTTGCATCATGCATGTTTTTGGAGCTAATATGATGATGTAGGTTTCATGATCCATTCAAGCATTCAGTCAAGATTCAAGGTTCAAGACCCACATCCATTTAATCCATTCCATGCAAGTTGTAGATTTACATTCCAAGGTTTATTCAATGGTTTGGTGAGTTGTGACATTGAGTTGTTTATTCATCATTCCTTTTATGTTATTTTATCATTTCAAGGTTTGATTACCAAAATGAGGTTTGACCAAGGCAAACCCCCATTTACCAAAAATAAAACTTTTTTTTCCTCTTGATTTGTGATTGCAGATTTAGGTGGAAGAAATCTTGAAAATCTCTTGAAGATCAAAATTGGAGAACTCGTCAAAGTTGCAAAAAGTTGTCATAAAAGTTATCATCTCACGGAAACTCACTTGTAGAATTTATTTCTGAATTTTCGAACCTGAAATTTGGACAAATTGGAAGATTTAGATTTGTAGTAGAGGCTCCTAAAAGTTGCAAAAAAAACCCTAACTTAATACCCATTCACCCTTGGGCGAATGAGTCTGAGATCAGCTTCTGAAACTAACTTTTGGTGAAAGGTACATTCAGATCTGCCTCTCTCCAATCTGCATTTCATTTCCGGTTTTATTAGTATTGAGCTTAATCTTGTTATCCAAGTGTTAGATTGCAATTTGCTGTTGATTTACTATTTTTGTTTTTTCTCCCCTAAGTGTTGTTTGGCCAGGACCCTCGTCCTGATACAAAAAGGAAATTTGTAGATTCACACTTTGACTTGATTCACCTAAGGGTTGATAATCATTTTATTGTGTGGATCTAATTTCCTAATGAATTGAGGAAGAATAGGTCCATCATACCTCACCATCTCTCATCCGACCTATTTTTCTTTTATTTCATATAGAATGGTCGCTTCATAAATCAAGTATTGAAGGAGAAGACATACAAATTTTATTTTGTAGAGATCACCCATGCCCTAGCCACCATTTTTCATAAATGTTATGTATTATAATTTCCTTTTTAGGAACTAAAAAATCTAGAAAAATAAGAAAATAAACCTTTAAATCCATTCACCATTCCTTTGAATATCAATGGCATGTGACGTATTATGCAATAATGAGTAAATCACTTGAAAATTCCATTGGAAGAATAACATGTAAATGACATGTTAGTCATTGGGATTTGTAACAATAAATATGGTTTGGGATGGGTGCAAAATCTTTCCTTTATATCCACACAAACCTACATATAGAATGATTTCTAGGTGTTTTCAAATTAAATCTGGTAGTTTTGGAGTCAAATTAGGTCATTAATGGGCCTCTAAACTATCTAGAAGGGTAGGTGGGAGACATAGTGAGAAATGGTAGGAGTTTTGGACTAAGGATTGAAGTGTCAAGGAATCAAGGATAGCTAGGAAATAGTACCAAAAGGGATGAGGAAAGGAGGAAGGCCAACAAGGAAACTCTAACAACAAAAAATATTTTAGGATGTCAAGATTGGGGTTTGGGATGGAGCTTAACTTGGTATTGAGTTAAAGGGAGGCTAAAAGAATGACTTTGAAGGACTTCAAAATGTAATTGGTGGAGCATTTGAATTTCAAGGATAAGTGAAAAAAGGGAACCCAAATAATGAATGACTGAAATTCCAACTCTAAAAGAACTAAAAAAATTGTGGTGCAATGGATCAAATTTCAAGGAGTGGGGTTGCAATAGAATGGGTACCCAAGGAATGGAAGGATGAGGAAGTCCAAAAGTCTAATTAATTGGTTAATTTTTATATCAGTCATTGCCTTAAGGTAAACCACAAGTTCAAAGCCCAAGGGAAAGGTAGATGGTATGTAATTTTCACCACTACAGTTACATAACATACAAGAATTTGAATGAAATTTTTGTATGTAATAGTAAACAAAAAAATTCATAGGATTAACCTAGGCTAATTAAATAAATGTAATAAATTAAGCATAATTAACCTAGTTTAACTAAAAATATGTTTGAATGATAAATAAAACAATGTTCTTACTATTTTAAGTTATGCAAATACAAAAATTAGGGTAATTAAGTATATAACAAAATAATGTATTCAATATTATTTAGATTTAAATATGATATACCTTGGAATCGGGAATAATGAATCTCAAATTAGTAAATGACATAGAATCAAAATATTATGTTCTCTATCAGAGTGCAAGTCATGAATTTGAGATGAAGCCATAGTTGTACATAGGTCCTTTGAGTTCAAACCTTTCTTTTCACACAATGATGTTCTAATTGTTTTCTTACCTAAAGGATAAGTTTTTTGTGTTGCCTTGCCTAAAGATCTAGGGACTAGTGGTATTTTGAAATACCCTAAAAGGGTTTTTTATTTCATCACAAGGAGAAAATGTATCCTAGATCAAGCCCTAAAGCATACAAAGAAAAAATAACAAGGGTCATAACATTTATATTTCTTACTCATTTTAATGTATCAAATTGAAACATGTTGCTAGTAATTGCTTCTAATACTATTGGATTATAGAGAACATGTGAATTCCTCGATTATTAGGATTGAATGAATTGAATTCCTTTAATACTAACACATCATCATTTTTTATTAAATGTGTGCTTAGTAAACTCAAGGTGGGAGGATAAGGGCCATTCAACCAAATTTAAATTATATGACCACACATCTTCCTATGAGACCATGAAAGTGTCCCATAATAGGAAATAGTCGAATCTAAGTGACTAAAAAATAAAAGGAGGTAGGTGAATAAATGAATGTCATATACATGAAAATAAGAATAATTTATAAAAATGTGTGTATAGTGATAGGTTAGGAATAAATTTATATGGATATATATGTGTATGTAGAATAAAATGCTAGGAGGGCCTAACTTTTGTGCAGTCTCACAACACACCCCATTTTGATTTTGGAAAAATAAGGACCCCTATTTTTGGCTTAGGTCTAGCTTGCCCTGCAATATCAATAATTTATCCAAGTCCACCAAAACCTCATATTCAATTAACCTAATGGTCAAAACACTTGAAAATTTCTCATAAATTCAAAATCTAAAATTTGGTATTTCCAATGGTTGAGATTTCATCACGGATGGAAAGAACTATTGGAGTGCAATTAACACTGAGAAGGGGGGGTTAATCAGTGTTAATGAACTAATCAAATCTTTTTAAGACTTTTAACAATAATTTGATCATGAATGTACTTATGCTGAAAAATATAAATGAATTAAAAATGAAGCAAATATTTTTAAAAGATTGACACAAAATTTGTCTTGAGTGGAAACCCTCCCAAGGAATAAAACCACTCGAATATGGCCTCACTGGCCTTATCTAAAAAAATATTCTTTGTACAAAGCCTCACTGGCAAATTTGTCTCACTGACAATGGTGCTATCTCACTGATAGTCTTATTGTGCTATTTCACTGATAGTCTTTTGAAATGTACAAGTATGAAAGTAGTATAAATACAGAGTTGATCTTTGTTTCATTAATCACATACTCTGTTTTGCAATTACCTCAGAATTAGAGTTACAAAGTTCCAAGCCTCAAAACAATATATTTCCCTTCAGTAAAATATAATTTGTGCCTTTCAAAACCTCTCATCCATCTCATTGAATGAGCAAATACAAATTATATATAAGTTCTCTATTTTGAAAAAGAATATGTTTGAAAACTATATGAACAACTGTCATATGAAGACCAAAACTAAAAAAATGCCTTTGCCAGATGTTCTAACTATAAACCATCAAATAAAACTTGTCAAGAATGTATTAACAACAAACAAAATATAACTGCCATATAGTTTGTTGAGCTGACACAGCATAACTAATCCAAAAATGATAGACTCATAGCAAAACTCAAGAACAAAATAATAGGGTTTACTAATGAACAAAAACATTTGATACTCTATAAACAAACACCCTTATAGCAGACCCAAATCAAGTTCTTTTTGGAACAAAGATATACAAATCTATTAAGGAGTAATCAAAAACTTGTTTACAATTCTCTTTCAAAAATGAAACTTCCAGAGACCCATGGGTAAAAACTTAACACAAAATGCTATCTCAAACAACAACAGGCCCGACCAAGAACGGTTTTTGTTTCCTTTAAACTAAACTTTGAAATTTAAAAAAAAATGCTATTCTACACAAACCCTTTATTAAGAAGAGCATAAGTTAAACAAATGAACTTGCAATTGACTAACAATAGATTTAATCAAGATAAACACCGAGCCCAAACAATTCAAAGATCCCAAAACACAGAAAACACAAAGAAGCATAATAAGGAATACACTTGTTGTCGGCACAACCAGAAGAACTCATTGTTGCTCTTTACATACTCCTTGTTTCCTTGCAAACCAAACAATCGACCCTCTAAAACAAGTTGTGCTTACCACTGCCGCCATGACTAGGGTATCAAACCCTATCTAACAAAGAATGAATCAAATATCAACACACATCGAAGTCTCACAAAGTTTCTACATTTTGACATAATGACTTTTGAAGTCTAGGTATTATGATGGGAATAATTTCCCATTCAAGTCAAACAAATAATGACCACCGACAACCCAAAGATTCTTTTAATCTTACCTTTATAAAACTTTATTATTACCTTCTTTCATCATGAGCTTTTGAATAAAATCACTTTGCCACCCCTTTCCTTTTTGTTCAAATATTTCCTCACAATGATGTTGCCTTGTAAAAGAAATATAGTGTGTCAATATGCCCCATAATATTTGGAGAACAATATTTCTTTATGATATATGTAACAATGTCTCATTTTAGAATAAAACCTATATCACTGCACTTCAGTAAAGATGTCGATAGATATGCAAATGAACGTTACAATACCAAATGCAAGATAAGGATCAGCATAGATATATAAACACATGCAAAACTGAAGAGAATCACCATGTGCACAACCTGTAATATCAACCTTAGTGTATTGAAATTAATGCCAAACAATACTGAGGGACAAAAAACTCCCCCTTTGGCATTGATGTCAAACACAAAGCTATAATATACCTGGTCTGAACATGATTATTGCATGGAGTACATACCCATCTCACCCTGTCACATAGCAAAGAAACCATCAGATACAATTGAAGACTGAGTAATCAAAGCATATCATCATAAATATTGCATACCACTGTTAAACATAACACTACCAAAAAATGCAAGTTGAACTGTACATAGCATGAAATCTGAACATCACATATCAAAAACAAATTCTTGTGCCAAAATCTCCCCCTTTTGACACAATGCCAAAGACAGTTGTACTTTGAAATGCCAAAACAAACTAAGGGACAAAGGAATATACAAGAACTGCTCCCCCTGACTCCATGCGCTGGAGTTAACATGGAAGAGAACTAATAGAGACAACTCCAAGCTTGTCTCTAAGCATTTCAAACTGAGCTTTAGGAAGGGGTTTGGTAAAGATATCAACCACCTAATCATTAGATGCCACAAAATCTAGTATAACTTCATTTGCCAACACCTTTTCACGTAGAAAATGATACCTTATATTAATATGTTTAGTTTGAGAATGTTGTACAGGATTTTTGGAGATATTAATAGTACTTGTATTATCACATAAAATGTGAACAAGCCTAACAACATTAACCTATATGTCCTTCAAGGTCTGAACCATCCAAAGCACCTGTGTACAATAGGTAGTAGCTATTATATATTCATCCTCAATAGTTGACAAGGATACTGAATCCTGCTTCTTGCTATGCCAGGCTATTAATCTACCTCCAAGATAGAAAGCACCACCTGAAGTGCTTCTCCTCTCATCAATATTTCCAGCCCAGTCAGCATCAGTGTAAGCAACCAAAGTAAAATTGCCATGTTTAGGATACCACAAACCAAAATCTTGTGTCCCAGCAACATACTTAAAAAAAAATTTACTGCATTCAAATGTGACAACTTAGGTGCATATTGAAAACATGAAACTAGACATACAACATGCATAATATCAGGCCTTGTGGCAGCCAGATATAGAAGACTACCAATCATGGATCTATACATAGTATGATCTACATTAGGTTGATCAATGTCCTTTGAAATTTTACAGTTAGTTTCCATAGGAGTCCCAACTGGTTTACAATCAACCATCTAAAACTTTGTCAACATTTATTTAGCATATTTGTTTTGTGAGATAAATATTCCTTTATCAGGTTGACTAACTTGAAGACCCAAAAAGAAAGAAAGTTCACCAATCATTGACATTTCAAATTTAGATTTCATGATTGCTGGAAATTCAGAGCACAAAGCATCATTATTACTGCCAAATATAATATCATCAATGTAAACAACAACTATAATACTATCATCTTTCACTTTGAAGTATAAATTGTTGTCTACTACACCTTTTGAAAAACCCCACTCATGTAAATAGGTGTCCAACTTTGAATACCAGGCTCTAGGAGCCTGTTTCAGACCACAGAGGGCCTTTTTCAACCTGTATACATAACATTCTTTACCTGCAACAACAAAGCCTTCAGGTTGTTCCATATAAACTTCTTCTGTCAAGTCACCATTGAGAAAAGCAATTTTAACATCCATTTGGAATACTTTAAAACCTTTATACAGAGAGTAAGCTAGAAACATTCTAATTGCTTCCAACCTAGCCACAGGAGCAAAAGTTTCATCAAAGTCCAATCCTTCAACTTGAGAATAACCTTTACAAACTAATCTAGCTTTATTTCTGACTATATTCCCTTGTTCATCCATCTTGTTCCTAAATACCCATTTTGCACCAATGACATTTTTATTTGTAGGTCTAGGAACTAGTTCCCCAAGTTTTTTTTTTCTCAATTTGTGCAAGTTCTTCATGCATAGCCTTAACCCAACAACTATCACAACTAGCTTCAGAATATGTCTTAGGCTCTATTTCTGAAATCAAAGATAAATAAACTTGTTCACCTTTATCTTTTGTACCTAAAAGTTTCCTTCTAGTTTGAACTCCCTTTGACACATCACTAATAATCTGATCAGAAGGATGTTTCTTTTTCATTAGCCCAGAAGACAACTGAGAAGAAGGTTCAACAATATCATCAACCAAAATTTATTCAGTGGATTGCATAGGATCTGTTGAACTTGAAGGTTCATTGTGATCTTTCAGATCTACATTAGATGTCTGCACAATAAAATCACTATTGTCATCAAGTTTCTCTTGTTGTTCACAATTTTGTAAGGTTTCATCAACCTTAACATTGGCATTTTCCACAATTTTTCTTAATCTTTTATTGTAACACCTATATGCTTTATTGTGTGTAGAATATCCCAAAAATATACCCTCATCACTCCTTGACTCAAAACTTCCAATGCTATCATTATCTTTCTTAATAAAACACTTGCTGCCAATTATTTTGAAATATCCTACATTAGTAGTCCTACCATACCATAATTCATATGGTGTATGTTGTGTTTTAGTTCTTATCTGAACTCTATTCAGAATGTAAACAATTGTATGCACTGCTTCTTTCCAGTATTTGTTTGACAAAGCTGCATCATGCAACATAGCTCTTGCCATTTCCTTCATTGTTCAATTTTTGCGTTCAGCAACACCATTTTGTTGTGGTGTTCTAGAGGTTGAATATTTCCTTTTTATTCCATGATCTTCACAATAATCAAAAAACTCTTGTGAGGTAAATTCACCTCCTCTATCTGACCTAAGACATTTGATTTTGAGATCAGATTCATTTTCAACCAACTTTCTAAAAAATTTAAATTTATGAAAAGCTTCTCCTTTATGTACCAAAAATGTTACCCAAGTCATACGAGTATCATCGTCTATAAACAGCATGAAATACCTCTCATTGTTTAAGGACTTAGTCCTTGTTGGTCCACATAGATCAGTGTGAACAAGTTGCAGAGGTCTGATTGATGTATATTCTTTAGTTTTGAAACTTGCTCTAGCTTGTTTTCCTTCTTGAAATTCTTTGCAAATTTGATTATCTGGTTTAGATATGATAGGCATGTTTCTAACATTTTGATTTTTACTTATCTTTACCAGATTATTATAGTTAATATGGCCAAATCTTCTATGCCATAATTTAGACTCATCAACTTGACTCATGAAACAAACATTACTTTCCTGTTTATTATTTGAGCTTTCTTGCAGGTAACATACATTACCATTTGTTTTGTACCCTGGCTACTGTTTTACCAGATTTCTTTTGAATCTCGCACCTTAAATCAAAGAACTTTATTTCAAAGCCATTGTCACAAATTTGGCTTACACTCAAAAGATTGTGAGTTAGCCCTTCCAAATAGTAAACATCATTGGCAGGGATTTCATTTTCAAGCAAAATAGTACCTTTTCCCACTATAGGAATACAATGATCATTCCCAAACTTAACAAAACCACCATAATAGTCTTCATAATCTACAAACTTGTTTCTCTCACCAATCATATGATGAGAGCAGCCGCTATCAAGAACCCAAAAAATTCTCTTAACAGAGTGAAAGTCTGTTTCAACTATCAAGGCTTTAACATCTTTAGGCCTCCAAACAAGTTTAATTCCATTAGCTTTGCTTGATTGTATTTTTAAACCAGATTTACAAAATGTTGCTATATGACCTACTTCTTTGCATTTATAACATTGAAGATTAATAAGGAATTTATAGAGATTTCCATTAACAATATTATAACTTCTCTTAGAAAAAACTTTGCAAATGCTAGCCTTATGACCAAATTGTTTACAATTGAAACAATAACCATTGAAACTAGGATTATCGTCAGAAATCTTACCTTTTCCTTTACCATCATGATTTGAACATTGACCCTCATCAGAACAAGCAAGTTGATTTCTCAACTTAACAACTTCTGCTTCCAAAGAGCAGCATCTATCCTCCTTATGTTTCAATTTTTCTTGAGTTATCTCAAGAATTTTCCTAGCTTCTTCTCCTTTAAGAGTCAAATCAGAAATCATTTATAAATTTTCTTGATCTTTATCTTTCAAGATAACTGCTTCTTTTCTCAATTTTTAAATTTCTTTGGGAGCATATTTCAATTCTCCCTCAAGATCAATTTTTGATTCAGAATTAGATTCATCTTCCTTTACAGGAACAACTTCAACCATAAATAATATTTCTTCAGTTTCATCACAAGATTCAATTGATTCACTATCAATTACATCAACATAAAGACTTTTTTTCTTTTTGAAAGTATTTTTCTTTTTAAAATTAAATTGCTTCTTCTTTGAAAATCTTTTATTGTTTTCATCATCACTTTCAAGATCTTTATTAGGACAATTTGCAACATAGTGTCCTATCTTTCCATAATTAAAACATTTAAAGGGTAATTTCCCTTTATATTTTCCTGATCCTCTTTTTAGTTTGCTTACAAAAGAGGATTATGTTTCATCTAAAACATCAGCCTCAACTTTAAAGAAAAATTCCTTACTACCAGAGTTATGTTTATTCAATCTCATCTCATAAGCAGTTAAGAAACCATGGAGATCATCAAGAGTTACCTTATTAATGTCTCTTTCTTCAACTGCTGCAATCTTTGGATCAAACTTAGAGGGTAAAGACCTCAGAAAATTTTGAACAACAAGATTTTCAGGAAGGTTTTCTCCAAACCCTCTGATTGCATTTACACTTTCTTGAATCTTCAAGAAAAAATCAGCAATCTTTTCATCACCACCAATTTTTAGACTGTCAAATATAAATCTATAGTTCTAAAGTTTTTCTTCTTTAACTTTCTCATCACCTTCATAGATGGTGGATAATTTATCCCATATGGCTTTTTCATTCTTACAATCCATTATTTTTTTCAAGACATCATTAGTGAGTCCACAACAAATAGCATTTTCAGCCTTTGCATTGCAATCATATGCACGTTTTTTATCAACATCAGAAGGGGTTGATGTAGCAGTATATGCATTTTATACTACTGCTCACACATCATATCCTAGAGAGTTGATATGTTTTTTCATCCTAAACTTCCAGAAAGCATAACCAGTACTATAAAAAAGTGGTGCCTTGGTTGTCGATAAACCTTCTTGAGTTGCCATTAGCACTCCTAAACTGAAACCCCTAGTTGACTCAACAACAAGGTTTGGCTCTGATACCAATTGTTGGAGTGCAGTTAACACTGAGAGGGGGGGTGAATCAGTGTTAATGAACTAATCAAATATTTTTAAGACTTTTAACAATAATTTGATCATGAATGTACTTATGCTGAAAATATAAATGAATAAACAATGAAGCAAATATTTTTAAAAGATTGACACAAAATTTGTTTTGAGTGAAAACCCTCCTAGGGAATAAAACCACTTGAATATGGCCTCACTGGCCTTATCTAAAAATATATTCTTTGTACAAAGCCTCACTGGCAAATTTGTCTCACTGACAATGGTGCTATCTCTGATAGTCTTTTGAAATGTACAAGTATGAAAGTAGCATAAATACAGAGTTGATCTTTGTTTCATTAATCACATACTCTATTCTGCAATGACCTCAGAGTTAGAGTTACAAAGTTCCAATCCTCAAAACAATATATTGCCCTTCAGTAAGATATAATATGTGCCTTTCAAAACCTCTCATCCATCTCATTGAATGAGCAAATACAAATTATATATAAGTTCTCTGTTTTGAAAAAGACTCTATTTGAAAACTATATGAACAACTGCCATATGAAGACCAAGACTGAAAAACTGCCTTTGCCAGATGTTCCAACTATAAACCATTGAATAAAACTTTTCAAGAATGTATTAACAACAAACAACATATAACTGTCATATAGTTTGTTGAGCCGACATAGCATAACTAATCTAAAAATGATAGACTCGCAACAAAATTCAAGAACAAAATAGCAGGGTTTACTAATGAACAAAAACATTTGATACTCTATAAACAAACACCCTTACAGTAGACCCAAATCAGGTTCTTTTTGGAACAAAGATATATAGATCTATTAAGGAGTAATCAAAAACTTGTTTACAATTCTCTTTCAAAAATGAAACTGCCAGAGACCCGTGGGTAAAAACTTAACACAAAATGCTATCTCAAACAACAACAGGCCCGACCAAGAATGGTTTTTGTTTCCTTTAAACTAAACTTTGAAATAAAAACAAAACACTATTCTACACAAACCCTTTATTAAGAAGAGCATAAGTTACACAAATGAACTTGCAACTGACTAACAATAGATTTAATCAAGATAAACACCGAGCCCAAACAATTCAAAGATCCCAAAACACAAAAAACACAAAGAAGCATAATAAGGAATACACCCGTTGTTGGCACAACTAGAAGAACTCGCTGTTGCTCTTTACATACTCCTTGTTTCCTTGCAAACCAAATAGCCAACCCTCTGAAACAAGCTGTGCTTACCACTGCCACCATAACTAGGGTATCAAACCCTATCTAACAAAGAATGAATCAAATATCAATGCACATCAAAGTCTCACAAAGTTTCTACATTTCAACATAATGACTTTTGAAATCTAGGTATTATGATGGGAATAATTTCCCATTCAAGTCAAACAAATAATGACCACCGATAGCCCAAAGATTCTTTTAATCTTACCTTTATAAAACTTTATTATTACCTTCTTTCATCATGAGCTTTTGAATAAAGTCAATTTTCCACCCCTTTCCTTTTTGTTCAAAGATATCCTCACAATGATGTTGCCTTGTAAAAGAAATATAGTGTGTCGATATGCCCCATAACATTTGGAGAACAATATTTCTTTATGATATATGTAACAATGTCTCATTTTAGAATAAAACCTATATCACTACACTTCAGTAAAGATGCTGATAGATATGCAAATGAACATTACAATACCAAATGCAAGATGAGGATCAGCATAGATATATAAACACATGCAAAACTAAAGAGAATCACCATGTGCACAACCTGTAATATCAACCTTAGTGTATTGACATTAATGCCAAACAATACTGAGGGACAACAAGAACATGGGTTACTTTTCAAAAAAATTGAAAATACTCAAAAAAAAAGCAAGTTATGGCTCAAGGTTTTTTTTTGTGTTACAGGAAGAGATTGTGCATTTTCATCTAAAAAACCCAAAAATTACATTTGGGGTCCAAAACCCAAAATTTGAAATAACCTGAAATTTGCAAAAACCTGAAATTTGAAAAGACAGTTTCAGTAAAATAGCGATATCTCCCTCGTTTCGTAATGAAATTTAAAAACTAAAAATGAGTTGGAAAGTTGAGAAGACAAGGAACAAAACCTATAAATCCTTTGAGATAGTTTTCCAAAACAAAAAACTGGAAATGAATGTTTAAAACGGGAACAAATTTCATTTTTACGAGAATACGACTTATAAATGAACTTTTTATTATGAAAAAATAATACAGTTTAATTCTAAAGTCATGAATTTAAATGAACATGTCAATTAATTTTATAAATGACTTGATATTTGATAAAGTTAAATTGTTCATTTTGTAGGTAATTTAAATTGTTGCTAACGATGACTAGTGGCTGACATCACCCGTGCGATGATTTAATCTACTACCATTAATTTTTTAGGATGAATCTTGACCATTGATCATTTTTAATGGATCTTATGAATGATATATTTTATAAATAGCTCAAAAGGGTTCATTTTAAAGGGGGAGACAAAAAAAAGAGCTATAAGAGCTCACGATTAAATCTTTTATAGAAAGCAATTGAGTGATTTGAAATCCCTTCTAGAAATCAAACTAGGTCTGGAAATTGGTGATAATTATGGGGAATTTAATTGGAAGATTTCCAATTCTTTTTCACTTCATGGTTTCCTTCAGCTTGGACAGTGAATTTTTTTGTTTATACTTGCAAAGATTGTAAATATGATGTCAAATGAAGGTCATTCTTGATTATAAATCATATATGACTGTACACTTATCATTTTCTTTTGAAATATCAAGTGTTGTGTTGGATTCAAGTGCATTTGAAGTATTTATTTGGAATGATAAGCTTTCCTTAGAAGATTTGCACCATTTATGTGTAATTGTGACAGGGTCTGGTCAAGTATAGGTTAGTAAATGATATTTTTTTACAGTTTTGAAGTATATTTGTGCAAAATCACTGTGAACTTGGATTCTCTAACCATTTCTCTTTCTCAACCTTTCTGTTTTTTTCATTTTATCTTGAGGTTTGAAATCCCTAAAATTCATAGATTTTAAAGCATCATAAATAATAAATTTGATGATAAGTGTTATGTGACCTTTTTTTCCCAAGAGAAGAGAAATATATAAATAACCCTTTAAAATTAAAAAGGAGATATAAAATAAAGGATGTTATGATCCTTTGGTTAAAAGAGAGATTAGCAAAGAATATATGCATAAACATTCTTTAAAAAAGGAAAGAATAATTATTTATTTAAGTAAATAATTATTAAAAGGAAACCTTTTGTGAAAGGGTGTGATGGTTTGGAAACCACCACTTAAAAGGATATATAAATCATTCATGTGAGACATGGAAAGGGCATTCAAGGATGGAGAACATTCAAGGAGAAAAGAGAAAAATGAAAGAGGAACTAGAAAAGGGCACAAAAGAGTGAAGGTTAGGGTCTAGGTGGTTGGAGAAGGGGCACACAGGGGTTTGTCCAACTCGGGGTACAAAGTACACCCGAGAGTGTCCTGGGCAGGATTGTGTTTATGTTGTAAAGACAGGTTGGTTCTATGCAAGAACCGGTTCCTCTAGGGGTGTTTGTGCCAGGAAACAGTCTAGGTCCATAACCATTCCTCTAAGTATCGGATTTCCTCTAAGTGTTGGATAGTAGCCTTTTCATGACTTTAAGATAAGTATTGAGAACCATTGATTCAATAATATTGAGAATATTGTCTATATGATTTGGTGTTAATATGATTAATCTATGTGGAGGTGTTCTTCCATTTACTATGTTGATTATTTAATTGTCACATGTTTGTAGCTTACATTAATTATTTACATTTGATTTGATAATATTGCATATTATAAATTATACTAACTATAATATTTGTTATATTAAATATGTTGCTAATACTAAATAATCATAAGAGGAAAAGTGACATCACATTTGATATCAGAGCCTAATGATTTGGCCTTCCTATCTCTAAATTTTTTCATGTACTTTTAATTTTCATATTAACTAGCTTTTAATAAACTCCACATATATTTCTAACATTATACATTTGTTGTAATCTATAAAGTTTGTTGATATGCTCATATGGGTTCCTTCGTTAATAATATTGAAAAACTTGAAGCATATATCGATATGCATATCCATGTTTAAGAGTTTATTCAAGGTTAATATTTCTTTAGAACTACCTTTTAAGAATAAAAATTATACATTCAAATAAAACATTGACCTATAAATTCATAATCTTCTTAAATTTACAGAGATTTAAAATAAAATTATTTAAACATATCTATAATGTAATGGCTCAATCAAGAATGAAGCAATTAGCATAGAATTAGCCTTCATTTACTAAGTGACTTTGGTAACAACTACAACGTCTGACAAAAATCTTGTCTTTATGCTTTGATGGATGTCATATGAGATGTAGCTATCATTACACAAACCTCTGAAAGAGAATAAACCAATGACCAATTAAGAATTAAATTAAACTATTCAAGAAGGTATTTTTATAGTTTTTCATGAACTCAAAAAAAAATGACACTTTAATAAAATATAAATAATTAGAGTTAAATAAATGAATTTAGTTGAAATTTGTAAATAGAAATAATATTTATATTAATGGTCATGGATAAACAATATTATAAATTTGATGTTGTAATAGTTATAATGGTGCAATATAAAGATGTAATCAAAAGAATACAAAATGACCTTAAATATTAAATTAGTATTTTTGTTTAGATTTTGAGGTTGTGAATCTTGCTTGCATTATCTATGTTTTAATCTAACTTTTTATTGAGATTTTATTTATTTATTTATACCAAGAGGTTGATGTGTCTTAGTTTATTTAGAGATCTCTTATGAAACTTAGTCCCTTAGTGCAATATAAATATCAGTTGTGAGCATGTTCTATATATTTGTTGAGTTAAATTGGGTTGGAGCCATTGTTTAGGTAATATAATTTTGATTTGGAACTAAAGAACTAGAAATATGAGTCTAGTTGGAATTATTTACAATATGGATGGTGGATGATGGAATAAAGTATTAGATGTCAAAGATATCACTTAATGATCTTTATGGAGATGAGGTCCCAACTTTAGGGTAGTTCAATGAGCATATAAACCAATATTCTTATAATTTTTTGCAATAACAGTTAGTGATTTAGTATTTGTAATAAATTGCATATTCAAAAAATAGTTTTACTATCCTTGTTATTGTTATCACAAGGATTTGCACCTGCATGCAAAGTTGTAAAGCTCAACAATCCCGTGTAACATGGAAACACTTTCGAGCCTATGGGTTGCTCATAACAAAAGTGAATCTCCAAATAAAGCGCTGGTTCCCTATGATACCTCCTACAAACTACTTCTTTGATAGGAAAAATGATAGAAAGAAACTTGGAATTGAAACCTATCCTAGGAGGTGATGCACCAGACGTTCTAGATCTACTTGCTTATTCGAACTCACAATATTTTCAACAAATAAGCTTAAATATTTTCACAACCCAACTAAGCATGTAACACATAAGTATTTCATTGGAAATGGACTGAATTTAGAGCATGCATGAAGGAAAACAAAGTATTTTCACAACTTCAAACTACCAAAATCAGCTTACTCAATCCTTGACCTGCATTAACTATGTATCTTCCTACATCCATATTATTTGAATGAGACAAAATCAAAGGATTCTAAGAATGAATCAAAAAAATATCATCAAATCACTCATACACTATAACACAGAAAGTATTAAGAAGGAAAATGTTGCTTTCTTTATTGAAAATGAAGGAATTGCTGCTACAAGTGAATCAATCTGAGTTACAAGATCAACTTTTCTTTGCAGAATGTAAAGGAAAAGAAGTAAGAACTGGGGAAAAAAGACTAAGTATTTTCCTTATATACAATAAAGGGCTTCAAAAAGTCAAGAGGAGATAACTAAAGTTAAAATATCTAAACTTTAAATCTGATGTAAAAACTCCAATTATGTCTCACCATTTGCTCCATTTTTTGTTTGCATGATTTTGGGAAAAAGGGACTTCGATTAAATATTAAAGATAATCAATATAATTATTTTAATATTTAGCATATATGAGCTCTTTTTTTTTTTTACATTGCATGGTAAATATTATGGTAATAAAATATTACCTTTAATATTTAATTACATATTTTGTCTTATTTAAAATCATGCAAAGAAAAAAACTAAGTGTTTTTCACTTTAAAATTAAATGATAATATTGAGACTTAACTTTCAATTCCACCAATATGCATGTTGAATCATCTTTGGTCGTGCAAGCTTAAAAACTATGCAAAAAATGTCTCAAAACTAGAGCAAACTAAGTGATTAAGTGTCCAAAACTCCCCTTAAGTGATGGTCAACCCATGTGGGACCTCAAAACTAATGTAGAACTACCCCTTAAACTTTACAATCTTCCTAAAAAGGTGGATTTGTCTTTTTTCTTAGAAGTGATGATGACTTCTCAAAAAATATGAACTGAGTTGGTGAGAAATTTAAAGGGTTTTTTTGCTTCATTGTTTTATAAATTATATCCAAAAATCACAAAAACCCATATTGTAGTTTTCGAGATATGATTGAAACACGCGACCACTATTTGTTGCATCTTTTAAATCTGAGAAGACAACATGTTGGGATCAACCCTTGTGGGAGCCCACTTTACACCACATGCTAAAATTTTGAACATAATGAACTAGCCATGAAACATGTACCTGTACCTGATAAATCTTTGAATGTCTGGTTTTCTTATCTAATTTGCTCAAATGTCAAAATTCTACCTGATAAAACATTTGACAAGAAAGCAACAGCAAGGATCTTCAATGAAGGTGATTTAGTGTTCAAGTGGGATGAGCTCAAAAGCAGGCCTAGTAAACATACAAAGTTTGATGCTATGTGGGATGGCCCATATATCATAACAGAATGCAAACAGAATAATGCATTTCAGCTTTCAAAGCTAGATGGTGAAATACTTCCAATCCCAGTAAATGGGATTCACTTGAAGCAGTGCTACTAATTAGCAACATTTGTAGATGTATATAGTAGAGTAGTTTTTAGTTTCAGTTATGCTTTCAATAAGTTCCCCATGGTACGTTTCATTTCAGTTTTGTTTTGCTTTCAATAAAGTGCAGTTGTTGCATGTGGTTTTCAAACTCTGTCTTAAGCAAAGTTTCAGTAGTTTATTTTAGTTTGTTTGGTTTGTAGCTAAGTTACAAGTTTTTCTGAGTCAAAGCAGAGCAAGAATGGACTCCATTCCCAATGGATAAGCTATATACTGGTATGTGTTGTTTAGCAGGCAAACACTCCACAAAGGTCACCAAATTGTTACCTATTTTTTGCTACAACTCAAAACAGGTAAAGCTGAATTGAATTCATCATTGAAAGGTACAAAATTTTTGCTAACTATTTATTGCTGAGCAAATCTGATTACTTTTGAATTTTTAGTATTATTATGCAAGTAATTGTAACAGAAAAATCATAAAATTGCATAATGTTGTTTTTTTCATATCATAAAAACCAAAGTCCCACACAAGCCGTGGGAGTAACTTAATTTGATTTTCTTAATCAAATAATGAATACAAAGTAAGATGTGTACTACACTATTGAAGATAATATAAACATGAAGGAGGGGAATGATTCATCATTGCCTGTAATGATGAATCATTTTAACTCAATGTCTTCAAGATTGTTGTGTCTCCAATGCCTCAAGCTTCTTTCAACTCCAAGCTCCATGCATCTGCAAGATTGTAAAAGGATGGTGTTAGAGCAATGATAAATCACATCCTACTTCATGCCTACACTACCAATAGGAATGTAATATATATCCAATCAGGCATTCACCAGATGATTAAGTCATAAAAAGGTTGATATTCAAGGAGCATGAAGTTCAATAGAAGCTTTTAGCTTCAATTATTTTTGCTAACTTGTTTGTTTAAATGTGTAGGAAACAAGTATAATCAGATCATTTCAATCAACAGATATTGTTATGAGTGGTGAGAAATGTGGCTCCCACAAGGGTTGAACCCAACTCATATACAATAACATAGGACAGAAGTTTGGAATAAGACATCATCATTCTCATGAATGAAGAAAATCGAGCCTTATCTCAACACTTGTGAAAACAGTTTGAGCATGCATCCTATTGCTCATCATTCAGAGAAGCAATCAAAAACATCTTGAATGAGCAGCAACTGCATTTTTTTTGTCTCAGCTTCAGCTCTACTTTATTTTCACATTGCATTTCAATAAAGTATGGAGCCCTTTACATTGAAGGGTAAAACATAATATCAAAGGCCTTTAATATATTTCTAATAACTTTTAAAAAATACATTCATGGTCTATAAGAGTCTCAAGAGAAACAGGTGTGCATTCAATGAAAACAGTTCATCTACAAGAGGTGCATCAGGCAGTCAAAGGGTAAGAGTGAAGACCAAATCAAAATGATCATTTACAGATAATCCAACAAGCATATAAAAGTGTTCACCTACAGGAAGAGCCACAACAGATAAATGATGTTTGCACACAATAAATAGCTATAAGGGTGGAATGACAGGTATTCACAGAGAATGACAACTACAGGTTATGGAATGAGATATACAAATTGGCAGAGTTCCTTCAAAATATTCATTTGAATTCAGTGTTTGCCTCTTCAATTTCTGGTGTTTTGTTTCTTCTAAATGATTTGATGCAAATTTATTGTGTTTTAAATTTGAAACCTTTAAATTTATGTCTCATTTCCTGGATGCATGTACACAAAAGCAATTTTTTCACAAGTCATAGATTGTGTTAAGTTTATTTCTTCTCTTAGGTTATGAAACTTAGTTTCCTTCATAAAGAAAGATTAAACAAACCTTTTTGTGAAATTTGTATGTGATTAAGGTGCTCAAATTGAACTGTGTCAATAGATTTCTAAGAATATTAGTTGTGAAATAGCCTGCATAGTAGTTATCATTAGGTGCATCACCGTAGTTTAAATTTTAGTTTATGCATTCAATTCAAGCCTTCTTCCCTTTTCCATCAAAATTACAGTCAATCATTAGAAGATCATAAAGGAAGCCGGCCTATAATCTGGAGGTTAACTTTCAACATAGGGTACCCACAACCTGAAAGTTTTCCCATGTTACACAGGATTGCAAAGCATCTTTGCTTTCGCATTCAGGTGCACTCTTGTTGATAACAGTTATGACTAGTTAAAATCACCACATTATCATGTTTAGTGTAATTAAATTGTGGGCCCATAACCCACAGGTATTTGGATTCACATCTTAAACTTAAAAAACTAACATTGTGTTTGGAACAAGTTGGTGAGAATAACACCACGTTGTTATAACATATGAAACCAAATAGGCTCTTAGGCTTAGACATGGGGATATGTCAAATCTTATAGGGGATAGACTATCTATTCCAATCTTTTCTAGGGTATGCAAGTAGGTTATGTGATGTTCAAATCTTTCACATGTTTCTTTTATAAATCATTTTAGTGAATTTTCCTATGTTGTCAAACCTATAAGAAAAAAAAAGGGGTTAGTGAAGATTCGTATCAATAATTTGGACCTAGTATTTTTATCAATACCCTTTGGGTATTCATAACATATTGTTGTTTTCTTTTTCCTAAAGTGCTTAATGGATTTTTTTCTCTATTGTACTTTGTTATTAGACTTGATCAACCCAATAACCTTGTACAATTGTCTTATTAGATAGTACTAAGATTGTATTTGTACATTGATTTTGATATATGAAAAGAAGATATTCATGTAGTCTGGAATGCATGAATATCATCTTAGAATGTATGTTTAGTGTATAGATTATATTTTAATAAATTATGAGTGACCAAATAATATTGGATATGTATAGTAATTATTGTGTGATCATACTTTGAAGGAGTTATATGAGTGGGTAAAATGGTAAATTTGACGGATAGGAGGTTAAACACATAAATTGTAATTATCTTTCAATTATAAATTCATGATAAATTTTATAAAACATCTACATAGTTGCCATCACAATTTTGAGTGGGGAAAGTGATTCTTTTTGTGAATTTAAAATGATGATTTATAAATTAAAAAGAAAAAATAATATAGATAAAGTAAGTATTATGAAAATTACAAGTATTCAATATTAGTATCGTCAATTATTGAGCATGTACTCCTTTGAGTTGTGATGCAGATACATCTTGTGCTACTGAGGATAGTAGTTAATTTACTGGGGGAGAATTGTTAGGTGACTTTCTCCCCAAGAGAAGAGAAATATATAAATAACCCTTTAAAATTAAAAAGGAGATAGAAAATAAAGGATATTATGATCCTTTGGTTAAAAGAGAGATTAATAAAGAATATGCATAAACATTCTTTAAAAAATGAAAGAATATTTATTTAAATAATTATTAAAAGGCAACATTTTGTGAAAGGGTGTGATGGTTTGGAAACCACCCCTTAAAAGGATATATAAATCATTCATGTGAGACATGGAAAGGGAATTCAAGGATGGAGAAAATTCAAAGAGAAAAGAGAAAAGGGAAAGAGGAACTATAAGAGCACAAAAGAGTGAAGGTTAGGGTCTAGGTGGGCATTTAAACATTTGGAGAAGGGGCACACAAGGGTGTGTCCAATTTGGGGTACAACGTACACCCAGGAGTTTCTTGGCCAATGCTATATTTATGTCGTAAAGACAAGTTGGTTTTGTGCAAGAACTGGTTCCTCCAGGGGTGTTTGTGTCGAGAAATAGCCTAGGTCCATAACCATTCCTCTAAGTGTCGGATTTCCTCTAAGCGTTGGATAGTAGTCTTTCCATGACTTTAAGATAAGTATTGAGAACCATTGATCCAATAATACTGAGAATATTGTCTATATGATTTGGTGTTAATATGATTAATCTATGTGGAGGTGTTATTCCATTTACTATGTTGATTATTTAATTGTCACATGTTTGTAGCTGACATTAATAATTTAAATTTGATTTGATAATATTGCATATTATAAATTATAATAACTCTAATATTTGTTATATTAAATCTGCTGCTAATACTAAATAATCATAAGAGGAAAAGTGACATCACAAGAAGTGTTTTGAAATACATAAACATAATCAGATTAAAGATCTTTGAACACTAATTAAGGTTGATTTTGTGAATCTAACAATTATCTTCATAATCTAACCTTGCTTGCAGATCCAGTCCGTAAGTCCCTTTGTAAAAATAGTTTCACAATGAACTTTGAGTAAAGCTTGCATAGTCAAGACCTGACTAATGGAGCCTTGGGATTATTAAATTTTATCTCATAATATGATTTTCTTTTAAGAGAGGTAAAGCTCTTTGTGAATTTTATTTTTGTAATGTGTGACTAACATCCACATCAACACTAATTTTGCACAAGATCATTATATTTGTTTATGTGTGTGTGTATCAAGGCATTTCCTTAAAATGGGCATAAAAATAAATGAGAAATTGCATAGATATACATGTATTTTCTCCATTGTGAGGTATTTGTGAATCCTAAAGTTAACATGCATCTAAAAGTATGTATAACTCACAAGCATGCATGTAAAATTAAATATTTAGACATCAAAGGATATAAATGAGTTCCATATTAAGTAATTGAGTTTTGATTATGT
The DNA here is from genome assembly GCA_007258455.2 of Sequoia sempervirens. NCBI lineage: Eukaryota > Viridiplantae > Streptophyta > Pinopsida > Cupressales > Cupressaceae > Sequoia > Sequoia sempervirens. The sequence continues at coordinate 1,166,139,610 of VDFB02271358.1, forward strand.
AAGTATGTACTTTAATACATTATTTCCATGAATCTTTAAAAATACATAAAACATGTATAGTGAGTAGACTTTATATCACAAATGAAAATTTGATACAAAATTTGACCTTTCCAACTGTCCAAGAAATAAAAATAACAAGAAACGAAAAGAAGAAGAAAATACCTATTTGAAAAATGAAAATATCACATTTTGGCATGGAATTTATGGAATGGATGCTTGGACTACAAGCTGTGCCAAGTAACAATGTTTTATCTAGTAATGGTAATAAGTTTTTGCAGTACCTGCCACTAACTAAAAACATAATGATATAAATATTATTGATAATATGTGTGCCCCTTTAATTGGTTATATCCACAGAATGCAAGGAATTGAAGGAGAGGGAAAAACATAGATGAAGGTAAATGTAATATAAATGTAAGAATGTAATCATATCAGGTAATAGAAATGAATACATTATGTGATAATCATGTTTAATATATAGATGATAGAGTTTATGGTCAGCACATATGGGTTGGAGATAGGATCAAGGAATAGTGAGGTTTCACCCTACCATGAGCATTGGATGATGTTGCAACTTTGAGTGGAGATGAAAACCTATGGAAATACATAAGGAAATATGAAATGAAGTGAAGAAAATTATGTGAATTTGGAGTTCAAAGCCATGAAGTTAAAACAAAAAGGCATTAATCCACAACAAAGACATGATGCTTCAGATATAGGCAAGTCCCCAAGTTATAGCAATAGTAAATACATGCAAAGGGGAAAGCATGATGCCTCCAATGTAAAGATGTAACCGTAAAGGTGACACATATAGAAAGGGAAGGCATGAAGCCCCCTAATATAAAGGTGCAACTACTAAAGGTATGGCAAAGAAAAATATAGCGTAGGAAATTCCATACCCTGCAATTTCATGCTGCGTGACGTCCTTCCCTTTTTCTTATGATACAAAAAAAAATAGTTTAAATATGAAATCTTGACACTAGAGAATATCTTTTATCTAGAAAAATTATGGATAGGGGCACCACGTGTAGATTTCTCCATGATCCTCTACTATCCCTTTTAAACCCACCTCTATTGATGCAGGAGCATCTGGGTACATGCGCGATCATGCATCAGCCAAAAATATTTCATTTTGAGTTCAGTTTTTGTTGTGATGTTTGTTCTTGGATTGCGAATCAACTTGGTCTCAGTGAGCTTCAATGACCATTTATTGACATTTTTGACATTGATTGTCAAAATGTCATGCATTGATTTTTCACTCTCACAGGCATTTCAATATTTGATGGGCTTAATCTCAATTATTAATTATTGGTTATGGAGTATAATCTTTATTATATGAACATTTCTCTATGATTTTAATGATAGCTTGGCCATGGAAAGCATGTGGTTTCTGTTGGCATGTAAAATGAAGTCAATTTTAATTTAATTTGCTTTCTAGCATTGAAGGTAGTGTAAGACCAGCTAAATTGCAAGTTCAATGTGAAGAGTCACAACTAGCAGGCAGATGAAGGTGAAGGGGTGCATCTACCAACTAGTGGAAAATTGATAAAATGAATAAAATATGTTGTTTGGCAGGTGGGGGGGAAAACGAATCACGTCTCATAGTGACCGAGACTCAAATCCAATGGACATCAAGTTAGAAGGGCGTGGTGATAGGAAGAGGGGAGATTAACAAAGAATTAAGCCCACATTTTTTTTATATTGTATGATGCGATTTGAACTTAAGACCTCCCAGAAGAAGTCGATAGGGGGCATGGGAAAGAGGGATACACCCATATTGACAACATTTAAAATGCCAACAACAGATTAAAAGAGACAGAGTGACTGCACAACATATGGAAAAGGGCGGCTGCAATAAGGGGAAACTGTGAGTGTAAAAAGGCTGTGCATATAGGAAACGAATAGTAGATGGAAGTCATTACAGCAAGAGAGATACATATCGTGTCTCATTAAAAGATGGAGAATCGATTGGTTTGGGAAAACCATGAAGTGAATGATCAACAAATGTAAGGGGAAGTCATTAAAGAACAAATTGCAGATTTAGAGGGGTCATGAGATTTGGAAAGGAGAAAAATAGGTTGCTACATATTCATGGAAATTTAACAATGTTTGCAATGAAATACAAGGAATGGCCGAGAGATGCAAGGACTCAGGTGGAAATGAGATGCACAAGAATGTAAGGGAGACCACGTCGCCAGGTAAGAAACAATAAAAGTTAAGCTCATACTATATGTAGAATGTAATTGGCAGCGGTATAAGGAAATTACAGAGTGAGTAGGCGCAGAGGATAGGAGACCTCGAAGAAACCAAAGAGAGGCCATTGAGGGCCAATAATTGTAACCACTGAGTTGTGTATTTGGTTTTGAAGAAATGTTCAATAAAAATTGAATATATTAATTTATGGTTCGTTGCTATGTTCATAATGTTTTGAAATTAACTAGGTAAAGAGGATTTGTCTTGGACTTTGAGTTGTTTGTTAGAGGGGAAGACCCTCTTACGTCATTTATCCTTGGGTTTGTTGGTGCTCAAAGTTGTAGGTTTCCAAATTATTAAAGCTAGGTTGTTTCTAAGTGTTAGAAGTGTCAAACTTGGGCTAAAATAATTTTAACTTATGATTAGGAAGGGACAATGATAGACCAATTTGCTAAGGTGGGTAATGCCTTCTTAAGCTTTAGGATTTGCTAGGTCAAGGGGTATTGCCTGAGGTGCTATATTAAAGAATATACTATAAGAAATGAAATAAAACCTTGAAACAAATCATGCGAATTGCATAGAACACTCTTATTTATTTGTCGCTAATTGCTTATATGTCGGTTTGATAATATAAGGGTTTTGCACCTTTGTAAAATAGATGAACAACCATATGAAGAGTTTGAAAATGCTTCTTAGATAACCCCTAACGATATTACACACATCTAGAAATGGAAGTAAAAATAAATATATCATCACACTATAAAAGGAATATTAATTTTAGTTGTTTTGAATGTATTAGTGAGATGGGAGGTTGAGCACAAAGTAGATGGTTGCCTTTATCCAACAAGGGTAACATTGTCTCGAGTTTTATGATTCAAAAGGGAGCGTTGATTAAAACCCACTCTATGGTACCTCAATAAAGGTAACATCAAGGCCTATACCTCTTAATTCCATATATAAGCTAGGCTTTATACACATAAATAATCAAGTAAACAAAACTACAAAACATCCAATTGAATACATCTTAGTTATCCATGAATAAACTTGTATACTTTTAGTGTAATTTTGATAATACATCCTACAAAAGATTTGCAAATACTTTTACTACCTTCTAATTGACAAGCTAGTCAAAACTAACACTCAAATCATCAAATGTGATCAAGAAGATCATAAAAAATACACACAAAGTTCATGGAAACATTCAAAAAAATACCAACTCTACATGTTAAAACATTCCTTTGGGATTACAATGCGGTATTATACCCTTTGGCATAAAACATACAAAAATACAATACACAATGCCCTAAGCCCTTTGTTGGAAGGGAACCCTAATGGTGTTTAACCATTTCTCTTTCATTTTAACTCTACATATATAAATACATACATACATACATACATACATACATACATACATATATACATGTATAAATTTATATATGTAGATATATATATGTGTGTGTGTGTATGTATGTATTTATATATGTATATATACATATATATCCATGTATATATGTATACACATATACATATGTATGCATATATACATATATGTATGTATACGTGTGTGTATGTATGTATTTATATATGTATATATGCATATATATCCATGTATATACACATATATACCCATGTATATATGTATGCATATATACATAGATGCACACACATATATACATACACATATATATATGCATCTATGTAAATATGCATACACACACACACACACACATATATATATATATATATGTATCTTTCAACACCATCAAGAAATATTGGGAGAAAAACCAAGGTCACCTACAATTACACGGGCTACCCATGTCAACTTGTGACCTATAACCATTCCCTTTACATCAACAACCATATTCCTTTGAATCGTGTCTTTGAGTGGTCCACAAGTACCAAGAGGCATTTGAAAGTCTTCCTTTATCTCATTGTGTCCATGTAGAGACTATTAATGACATATTAGGTCATGCACAGAGATAGATAGTTTGACCCAATCACTTGTGGGAATTTGATGTAGAAGTGGAATCATGACTTTGACATGAAAAATAAGGTAAAACCTATGAAATTCACAAGATAGATTATTTGGAATAGGCACAAGGATCATCAAGAGTTGGAACTCAACCATCACATTAATGAAAAATGGTCACCCTCTTCATCATCCATCATTGAAAATGCAAGAAAACCTATTCCCTTGGGATGGAAAATGATTTTGTGCTCGAAAATATTCTTGGATTAGTTGCAATGTATTCAAATATTGTCATTAATGGCCTTCTAGGAAGATCTAACAAGTGATAGAGGAAATCTAGAAGAAATATGAAACTTCAATGCAACACAAGAGGTTAAAACACATGATGTGGGGTTGGAAGTCCAGAAGTCCATCAAAACTTCATAGAAGGATGAAATGAGGAAATGAAGCACATTGGAAGAAATGCAGGGAAAATAAGTGGAACCAGAGGTTGGGATGGGATATTTAGATGGAAGATTGGAAGTTTGAAAGTTAGCTTACATTGCACACATGAAGAAATGAAAAAAAATCATTGGAACACTTTATTGGAATTTAATGTAGAACCAAAGGTCAAAAGTGGAAACAAGATTAGATGAATATATTTCCATCAAAGCTTTTGACTATTTTAAAAAATTTAAGACTTTTTTAGCATTTTGGAGGGTTTTTGAACCTAGAAAATATTTGATGCTTTGATTGGTTGCACTTCAAAGGGTTTTAGAACCTTTCAAAGGGTGCAACAAGTGGAAATAAAGAGAACTTGTTGGGATTTCATGAAATTAGTACTTTTAAATGATTAACAAAGTTAAAAAATCCTTTGATATTATTATTGGATTTGGTGTAGGAAAAGCATGAAAAATTTACAAAAGGTTCCCAAGTGGAGGTAAAACTAGAGGAAGTCTAAAGGTGCAAAGAATTTTCTCAAGGATGGAAGCTAGAAAGAACATGTGAATCAAGAATAGGGAAGGATCAAAGGTTGAGAGGAAGAAGGGAATGGAAGAATTCCAAGTGAACTTTATTTTTTTTAAAGGGGAACAAAGCATAAGGATGAAAGGTGGAACTTGACTAGAGGTTGGGAGAACAAGAAAATAAACAAAGTCCATTAAAACTTTGCAATTCTATAAAGTAGAGGGAATAGAATATTGTGGGGATATAGAGAAGGATGGGAAGTTAGGATGAGGAAGGGGAAGGGAAGAATTTTAGACAACCCTTTCAAGTTTTCAAATCACATGAAACTTGATTAGAAGCAAGGGAATGGAAAAATATAGGAATGTAGAAGAGGACAAGAGATGGACATAAGTTTAGATGTTTGTTGAAAATTTGAAAATAGAGGAAAAAGGAAAAATAAAGTAATGAAATGGTCTAATAAACTTAGAAAATTTTCTAAATGGGAATGATAGTCAAGATAGGAGGTAGGACAACTAGAAGAAGTATAGTACTCCATCGAAACTCTACAGCTCTATAAAAATAACAATGGATGATCAAAATGCCCCAAACTTAGAACTTTTATGGAGTTTTTGCAACTTCTTGGGATTGATAGGGAATATGAGGATGAAGAGGAACACCAAATATAACCAAGGGAAACCTAATTGAATATTTCTTAAATATTGGTTATAGATGATGGGCACAATCAGGGTTGAGATTTAGGTGATTTTTACATTTTCCAAGTTGGGTGCCAACATGGCCTTCCCTAAACATGTAAAGCATCATTCAACCCTTACCCGTGGATTTTTATTTCCTCTAAAAGAAAGGTAGCAATAAGGGAGTCCATTTTTAGCTCTATAGAATTATCATTACTAGCAATAATAAAATTCTCCCAAGATTCAACCAAATAAGAAAGTAATAAGATACATTTATCTTATTCATCAAGCTTAACAACTATTCAATCTAGCTGATTCAAAAAATAAATAAATAAATATTTTTTTTGCAATAAAATCATATTCCTTCATTTTTAAAGAATAAAAACATCTTTTGGGATAATATTTATTTATTAGACTTTAGGTTTGGTAAATATCACCTATCCTCTTCCAAAGTGCAGATGTGGTGGTCTCTTTTGAGACATTCAAGACACAGCTAAATGGTTCCTCATTCCTTATCCAATTTCCTCCAATCTTCACCAAACATTCCTTTAGTCTATCCATTATTTGCAACAACTTTCCATTAATCACTCTCTTCCAAGAGATCCTTTATCTTCAACTTAGACAACTTGCACCTAAAACCATTGAACTTGCAAATCTTTGAATGAGAGAGAGAAGCCATGGTTTTAATCACTTTTAAATATATAAAATAATTTTAAGTTAAATATTCAAAACCCCATAACACTTCAAGAAAGGCATACCATTCTCAACATAACCAAAGATTTGATATCAAATGTTAAGAATATGGTAAACTATTACAAAAGAAAGCTTACTACCTAAGTATGAAAATCTAATTTTTTTATTATACCATTGTTTGATTAACCATAAATTAGATATGTAAAAATTTAAATCAATAAACAAAAAATCAGCAAACCATATATTCAAACATATGACATTGGATGTATTGGAGAAACCCTTTCCAGAAAAACTCACCACCAAAGAGAACACTAGTAATGAATTAATCCAGGAAATTTGTAACACCAATAAAACAACTTTATCCTTAATTTTATTCTCATTAGACATTCATACCTATAAAATTTCCCATAATACTACCATCCCAAGAAGACAATTTTTAAAGAAGAGTTGAGAGGAACCTACAAATAGATTCTTGAAACTAAGACCACCCAACTCCATGGTATGGAAAAAATACAATAGGTTCATAATAAAATTAACCATTGTAGCATGAATTGAGGAAATAACATTTTGACCCATTTTAAGAGTGCACACATCCCCAAAATTAGCATTCAATTTTTCAATCCACTGCATATTTAGGACCACAATAAATGTGCAAAGAGTCTCATCTCTCTCTTCTAGTGCGGGGGAATTTGGGAAAGTGGCCTATAAATGAAGTTGATTCAACTTTTAACCTATAATTTTTTGCTCCACCTCCATTCTTAATGCCACTGTAACTAATGTTCTAAGTTTCAAGGAAAATAAACAAAATATTAATATCTCTTGACCACCTACATGGGCTTCTAACTAACTCATCTAAAATGCTTGGAGATCTAACATTAGTACATTCATATTATAATTTAATGCCACACTATCCTAATATGAGTATGATATATGGTGGAATGGGTAGAGAGCGATTGGGAAGTAAGAAACATGGACATAGAGTTAAATGGAGTATACATAACGTAGAAGTGTTGGCTATGGTTTGGGATGGGGAAATATTATGGGCTACATGGGTAGAAGGTGTAATAATAATGGCTATGGAAGTAATAGGAATAGACATGGGTGGAATGATAAAAGGGATAGAGGTACTATAAGGGGGTAATGAAATGTGACATGCAACCTTTGGATAAGCCATATTGAGTATTAAAGCTAAAAGTGACTAAGGTGGGAATAATGGAATTAGTTGGGGTAACACCAGGGTTGATGGTAGTGGTGGATATTGAAGTATTAGGAGTAGGGTTATAATAGGAGGAGTTGTATACACCATTACAAATACTTGTCAAGGATCCAAGACCTTACAAAAAAATTATTGATAATATTCTACTAATTTATTATAGAAAATGCTTTCCAATTGACAATGAGATCGATCTTGTTGTGATGCATCTATCAAAAATTTCTCCATTTGTTGAATATCTTGTTGGCCCAATTGTGTATCATGGTGATAATCCTCATTTTTCTTGTTATGAGCTTTAGAATAGACTTCTCATTGATTTGGTTCATACTAGGGTTAAAACAAGGACCTGTCTAGGTGATATAAATAAAGCTCAAACACCCACTTTTAGATTGAAAAATAAGAGAGATCAATTTGTAGACACCTAAATTTGGACACTTACATTTGTCCAAATTTATCCCTTTTCGTCTAAATATCCTCTTACTTGTATTAATTAAGAAATATTACTATTATTTAATTAATACCCCTTAAGTCCTCTTAGTCCCTAAGGTATTTGGTTAAATAATTAAATACCTTACCCTTTATCCCCCTTTTTCCTCAAAGAATTAAATAAATAAGACATTTATTTAATTTCTCACATGTCACATCCTCCATAATCCTCTTCTAATCTAGATTAGTCTAACTAATCCTCTATTAGGATGTGCACACCCTTAATCATGATTAATGTCACATCCTCCACATCTTCCAACTTGCTTCTTATCTTCCTAATCACCTTTTTACACAACCTTAATCTAATCCCCTTGCTACATTTAGCATACCTTTTTGGTCAACCATCACAATTTCCACATTTAGCTTAGACCCTCTTCCCCATGTGAATTTAAAATTCACATTTATCCCTCCAAGACTCTCCCCTTCCCCATGCAAGTTGTTAGGAGTTCTAGAACTCCTCACTTGTCACATTAGTCACATGGGGTCAAGAACCTTCCATTATAAGGACCTTGTCTTATCCACAAAGTATTTCTCAGCTTCCTCCATAAGAACCTTGTCTTATCCACAAGGTGCTTCTCATGTGAATTTAAAATTCACATTTATTCTCCCAACCACTTTTCCCCTTCCAATCATGTGAATTTAAAATTCACATTTATTCCTCCAACAACTTCTCTCTTCCCCATGATGATGTTAGACATCCTTCCAACATGGGGACAAAAAGTTCCTTTTTGAGGAAATATTCTCCTCATCCCAAGGTACTTGCAAATACCTCCACCTCACATGTTCCTTTTCCAACTCATTTTTCTTTGTGACACTTCATCCTCCACATGGAAAGATGTGAGGGCTTGTGAGTCCTCAACTCACCACAACACTTCATCTTGCCCATGTTGGCAAAATCTCAACCATTCAGTTCTTTAGAGAAATCTCCCTTAAAATGAAAGATTTACTTTCATTTTTTATTTATTAGGCATTCAACAACTTTCAAGCTCTCCAACATTCAAGCAACTTCAACACTCTTGCATTCATACTCTCATCCACCATTATTGCACATCTTCAAGCTTTCATTGTAGCCATCTCTTACATCCATCTGTGCGAACCCTTTTCCTAGTACCTGCAAAACAACATGAATAAACGAGTTAAACAAGGAAATACAAGCCAAAAGAAGGATTCCCCATGAAATCCATTTACAAATCAAACTAGGAATGAAAATAGTGAAGAACACAATGCAGATGATAAAAACAAGATAAAAATCCTAATTAGATGTGCAAACTCTTAATCCCATGGGGGAATTGGTGCCAATTTGATGTGAAAATTGGCCCTTTCCCAATCCCTAAGATGCAAGATTGATATGTTGATGATAATTGATCCACTTTGATGGTGAAGGATGAGAGCTCCAAGCCAAAATCTACAAAAAACCTAGCTATAGAACTCAATAAGATGGATGAAAATTGTTCTAAATTTGAGTATAGTAAGTTTACTCAAATTGTGGATAATAAAATGAGGAGAGAAGCTCTTCATTTATAGGATTTCAAGATGGATGAATGCCCAAATTTGAGCAATGTGGGACTAACATTCATCTAATGATATGGTGCCATTTGTCAAACTATGAATGGATGATGGTTGTGCAAGATTTGGGGTTTGTGCCAATAAATGCCAATATTTGAAATTCAAATTTGTTGAAATGACATGTAAGAGGGAAGAGAAAAATGCAATAAATGCCACTTAACTCAAGGAAAAGGACATGTAAGAGGTTTTAAATGCCTTGTTGGATGTACATGTTGACTTGGAATTTTTTGAATTCAAATTGAGAGAATATTCCAAAAGAGATGTCATGTGAGGAAAATAGGGATTTAATAAATGAATTAAATCTATTTTCATGTACAACTTGCATTATTTAGAGGATGTGACATGAGATTAAATTAAATTAATCAAGGGTTAATTAATTTAATAGGAGATTAGATGATGTGACCTATTTGACTTAGATTTATGGATTTATTTAAATCAGATAAGAGAGGAATATGATAAAAGGCTAATTAAATAAAGATCTTGATTTATTTAATTAAAAAAGGGATGGTGTTAGATTAAATCAAATAAGGTCTTAATTTATTTAATTTAATGGACAGACTTTAGGGATTTAATCAAATAAATTGATTATTTAATTAAATAGGGATAATTAGATCAGATGGATTAATTTAATTAACAAGAGAAATGACTTGATTCAGATAAAGTTATTTATTTAACCAAGAGAGGATAATGATGAATTTAATCAAATAAGGGAATTTGATTAAATGGTTAGACCGATGAATGATTTAGGAAGAAATGATGTTAGTAAGTCGGGATCAAGTGCATGATGTCAATGCACTTGTTGCGTTGGTTCAAAGAATACACAATCTCGATCAAAATCCAAAATTTTTGATATTTAAAAAATTTTCCCACTGCTGGATGGCGAGAGAAAACATGCCATTATAATGCCCCCTCGAGAGATCAGACAAAAAATTTAATTTTTTGGGTGATCTCGCAAATAGAGTGACAAAGTGCCCGACAGGTCCAAAAGGGGTCCGAGTGGCTAAAAATGTGTCTAAACGCAATAAATCGATGAAAAAGAAGCCTCGAATGGATGAAGATAGGTTTGGGGGTCCAAAACCCTAGCATGACAGCCCCAAAGGGTCAAAAAACCCTAATTTTTATGCTTAAAAGGGGCCCAAAGGGTCACTTTCAAGTCATTTTCACACACCTTCGCTAGCAAACATCGAGATTTGAGCTCTGACCTCTTGACAATATGGCGCAACGACAGCTTCCTCTACACATTTCAAACCGAGTTCGGACCTACCAGCGACCACCTGGCATCGGTGCCCCGGTATGTGGCTCTAACTGAAGCTTCATTTTTTTTGTTTTAATGCATTTATTACTGCTTTTAAGGAGAGCTCACCTCCAACGACGCCATTATAGCACCGCTCGGTGTTCAAAGTGCACTGCTTTTTTCCATTTTGCACCGCAGCGGTGCAATTTGGAGTTTAAAAACTCCACCACTGGGCTCGGACTTGGTGGGCCAGTTTGGAAAAGTGCACCGCGGCGGCGCCCTTTTCATGAAAACTACAATGCTGGGGGTTAAAGTACACCACCGCGATGCTATTTGGCCAAATTCTGGATCCAGTGTCAGAGTTTGAGAGAACTCAAACTGCGATGCCTTCACAAACTGCGCCACTGGGAACGAGTTTGTAGCGTTAGGTCAGGAATTTTCTAAAAATTTTAACATGTCGACTTTGCGTGATGCAGGACAGGCCTAGGGAGCTTTATTCTCAGGAGCACCGATCACGGGATTTGGCAAGTGTTTTACGAGATCTAAGTGACAGGGACCAGGATCAACTGGGAGCTACAGGACTATGGCATATTGCGTATGCAACGCCCGTGCGCACACACCTCGGGATGTTGTCAGCGCTAGCCGAGAGATGGCATAGCGAGACATCATCATTTCATCTTCCCACTGGTGAGGTGACCGTCACATTAGAGGACATCTAGCGCATACTACGTTTGTCCATTCATGGTCATCGGGTGATCTACGATATGAAGGGACGCAAGTGCTATATCTGAGTCCTCGCTACGCGAGACATTATTTATTGTGAGGGGCAAATCAAGCTGGAGCGATACAGGGTTATCGCACCTCCCTTCCGCTAGGCAGTTGTAGCGATCATTTCAGGTTTGGTTGCCCCAGACTGACGAGGGCAGTATTTCAGTCCTGGCTGGGGTTACTGCTAGGAGAGGATGGTTCGGGATAGGCCGGTTCGATTTGCATGGGAGCCCGTCCTTCTGGCTTCACTTTACAGAGATCTTCACGAGTATGCCTATGTGGATGGCAGAGCGCTGGGAGCCGGCATGACCTTGTTGCATGTTTGGGCATGGAAGCACATTTCTGTGCTACATCCATGGGTTGTTCCAATTCTGATGGGGGCAAAGGATGCCCTAGTGGCATGATACAGAGGGGGTGTGTCAGTCACACACACCAGCGAGCATGGGATCCCCTACTGGAGGCGGGTCATAGATGAGATGCTTGTGTTCACTTGGAGACCATACCTCGGTCAGCCTGGATAGGCTGATGATGCAGACCAGCTCTTCTATTGTCACCAGGATCGATACATGCAAGGCCAAGAGCACACTATGATAGAGAGATACTTGCCTGGGCATGTACAGCATCAATTTGGTGAGCCGCAGGATCAGCCAGATGACGGTTATGTAACTGTCTTTGCATGCAGTATGACACAGGTGTCATGGGGGCCTGGCATTCCGACTGCGAAGGCGGTTGACAGCTTTTGGCAGCTAGTAGCCCGACCATGGGCTTACGATCAGGGTTTGGCAGATCCAGGCATGACACAGACCTACAAAGACTGGTTCAGACCTCCTCTTCGATTGACTATTCCAAGTGAGGATCCAGAGGCACACAAGGTCAGAGGCAAGGGGAGAGGTCGAGAACGAGGGCCCAGGGTCGCGATTTGGCAGGATCCATCAAGGGTGCCCCTAGTTTCGCTAAGTCATGGAGATGTCCCCATGCAGGACCAACAGCAGGATTTTCCAGTCCCACCACCACGAGCTGAGGGTGAGGGTCATGTTCATGCCCAGCCACGAGCACAGCCAGCAGGGCAGGCAGATGCGCGGGATGCCTTGATCTTACAGTTATAGGCAGGTTCAAGCAGTGACAATCGAGAGGGACTAGGCACAGGCTGAGAGGGAGCAGCTCAGAGTACAGAGGGATTAGGCAATGTAGCAGCGATAGGCCACAGAGCTACAAGCAGCCACAGAGCTAGGCCACTGATAGCAGATTGAGAGTATGACAGCCTCCGCCTCCCAGGGTACAGTGTCAGTACAATCTTACAAGGATGTCATTCGAGAGGCAGAGTACTACCGCCAGGCTTATCACGACACTGTTCCTAGAGTAGACTAGGTTCCTGAGTACTCAGAGCGGGCCATCCAGATACCACCAAAGGGTCACGGTGATAGGGGTGAGGGCAGCATTCACAAAGATCGAGCGTAATCTAGATGATACACACTTTTGTGCCTTATGGGCTCATTTTTGATAGCCTGATGGGCATTTTGTACTAATTGACAGATATGTACAGTGATTTGATTATTGTTTGTACTATGACAGTTGATGATATGATATATATATATATGAGCCGATTTTGATGCGATGCAATGTGTTCTTTTATTTATGCATGGATGATTTATTTCTATATGCTCTACAATGATGTTCTATGGATGCATTTATTTCTAATGATGTTTATGCCATGATTATGACTAACATATCTATATTATGCTAACCTATGATATGATGTGCAATGATGATGTTATCTATATGATGGTTTACTTTACGCCAATGCAATATGTGGTATATGATATGATTTATGGTATACGTGATGGTGTGTGAAAATGCTTATTATGAGATGATTTATGGATGAATGTGATATGATGCAATGGTCGTGATATGATGGTATGAAATGCTTAGAATAACAAATGTTAATATCCTAAATGATGATGTATGTGATGCAATGATATGTTAATGAGATGATATGTATGCCTAATGAATTAATGTTTACATACCTATTGCTTATGATTATGATGATTATGAGATGCTTTCGTTCATATTATGTGATGATTTATGTAATGGTAATATGAAATAGTTATGAAATGCGAATGAATACTTATGCAATGATCAATGTAATGCCATGAGATGCACTTAATGGGTGGAATGTGATGTCATGAATGCACCTATTTAAAATACAATGTGTATGTTTCCTATATGATATGTTATGCAATATACTACTGATTTGTGGATGCAGGATTGATGACGATGATGGTGATGGTGATCAACTGTCATAGTACTTCGTTAGTGCGGTTAGTAAGAAAAGAAGAAGTTATTTCAACAAGACGCATGATGACACAAATGATGATGATGATGATGATGATGATGATGATGATGATTAATTGCCAAGGAAATGGGATTTTCAAAGGGCCAAATTTTTTTATGTTTGATAACACATGTGGTACGATGCATCAAGGTATAGCAAACTAGGATGGTGTAGTACCTAGTGTGATGGACTTTGACTCGACAATCAGATAGGAGTATTCTTGTTCACACCTGACATACGAAAACCCTGCTAGGATGCACTTCAGAAGTTTCAGAAACCTTAGACCAAAACACGGAAAGGTAAACCTATCCCTGTAATAGTCAACAAGTTGCCCTAGACCTCTTCCATACATACCTGATAAAGCAAGTATTCGCCAAGGTTATATTGCAAGAGCGTCCAACAAGCACAACAGACAAAAGATAACGATCATTGCCCCATTCCTATTTCTCTAAATCTGTTGTTTTGGGATATCATCGAGACGTCCTTGGAATGAGCGCAAATAAGATAAGTCAAAAGATAAAGACCAAGTAAATAAACAAACTGATGCTCTTCAATACCGCTAACGGAAAAAGGATATGTTTTCTAAGGATGATGAACAAAACTTATTGCCAAAAGATAATGCCCATTGTAGGAAGGATTCATCCTAGGACATGTTAGTGGATGGTGGCACGTCATTTCGTTTACAAGGGATGATTGATATGGGACCAATTCAGATGATGAGTTACCAATACGAAGAGATAACCAGCTTGCTTATGTACCGACTTAGGCTTTTGACTTGACATTTTGAGTTCTACTTTTAAACTGCTAGGCTTGTTTCTGACTGTTTCACCAAAGGTTGAGGATGACAATCAGTTTATTGTGAGTGGTTTTTTATTGCGGGTGCAAGTGAGATGAGGCAGATGGATTTTTTCAAATATTTGGATGTTTTTGATGTTTTTTGAAATGTTTTAAGGCTATTTTTTGGTATTTTAGATTTTTCAAATGTTTTGATTTTGGATTTTTTGAATGTTTTGGGATTTTGAGATTTTGACCAAGAGACTAACCTTAAGACCTATCCTAGGGGTCTCGAGGCTGATCAACAGATTAGCCTTTCCTACGTTATACATGCAGAGACCACGTAGTTCGATTGATGACTTGACCGATTTACAGATGACGATATACATGATGAGATGCTAGTTTATTATGACAAACTCCTATAGGACTGACCTAAATGTCTCGGGGGATGATCAAAGATCAACCTTGCCTACATTCAAGCTCAGAGACGACGTAGTTCAACAAGACGACCTTGTTTTTGGCTTTTTGAATGACTTTTTGACCTATTTTTGGATTTTGATGTTTTTGAATGTTTTGGATTTTCTGATTTTGAGGACTTTAAGACCATACACGAATCCAATCCGATGAAACGTGCCCCCAGCGTGATGCAATAGACTACTCCAATAAAGGCGGACAAACTGACCTTAAGGATGGGCTGAGTAGTAGGAGAGGGATCATGATACGAACATAGGACCAAGCTATGGTGCAGATGCAAGTGGATGAGTGATGGATGGAGACCCGAATGCGATGGATGATGGAAGTGAAATGGATGGATGATGCCGAACAAGCTGTAAAGATCTTGGTGGATGGAAAGTGCTTATTTATGCAAGGCGCCTCTTTCCAGGTTTTCACCAAGGTACTTGCCTAAAGTGCCACCAAAGTGGTTTTCACTAGAGGACGATTTTTTTGATCCTTTTTCTAATTTTTTGGATTTTTTTCTTTTCTGATTTTTTTGTTGTTACCAAGACGCCTTTTGCCAGGTTTTTGCCAAAGTAACCATTTTTTTAGAACTTTTTTTGATTTTTTATATTTTTTGGTTTTATACCCTAGAAGATTTAGGCATAATTTTTTTTGAGATGGGAGCTATTCATGGGCTCTTGCATAGGTTCCCCTTCGGGTGTTGATAGCTGATATGCCCCTAATTTATAACTTCTTGTTATGACAAAAGGTCCTAGCCAATTAGGTTCGAACTTGCATTTGCTGCTGGGATTTGGGACATTCTTCTGATTTTCTTTCAAGACCAATTCTCCAATTTGGAAAGTCTTACTTTTTATTTTCTTATTGTAGCTCTGTTTAAGTCTATTTTGATAGACTTGCAAGTGATTCAAAGCATTGATCCTTCTCTCATCTAGTAGCTCCAGCTCGTTTAATCTTGACACCAGATAGTCCTCATCGGTGATGAGGTTTTGTAGTGATATTCTGAGGGATGGGAGCTCGATCTCAATGGGGAGTACGGCTTCTGATCCGTAGACCAAGGAGAATGGGGTGGTGCCAATGGGTGTGTGGATGCTAGTTCGATAAGCCCAGAGAGCAGGATTAAGCTGCAGATGCCAGTCACAATCCGCGTCATTGACTGTTTTCTTAAGGATTTTGAGGATGGTTTTGTTCGTGGCTTCTGCTTGGCCATTGCCTTGGGGATAATACGGGGTGGAGAAGCGATGCTGGATTTTGAATTTCTCACACAAGTTGCGAACCTCGTGGTTCTTGAATGGTGTCCCATTATCTAAGATAATGGCTTGTGGGACACTGTAACGATAGATGAGATAGTTCAAGATAAATTTTGAGATATGCTTCCTAGTGACATACATCATGGGTATGGCTTCCACCCACTTTGTGAAGTACTCAGTTGTAGTGATGATGAACTTGTGGCCATTGGATGAGGTGGGTATGATTTTGCCAATGAGATCGAGTCCCCATTGCGAGAAGGGCCATGGTGTGACGATCGGGTGAAGCTCTTGAGCTGGAGCATGGATGAGAACCCCATGCTGCTAACATTGTAAACACTTTTTAGCATGATCATGTGCTTCTCTTTCCATTGTGGGCTAGTAATACCCCAGCCTCAGCAGTTTCTTGGCGATGGTCATTCCACTTGTGTGTGAACCACATATACCGTTGTGTACTTCGATTAGAGCGGTTAATGCCTCCTCAGCATTTAGGCAACATAGCAAGGTACCTTCTATGCTTCTACAATATAAGGTATCCCCGAGGATGAAAAATCTAGATGCATTTTTGACAAAAGTTCATTTTAGGTTTGATGGGAGGTCAGTTGGTATGACGCCTATGCGAAGATATGTGTAGATGTCATGGTACCAAGGATTACTAGGACCAATGATTTCACACACGAATTTTGATTCTGGTATCTCGTATGCAGGAACAAGAAGCTGCTCAATCAAGAATTCATATTTTGGGATGTTGTTGGGGATATCTAATAGAGACCCAATTGTAGCCATGGTGTCCGCTGCTCTGTTGTTGGCCCTTGGAATATGCTCGAATGTTATGTCAATGAAGGATTCCTTTAGAGTCTCCACCAATTTCTTGTATGGAGTGAGCTTTTCATCCTTGGTTTAATATTCGTTATTGACTTGATTTATGATCAATTAAGAGTCCCCATACACCTTGAGAGCTATGATATTCCATTGCACTACTATCCTGAGACCTATAGTCAAAGCCTCGTATTCTGCTATGTTATTTGTGCAAGGAAATGCTAGTTTGTATGACCTCAGTATGCAGTCCCCTTGTGGGGTGATGAAGAGGATACCAGCTCCTGATCCATGTTGTGTGTGTGAACCATCGAAGTATAGTTTCCAATGGTCAGTTATATTGAGGTTAAAGATGGATTCATCTAGGAATTTTGAGACAAGAGGGTTCTCAAAATAAATGGGTGCTTTTGCTAGTTGATCTACAATAACTTGTCCCTTAATGGATTTTCACTCCACATACTCAATGTCGTACTCTGATAATATCATTACCCATTTTTCCATTCTGCCTGTGAGCATTGCCTTTGATAGGAGATACTTGAGGGGATCAATTTTCGCTATGAGCTTTATCTTGTGTGCCAACATGTAATGTCTGAACTTTTGGGATGCAAACACTACTGTGAGGCAAGCTTTCTCGATGAATGAGTAATTTAGCTCGTGATCGACCATTGTTCTGCTGATATAGTAGATAGCCCTCTCCATTTTGTTTTCATCATGCTAAGCCAAGAGAGCTCCAAGGGCTGCTGTTATTGCTGACACATATAAGATCAATGGCTTCCTTGGGATAGGTGGCATTAAAACTGGTGGTGTCAGTAGATATTCCTTGATCTTGTCGAATGCCTCTTCACATTTTGTATCCCATTTATACGCCACCCCTTTGTGGAGTAGGTGAGAGTATGGATTATGCTTGTTTGCCAGTTGTACTATGAATCATCAGATGGATTGAAGTTGGCCTTGGAGGCCTCTCAGTTGTTTTAATGTCTTTGGTGCTTCCATCTCAAGGATTTCCTTTACTTTCGCCGGATCCACCTCGATACCCCTCATGGAGACTATGTATCCCAACAATTTACCTGATTGTACGTCGAAGACACTTCTTGGGATTTAGTCTAACTTTGTATTCCTCTAGTCTGTCAAAGATAGCACTTAGAGTTGCTATATGATCTTGTCTTTTCCTTGATTTAGCTACAATGTCGTCGACTTAGTCTTCGAATATTTTATGAATCATATCATGGAATATCAATGTCATGGCCCTTTGATAGGTTTCTCCTACATTCTTTAGGCCAAATGGCATCATGTTCCAGCAGTAGGTCCCCCATGGACAAGTAAAAGTTGTCTTATGTTGATCTTATTTTGCTATCATGATCTGGTTATATCCTAAAAATCCGTCCATTAGTGATAGCATCTCATGCCCTGCTATCATGTCTACTATCATGTCAATGTTGGGAAGTGGGAAATCATCCTTGGGACATGCTTTGTTCAAATCTCTAAAATCTGTATAGATTCTGATGGCTTCGCCAGGTTTTGAAATAGGTACCAAATTGGACACCCATTTTGGATAATCAATTGGTCGGATAAATCCCGCATCTAACAACTTTTTGAGCTCCATTTTGACCAATAAGGCAATTTGAGGATGCATTTTTTGAAGCTTCTGTTTGATTGGCTTTGCTTCTGGATACACTACTAAATGATGGATCACAGTCTCTGGATCTAGACCTGGCATATCGGCATAACTTCATGCAAAGTTTATTTGCCTTTCTTTTAGGAATGCTGCTAGGAGTTCTTGTTCTTCTAATAATAGTGATTCTGCATAGAATGTGATATGCGGGGTCTCCTCGGTTCCTAAGTTGACAGGATTGCACTTTTCGGCCAAGACTGCTGACTTCTCCTGATGAATAGCTCTTAAGGGAAGATTGAATCCTTCATCCTCAAGCACCTCAAAGAGGTTTTCACCATTGGATACATCCTTTCTTTTTACTATTTTCTTGTCATAGAGTGCCACAGTGTGGTTTTCACTCAAGGATTTGGATATGATTCTTAGTTTCTCACTTTTGCGACTAAAGGATTCAATCGTTTCCTCGTAATAGGCATGTGTGTCCAACTCCATTATAAAGCTTGCTTTGTGATCTCCATCTAGAATATTATCCCTCAATCCCATGAATTCTGAGAGCGCTTCATCATTTTCAAATGTATCGAGAACTGGTGGTCCTCGTTGGTCATAGTCGATCAGTTGGGGGTAGACTAAATGAATCTCATGATTTTGACTATCTGGTTCAAAGGATATGGTACTAATCAAACACAGGGTGGTATCTTCGAATAACCTAGGTAGATTGGATAAGGTATCTTTATCATTGCTACTAATATAGGGCTCAGTTATAAAATTATGTGTGTCCCTACCTATGACTATTGGTGAATGTACTTGTACTAGCACTGGTTGAGGAGAAATATTAACTATTCTAACCGAAGGACTTCGGCCACATATGGTTATTCTTGGAGTGGCACATCCAAGACCAATATTTGTTATGGGTCGCGTCTCTGGCATGATAGGTATTGTGAGGCCATTGTCATTTTGTCCCAATCTTTGATTTATGTTGTAGCCCATTGCAAGCATCATGTGTAGGCCTTTGCTTGTATCATCCATTGGTAATTATGGTGTCGGTCTTTCATCTTGATAGAGCATGTGAGATGGATCTGCTTCAATAACCTCACGGCCAAGGTCTCCCCATCTTGTGAATTCAGGATAATCCTCAGGATATGTTTGTGATGTGGAAGCTTGATTTTCTTGGGGGCATCCGCATGATCTAGGAGATTGTGGTAACTCTCCTATCATGAAAGCATTGTTAGGGATCCTGTAACTTCCACAACCGTCATCTTGGATGATGAGCTTGATATCGGAGATGGTGGGGATGGTGGGGATGGCAGGTGTCTCTGTCGCAGAAGTGGACACGAGAGTGGTGGGGTTGATGTATGATGTGGATGGGCCCTCGTCATTTTTTGGCACTTGGGGTATTTTGTAATACTTGGCCTCAAGATTCTTGCAATATGAAAACGGCTCAAGATCTCCATGGATGGTAACCTCTTGTCCATTATGTGTAAATTTCACACATTGGTGGAAGGTTGATGCTATGGCTTTCATTGCATGAATCCATGGGCGTCCCAGGAGGATATTGTATGGAAACTCGAGGTCCAAGACCTGACAAGTGGTTTCCATGAGCGTTGGCCCTACTTGGATAGGGAGCTTAATCGTGCCCTGAGACACTCTTTCTTGGTCATCATATGCTCTTATCATGATGCCCTTTCCTTTGTCTATGGAATCTTCTGATAATTTTAACTATTTTATGAGGCTTAAGGAACATATGTTCAAGCCTGCACCTCCATCCACCAAGACCCTTTTGATTTTGCTCTTATTTACAATGGCTTCCAAGTGAAGTGCACGGTTGTGAGATGGTTGGGTTGGGAAATCTTGATCAGAGAATGTAAGGAGATTGGGCGTTATGATATTTCCGACCATAGCTTGGAATTGCTCTGCATTGAGATCTGCGGGGATAGTGGATGAGGCTAATGCTTCCTCAAGGATTTATTTATGCGCTGATGGGATTTTCAACAACTCCGTGATGGAGATGTGTGCTGGAATTCTCTGGAGTTGTTCTACAACATTGTAGGTATGCGGAACGGCTCTAGATGAAGGGACTCTGTTAGGTTGGGATGATCCTGCGATGGCGACTTTTTCGCCTCTTGTGGTGACTCCACAATCTTCAGCCTGGGAGCCCTTGATGGTGATGACCATGTAGTCCTCATTTAGGGAAGCAACGACTGTTTCATACACATGATTTACACTACCCTTCCCCTTATCATTTTTATTTCCTTTATTGCCGTGATTCGGCATCGGATTCGCGTAGATTTGAAGATCTTGATTTCCTGTAGGTTGTTCCACGTTTATGATTTTCTTGTCGATGAGATCTTGGATGATGTTTTTGAGTCTCATGCAATTGTTTGTGGTGTGACCTTTTATTTTGTGAAATTCAAAAAGTTGGTTATCATTGTACCAAGGAGGTTTGACATCGGGTTCTTGGTAATTCTCGAATGTAGGAGGCTTGATAAGTTTTTTTTTTCAATCAATTTTTTCATTATATCCTCCAATGGTTCCCCCAAAATAGCGTATTTGCATTTTGGATAAGTTTTGCATTGGGGAGGTCCCCTTTGGTCAATGAGGTTATTGATGGTAGGGTTGTTTTTGGCTTGGTATGTTGTGTGATGAGTGTTTTGGCATTGTGATTGGATTTGCGGTGCAAGTGTATGTTGGCGAGGACCACTAATGACCACCTTGGCATCGACGACACCATCATTAGTAACGTTCTTGTTTCTTGCCCATGTTCAAGGTTTATCATTATAATTTGATGGTGGGTGATTGTTTTGTTGTTCATGATATGACATTGATTCAGCGGGTTGAGTCACAAGGGCTCTTTCAATGCTAAGCACCTTGGAGATCAATTGCTCACATGTGGTGATTCCCTGAACCTTGAGATGGAATGCCAGGTGGCTTTCAAGGTTGGCGATGATTGTGCAGACTTATTGTTCTTCTGGCATGGTCCACTTACTTTGATTGGCCTTGGATCGCCATCGTTGAAGGAATGAAGCAAAAGATTCATTCTTTCCTTGTTTTAGAGCATATAGTTCTTCGAGACTAACATCCATTGCAATGTTACATGCGTAGTTCCTAATGAATGTGTCTCTTATTTCTTGGAATGTTCTAATGCCTGAAGGTAAGCGAGAGAACCATTCTATAGCGGGACCTACCAAGCTTCTAGGGAATAACCGCATCAGATAAGTATCATCATATGCGACTTCCATACAATTAACCTGGAATTCCCTGATGTGATCTTCAGGGTTTCCCATCCCTCGATATTTGTCAAATTTTGGGATTTCAAATCCCTTGGGGAATGGTTTCATGTCTAGGCTCCTATCAAATGGCTAGGGACACAAGTTGCTTGGCGTTTTGGTTGTTCGCCCTGATTGAAGGTCGAGCACTTGTTGTGAGAGCAACTTGAGTTGTGTCGTCACATCATTTTGCAAATCAGGGGGTGGGATGAAGATGTTTTGAGATGTTCCAATCACCAGTTGGGTGGATGGGTTGTTTGGTGCATTGTTCGATGGTATCTGTGTGTTCTGGCGAGCGAAGTAGGCTTCTACTTGCTTTTGGATAAACAATGCTTGTTGTTGATCTTGTTGTTGTTGCGCTAGGATTTGTGCTTGTTGTTGTGCTTGTTGTTGTTCCCACAATGCTTATTATTGGGCTGCCAATTCTGCTACTTCTTGTTGCTCTTGGTATTGCTTTAACGCCTACTGGTATGCTTGCAATTACACTGTTTGTGCAAGAAGTTGTGCTTGTGCTTGATATTGAGATTGCGCTTGTGCTACTTGCACTTGTGCGGCTTGTTTCTACAATAATAGTTTTGCTTGAGCGACCCTTTGTGCTTGCAATGCTTGTGCAGCTTGGGCAGCTTGTTGTTGTTGCTATTGCAATAAAGCTTGGGCTTGTTGTGCTTGTTGCGCTTGTAATGCGGCTTGTGCAGCTTGGGCAGCTTGTGCAGCTTGAGCAACTTGTGCGGCTTGAGCAGCTTGTTGCATGGCTTTTTGTTTTTACACTTGTTGGTATCCTCTTTGAAAAGCAGCTTGCAATGCTGCATCATATTGATTTGATGTGGTGAACGTTGGTGGTGGTGGAGGTGGTGGTGGATTTGGAATGGTGGTAGATGATGATGTTGTGTTGATGTTTTGCATGTTGGATAATGGTATTGATGTGATTGATCCTTGTGAGACCATGCTTTGTGATGATGTTGCCATTGCTTGTGTATTTATCGTTTGTTGTTGCGATATCAACGATAAATTTTGAGTGTTTGGTGCAATGCTTTGATTGATGGTTGGGATGTAGGTTTGATTGATACTTGGTAGGGGAGGCAACCCCAAACCAAGGAGTGGTGCGGATGATAATGGTAATGGTGGAAGAGGTGGAAATGTAAGGGGCGTGAGTTGTTGTGAAAACGTCGTGGTGTTGAATAAGCCCCCTAGTCCGAACGTATCTCCCTCTTCTTGTGAATTTTTGAGAAGAGGTGTTTGTGGTGTTGCGTGAAAAAATGATGATGATGGATCATGATGGATTGTGAGAGGAACATTCTTGTGTAATGGGTTTTCAAGTATGTTTTGTTCCAAGGTGGTGTTTGCGTCCCTGTTTAATTATTAACAAAGGGGATGTGGATTGAAGAGCATTGAGGAATGTGTTTCCCTTGTTGACATTTGGTTGGGTTGGAGAAAACGATGTTGTGATTTGTAATGTTTTGTGTGATGTCTTGAGATGGGGTGTAGATGAAATGGGTATGGTGGATGAGATTGGGGGAAATGATGTGTCCATGATAGTACTCACATCAAAATTCAAAGGCAACTTGGCCCCTTGTTTTGCTAATTCAAGCATGTATAACGAAGGGTTAAGTCTCATCATGATGTTGATGATTCTATGGTTGTCCAGATTTTGGAGCATTTCTTCCATTTCCTCGCGAGACATTCCGAAAGTGAGGTCTTCTCCTTGATTTTCTTCTTGGGGATGTTGCGATGATGAGAGGGTCAATGGGTTGCTTGATTCTGTTGGATTCATTTCTGCGTTGATTTGGCTAAGATCACTTGAAGCGGGTGTTTCTTTGTTGGCTTCCATACTCTTCTTGTATTGAGATCTTGTTTGGACCATAAAACAAGGATCAAGAATATGGGAGATGAATCTCTTGATTCTTTTGGATTGATCTCTATTTTATGTCCCAAAGTGAAAGTTTTTAGGATGCTTTGGGGATCAAAGATGATGATGATATGATGATGATGTTTTAAGGATGGATGATATGGGTGTTTTGGCTTTTGATAAATCTTGAATGAGACACTAGGCTTTTAGGAATTTGATTTGATTGGATTTCGGATTTTGGGTTTTGTCCTTGACTTTGATTTTGACTTTGATTTTGAACAAAAGGACCCTAAGATGTTTGATAATGATCTAAGGGATAGATTTGTTCAAAGGATGATAATTTGAATATGTGTGAGGAGAAGGATGCATCTACCCACACCTATTCAAACAAGATGATTTTTTTTCACTAAGCATATGAAGAAGGATTCATCTACATACACTAAGCTAGACAAGATGATTTTTGACAATTTTGACTAAGTATATGCAAAAGGATACATCTACACATACCTTAGCCAAAAGTGATTTTGATTGATGTTTTCAAGGATATAGTCTCAATGTTTTGGATGATTTTTTTTTTCCACAAAGCCTAGTATCAAGGATGATTTCAATATTTTCCAAAAGGTGATGGTGAGATGGAATTTGTTTTGATTTTTTGAAGAATGGATGAAAAGATTTTGATGTGTTTTGATCCTAAGATGAACCTAAAAAGATACACTTTGTTTGCTTAGACCTAGGTATTGAAGAGCATGCAAATGCTTCCTAATGACCCTTGTAACAAAGAAATGATTTTATTTGAACATTCATTTTCGGATTTCCAATCAATGATTTGTGCTTTGGGATTTGGAGTCTTCAACACATATGAAAGTTCATTTTGCTTAGCTTTGTTTAATGTATTTATTTTACCAAAAACACTTTCTTCAATTAGGTTTTTAAACTAAGATGTCCAATGTCTTAATTTCTTCAAACCCCACAAGATATGTTATGTGGAAATTTAATGAACTTAAGGCAAAGGGTTTCCCTATTGTTTACTTAAGGAGACAAATTGAGATCTAATCCAATGCTTAGAAACCTCTAAGGATGTGAATCCCAAGGGAAAGTAATAACATATGGATTGAGTCAATGGTATTTGTCTTCAAAAGGGTTTGAAATTTGGATGATGTTAAGTGTTTGTTTTCATGATGTTTTTGATCAAGCAATGTTTTTTGTAACCCAAGAATAAGTACAATCCTATGGATGTGTAAGACAATATTTGTTGGGTTCCCACTTGGACAAGTCCAGCTACGCTTATCTCTAGCAGATGGTTAGATGCTTGACCCCACTGGCTCCCCTCCGACACTCACTTATATGGGGCAGCCACATCCAACACCCATGAAACTCCATGGCATGCTTTCCATCTCTACTAGAAGACCGTAAAAGTGTGGGGTGGCTTCAAAACAACCGTTCTTGCACCAACAAATAGATAAAGGATTTTTGGAAAATTCTAGCACATGGGTTTTAGTAAGGACTTTGGATTCGTGGAGTTGACCCAGCGTGGCAAGAGTCCCCTTTTGGATCCATCTTGTTGGAGTCAACCATGTGATATTGGCATTTCTTCCAATATCCACATTTATATCCCGCTGGAAATACTCTTGGCTTTAGAGTGTTACCGGTTGAGTCGTTCCCTTGGGTGATACTTTTTCCCCAAGGCAGGCCCTCTAGGATAAACAAAAGCGAATGAAGAACAATATTCGTAACTCGATCAATCCTTGTTGGAAAAAAGGAGAGAGAATGCATGCAAACAAAGTCCCCACTCACACTCGCACAATAGTTTGTTCAATTTTAAGCCCAAATCAAAGTGTGGAGGTGATTGCTTTATCTCAACCCAAAGTCATGGAAAAGACCTTTTGATTCTCAAGATCGCTATCAAGCGCATACGTCCTTTTCCAATGTCTTTAGTCTAAGTAATCCCTCACAAACAAACAAAGCTACACTTGTTCTTTTTAGATCCTCAAAGCAATATGTGAGTTCATTTTAGAGCACCAAATCACAAGTGAAAGACATTTGTTCAATTTTTTAATCCCATAAATGAAATCTAGTAAGTTGTTGGTCCTATTGTTCGTTTTAACCTTTATAAGAAAAATGGAATTGAAAAGTTCTTTTTAAGCCCAAATGAAAGCTAGTGTTCTAAGATGAAAAGATGACAAAATTCCTAAGGAAGTGATAAACAAACACTTAAGTGTTTAAAAACACTTTGATTAGACCAAATATCATCACCATGCTCCTCTTCCCTTAGTTTTCAATTTCCAACCTACAAAGGAGAAAAACAGTTAGATTCTGGAAAAACACAATTTGTCATCTTTTCATCTTAGAACACTAGCTTTCATTTGGGCTTAAAAAGAACTTTGATTAGACCAAATTCCTAAGGAAGTGTTAAACAAACACTTAAGTGTTTAAAAACACTTTGATTAGACCAAATATCATCACCATGCTCCTCTTCCCTTA
The DNA here is from genome assembly GCA_007258455.2 of Sequoia sempervirens. NCBI lineage: Eukaryota > Viridiplantae > Streptophyta > Pinopsida > Cupressales > Cupressaceae > Sequoia > Sequoia sempervirens. Next base: position 1,166,166,172 of record VDFB02271358.1, read on the forward strand.
GTTTTCAATTTCCAACCTACAAAGGAGAAAAACAGTCAGATTCTAGAAAACCACAGAAATTTAAAAAGCAGAAAACAGAGGAAGAAGCAATCATAAATTAAAGCAAGTGCTAAAAATTAAATTTCTCCCTTTTACTGTCTTCTAGCGTCGCAACTCGTGAAGGCGTCACTATTTTTTCCTCCCAGCATCGCTCTTACAACACCGCTTACCAGTCAGCGGCACTCTGTGTCGAGATAGAGAGCACGATTGCGTCACTCTTTTCGCGCAGCGTTGGAGTTTAGAATTTTTTTGAAACTGATGCAGATCGACGAGTCCAACGATGTAATTTTTTGATCAGTGACCCTAAATGCAATGCTCCGACTAAAATAGCAATGTGCTGGTGCTAAAGCAGCTGACAACGTGAGCCAGCGGTGCTAAAACAAGCGACGCTAACGAGCGCGATTGTTAAAATTTGTGTGTGTCAATTTCCTGAATGTCAATGCAAAATTTTGAGGAAATGTTAGAAATGTTGATGTCAAGCCCTCCTTCTAGAGCCAAATGTGCGAACCCCAATCTTGATACCTGCAAAACAACAAGAATAAACAAGTTATATAAGGAATTGTAAGTCAAAATAAGGATTCCCCATGAAATCCATTTATAAATCAAACTAGGAATGAAAATAGTGAAGAACACAATGCAGATGATAAAAACAAGATAAAAATCCTAATTAGATGTGCAAACTCTCTTAATCCCATGGGGGAATTGGTGCCAATTTGATGTGAAAATTGGCCCTTTCCCAATCCCTAAGATGCAAGATTGATATGTTGATGATGATTGATCCACTTTGATGGTGAAGGATGAGAGCTCCAAGCCAAAATCTGCAAAAAACCTAGCTATAGAACTCAATAAGATGGATGAAGATTGTTCTAAATTTGAGTATAGTAAGTTTGCTCAAGTTGTGGATGATAAAATGAGGAGAGGAGCTCTTCATTTATAGGATTTCAAGATGGATGAATGCCCAAATTTGAGCAATGTGGGACTAACATTCATCCAATGATATAGTGCCACTTGTCAAGCTATGAATGGATGATGGTTGTGCAAGATTTGGGGTTTGTGCCAATAAATGTCAATATTTGAAATTCAAATTTGTTGAAATGACATGTAAGAGGAAAGGGGAAAATGCAATAAATGCCACTTGGCTCAAGGAAAAGGACATGTAAGAGGTTTTAAATGCCTTGTTGGATGTACATGTTGACTTGGAATTTTTTGAATTCAAATTGAGAGAATATTCCAAAAGAGATGTCATGTGAGGAAAATAGGGATTTAATAAATGAATTAAATATATTTTCATGTACAACTTGCATTATCTAGAGGATGTGACATAGATTAGATTAAATTAATCGAGGGTTAATTAATTTAATAGGAGATTAGATGATGTGACTTATTTGACTTAGATTTATGGATTTATTTAAATCAGATAAGAGAGGAGTATGATAAAAGGCTAATTAAATAAATATTTTGATTTATTTAATTAAAAAGGAATGGTGTTAGATTAAATCAAATAAGGTCTTAATTTATTTAATTTAATGGACAGACTTTAGGGATTTAATCAAATAAATTGATTATTTAATTAAATAGGGATAATTAGATCAGATGGATTAATTTAATTAACAAGAGAAATTACTTGATTCAAATAAAGTTATTTATTTAACCAAGAGAGGATACTGATGAATTTAATCAAATAAGGGAATTTGATTAAATGGTTAGACCGAGGAATGATTTAGGAAGAAATGATGTTAGTAAGTCGGGATCAGGCGCACAATGTCAATCAGTATATTTTCGATGTCTACACCATCAAAATACCCACTTGAATCATTTGAATCTCCATTCAATCCTCATCATTTTGCATCCATTTTTAGTCCATTTTCCATCAAGGAGCACACATTTATCAATCATCAAAGGGCCAACCAAGGAGCAACTCACACAAGGTATAAATTTGATTTTTTTCATCTTTATTTTGTTTGAGTTTAACATATCCCAATCTTGAGGTGTTAAGTGTTGTTTGTTGTCTTTTGAATTTTTTTTTGTGTCATTTAGATAAGCTAACAACTCTTGATCACATTTATGGCACGCCCAGTGGGACCCATAGACGGGTCCCTTTCTTTCACGTTTTCTGTTGTTTGACGTTTTGTAGGTTCAGGTTGCAAAGAGGTGACTTTGCCCAAGACAGAGGTAACCCCACCCACAGTTGGGAAAACCTGACCTATAGAGGGGAAAACCTACCCTATAGAGGGATGAACCTGCCCCAACTTGGTCGAACCTGCCCTCAACAGGGGCAATTCTGCCTTGCAGAATCGCCCATCTATGCAAAAAAAAAATCTACTTTCAGTTTGTTGAATGGGCGAACCTGCCCCATAGAGGGGTGAACCTTCCCTATAGAGGGGTGAACCTGCCCCACATAGGGGAAAACCTACCCAGAAAAAGGTGTTTGTGAGGGAAAACAGTGATCTAAACTTCATTTTTAGCTTCTATTTCTTGTCATTTTAAGGTACTAACCTCGTAACGTCATCTATTGGTGAGTGTGTACTTTTTTCCTAACATTTGTGCAGCTTTCCTCACACTTGTTGAAGAATGGAAATCAAACTACTAACACTTTTCTTGCAGAACGATCGTTTCAACATTGTTAGTTTAGTTTGTTGTCATTTTTGCTTATTAATGTAGGCACATAGATCTAATTAGGGGGATTCAACTTACTATTTGCTATGTTTGTAAGTCTTTTGTGTCACCCAAGGGTCACTACATCGTCCAAGCTTTCCCCTTGCACTTCGTGTGAGCCTGGGGAGTAGCCGAAAATGGTTAGTGTTCTCTTTTTAGCAGGACTTGCTTGGGGATTTCATCACCCCAAGGGATGATCCCAACCAAGCTTATCAGCGAGGTATATAAAGGGAGGAGAGAAAAATTTGTACCTCAATCCAGTCACATTATGTTTGGCGAAGCGTCGAAGCAAGGGTGATACCTAGATAAGATGTGAAGAATTGGTTTGAGCCTTCAGTATCTCGCTGGGGTTCCTGACTCATGCTTGTAGACGGGTTGGTGTTCATAGTTGTGCCTCATGTACCGTACGTATATCGAGGAATCCTTAGTTTCCTTGTTCATCTTAGTTAGAGGACCGTGTTGGCCATACCCTTTTCACTAATCTTAGGATCGTGTTGCTTGAACTGTCTTTTTGTGCAAAACCAGTGCATATCTATTTAGTCAAGTCATCCTTTTCCTATTGCTTATTGTTTGTTTTGTTTTTGGTCCTTTTCCATTGTCATTTTCATCCAATTTTATTGGCAGGGTGACCTTGCCCTTAACAAGGGCGAACTTGCCCTCAACGAGGGCAAACTTTCCCTTTGTCTCAGTCATTTCCCAGCCTGTTTCTGTCAAAATCACCCATCTTTCTCTAAATAGGTGACCTTGCCCCAAAGAGAGGCGACCCTACCCTCAACAGAGGCAACCTTTCCCTAAACAGGGGTGACTCTACCCTCTATCAAAACCTGGGTGAACCTGCCCCCCAAACAACCATTTTCATCTTTTATTCAGTCATTATGAGCACCCGTTTGCCTATTCTGAACACCTGCTTCCCCATTCTGACTATCCATCTCCTCGTTTCGAGCATTTTTCTCCTCATTCTAAGCATCCATTCCCTATTTTGAGCATTCATCTCCTCGATCCAAGCATATGTCTCCTTGTTCTGAGAATCTGTTTACCTGTTTCGAGCATTTGTTTCCCACTTATCTTTTACTGAATAGGAGACATTGACCTCAACTTGGGTGAACTTTCCCCCAAACAACTAACTTCACCTTCCATTGAGTTATTCTAAGCACTTGTTTCTCCATTTTGAGTATCCATTCATCTATTCTGAGCATTCGTCTCCCCGTTCTGAGAGTCCATTTACCCATTCCAAGAGTTTGTTTCCCTATTCCAAGGGTCTGAAAGCGGATAGGAAACCTTTCCTAGTGGATAGATGAACCTTCCCAGCAGATAAGCAACCTTGACCAGCAGATAGGCGACCTAGCCCAATGGATAGGTGAATCTTGCCCTCTAGATAGGTGACCTTGCCCTCCAGATAGGTGAAGCTTCCCTTCAATAGGCGACCCTGCCCACCAATAGGTGAACCTGCCCTTCAATAGGTGAACCTACCCTTCAATAGGCAACCTGCCCACTAATGGGTGAACCTTCCCTCCAATAGGTGAACTTTCCCTTTAGATAGGTGATCTTTCCCTCCAGATAGGCGACCTTGCCCCCTAGATAGGCGAATTTTCCCAAAAGTAGACCTTCATCCATTTTCCTGTCATCATCATTTTCGTTCATCAACACTTTCTAAAATTCATCATTTCATTGACCAAATCACATAAGGGCTTCTTATAACATCATTAAATTCCATATCCATCATCAAATCATCCATCCCAATCACCTAGACTTCGTTTCAGGGATTTTTATTTTGACGCAAAAACTTCCAGAGGCCATAACTTTTGACTCGGGTGTCCGTGTGGGCTGAAATTTTACGGGTGGTTGCATTATGAGGTGGCATGTGGATTCTCAAAGACCTTTAATTATTTGGCCCTTTTTTTGACACATTTTTAGGGCTTCAAACTTTCATCTTGACCCTCAAAATCGCAATTTAGTGTTTTTTCTAGTTTTTGAAAAATCATTTTCATTAATAACTCGGAATGCATGTCTTAGATTTAGGATGTTAGTTGGAAATTCATCCTACCTTATTTTTAGGAAGTTTTTGGGAAAAATTGGACTCTCAAAGATATGCACCTAAAATGACAAAATTTGACAATTTTAAAGCCAAATCCTTACGTTCTCTAGTTAAACCTTGACCCTGTGAAAAAATCAATCCAATCACATCCTCCAATCATCCTAATCGGTTTAATCTAATCCCAATCTGAGCTTAACTTAAACCCTAAGAGCTTTTCAAATCTTAAGATCCATTCCTCCATCTTCCAATCCATCCTATTTATCCTTTCATCACCTTTTCTTTCCTTCTAATTGTCTATTCCCATCTTTTCAATCCCTATTCATCTAATCTAACATCATTAGTCCTTATCCTTCACCAATGCAACCAATAATAGTAGTCAAGGGAATCCTAATTACATTGACGATGATAATGAGAGTCTTGTGGATCAAGAAGAATATGACCTAGATCCCCTTGATGCTATCATTTCTAGTAAGATTTCCCCAATCGAAGTTATCCCATCACATCTTCACCCACACCTACTAGCAATCCTTATGCTACCTTTGACAAGGGATATCTAGTATCTTCCTCGTCTGCATATTCATCATACCCTTCATCCACATAATTTTCTTATCCAACATCCACACCCTCTTACCCCAATATATCATCCCAATATAATCTACCATCCCAATACTCTTATTACAATCCCCCATCCATGTCCCCCTATCTTAATCCTCCTTACCAGTCTACCTATCCTAATCCTACATCCACACCTTCTTATTATAATCCAACATTTGCATCTTCCTATCCTTATCCTACATCCACACCTTCTTATTCTAATCCAACATCCACATCTTCCTATCCTTATCCTACATCCACACCTTCTTATCCTAATCCAACATCTACATCTTCTTATCCTTATCCTACATCCACACCTTCTTATTCTAATCCAACATCCACATCTTCCTATCCTAATCCACCATCCACGTCCTCCTATCTTAATCCATCATCTCAATCTTCCCATCCTAATATTCTATCCCAATTTCTTTATTATAATCCACCACCCATATCCTCTTGTCCTAATACACCACCCATATCCTCTTGTCCTAATCCACCATCCATGTCCTCCTATCAAAATTCACCATCCCAATATCCCTACCTTAACCCTCCATCCAATCCTAATCCTCCACCTACCCTTAGTCTTCCATCCAATCTCATTCCTCCATCTAATCCTAGTCCACCAATAATCCATAATCCTAATCCTCCACCAATCCATAATCCTTTATCCACTACTCCTACCGTGCCATCTAAGCCTAGGGTATGCACAATTCTCACTCTAGAGGTTCTCCAAGGACTTATGACAAAGAAGACATCCCCAATTCCACACCTTGAAGTCATGGAACCATACCATCCCAATCTTTCATCCACGATCACTAGTGATGTGACCCTTCTCCATACCACACCTATCATTGATGTTACCACCCCTAGCACCACTCAAATCACTGAAATCATCAAACCCACTAAATCCATTGAACCCCCATCTTCTACTCCTAGATCCACCCAATCCATCACAGACATCCAAATCCAATCCACTCCTCCTACTCCTAGTAGCACCGAAATCCATTCCCATGAAACTCATGAATCCTCCATCCTTCCATCTCCCCCACTTGAAGAGTCTCTCCAACACTCCATTATCATACCACCCACACATGATGAGACATGACAAGAGCTTGATGCAAAGCATACCAGCATATCCCCTTCTCCAAATCAAGATCCTACCATCCTATCCAGTCCACCTCAAGATTAGAGTTCCCCATCTATTCCATTCCATGATCCCCTTGTCACTCAAGATCCAATCACTCCATCCCATGAGCCCTTATCACCCACTACCACAAATCTAGATCTTATCATATCACCCAATCTCTCTCCTAATCCTTTACCACTCACTCCTCTCGATCAAGATTTTGTTATCCCATCATCTCCATCCCATGATCCTCCATTGTCGCCTACACCTACTATCCCCACACCACTTTTATATCCCCTTGGTACTCTTGCATTCTTCCATGGTGGTCTCCTTGCAGAAGAAAAACAAAGAATATATACCACCCATCATCCTCCACCTAATAATGGACTCACATAATTCTTCCAAAATAACAAAAATCCTACCATGGATTGAATGCTCAAGAACATGAACTATCAAGGAAAAGGTTTAGGCCTTCATGAGCAAGGTATTTTAGATCCCATCCAAGTAAAAGAACAATCCCATACGCGAGGTCTCGAATGTACTGCTCGCAAATCGTAATCCAAAAATGTTGGTACAACCTCCACATACCCTCAAAAATCCTCTTCTAAACAAATAAGAGGCTCCTCCCATCACTCCACCTGATCATTTGTTGCCATCCCCCCTCCTTCACTATATCACCTCCAAACAACCATCCATATTCCTCCTTCATCTACTCCATCCATTTTGGGTCCTTACATCCCTCCATCTCCCATCACACATCCTCCAGCTATTGAGTCCATTTTGGGCCCTTATATCCCAAAATCACCTCCTCCATCTCATCCTATTTATCCTTCTATCCATCCATCACCTATCCATATCACCCAACATAAACATCCCACTCTCATATTCCCTAATCAGGATCAACAAAGGCATATACCTACACATCCTTCGTCCACATATCATCCCCAAAATCCTACCTCTATCACTTCATTCATATTTCCTCCACATCATCCATCTCCTTGCACCCATCCCATTGCTACTAAAATCACTTTGGATGCTAAAGTAAAAATGCATAAATCTAAACATCCACATGAATCTAAAGCTCCTCATGTCCCCTTAAAAATACATGTTGACAGAAAGAAAAATCAAATCCAAAATCTAAATCAAACCCACAAGCCACAAAGGCCCACCAAAGCAAAAAACAAAATCATGTGGATCCCAAAGAAAAAAGATGCAGTGCCTTCAAATCAAAAATCTATAACATCCAAAGTTGTTAATCCAAAAGCTAATCATACACCCCTTCCATCTCCTAATTTTTTTTTGGGACCTTATGTCCCAAAATTCAATATCCCATTTCCTCCATTATCCCCACATCATCCATCCATTAATACTCCTATCATTTCACATCCACCACCATATGTGCCAATGTTGGCCCTGAAAAACATCTCCCCATCACACGCCTACCCCATCATTCCATCCATACACTTTCCAGTATCCCATTCATTATCCCACATATCTCCCACATCAAATCCCTTTAATCCATTCTCTTGCATAATCCATTTATCCTAATAAGGTTGTACCAACATCAAATAGTCACTTCACACGTGGGCTCTTATTACCTTGCATGGAACTTGATGCTTGAGTCCTTCATCCATCTCCTTATCGCATGTCTTCTAAATCCACCTATCCTCATCTCTATCATTATCCATATCCATCCACATTCTATCCAAAAAATAAGAAAAATCCAAAGAAATCCAAAGAAATCCAAAAACATCAAAAAAATAAAAAAATTCAAACAATTGAAAAGAGAAAAAAAAAGTTGTGATAGGTCGAATGTGAGCATTAGAAAATGAGCAACAAGTAAAAGAGTGCAAATAAACACCAAAACAACCTACACCTCAAGATTAGCCTAAGTTGGAAACAATACAAGATAAAAGCAACAAAATGGAACTTTATACCTTGCGTCGAATCGATCCTTTGGTTGGCCCTTCGATCTTTGATGTGTATGCTCCTTGGATGGCAAAAGATGCAAGCTAAGTGATGTTGTGAGGATGAGTGCAAGTGGATGAAAACATGAAAATGGCTAAGTGTAAGTTGAGAAACAAAATTGCAAGAGTTTGGCTAGCAAAATGATCTCCCCAAAATGAGAGAAAAGAGGGGGTATTTATAGGAATTTTGAGAATTCCTAAGGGAAATGGATGGTAAGATTGAGCCACCAAATATCAAGATGTAGGGCTAAGGTGAGTTGAGAACTCACAAGCCCTCACATCTTGACATGTGGCATGTGATATAGCCCTAAAAGGTGAAGTGGACATGAGGTGGAAGGATGGGACATGACATGGAGGGGTACAAAGTACCTTGGGATTGGTCAAGATCTCCTCATAAAGGAGGTCCTTGTCCCCATGTGGGTGAGAGGACAAGTGAGGAATTAAAAATTCCTCAAATATCCTTATGGGGAGAGGGAAAGAATTTTAAATTCCAAAGGGTGCATTGGGGGATTAAATGTGAATTAAAAATTCACATAGGGAAGGGAGATGCCTTGTCAAAAAAGAAAGGCATTTAATAAGGTTGACTCAATTAAGTGATTAGGATTGTGCAAGTACTTGATTAGGCTGATTAATGAAGATTAGAAGAGAGTTAGATTCCACATGTGACTTGATGTGACAAGTCAAAGATCACATGGGGAAGAGTAATGAAGGATTAGAGGAGGGTTAGGTGGCTAAGAGAGATTAGAGGCCAACTTGCAAAAGTTGGAGGATGTGACACATCCTAATCAAGGATTAGGCATGTGCACATCCTAATGATGGATTAGAAGGATTAGGATAAGATAAAAATGATGGAGGATGTGACATGAGGGAATTAAATAAATTGAATATTTATTTAATTCAATTGATGGAAGGAGGATTAAAGAATAAGGTATTATTGATTCTAAATACCTTAGGGATTTGGCGGGATTAAAGATATTAATTAAATAATAGCGGTATTAATTAGCGAAAATAAGATGAAAGGGGATGAATTTGGATAAATTAAGTGTCCAAATTTAGACATCTACAAAAGTAAAGAGAAATAATTCATCCAATGGTGAAAATTAGGCAAACAAGCACCTTGGATAAGTACCATGATGAAAACCTGGCAGACAGGCATCATGCGTAAATCCCCCTTCATCTCTTTCCACACTTGGGGGCAGTTTCCCGATATGCATCCATTATGTGTCCTGCTATACACACATCTTCCTACTATGCATCCCTTCCATCACCTCCTCCATCCCACCTACCATCCACATCCTACCCATCATATCCCATTTATCTCCAATCCCTCCATCCTTCTTGTGATCTTGATAAAGACAGGGGAACCTATCTATGCATGCTTTGGACACCTCTTGGTATATATTCCCTTCATCCTTACACTATCATACTCTTTATCCTCTACATCCATATTCCTTCCTTGTCCACTCGTCATGCTACCATTCATCTTCCTTCCTTATCCAGACATCCAATCTACATCCATCTCCCTCCCTTATCTCCCCCTCCATTTATCCCCTTTATCTTCCCATCCATTCATCTTCCATCCCTCCTACCTCATCACACATGACATATCTAGAGTGGGGGCATCTGCCTCCTTTGTGACATATAGTCCTTGGATACATCATTCATCCATCGGTTCATCCCTTCTATCTTCCAAATCTTTCCATCATAGCATCCCTTCCATCTATCCTAACAATCCTTTCCATCTCCCCATCCCTATCTTTCTATCTATCCATCATAGAAATCCCTCCCATCTCCTCATCCTTATCCCTCTATCCATCCATCATAGAAATCCCACCCATACCTCATCCTTATCCCTCTATCCATCCCTCATCACAATCCCTTTTTCCTTCCAAATCTTTACCTGTCCATCTATCCATCCAATAACCTTTTCCCCATCCAAATTTGTATCCTTGTATACATCTGTCCTAGCATCTTTTCATCCCCTTTATCTTTATCTATCCATCCATTCATCTCTATCCTCATCCCATCTCATAATCCCTTGTCATTGGTATCTAGTTATAGACTCACCTCTCACGCAATCCAATACCTTCTATCTCATCATCACCATTCCCCCTTCTTTCACTCATCTCTCCATCATATCATCCTCCCAATTCATCTTTTGATGATTTGGATAATTATCCCATCCCTAAGCTTAATGTGATTACCATCATCCTATCTTATCCATCAAGTTTGTCTTGTCTCATCATATCGGTCCCATATTTTTATCCACTTATCCTGGTCATCTCATCATCCTTTATCCATGGTCGATCATCAGTATTTTGTCGAACTACGTTGCCCCTATGCTTTCATGTAGGCAAGGTCAATCATTTCATCCTCCCTCGGGGCATTTTTCTATCCAGTCTTTTTCATCCATTGAGGTCTCCATTGTCCTCTTTCCACTTTTATCCATGGTTTTTTATCAAACTATGAGGGCTTTGTGCTTTCCCGTAGGTAAGGCTAATCTTTGATGAGCCCCCAAGCCCCTAGGTCTTTAGGGTGTGTTAGTCTCGTGTCTTGTCTCTCTTGTGTTGTGTCGTCAAGTTATGCCCTTATCCCACTGGTTCTTAACAAATGAGATCCACTTGTATCATGAGATCCAATCAACTTCAAGTATCTTGTGTCATATCGATCTTTTAGTTTAGTATCCATCTTTGGTCTCAAAAAAATGCATCCTTCCTAACAAACCTCATCAATCTCATCCATCCCCTTGATCCTATGGAAAAGGACGTTTGAAACTGATTGTGATATTTTGGTGCTTTTGGCTGTTGTTTATCATTTGAGCTCCCTATCATCACTTGTCATGGTTGCCATGATCCATCATATAATTGCTTTGACAGGTTAACATAGGGGCATATCTTGATCTTTTTTCTTTGTTGTTATCTTCTAGGTTGTCCCACGTAGTATCCACCAAGATCCCCGAGGTCTTGTGTTACGATGGAGCATCCTTTTGTGCTTGTGGTTATTCCAATGCCTGGCCTAACCAAGGTCTTCATGACTTTGGCGTGTTGGAATAGCCTTCTTGTCTGTTGTGTTTGTTTTATGCATTAGACACTGGTTCGCCTTGGTTTCACATACCCTGGCACCTAGTGTCTTATGTTATAGCAAAAATTAGTGCTCCAAAAATGGAAAATTGCACTAAGATTGCATTTCATGATCAATTTTGTTGCATTTCATGATTTTTTCCTCCATATTTTTTATTCTCTTCATCCATCTCACATATCAATCTAATCCTCATCCATTCAATCTAACACAAATCATCTAATCACATCCTTGGTCTTGTTCCTAACCTTGCTACAAGCCTTGATCCAATCATCTTCATCATCATCATAATCAAGATGTATCCTTCCCTATCCTTTGGTGTTGTTTTGGGATGTATCCTTCCCTCATCAACAACACTTTCATCATCATCATCGGGATGTATCCTTCCCTCATCAACAACACTTTCATCATAATAATCGGGATGTATCCTTCCCTCATCAACAACACTTTCATCATCATCATCATCATCAGGATATATCATTCCTTATCCTTTTGTGTTGTCTTGGGATATATCATTCCCTCATCAAAAACACTCCATCCATCATCAACCCATCTTGGCTTGTAGCTTGACTAGGGCAACATCACCTTTGTCCTTAAATCGATTTTTTCTTCCCAATCTCCTATTGCTTATCATCCTCTCTTATCCATCACTTTGCATCATCTTCCTCATATACCCCTTACATCACCTCATCCATTTCAAGAGCACACCCATGTTCTTTTGAACCTACATGTCCTCTCGAGGGGGCATCCTCAATCCCTAATCTTCATCTTCACTCCCATCATCCTTCTTCCTAGTCACTTCTTTGATGACTGGGGCATTTTTCCCAATCTAATCATCTTCTTCCTGGTGCTATCTTTTAATCTTCTTTGAAATTATGCTACTTCGTAACACCATCTCAAAGAGGGGAAAAATATAGACACCTAAATTTGGGCACTTACATTTGTCCAAATTTATCCCTTTTCATCTAAATATCCTCTTACTTGCATTAATTAAGTAATATTCCTATTATTTAATTAATACCCCTAAAGTCTTTTAAATCCCTAATGTATATGGTTAAATAATTAAATACATTACCCTTTATCCCCTTTTTTTCTCAAAGAATTAAATAAATAAGACATTTATTTAATTCCTCACATGTCATATCCTCCATAATCCTCTTCTAATTTAGATTAGTCTAACTAATCCTCGATTAGGATGTGCACACCCTTAATCATGATTAATGTCACATCCTCCACATCTTCCAACTTCCTTCTAATCGTCCTAATCACCTGTTTGCACAACCTTAATCTAATCCCCTTGCTACATTTAGCATACCTTTTTGGTCAACCTTCACAATTTCCACATGTAGCCTAGACCCTCTTCCCCATGTGAATTTAAAATTCACATTTACCCCTCCAAGACTCTCCCCTTCCCCATGCAAGTTGTTAGGAGTTCTAGAACTCCTCACTTGTCACATTATTCACATGGGGTCAAGAACCTTGCATTATAAGGACCTTGTCTTATCCACAAAGTACTTCTTAGCTTCCTCAATAAAAACCTTGTCTTATCCACAAGGTGCTTCTCATGTGAATTTAAAATTCACATTTATTCTCCCAACCACTTTTCCCCTTCCAATCATGTGAATTTAAAATTCACATTTATTCCTCCAACAACTTCTCTCTTCCCCATGATGATGTGTGAGGAATTCTAAAATTCCTCACATGTCAACATCCTTCCTACATGGGGACAAGAAGTTCTTTTTTGAGGAAATCTTCTCCTCATCCCAAGGTACTTGCAAGTACCTCCACCTCACATGTCTCTTTTCCAACTCATTTTTCCTTGTGACACTTCATCCTCCACATGGCAAGATGTGAGGGCTTATGAGTCCTCAACTCACCATAGCCCTTCATCTTGCCTATGTTGGAAAAATCTCAACCGTTCAATTCTCTAGAGAAATATCCCTTAAAATGAAAGATTTACTTTCATTTTTTATTCATTAGGCATTCAACAAATTTCAAGCTCTCCAACATTCAGGCAACTTCAACACTCTTGCATTTATACTCTCATCCACCATTATTACACATCTTCAAGCTTTCATTGTAGCCATCTTTTACATCCATCAAAATACCCACTTGAATCATTTGAATCTCCATTCAATCCTCATCATTTTGCATCCATTTTTAGTCCATTTTCCATCAAGGAGAACACATTTATCAATCATCAAAGGGCCAACCAAGGAGCAACTCACACAAGGTATAATTTTTTTTTTCATCTTTATTTTACTTGAGTTTAACATAGCCCAATCTTGAAGTGTTAAGTGTTGCTTGTCTTTTGCATTCTGTTTTGTGTCATTTAGATAGGCTAACAACTCTTGATCACACAATTATATAACTAATTTAAAAGTGAAAGCCTAATATGATAACCACGGGGTATATTATGATAAATCACACAAACCTTATTAGAAAAATATAAAATAAAGTAAAAGAAAATGAGGTAAAGGTATAGTAAGGATATTTAGATATGAAAATAGAATGTAAAGTTAGAAAATCACAAATTTGAAATTCCCAATGTAATGTGAAAGCATAAAAATAAAGAAGTTGAGTAGGATCATACGAGTTCACAAAAAAATAAGGAAAATAAAGTTTCCTTAGATTTAGCCTAGGCTAATTAAATAAATATACTCAATTAAGCACAATCAACCTAGATTGACAAAAATAACTTTGAATGAGAAATTAAAAAATGCATTTGTTATTCTAGGAAATGTAAATGTGATAATTAAGGTGCTTAACTCTATAATCAATCAATGTGTACTAAATAGATAATGTATATTTGAACTTAATATGCCTTGGGATAAAAACCAGTGAACCTCATATTAGTAATCACTTTAGAATCAGAGTATTTTGTTGACTCCATTACAATACAAGTTTATGGATTTAGGATGAATTCATAACCATAGATTAGTCCTTTGAGTTCAAGCTCATCCTTGCAAAAAATGATGTTAAACTCTTATGCTTGCCTTATGTATGGTTGGGTAAAAATTATGTAATCCATTTTCAACATATTACACAACTTGATTTCAATCACAATTGTGTGAGATATGATCTCTCCTCTCAAAAAGGGAAGGCACCCTTCTTACTGTTAGTGTAATTAAATTAATTATTACACTAGCATAATTTAACTTAGGTCATACATCATTTAGTCCTAGGTTGCATTTTTAATAAATCATTTAATAATGGGGTAGTGTCCCCTTCCTTGTTTGTAGGGATAAGATTCCTTCTAAAAGATGAGTTGTCCTTCTAGAACTTATCTCAACATTTAATAATTTCTTAGATAGGGTTCACATGTTGTCACATGTTGTTAGATCATGACACATGGCAACATCTCATGCATCTTAGGTTTTTAATTATGTCTATATAATCAGGCAACTTGTTCATTTGTAATCATCTCATAGAGTAGATCAATAGAATCTATATTGTGCATGCCTAGTTGTAACACTTGTTGTGTGGTTGATTATCTTTCCTGGCAAAGGTCCTCCATTGAAGATTCTAGAGCTTCAGGGACTGTGCATCCATAATCTCAACATGGTATTAGAGCTTGTCCAGTGAAACGTCAACCCTCAATCAAGAAAGTTGGTGTGCAAGATTCTTTGCAAGCTTGAAGGTTTCCATTGTAGGCTACTTGATTCCACCCGGGGACCAAGCTGATTTCTGAAGTAGATAGAGTCAGATCTGAGCTCGCCATTGTCTTCAAAAGGCCTCAAAACCCTAGGATCACCTGTTCAATCAACAAAATTGGATTCATCAACCCAGGAGCCATCAAAGGTATTTGGGTTTCCAAAATCAACTGGTACGATTCATACAAATTTGTAGCAAAAAAATCCTCCCTCTCAGTTGTCCTCTGAGGAAAAAAAAATTTAGTCACAGGCATTTTCTTATTTCAGAAAAAATCGGGCTTATCTCATATTATTTTTGGCAAAAAAATATTTTTGGCAATTTTTCTATAGTTTTCAGAAAATATTTTATTTGGAGCAACTGCAATTTAATTCACTCGTCAGCATATCTAGGGGTTTGATTTGTTAAATCCCATAAGGTTTTATTTCATCGGCATGCAATAAGGGATTATTTTATTTTCTACATATTATATTTTATTGTCGGCATATTCATCTTGATTTTCAATTGCTTTCAAAGCAATATTAAAAATCAAATAAAATTTGTATGGTCAAACTTATATGAAATAATCTATAGAGGGATTTTTATTTTGCGTCGGCTGCATTAATCATTTGTAGGGATGGTACAGCCTATTTGTCGGTCATTCTATCATGTCGCTATAGGAACCTGTGCCGTTTGTCAGTGATTTGTCTATTGGCCTCCTTCGTTGGCCCGCGATTCCCGTCCAACCCTATCGGCAATCTCTCACCGACTGGTCTGTCCATCTCTTTGTTGGATTTCTCTTCAAACCCATATGATAGTCTCTAAGCCCCTAGCTAAAGATTTTGGTTCCAACGGTGACCGAGGGGTCCGACCATTTAGAGGTGGCGCCACTCACAGCCACATCACTTCGCTCGGTGCAACCACTCCATCACCGCCCATTGAGTGGTGCATTTTTTTTTGCACTGCCAATGCCTGAGGTCATATTGATGACTGAGTGCTATTGCCCAAGGGGCTATTTTTCTTGCTCCTCATTAGCCTACCAAGTGCCACATATAGGCAATTTTTTTCATTTTATCATAACTTTACCAGGGTATCAAAAATCAGCAAACGAGATACCGTTGGAAAGGTAATTCTAAGCACTTTCCAGTGGTGACATCAGTTCTATGAAATTTTTCTCTTAGAAAATTCTACAAACCACTGAAGACAAAACCATAATTTGGACTCAAAGGCTCGTAATGTTGCAACCATTCATCAATTTTGGTGATTCCAATGGCATCAAGAAGTATTTTCAGAGCTTTTTTCATCAGTCCGACCCCTTGATCAGTTTTAGCTCCAGGTACTCTTGCATTGATTTTTCAGTTTGGTGCATTTGTTTAATAACTTGGATATCCTAAAGCTTGGGAAATTTTTTTTTATCTGAGTAGCATCACTTCAGTTGCACATCATCCTTGGAAGTCTTTATTTTCTGTTGAAGGTCATTTGTCTTTGTATTTTTGGAGATAGTTCATTATGGGGCTTGCATATACTCCTTCTTTGGTTATGTTGCACAAGGGTAACTATAAGAAATGGTGGGATGGGATCATACACCATCTCCAATCACTTGATTTTTTGCCTCATTGTATGGTATAGTTCCCCATTCGAGTGAAGGAATTCATGAATTTGCTTGGAGTTGTAGCAGATACACTATTTTGGAGATCATTTCAATGCAAGTTGATTGTGATGTTTTGAATGCTATTGATCATTGTGATTGTCCTCATATCCTTTGGGCTAAGATTTGGGAGATATATGGAGGATTAGACACTCCACCCTTCCCCGATGGTCAAGATTCAGAATGTCATTCTTCAGATCAAGTACACCATGATGATATTATTGTGCAGGACACTGATTTCCTTGAATCTTTTGAAGAGGTTGACAAGGTTGCTTCAGGTGCTTCTTCTCCATCAGATACTATTGGTATCCCTTCACATTCAGTGATTCCTTGTCCAAATTCATTGATTGAGGCTTCCATCATCATCATTCATCAGGACACCTTATATTTTCCAAACTTGACATCATAGGATGGCTTTGTTTTAGGTATCCCTGACTTGGTGACTTCTACAAGTTTGGAGGACATTCTTGAGGGGATATAACTCCTCTATTTAGATCCCACTTTAGAGATTTTTCTTGAGTCTTCTCATTCCTTTATCTCAACCTTGATTGGAGATCTTGAAACTATCTTGGAGACACTTGGTTTCTCTTCAGAGATTTCATGTATGAGACTTCTTCCTTGTCATTCCATTCAAGATTTGAGGTTTCTTCAACATCTACCATTGGATTGGCTTTAGACTTATTTCAATGGTTTTGAGGACACTTCATTCAAGGGGGGCTATCAAGTATCCCTCACATCCATCATATCCATCACACTATCTTTGGATATTTTTTAGCATTAGTTTTCGCATCGTCCTAATTTGTCACCCTCTTCATTGATTGTGGCATCTTCATCTTCAGGCAAGGAGACATTTGAGTAGAGTTTAGAGACATCATCATCATCCACCTTCATCCTTCATTCCTTAAATTCCTATATGAAATGGGAAGCATCTCTTCACCTACACTTGGTTTTGTTTCTTCCGACAGGGAGACAAGTTGTTTGTCAACATTGGATCTTGTTTTGTCTTCAGACACTTGCCATTTTTGCAGGTGATCACATCTTCTGGGGGGCTATCTAGTCTCTCTTTCCCTCCTATGGGGGGGCCATTAATTATATTATATCCATGTGATAGATGGTGTACTTGGGGGGTATTTGGGAGTCCTCCATCCTTCCCATCCTATCTCACATCCTTTTGCATTTTCATCTCCTTTTTGGAGAGGGGTTTTGTTCCCACTAGGCTTTCCCCTTTTCTCTGGTTGTGGGAGATTTTCTGCATCTTCATGTACATGGGTACCTAACATGGCCTCGTAGCCAAGACCCATCATCATCATCATCTTGCATAATCATTGCATTTTCCTCCCTAAGTTGAATTTATGGAGGGTGTTAGTGTAATTAAATTAATTATTACACTAGCATAAGTTAACTTAGGTCATACATCATTTAGTCCTAGGTTGCATTTTTAATAAATCATTTAATAATGGGGTAATGTCCCCTTCCTTGTTTGTAGGGAGAAGATGAGTTGTCCTTCTAGAACTTATCTCAACATTTAATAATTTCCTAGATAGGGTTCACATGTTGTCGAATGTTGTTAAATCATGACACATGAAAACATCTCGTGCATCTTATGTTTTTACTTTTTCCTATATAATCAAGCAACTTGTTCATTTGTAATCATCTCATAGAGTAGATCAATAGAATCTATATTGTGCATACCTAGTTGCAACACTTTTTGTGTGGTTGATTATCTTTCTTGGAAAAGGTCCTCCATTGAAGATTCTAGAGCTTCAAGGACTGTGCATCCATAATCTCAACACTTACTACTAAATAAAACTAAAGTAAAGCTAATTAAGTATTCACAAAATGTACACTACAATTACAAAATGGGGAGTGTCTTGCATTCATACACCTCTCTTTTTTAAGAGAATATGTTTTACAATGCTTCACGGTTGATATTCCTAATTCGATACAACTTTAAACTAAAAACAAATCAGTAATTCCAATATCTCTATCTGGTCAAAGCAAAGCTTAGAGATACCAGGTATAATAATAATAAACAATAAAATAAGAAAGAAAAGCTCACAAAGGCACAAAGTCATTTGGTCACTTTTCACCAATGGATCCTTGAGATCTATGTAACGTTTTTTGTATTAGAAGAACAAAGTCTTCTTAGATACAAAAATTCCACGATCAGCATGAACCATTACAAGCACAAAGTCTTGTAGATAATCCACCAATAGTTATCCAAACATAAACACAAATCTAAATAAGGAGTGTAACACAAAGTCTACATAGATTTATTCAAAGCCCTTAGATCTCACACACTAACATAAGCACAAATTTGAATAAGGAGTGTAACACAAAGTCTACACAAATTTATTCAAAGCCCTTAGATCTCACACACTAATCACCACCAATTTGATCAAACCTTAAGAGAATTGAATCCAACACAAAGTCCGGTATGCAACTTTCTTCTTTATTGATCAAATTCAAATTCACAAAGATGAATACAAAGTTTCATACATTTGTTGCAAAATGAGCAGCACTTCATTGTAAGAGATAAAAGATAAACATTACAATAGAATCCTCTCTTACTTGTAGATGGGAGAGGAGAGAAAATTTAGGAAAATCAAATGAGCAAATCTAGGAAAATTAGGTGAGCAAATCTAGGAAAACCTCACCTAACAAGTCAACTTATTCAAAAATGTTGTCCATCATTATAGGAAAATATCTATGTTTTAAATGTAATTACATCTTTTAAAATATGTAAGATGTCAAGAACTATTTACAAAATGCATAAAAAATGTTAAAACTAGGAAATCTAATCTAAGGAAAAATTTGGCCTTCCTCAACATCTTTCTCCATGAAAACTTCACGGGATGATGTACACGTCATCACTGTCTGGCATTGGAGTGTACTTTGGAGATGACGAGGATTCTTGATATTAACTCCTCCAATGAGATTGAAGACTTTTTTATGCCTTTCAAATCTAAAATAAGTTGAAAATCCATCATTTTGTTCATTGAAGCTATTGAGAAAGCTTCATCTTCAAATTCTTCTTGGCGCTAAAAATCAACACGTCAACATATTAAAGGACTTAGGTAGTTTCATGTAAAAGTGGTGAAAAATGGAGCTTTTACATGTAATATGTAAAAGCCGTGAAAAACAAAGCTTATGCATGTAATATGTAAGAGCAGTAAAAAATAGAGCTTTTGTATAAAATATGTAAGAGCAGTGAAAAATAGAGCTTCTACATGTGACTTGTGTTTTGAGATGTAGAAGCGCTAAAAAACCTCGCTCCTACATGTGCCAAAAAATGACTAAGGCATGAAATATGTAAGAGCGGTGAAAAATAGAGCTCCTACATGTGACTTGTGGTTTGAGATGTAGAAGCGCTAAAAAATCCCGCTCCTACATGTGCCAAAAAATAACCAAGGCATGAAATATGTAAGAGCGGTGAAAAATAGATCTCCTACATGTGACTTGTGGTTTGAGATGTAAAAGCACTAAAAAAACCCCGCTCCTACATGTGCCAGAAAATGACTAAGGCATGAAATATGTAAGAGCAGTGAAAAACATAGCTCCTACATGTGACTTGTGGTTTGAGATGTAGAAGCACTAAAAAACCCCACTCCTACATGTGCCAGAAAATGACTAAGTCATGAAATATGTAAGAGTGGTGAAAAACAGAGCTCTTACATGTAATATGTAAAAGCGCTAAAAATCAACGCTCCTAGATGTGCAGAAAATTTTCTAACTCCCAAAACTGAAATTTCACAACTTGGTTTAAAATGCAAATTTTGACAAACTAACAAAGGCTAATGCTCATAATGACTTTTTGAAGATGGGGGACCGCGCATGAGGACCAATGTAAGTTGCCTTGTTTTACATGCTTAGAGTATGTGGGCTACAAAATAGACAAGTTTCGTAGGGGTTATCCCTCGAATTGAACACGTTGAATTCGAGGATAACAACTAGCTCCAGGTGAGGAGCTTCCTTTGATCGTTCTTTGAAATGAATGAAGGGAGAAGAACTCTAGACTCTAAGTGCCTTTATCAATCCATTGGGAAATAGAGTCAAGCATGACTGACACAAAGCATATCTACGAAAACAAAATGCAAACTTATGCAAATGCACTTATTGAAAAGGTAAAAACCTACCTAATTAAAACTAGCCATCAATGAAACCTTCTCAAATGAAACCATTCACAGGTTCAACAAAATAGCTGCCTTTCTTCAAAAAATTGCAATGCCTTCCATGATCATTAGCAGCTACATGTAAATGAAGTTGAGGTACTGCTTCTTGAAAGAGATGAACAAGTTCAGCTACCTCTAAAAATATATCTGATATATTGCTACTCTAAAATGAACCATTGAATTTAGACTACTCCTGTGCATCTACAAATACATCTTTAGATGCATCCTCAAGTTATCTTCATGCTTAAGTACAGTGGAACCTCTGTCTTCCCATTGGCCTCCAACCAAGAAAGATGTCTTATGGTACATCCTCTTGATCGGTCAAAGATTGAATGCTTCTTACTATTTTCTACTTGAACAATTGATTCATCAACCATGGAAATCTCATGCGGATTGGAATGATCTCCTTCATGTGATTCAAATGAATATATGACTGCACTGCATACCTCAATATGTTTTTTTCCATCTTTAGACTTGGGAAAATAAAAATTATTTATAAGAAGGTCCTCATCATGCCTTTGGGAAGTTCTTTTATGCAACATGTGTTCAAGTTCATGACCTTGAAACACATATGCATTCTTTTCAACTTGACTAAGACCTTCGTGCATGTCCATCTTTTCAGATCTCAAGACAAGATTGTCTTCATTCACTTGAACTTCAAAAAAATAACATTCATCCTTCTGCTTTTCATCAATGGCTTTCTGAGATTGCATAAACTAGAATTGGAAGTGGCCAGCTATGTCTACTTCCTTTTCCCATAAGAGAATAGCAAGATCACTTGGATTAGAGTTAGGATGCTTTGCTATTGCTTTTACTAATGGTGCCTCAAGATCAAGCATCTTCAAAGGTGAAGATAACTTGTGTTGATTCCCAACAACAAAATTATGAGCAGCATTTGAAAGTGACCTCCCTGGTACATCCTTGCGAGGCACAAAAAACTCACCTTGAGCTAGTTGATTTTTGAGGACAAGTAGCTCATTTTCCAACCTTTGCACCATAGGATCTGTCCTTTTGATGGAAGAAAATAACTCCAAAGAAGGGCTTTCTTCAAATTCATTTGGTTCAATTTTTATTTGCCTAGCAAGAATGAGATCATCTTCAATTTCTGTCACCAAGGTCTACACAATTGTAAGAGTAATTGGGGCTGCTCTTCTCAATAGGAAACCAACCTCGGGCACTTGAGAATTTACAAAGAAACATTTCAAATTCTCAGTTGTAGGTTGAGCAACAGTTGGAATTCTTCGTGTCAACTTGTTGGAGTGAGCAATGAACTCACACATAGGCATGTGAGATTCCTTCTTCAATTAGGTGAGCTGAGCCAACAAAGCATGAGCATCTTTAGGAGGTTTGAACCTTTCTTCAAACTTGGCTATGAGAGTTTCCTAGTTAATTGTGATGGTACATGGCACCAAATGATGTAAGATGTCGAGAACTATTTACAAAATGCATAAAAATGCTAAAACTAGGAAATCTAATCTAAGGAAAAATTTGGCCTTCTTCAACATCTTTCTCCATGAAAACTTCATGATGATGTGCACTTCATCACTGTCTGGCATTGGAGTGTACTTTGGAGATGACGAGGATTCTTGAGATCAACTCCTTCGATGAGATTGAAGACTTTCTGATGCATTTCAAATCTAAAATAAGCTGGAAATCCATCATTTTATTCATTGAAGCTATTGAGAAAGCTTCGTCTTCAAATTCTTCTTGGTGCTAAAAATCAGCACCTCATCATATTAAAGGACTTGGGTAGTTTCATGTAAAATCAGTGAAAAACGGAGCTTTTATATGTCATATGTAAAAGCAGTGAAAAACAGAGCTTCTACATTTAATATGTAAGAAAGGTGAAAAACATAGCTTCTGCATGAAATATGTAAGAGCGGTGAAAAACAGAGCTTCTACATGTGACTTGTGTTTTGAGATGTAGAAGCACTAAAAAACCCTGCTCCTACATGTGTCAAAAAATGACTAAGGCATGAAATATGTAAGAGCGGTGAAAAATAGAGCTCCTACATGTGACTTGTGGTTTGAGATCTAGAAGCGCTAAAAAACCCCACTCCTACATGTGCCAAAAAATGACTAAGGCATGAAATATGTAAGAGCGGTGAAAAATAGAGCTCCTACATGTGACTTGTGGTTTGAGATGTAGGTCTAAAAAAACCCGCTCCTACATGTGCTAGAAAATGACTAAGGCATGAAATATGTAAGAGCGGTGAAAAACAAATCTCTTACATGTGACTTGTGGTTTGAGATGTAGAAGCGCTAAAAAATTGCGCTCTTACATGTGCCAAAAAATGACTAAGTCATGAAATATGTAAGAGCGGTGAAAAATAGAGCTCCTACATGTGACTTGTGGTTTGAGATGTAGAAGCGCTAAAAAACCCTACTCCCACATGTGACAAAAAATGTCTAAGGCATGAAATATGTAAGAGCGGTGAAAAACAAAGCTCCTACATGTAATATGTAATAGCTGAAAATGTCATTTGGTTTTAGAAATTTGATCTATAGATGAATTTTTAGCATACTCTGTGACCATTACATTCCATGAGATGATATTTCTTCAAAGCATTTTGTCAAATAGTTCACCCGCCTTGTCTACGCTTCCATCACGTTTGTTTGAAGTGTTAGGGTTTGGGGAGGTTCTTGGTATCATGGGAACCTCCGACAAGTTCCCATTTCCCTTCACATTGTCAACGATGTGAATTAAAACACTTTTTTTTAAGTAATGTCGAGGGTTTGATATGAATTGATAACTTTTTGCAGATTAAGGAGTATTAGGAAATAGGAACCATTAGGTTTCTCGAAACATCGAACAAGTTTCACTTATATTTTGAGATTTCAATAAATGAGATTTTGAATATTAAATTTTGACATATCTTTAAAATTCTTTAACAAACAATGCATAATTTTTTTTTTATTTTTTTATAATTCAAGTTTCTCTGTGTCTCAGTTCAACATTTATTAGTGGTCTATTCTGAGATCAACTTAAATGTGCACTCTTGAAATGGGGCGAGCTAAGGTGAGACTAATCCTGAGGATGCACCAAATCACCCCCCCTTGAGCCATATGCATCAGGTAAAATCCAAGCCTCAGAGTCGAACCCAAGACCTCAAGGAGAAAACCCAAGACTCAAGCCAACTCTGCCACCCGTGGGGGCTAAACAATGCATAATTTTTTACTACAATAATATTCTCTTAAAAAAATTTCACATTGTGGATAATGATGACATAAAATTCTCCATTAAATCATTTTATATCAAGTTCAATAAAATTCCATATTTAGTGTTTTTTGCTAATTGACTATCAAAAACTTTAAATTTTAATTTCTCCCAATTGGAAAGGGATGTCATTTTGAATTTTTTTCATATTGTTTCAAATGAACTCAGGTATGTCCTTGTAAAACGGTGTAACTCCCGATATTACAAATTTTCAAATTTAATTGTTTTCGCAAACTATTTGGTGAAAACTTGAACTTTTAATATCTTACAAACCGAAAGGTGTTTTGGTCTAAAAATTTGCCACATTATATGAAATACTATCATAAACATCCTCGTAAAAGAAATTTGCACCATCTCTCATGAATTTTGAGATTCAATTGTTTCTATAAATCTCAACAAATTGGATAATTGATCCTAGGATTTTGATTGAAACAATGGATGATTTTGCTCTGAAATTGCAAGAGATTTAACACTTGAGGATAAATGGAGTATTTATGAGTAGGAGATACTCAACACAATAATTTGGATACAAAATTTTTAAAATTTGGTGAGTTAAAAAATGAGACAAACAATTATTAACTGCTTTCAATGCTCAAGAATGAGAGAGAGCATGTAAATGAATGCATTGAATGCCTTTAAATACTGTCACATAGAAACAAATTGCTTCAAATGTGTGTTTTGTTGGCTCAAAGTGTGAAGGTGAATGGGGCTAGTTGGTCAAATTCAAATTTTGAAATTTGACTTGAAGGGAAAGGGAAGGGGCAAGTTTATGATTATGTCCAAGTGACTAATGGATAGATGGAAGTAGGTGCATAGGTGAATTTGATACATATAAAGATAAGAGGAATGTATAGAAATATGTATGTATAAAGGATATGATAGAGCTAAAAGTATAGGCATATATGTGTATAAATAAATAAAAGACAAGGGGAATGGAGGATCTACAACAAATATCTACTAATTTTGGATGGATAAGCTACAACTCTCTTTAAGAGGAATTTTAGACCTTTTTTTAACACCTTTGTGGATTCTTAGGCCCCCAAATGAAGACAATTCCTCCAATAATTTTCATAAAATTTTAATGTGGAGTAACAAAGGATTTAAAATATTTTCTCTTGGCATATGATTCTTCTAGGAAATTGGCCTAAAATGCCTGACAGGTATATCCAAATTTGACATGCTTTCAAAGTGGAAAATTTTCAGCATATGAAAGATAGGAATTCAATTTTATTTGCCAGAGCCATTCTAGATGCTCATTTATTTTTGTATATTAAGGCTATTACATGCTCTAACATTTGCTATGTTATAGATCTAGGTCTAAGCCAATTAAGTTGCTTTAGAGGTTTCCCACTTATAGACACTTACAAAAAATTAGGATAATGTCTCATGTATTATTGCTCGTGTGTTGCCTTCTCTTGTTAACAAGGACACTTCCCCTCCATGCAAGCACTGACTAGGTCATAGACATAGTGTTTGCTCAAAACATGACTCCCACAAGTTTCATGGGTCCCCTCAACATTGACATCTTGGCTAGTCACCTTTGCCACATGGCTAGTGTTTTACCTCTTAGCGTGATTGTGGCATCTCTAATTGGTGTGATAGTGGAAAGTTCTTTCAACTAGACCTTGTTATTTCTCTTATTCATACAACTTTTGTTGATCAATAAGAAGAAAAAGACAATTTTTTTTTTTTATATCTATAATTTATTATGTAATCTATTTATTAATATAATAATTTATATTATATTAAGACACTAAATCAATTCAAATACTACAAATGAGAATCAAATTTATCATATTAAACAAGTCAACTAGCACTTGTTTATGGATATGAGTTTGTGCATTGTGATTTTGAACCACGTGGAGGGCTTTTAATTTAAACTATAAAACTATAATATAATAGTAATAGATTATATTATTATTTATACTAAATTTTAATAATGTTTTATAATAATAATAGACCATTATAATATATTACTATATAATGTATAATATATTATTATATTAAGTCAACCATAATTTAATATTTTATTATAAATATTTATATTCATGATTTATTATATAATAAATAATAATATATTATTTATTATAATATATTTAATAATATAAATAATAATAAAAATCAAATTTGTATTCTCATACCTTTGATATTTTCTTTAAAAGGACTACAAAAAAAACTTGTGTCTAGCTAAAGAATTGTAAACCAAAATTCTCATTTTTTATCTATATTATATTCATATAATATTATATAATATATATAACATAATATATTTTCTTTATATTATTTTATATTATAAATATATAAAATAGAGCCGATAAGGGTGTGGTTTGGTAGTCAAGTCGCTTGGTTGTAGTGATAGTCACTAGGGTTCAAACCCTTGTTGGGTCAAAGAGCTCACAAGCCTTGTGCCTTCGTTGGGCCATTGCGCTCACGGGTTTGGTAGTTTCTTGTACCCGATTCATAGCTCCAATCAAAAGCGTTTGCCCCTAATAATATGGGTGCATTACACCTTTTAAAAATAAATAAATAAATATATAAAATAGAATATATAATGTAAATTTATATTATATTTTATTAAAATATATTACATATAACATAATGTATACTAGCTAGTTTATCTTAATTAAGTATTCTACATAAATAATGTCCAAAAATATCTTTCTCTTAATTTTTAATAATTTAATTTAACTTGATGTAACATAATTAAATTATTATAATAATATATTATATAATATAATATTATATTAATTGTATAATTATATAATATATAATATTATATTATATAATTAATATATTATTATTATTAGATTATTATAATATTATGTATTATATAATATAATATACAAGTATGTATTATCTATAATTATTATATTAATATATAATTAATTATAGATAATGGCGGAGAGACGGAGAGAGCAAGGTTTTCGCAGGTCACAAGGCATTCGAGGGCCAGGCAAAGATCCAAGTAGCTGGCCTTACAGTCAAAGAAATGGTGGTCGACCTCAGAATCCACCATGGAGAGCACCACAACAAGCATGGAAGGCTTCAAAAAATAATGGCAAAAGCACTCACAATCCTAGGAATGACAAACCAGCTCATCAAGATTTCGATGCAAGGAATAGATGGGGTTACACTAATATGCGACTGATGGCTCCAGTGGATTTTTGAAAGGTTGAGAGGAAGTTTTGGAGGCCAAAGTTGCAGGCAGATTCTCAACAAACAGAAAAGGTAAACCCTAACTTGGAGCATATCATGGTTGTGTCTTTAATGGTCGATGGTAAAGCTTGTAATGAATCAGTGACCCACTTTAAAGAAAAAGCTTTTTTCATGAAATGGAGTAGGCATTGACCAACCTTTAGCAGATTGAGGAGTTGGTGCAATGAACATTGGGGTGAGGCCACTATTCTAAAAATGCTTCCAAATGGCTTATATTTGGTTATATGCTTGAATGCCAAGGATAAAGAATGGATCTTCAACAATGGCCCTTTCTTGATGGGAGGCAAGGGTTTTTTTCTGAAAGATTGGACCCCAAATTTCAACCCTAAAACTGAAAGTATAATGGAGGTGTTGATCTGGATTCGATTATGCAATCTCCCCCATGAATATTGGGATGGGGAAACCCTAAAGCTAATTGGGAATAAACTTGGCACCTTTGTTAAGGCAAATGGAGCTGTAGAAAACAAAAACTACAACATGTATGCGCGTATCTGTATTCTCTGGCAGGCGGAGCATCCTCTCCTGAAAATGGTAGAATTAAAAACAAGGGATTGAGGTTGAAGAAATTATTGAAATGTGCTATATTTGTAAAGGAGTAGGGCATCTTGTAGGGGAATGCAATTATTTGGATAAAGGCAAGGGATTAGGGGAAAATTCCTTAACTGATCTATTGTTAGTAAAAGAAAGGACCTTCCAAGCAGAATATAGTGACTTTCTGAAGGTTATGTCACAAGTGAGGGAGGAGTGGAGTTTGAGAGACTCTGGGTTAATCATGGATTTGTGGACAGAGTGCCAAGAAAGGGAGGTGTTGAAATCTTCAAGTTGGGGTGTTGCTAAGTTTGTGAGGAGTTTTGACATTAACCCTAAGTTGGATCCAGCTTGGAAAAATCTTGATTCTCGAAAATGAGGAACTTTCAGTCAGGAGAAAGAAAACAAAAACTTGAATATGGATTCAATGGGTGAGCAGACTATTGACTTTGTGGAAAATAGCTACAAGAAAAAGTGATACAATGGTCAGCTTAGTAGTCCAAAAAAGGTGGAAAGCCTCACAAAGAAACTCTTGAGCAAAGAGGCTACAAAGAGACAAAGTGTTGAAGCTGGTGAGTTATACTTGACCTGTCCTGCAAACCCTAGAAGTGATATCAAAGAACATCAAAACAAATTGAGGGGGGAGAAACCAGGGGAGGAGATGGAGGTAAGTCAGGTTTCCTTAAATAATTCACTTGAAAATGAAACTATAAATGTGGATGATAATTGTGAAACTAAAGATCCCATTTTTAAAGATATTCAAATTTCTCCAATATGAAATTTAGAGAGCTCTTTTGAGGAAGCTAGAGAGGAGGGGGGTATTTTTGAAGATTTAGATTCAGAGTCCCCATCTAATGATGAAACAAGAGGAGGGGATGAATTGGGTCTCAATGCAGAGCAGGGCAGCTTGGAGAGAACTTTTGAACAGTATTTGGCCAAGCAAGTAAAGGTGATGGTGGGAGAAAAGAAGAAAAGAGGGCCAAAACCAATACAGGTGAAATTATAAATAGCAAGAAGTGCGGAGAGGCAAAAAAAATTCCTTTTTCCCATAAGCCATTAAGGTTCTTTCATGGAATGTCAGGGGCTACAATGTCTCTGACAAGATTCGTTTGATCAAGCATTGCTTTGATCAAACAAGACTAGACATTGTTTTTCTACTGGAATTAAAGCTCGGTGGAGATGATTTAGTTTCTTTTAAAAGGAGGTTTGGTAGTTGGAAATGCTCGACTGTGGAAGCAGAAGGAGCATCTGGTGGCATAGGTATTTTTCATAAAGAGGCAATTGCAAAGATCCAGGTAATACGTTCAAAAAAATCTTGGTAATGGATTAAGGTTTTAGCTAAGCAATTATTGTCAAGTTTCCATATTACAAATGTTTGTGGACCAAAAATTGTTGCAAAAATGAGAAGAATGTGGAATGAAATTTCTGAGGTAATTTTTTGTAAATAATGATTGTTTGTTTCTACTGGGGATGACTTCAATGTGATCTTAAGACCATTTGAAAAAAGAGTTGGTATTGGATGGTTAAATCAGAAACAGAGAGATTTTAGTGATTTTGTAGCTAATAGTGGTCTTTTTGAAAAATACTGTTTAGAAAAGGGGATTATACCTGGACAAACAGGAGAAGTGGTTTTCTAAACATAGCTGAAAAATTAGATAGATTCTTCCTAGCTAGAAATTGGGCAAATTTTCAGTGGACTTTTCAGGCGGATATACTTCCCATCACGGGCTCTAACCACTATCCAATTAGTGTTAGAATCCAAGAGGATGTGGTACCAGATCACTACCCTTTTAAATTTGAGAAAATGTGGTTAAGAGAGGAGGGTGTCTTGGAGTTGGTAGCTGGTTGGTGGTCTAATGTGCCACCAAGAATTAGAAATAAAGCTTTTGTTTTCTTTAAAAAACTGCAACATGTTAAGGAACAATTGAAGAAATGGAATAGAGAGGTGTTCAAAAACATCTTCTTGGAAAAGCTTAGATTTGAACAGGAACTAGGGGAATTGCACTCAAATGTCATTGAAGCGGGTATGAGGGAGGAATATTTCCTCAAAGAAAAGGACCTCAATAAAAAATATGCAAAGATTTTGGCAAGAGAAGAAATATTTTGGAGGTAGAAATCAAGAGAGACGTGGCTAAAGGAGGGTAACCATAACACAAAGTTTTTTCACAACTCGACCAAGGTCAGGAGATCAGGTAATAGAATTCTTTCAATCCAGGACAAGTTTGGAAACATCCTGACAGAAAAAGAGGAAATCTGCAAGGAAGTAGTGCGCTTCTTTTTGAAAGGTTTTAGAAGTTCACAGAATGTTACTCCCCATTTAGATTAAATTCTAGATGTCATCCCCCAGTGTATCTCAGTTGCTCAGAATCGAGATCTCACTAAGGTTGTTATGATGGAAGAAGTTAAAACTGCCCTCTTTAGACTTGGTGGTGATAAAGCTCCTGGCCTGGATGGATTTCCAGTGCTTTTCTTCCATGAATGGTGGGATTTTGTGGCTAATGATTTGTGGGAGGTTGTGGAGGAATCAAGATCTAGTGGTTTTGTCTTAAAGGATTTTAATAACACCTTTATCGCTCTTGTGCCCAAGAAAGATGAAATTGCATCTTTTAGTGATTTTAGGCCCATTTCTCTTTGCAATACGATATACAGGGTAATTTCAAAGGTGATGGCTAACAAGTTGAAGGGGGTTCTTGACATAGTGATTTCTCCTGAGAAAAGTGGATTCTCACCAAATCTGTCCATTTATGAAGGTGTCATAGCTGCTCATGAAGTGATTCATTCCATTTAGATAGCTCAGACATAAAGGATGTTGGTTAAATTGGATATCAGGAAGGCATATGATGAAGTCAATAGAGTACTTTTACTAATGGTTCTTAAGAGATTTAGCTTTTGTGAGGCTTGGGTGAACTGGGTGGAAAGTTGCATTAAAACTCCCAGATTCTCGGTTTTAGTGAATGGAAGCCCACAAGGCTTTTTTGAGACAGAGAAAGGATTAAGGCAAGGGGTCCCACTATCACATTTTTTGTTTATAATAATGGTTAAAGTTTTGGGAAGGTTGATTACAAAAAAGAGGCGAGTTGGGCTTTGGAAAAGTGTTCAGGTGGCAGAAGGTATAGACCCTCTCTCACACTTACAGTTTGCAAATGACACACTCTTGATGGGGGAAGCTTCCTTTAGAGAAGCTTGGATGATGAGGAAAATTTTAGATAAATACAGTAAAGCCTCTAGACAGTGTATAAATTGGAGAAAATATGAAATTTTCTTCTTTAATACTAGTGGGCAGAAAGAAAGGGAAATTTTTTCATTCCTAGGTATGAAAATGGGCCCTTTACCAGGTAAATATCTAGGTATTCCTCTCTTTGGAGGGGCAAGTAAGTTGGCAGTATGGAAGGAGTTGGCAGATTGTTGTCTTAAACGAATGGATGGGTGGAAAATTAGATGGATAACTTCGGCTGGTAGAATTTTGATGTTAAAATCAATCATTTCTGCCATTCCTGTCTTTTCCATGATGTGCCTTCGAATACCAAAGAAAGTTACAAAGGTAGTTGGGCAAAGAATGAGAATTTTTTTTTGGAATGGAGCAAACGAACAGGACAAGATACCCCTCCTCTCATGGGAGAATATTTGTATGGAGAAGGGAAGTGGTGGTGTAGGGCTACGAGATTGGAATATTTTGAATGAAGCTTTGGGGGAAAATTTGGTATGGAACATTTACTCGAATCCTTCTCATTGTGGGTTAAAATTCTCAAAGCTAAGTATTTGGACTCCATGGAAGATAATAGGATCCTTACAATACATAACCCCCCTTCTAGATCAACAATATGGAATCTCATTATCTCTTGTAGGCTGGTAATAGTAGATCATATAACTTGGTAGATTCGAAATAGTTCAAAGGCCAAGCTCTGGGATGATTCTTGGGTAGGTTTTCCAACTTTAAAAGAAAATGAATAACTATGGGATTTAAGATAATGGTTCACCCAACACTAGGGGGAAAATTTTAGTGACTATTTGGAATTTAGAGAGGACGCATTGGGTGGTGATTGGGGGTGGAAGTCCCTTCAAAATGTAGGGATTTCTAACAAGCAGAGGACTCTCATGCAGGAAATTTTTCATACCAGAAATATTTTAAGGTCAAACAAAGAGGACAAAGTGGTATGGTGTGGTGCATGAAAGGGAATATTGGGGCATAACATCTACATAATGTAATTGGAAAAATTAAAGAGGAATTGGCAGCCTTTAATGAATTTAAGGTAAGTCATATCAGGAGAGTAGGAAATGCAAAGGTAGACACATTGTCAAAGTGGGATTTATCGTTTAAAGAAGTTGGTGAAATAAAAATTGAAGATTTTAGACATTTACTTTTAGAGGAGGAAGTGTTATGAGAGATGGTACACTTGCATAAATAAATGAAGGAGTATTGAATGCCTTTCAATCCTTGAAGTGAAAGAGAGAAGTGTGTGGAGTCAGGTGGTGGCGTTGATCGTACACCTAACATTAATGGTGAAGTTGGAAAATTAAGTTTATTAATCTCTCGAGGATTTACTTTCTCGATGCTTATTTCATTGTGGTGAGCAATAGGTGAAAAAATGGTGAACAAGAGGTGGTGGCTCTGTAGCTGTAGAGGTGATTGAGGTTGGTTTCTTTCTTAAAACGAGGAAGCAACTTCCACCCTTTCATGGAGAGGCATCGGAAAAGAGACTGATGGGTTGTTTCCTATACAGTGATGAGTGATTAGTGCAGTCAGTGCAACTAATCCTGGGAAAAGGTTTCGACGACCTCAAGCATAGGTATAGGACCAATATGGACACATATTCATTGATAATGGCTTGGGGCTTAGATTTGGGAGAGCTGATTGAAGTTGTGTAAAAGGTGATGAAGGCACTAGAGCACAAGGATTACTTGGAGGACATGGATTCACTATTAGAATGGGCGATTTCAGGAGTAGAAATGGATATTAGTGAGGGAATTTAAAGTGAAGAGGATGAAGAAACCGAGAAATGCGTACCCTTTGTGAAATGGCCAAAAGGAAAACACAAAGCCAGATGGAGAGAAGGAGCAGCACACGGGTGGAAAGCTCTAAAATTGATTATGGAATTAATAGAGTTTGAGGTGGTAATAGTATAGGAAAAAGATGAAGCAGAACGGTTGGAGAAGGAGTTGCAACCTCAGAAGAAGAAGAAGATGAACCGGGTCACCATGGAAGCTGTGGTGAGTAGCTTGTATAGAGCTCTGCAATAATTTTAATCCTCTGCCATGAATTCTGAGTTTTTTGGTTGTCTATTGTTAATTTTTTGGGGTTTTTAAAAAAAACTATAGGTAATGAAGGGAAGTTGATGTTGGTTTGCAGGGTAGTTAGAAGTTAATTGAAAAATACTGTGAATGTAATTTTGAGTGTTAGTTTTATTTTGAAGTGGTTGTTAAGGGTTTGGCAGTGAAGTCACTACAGGTAAATTGTAAATTTTGAGAAACTGGGGTTATGATAGTTAAATACCTGAAGGGTTGATGGATTATCAGGAAAATTCAGAAGATGATGTAATATGACTTATTTTATCAATAAAGCAAAATATTATTACCGATAAAAAATATATATATAATTAATTTTAATAATACCATATAATAATATATTATATTAATATTAATATTATTATTATATATAAGAGAGTATACTAATAATTATTATTAATATATTGTTTGTTTATTTTCCTACTAATATATTTAATTAATTAATATAATTATATTAATTAATAACATTAATATAATAGAAGAGCAATAATGTCATGTTTCACATGCTCAAAATGGCCCTCAAACCTACCCATACATGATAGTTGTAGGTTGCATCAAATGGTGCTTAAATTTACCTTCCAATCTTGTGAATTAGTGTAAAGTCTCCACGTGGACAAAAGGTCAAAGTTGGCACCCACATTGGCAATCATTTTCATGGTCAGTGGAGAAAAAACAAAGTCTCAATAAATTGCACATGAAGAGTGAAACCATAGGGCCAAACTTTAGTCTACTTGGTTAGGGAAAAACCAAACTCTCAATTTCTCATCTCAAACTTGCGATAGTGAAAAAATTTACCACATGGAAACAAGGTTAAAGTTGGCAATATTATGATATAATTATATTATATTATAATATACACCATTAATATATATAATTATATTAATAATAATTTAATATTGATATATAAAATATACAATAATATTAAATTATAATATTAATCTAATTTTTTTAAAAATCACAATTTAATAAGACATGTATTGAATTATACTTAATATTATTATTAATTTATAAATTTTATATTAAAATTATTATGTTAATATTATATTATTAGTCGATAGGCTTTTATTGTGGACTTTCCAGTCCACAAAAGCTCGACATACCTATCTCACACCTATAAACAGGTTTCATACCATTGAGAAACAAGTTTTAGACAGGTTTTATGCCATCGAAAAACAAGTTTTAGCTATTGGTAATCCATCGTTGTCATGCCTAAAATGTCTAATCTTTTAATGAGGAAAGATATCAAAGATTTGAATGCATCATTTAACAGATTTGAATGCATTAATGTTTGCCTAAATCTCTACGAAATCTCCCAGGGTTGAGAAGAAGACCAGGAAGGCTGAATAGAAGCTGCCCAAGGAAGCCAGAGAAGAAAAGAGCAAGAAGAAGCATCATCTATAATTCATTCTTCAATGCCAAAGGATGGGAGCATGTGACAGTTATGGCCGCAAAAGGATATAAAATGAAAACCCACAAGGTTAGTACGTCATCTTTCAAATGTTTTTTTCATTGACATTCTGTATTTTTGATTGAATTTGAGTTTGATAGGGATATGTAAGATTTTAATTGTTTTATTATGTTCTCCTCCAATGTTAAAACAAAGCTTACCCTAATATGAAGACACCCACCACGTTTAAGGGGAAATAGTTCCTCCAAGGGACCCTTCTCAACAATAATTGGAGTTCCAATCTTTGCATTTGAGTTCATATTTTCATGTGATGAGACAAATATATCAACATATTCTCAATCCCATATATCAAGAAGGAACTCACATATCTCTTTACAACAAAATTGTTTGAGAAATGACATTGCCCTTGCTATCAAGAAGTTCCACCATTAGATTGTCTTGAAGATTCAGTAACGGGCTGCACCAAATTGAAATAAATTATTCAAGAGAAAATGCAAATTCACCTTCTACTTAATTTAAATTATATTCCTTACAAATTATTTGTCTCTATGTGTTTATGTGTGATTCGGAGTACACATTTCATGCTGGTGGTTTGTAATCAAAGTGCAGCAAGGAACTATGAAATTAATACAATGTCCTTTGTTTCAAAAATCTAATCATAGATTATGAAAATTAATTAAGTGCTGAAATTCATTCTTTTCTTTCTGCTTATTTGTTTGCAAAGCTTGACACAGTTTCATATTGATTTCTTTTCTTATTATCTAATCAGATTTTGGGAATGTCTTAACCACTGCAGAAATTTTCATTGATTTGAAATTTGGTTCTTTGAAAATTTTTGGAGCAATTTTACTGATGGAAAGCCAAGTTCAATCCAATTATGGCAATAACCACAAGGCAAGGATGGAATGGATTTAAGAATTCCAGATGATTTAAGGACAATTATGGATGTGGG
This sequence comes from Sequoia sempervirens, assembly GCA_007258455.2. Taxonomy (NCBI): domain Eukaryota; kingdom Viridiplantae; phylum Streptophyta; class Pinopsida; order Cupressales; family Cupressaceae; genus Sequoia; species Sequoia sempervirens. Next base: position 1,166,201,720 of record VDFB02271358.1, read on the forward strand.
TTATGATGATGATGTTGTCTCCCTAGGGTGGGCCAAGAGGTTATGGAAGAAGGTCAAGTTGCACCAAATGATCTGCAAAGATGTTCATAGAAGATTCAACGCACAACACGTGCTAGGTATTTTTCCTACCCTTCTTTCTCTTTGTTGCTTTGGATTGATTTGTGATTTTTTTTTTAGTTTATTAGGGTTTAATTATTATCTTTTGGTTCCTTTTGGTCCTAGTAATCTTGCTTCTGTAGCCAATCCTAGTGGTATGCCTCTTACATCAGTGTTGTCTAGTGGCATGATAATGCCCAGAATCCTTCTCTCTAGAGGAATGGGGCTAGAATTTCCACATGGAAACCTAAGACATAATATGCCTTTGAAATCAATGCTTTTGTAAGATACTTCACAAAGTGGGCTGGGATTTGGTCTAGGAAGTGAAGCCCCTTTTGGAGTGCTAACATCAATGAATGCATGTAATAGAAATATGAAATCAAAGCACCAATTAATGGGAACTAGCTAGCACCAACAAAGTGAGAGTGGTGATGCTACTACAAATTCTCAATAGGAGTGAAATTCTATGTATTTGCAGCTGCCATTGATATAGGAAAAATGAAGGATGTTCCCCTACTGTAGTTCTTTCACATGCATCAAAGGTAATTGGTTTTGCTTCTATGTCAAATTTACTAAAATGCTAAGGAATTACTCTGGTAAGTTTTTGTATTCACAAAATTCTCCTGAAAATAGCTCTAGATGAAAGGGAAACAAATGCAAGAGTGAATTGAAACATCAAGAAGGTGTATTTACCCATAGGCATTTCTCTGGAGCTTCACAATACTAGATCTAAGCTAATAGCCAAATGTTGTAGAGTAATGGTATTTTCAGATTACTTCTTGGTGTTAAGATATCATATTTTGAGTAAATATGTATGAAATCCTCACATCATATATTTTAGCAAATCATCACTAATCATACATTTAGAACTTATTTTAGATATAGACTACAACATATGTAAATGATCCTGACTCAAGCTGGTACAAAACTAAATTTAATCCTATCAATTTCATATTTGGATTACAACAAAGAGATACATTGCTCTAAATTAATATTCCAATTAGCTTGCCATAAATCAATACTACTATTATGTTTCAAAGACCATATCTTGCAGATGAGTGTAGCTTTTGAAAAAAATTTATTAAACCCTTAAGCATTCAATTATTTGACCAAATTGTTTAAATATGAAGTTGTTCATAATGTCTAGGAACTAAAAATATAACATAAACTCTTTCAATTTCAAGTTGTTGGTTGGCTTGCCATTTGTCACAATTAGCTTGCCATAACTCAACACTGCTATTATGTTTCAAAGACCATATTTTGCAGATGAGTGTAACTTTTGAAAAGTTTTGATTCAACCCTTAAGCATTCATTATTTGACCAAAATGTTTGAAGATAAAGATGTTCATAATGTCTAGGAAGTAAAGATATATAAATCAATTTTAAAATGATTCTTTGATTTAATTTGTCTACTCCCCTATTTCTTGGTGTTCTATTCCCAAATTATAATTCGAACAATAGTCTACAATTGCATGGAAAATTAATGAAAATAAAACAGGAATCCATTATTGCACACAATGGACTCACAATAAGGCATAGTACTTTTTTTCACTTTAATAGGTTGAACATGATTCAAACACAGTTCTACTCTTTTGGACTGCATAGGATAGTGGTGACTACACCCTTACTTGGAAGGATAAGAATGGAGGGTTATTTTAGGTTTATATCATTATTATTCTTATGCACAAAAATTCATATTTATATTCTTGCATCTTATCATTCACTAGTGAACTTCTTGATAAAATCGAGGAACTAGTCTGTAATTCATCCTACACTTTTATTCTCTGTAATTCATCCTACACTTTTATTCTAAGTTCTTATTGAAAAGTATATGGTACAAGCATTTTTTGCATTAGTTTTAATTACTGCTTTTTCATCAACATAAATGCACTCTTTAGAATGACTCGTTTTCATTCTAAATGGAATCTATATGCCATAGTTATTGCCAAATAGAAAATGTTGGATTACACAAGAATCTAATTAAAACTCGTGCACTTATCTAATCACACTATTTTTTTCTTTATAAGAAGATAATAAGTATCTAGCCTATCCTTATTAAAAAAATTGATGCTTATGATGTTTGATATTCAGAGTACTAGAGTGCACTTATTTTTTGTGGGTTGGTGTTCTACATATTTGTTTAGGTGTTGCTTGCAAAACTATTTAAACCCAGTAGCTAGATTTGGGGGAAGCGTGTTCTTATGTAGGAGGGGAATGATATTTGATACTAGAGTGCAAGGTTTGGTATATTAATATTGAAAAGTAAGTTCAGCACAATGCTTTCATTTGTTATGGAATTCCTTTTGCAAATATTAATACAACATGAAAGGTAGGTAGATGGTGATATTTGACACACATTTCATATTTGTTGGTTGTCAATAGTGTGTTCTACCTTCTTGGAGTTTCTAGTTGCTAACTTGATACTCGTGGAATATTTGGAAATCGGAATGTAATAATTCATTGAATTGTGTTTCTTGTTATAATGTTAGTTGAGTATAATTATTTTCTTGCAATATAATCCTAATTATTTTTGGGCATGATTATCAAGAACCAACCTTTAAAAAATAATGTCTTAGAAAACAATGAAACATAGTTTGTCTAGACAGTGAATACAACAAGAGTTCAGTACCCAAATGACTAGGCATGCATTCTGACTTGCATTTACCTTTTTTAAGTAATTGTAATATTTGATGATGGTTATAAATTTTGTGTGAAGTTTGTTGACATGGAGCTTGAAATGTCTTATCTATTTTGCAGAAGTATAGAGTTCTTCATTAAGGAGGAACGGGTCTGAATTGCAGATTTTTGAGAGTATCAAATACTTTAATAGGGAGATATGAATCCAAATTATTTGTTGAATTAAAGCTTGAAATATCTTATCTACTTTGCAGAAGTATAGAGTTCTTCATTGAGGAGGAATGGATCCAAATTGCAAGATTTTTGAAAGAAAGAACTCTTTATAAAGGAGGGATGGATTTGAATTGCTAATCGAAGAGTTATGAATTTAGATTACAGATTTCTCACACATGAACACAAATATTCAAGAATTGGGATGCCTATTCAAATAATGGAATCAGCCCAAATTTTGCTTACATCTATTTGACAACCATGGAGACATCTTATAGGACTCTTAATCAAGAAGTGATGCGTCCAAATTGCATATTCTTGGCATGAGAGCATAAATATTCAAGATTGGGATGCATATTTGGACAATGGGATGAACCCAATTTAGGTCCACATCAATTTGACAATCACATATAATTACAAAGCAGATGGAATCGTATGTACAAAAAGATCTACTTTATAGGCTGGAAGGTTGCCTTTGTATGTTTCTCTATACTCAAGGAATATCACAAACTTGTTGAACAAAAAAATTAATTAATTTAATGACTTGGTATTTCACTATAAATTTTTGGAACCCTCTCTTTCAACCACAGGTGTCTTATTTTTGTGGAAAACTCTCATAAATTCAACTCTCTACTACTACTTTTTAACAAAGAAAATTCAATGGAATTAACATTAGCCAAGTTTGCAAATCAACCGAGGAAAAGATTAGCGGGTCTTATGTACCTTGTAATTGGGACTCATAATATATATTTTGAATGTTTTTTAGAACACCAAAAGTTAAGTGTATGTGGGTTGCTATGATATCATTTTAATAAAGAGCTTGATCACTTTAATCTTGGAATCATCTGTTAATCTATTTTTCTTATTTCATGGAAGACAATTAAAGAGAGAACCTGACCAACAAATTTCAAATTATTAAAAATAATTGAGGCTCACTATCCAATTTCCATGTTTGATTCATAGTTGTATGTTCAAGTGTCCCAAAGATAATCTTGATGATGTATTTGAACAAAAGAGTGATATTGCTAAATTTGTTGAAGATGAACTTGAAAAGGTTGGGATTTTTAAGTCATTTCATTTTATTATTGATTGTTGTTGTCAATTGGTTTGAAATTTTTTAAATTCTTGTCATATCTGACGAAAGGTCTAATTTATTTATATATAAGGATGTTAAAAGATTAAATAGTAAATGAAGAAAAAATATCACTAGGTTGACATATAATTTTCGGTTAAAAATGCATCTTTTTTTGTATATGCCTTTGGCTACACAAATATGCCATCCAAGAAATTTTGATCTCTTCCTATGCCCACAAAATGAGCCAATCACAAGTATTGTATGCTATCACATACTATTTTTTTTTTCAAATTACCATGTATTAGTTTAGGGAACATGCATACACATTACCATGTATTAGTTTAGGGAACATGCATACACATTACCATGTATAACTTTATGAAAACAAGTTTGGTATAGATGATATTAAAATTCTTGTTCATGTGTTTTTGTATGTGTAAGAATCAATGATTTTTTCCTAGTTTCTTGCAATGCTATTTATATTGTAATATATATTTTTTGTCACATGTATCATATAAACCTCATCAAAATTTGTAGGTAAGTTTGGACTCCCTAAAGGCTTTTGAAGTAATTTCATTGATTTCTGATTTTGAAAGTCATGATTCTATTGCTTATGTTTGAATTGTACACAATGGCTCCAATAAAATATGCCCACTTGGATGACACACAAATGCAACAATTCTTAAAGGCTAAGGACCTTTTAGAATCTACTATGGTGACAACCAAAAGAGATAGTTCAAAAAATATCATGGATTCGAATGCGTTAATGTCTTTAGATTTTATTTCCCCATTCACAAGTTTTTTTATTAATGCATGCATTATTGTTCACAACCCTGATCTCTCTACCATTTTCATTAATCATCACCCAAATTATAGATAAACACATTGGGATCCTAATGTGTATTGATCAAAATTAAGACATTTGCATTGCAATCACAAACCATTACTACTTTCTTTCAACATGTAACAAAAACTATGATTTTTTAATGTCATTTCCATATTGGATCTTCAATTAAAATTTATCTTTAATTTCCTATTGGTGTATCCCTTGAACCTCTTATAGGTGCAAGTGCTAGTTATTAATTATATTTATAGTGTTTATTATAGAGTATGGTCGGTGGGTTACTTGGGACAGAGTTCTCTCATTAGTCCTGTGGGTTTTGGCTAGTCCCATCCATTTGATTGAGGAGCTACCATGGGTGAGGCTAATTACTGATTAGTCTACTGAGGTATGTGCTAACATTAGTCTAACCAAAAGGCAAGACCTAAGAAGAATTATTAATGATTATATTTATAGTGTTTATTATAATATTTTATTTTTGTTTAAAACTTATTTATAAAATATAATTATAAATATGATTATTTTGAAAGGCTTTGACGAAGGAGTAATAGCGATGGTGAGCTATTGCATGCGAGGGCTAGGGCTAGTCAATGCTACCTAGTAAGGTTGTGGGCCTCCTCCATTTAGTGTGCAGGTTTGGCATTGGGTGGTTAGGGGCTTTCTTCCTTGCAAGGCATGATTTTATTGTCCATGCCCTCTATTTTGTTTCCTTTGGTCTGCGTTTAGTCTGCTTTTTGTGTGTGTTCTATGGGTGGTGGGTTGTGCAGGTTGCATGGCTCATGCAGGGGGTATGGGGACCCCTATTCATTTTCTTTCAAATTTGCTATCATTGGTGGGGATGCCTCATATTTTGATCATGCAAATGCTATAAATTTCCTCTTGCATGCGGTAGAGGAGTCAAAGAATAATCAATTTCAAACAGTTCATCCAAAATCCAATGGGCATTTGGAGAGATTTAAGGATTACCCGGTGGTGGTGATCAACCCAAAATTAGTTGCGAAGATGTGTTATATCTATTTGAGCATGCACTCATTTGCAAATTCATGGGGGCCAAAATTTCTTTTCCTTTTTTGGATAATTGGGTTAGTAGCAACTAGAACCATGAAGGAGATTTAGAAGTCATTTTGGGAGATAATGGGTATTTCTTTGTGGTCTTCTCTTGGATTGTTGATCGTAATGCAATTTCTAAGGGGGCCCATATTTTCACAATCAAGTGAGACTTTTTATCAAACCCTAGCATCTGGGTTTTGATCCTTTTGAAGAGATGTCATCAACAATTGCATCTAGATTCATGTCCCCCGTCTTCTGATGGAGTTTTGGCACAAGGAAATTTTGCACTTAATTGTAGTTGTTTTAGGGAAGCCTCTCAACCCTTCCTATTAGACTCTTGATCAAAGGGTAACTTCTTTTGCTCGTGTGTGCATGAAAATTAATTTAAATAACCCTTATCGGAGTCTCTTGAAATTAGGTTGGAAGGATTGTGTTGGATTCAACATGTGGATTATGAGGCCCTTCCTTTTAATTATTGTACTTGCTATGAATATGGGTATTTGCAAAGGAATTTCCCCAAGTTGCGAGCCAAAACCCAACAACCTCCATCCAGTGTGTAAGCAAATGCTTCCAAAACAAAAGGAAAAGCACTAATTCAGAACGAGGAGCCTAATTCAAATGGGTTTATACCTATGAATTCTTGGTCGAAAGAAAAAGCGCTAAACTGCCAGAACAAATCCATACTCAAAGAGGCCTCTAGTAACAAATTTGGTGTTCTTGAAAATTTTGAAGAGTTGGATTCAATGGAACATGATCACAACTTTGGGACTTGGATTTTTCAAGGTTCAAATCTTGTTGGTCAATACCCTCTATCCCTTACTCCAACAATTAACATGCTTGAAGCCTCAAAGAAAGCACTTGTTCCCTCTTCATCCCCAATTGAGCAGGGGGCTTCTGGGTAGGAGATTGTGGGGGTTCATGTGGATGATTTGGCTCCTAATCCCTTGGAGGAATTTCCCCAAGAGCACATAGGCACTGTTGAAATTAATGAGCTAGATACAAATTGTAGGGCCAAAGATGATAGTAAGAAGAAGAAGAATGGGCCTCTCATAGAAATCCACTAAAAGAGCTTAAAGAAAGTGACTAGTGATAAGATGGCTAAAGTTGGGAGGAAAAAGGATTTGGAGAAGATGAAGATTATGGGAGAATCTTTGGTGGAATCTGGTGTTGTTAAGACATTGGACTTCCATTTTGCTTCTTCCCATAAATGATTGTGATATCTTGGAATGTGAGTAGCATCCCTAGACAAAAGGCTACTCGTGATTTAGTTCATGACCATAAACATGATATTCTTTTTATTTAGGAGACCAAGCTCCCTATTGTGTTGGAATTTTGCCTCAACTTACTAGTGTGACTAATGGAAGCAAACACTGATCAATTGATCTTGATCAGAAAGATTGTACTCCATCGGTAAGACCTTGTTCTCTATTCCAACGATGGTCTGATGAGTCTTCATGTATTCACTTAGTTCATCATCACTAAGAAATTGTTTGGTCAGCGAGACTCCAAAGGTTGTCCCCATGATGACCTGATGGTTTGGTGTTGACGGCTTGTTCTATCGGCATGACTTGGTTCTATCGATGGGCCCCTAATGACACTCTGAATGATAAACTGATCTCTATGTCACAAAAAATTGAAACTTCGAAACTTCATCGCGGGTTGTGAAGTTCATGAAATCTCTGATAGTTTGACTTCATCGATAGGACATGACTCCATCACTGGGACATGAAAGTTGGTCTCGCTGATAGACCAATGCAGTGTGAATTGTTTGAACGGTAATGTGAACATTGGTGGGACTTGCTCGTATCGGTGAGAGGCGATGTGAGGTGATGGACTTGGTTGATAGTGTACTGTGAAAAGCTCATATTGATGTGATGATGAGTGATCAATGAGACATGGTCTCTTGTCTCCTTGATATTCCAATGATTGTTTGGCTTGGCAGGTGTTACACTTGTCAGGGTGACTCGAACAGATTGACAAAAGGTTTGATGTTGTCTCACCGATGACCCGATATGGTAACTGTTGATTGACGGTTTGTCTGCTGTAACTGATGGGAACCGAATTGGTATGTTTCCTGCATGGGTTTGGTGATGTAGATCAATTGAGGAATTCTCTCAAAATGTAAAATGCTATAAATTTCTAATACATTTGTAATAGTTGGTAGAAAAAGTCTGTAATGAGACGAGATGAGTAGTGAGTCTGTGAAAAGAGAACGAAATTGTTCAATGTTGTATAGCTACATGTATTGAGACTAAATAGACATCTGAGAGGGAGAAACTATAACTTTGTATGTGAATCTTCTTCACTATAATACAAAGATTTTTTTCTTGGTGTGGTGGGTTTTTTCACAAAAGGGTTTTCCCACATAAATACTAGTGTCTACTTTGTGTTGTCTTAATTTTTTCTTATCTTTTCCTACTAATGTGCATATTTAGTGTACTGTAATTGAAATTTGAACCTTAATCTGTATTCTCTTCTTAGAATTGTCATTAGGAAATTGATTTTGTACCTTTGCTTTCCTTACATGTTGATGATATAATGAAAACTACTTCTAAAATTTGGAAGAGCGATCAATGCCAATGTGTTAGATCTCAAGGTTTTGTTGGTGGTGTGGCATGTATTTGGGACCCCTAAAAGATCTTGCCTCTTATGTGGATGTCTAGAAGGAACTCCCTTTCTCTATTAGCATCTTGCTTTGATTTTGGAGCGGTGGTTCTATTCACCAATGTGTATGCACCCAATGAATTTCCTAGTAAGATTCTTTTGTGGTATCACATTAGATTTGTTCGCTCTCTTTCTCCCTCTTGCCCTTAGATTTTGGCAAGAGACTTTAATTCCATTTGTACCTTGGAGGAAAAATTGGGGGAAGTGAGTCGTTTGGGGCCTTCTTCTTTCTTGCTTCAGGACAATATCAAGTTTCTTAATTTAGTAGATGTTCATCCCATTAATGGGACCTTTACCTAGCACAATCAAAGATGTGGGGAGGGCTCCATTTTTGAGTGGCTAGACAAGTTTCTTATCTCTACTGAATGGATTGGGAATAACTAGACTTTTTCCTTTGAGATCCTAGGGTGGAAGGGGTCAAATCATTGGTCGATTAAGTTTTCCTCATCTCAGATCTCCATGGTTAAGTATCCCCCCTTTTAACTTCAACTAATGTGGCTCACGGATCATAGCTTATATCACCTTGTGGAGTAGTGGTGGGTTGAAGGGAGGCTTGCCTTTGGCACTGGTATGTTCTCTTTCTTCAAGAGGCTTCAATTTGTCAAATTCAAACTAAAGAAATGGAACACGAAAGTCTTTGGTAACCTCTTTCACAAGTGGAAACAAGTTCAAAATCAACTTGATTGCATCACTTTCAAAATTAGGGAAGAGGGGATGACTGTGGATTTGCTCCAGGAAGAAACCAAATGTTCTAGAGAACTTGCTGAATGGGAGCTATGGGAGGAGATTTTTTGGAAACAAAATCTCAAGTAGTTTGGCTCTAGGAAGGTGATAGGAATACTACTTTCTTTCACAATTTGATAAAGGAAAATAGAGGAGGGAATATTATTTCTTCTCTCATGATGACTCAAGGGGAACAATTGAACTCACTTTAGGCTATTTTCTGAGGAGGTGGTTCATTTCTTCTCTTCTCTTTTCTTGGGAGATGGTCCTCTTGCTTTGGAGGAGGAGAATTTGGTTTTGGCTTGTGTCCCCTCTTTGGTTTCTATGGAGATGAATATCTCTCTTTTGGCGCCCATCACTTTGGTGGAACTTGAGGATATTGTCTTCCAGATGAAGAAAGGTAAGGACCCTGGACCTGATGGTTTTCCCATTGAGTTCTTTTAGGAATTTTGGGATATAATCAAAGTGGATTTGTTGGAGGTGGTTCGAGAGTCTTATACTAACAAGAAGATGCTCAAGGCTATAATTTCTACCTTCCTCACTTTAATTCCTAAGAAGGAGGGAGCCAATTCCTTAGACTCCTTTTGACCTATTGCATTGTGCAATGTGACCTACAAGATTATCACTAATTTGATTGTTGAAAGGATGAAAAGATGCTTGGATCCCTTGATTTCCATGGAATAAGGTGGTTTTGTAAAGGGTAGGAAAATTGTGGATGGCGTAGTGGTGGTGGTTGAAGCTATTCATTCCATATCCTCATCCAAAGAAAAAGCCACGTTCATTGAATTGGATATGTCTAAAGCCTATGATAGATTTAGGTGGTCTTTCCTTTAGTGTCTACTTTTGGCCTTTGGTTTCCACATAGAGTGAGTATCATGGGTTATGAGTTGTGTGACCACGTCTTCCTTTTTTATTCTTGTTAATAGTTCTCCCTCGCTTATCTTTTCCGTTGGTTGGGGGCTCAAGCAAGGGGACCCACTTTCCCCTTATTTGTTTATTATGATGGCTAAAAATTTTGAGAGGTTGTTGAAGCAATATAGGGATAGAGGCTTTATTTGTGGCTAGAGTTGGGCTTGGGGTTTGGAGACATAAGTTTATCTCCAATTTGTTGATGATACCACTCTTATGGGTGTTGCTAAGATTGAGAAGGTAGTTAACTTTAGAAAGGTTTTGGGTGTGTACTTGGCAGCTTCTGGCCAACAAATTAATGAGAGTACATCTCAATTTTTTTTCTTCAATACTCTCATTTTGATTCAACGTAGATTAGTCAACATTCTCCACTTTCAGCTTGGTAATCTTGCCTTGGAGTATCTGGGGATTCCTCTTCGTGCTGGCATCTTGAAGAGGAATGACTAGAAAAATATCTTGGATAAATTTCTCTCTAAGGTTAATCACTGGACCTTTTGATGGCTATATTTAATTGGTAGGGTGACTCTTGTGTCGTTTGTCCTTCATGCTCTTCCTTTGTACAGGTTCATGGTGTTATCTTCTCCTAAGAATGTTCTCAAGGAGTTTGATTCCCTTACTAGGAAATTTCTTTGGGTTGGCAATCTTGACATTCAGAAATGGAGTTTGGTGAGTTGGGACCAGGTTTTCAAACCAAAGGAGAATAGTGGTCTTGGGCTCAGGCAGTCAGAGCAAAATAGTCTTTCTTTGGCTACAAAACTTTATTGGAGGTGGTGTAAATTTTTTGAACAACCTTGGGCACAAATTCTTAATTACAAATACTTAGGGGGAGTGGCCAGCGAGGATATCTCACATATTTTTTTATTTGGTACAGGTTTTATGATTTGGAACACTATTAAACGGGGTTTGACTATCATTAAGGAGGGTATTTTCTAGATCATACAGAAAGGGGAGCAAACTCTTTTTTAGACTAATTATTGGGATGAATATGTTAAAAAAGCATAGGACAACTGAGAGGGGGGGTGAATCAGTTGTCACAAAAATTCAAACTTAAAACTTCAACACTTATCAATTCCACAACCACACTATTCTGTTATTAAGTATGAACATGAAACACAAATAACAGAAAGTAAAATCAACACAATGAATACCAAATTTTTAGGTGGAAAACCCAATAAGGGAAAAACCACGGTGCGGATTGACACACAATATAAAGAGATTATAAAATTGAATACATAGGCTCACTACTCAGAAGAGGACTCACTGTCCAAATACAAAGGCTCACTACCTATAGAAAGGACTCACTGTCCAACAGGGAGGCTCACTGCCTACTAATACAAAAGAGAAAAAAGGATCCACCACAATAATTAACACACATTCGTAGCCTTGATTAGAAGATTTCAAAGACCTTTAGCTCACTGCCTTTAGGAATCTAACACAATGAAGTATTGTTGCCTCAACTCACTTACACACACTTTCGCTCTTTTGATTTGTGGCTTACTTCATCACTTTGCATCTACATCTCAATCTTCACAATCTAACTTGCATTTATACCATCTTCAACCTTAGAAAATTTCTCCAAGGTCGGCCACATAAACTTCATTATAAAATTTGAATTAGGTCGGCAACTCAACATTCTTGTGGTGGAAAATAATGAGAGTGAACCAATAAAACATTTATCCAAGACCAAAAGATAATGTCTCTGATCAACCACACACTTCCTTAATTTAATTTAATTCTTCAAATGAAGTGTAAACACCAGGTTGGCCAAACCTAATGAAAACACAAATGAACATTGATGTACACACTTCCCAACAAGAAGATGACACGCAAATGATACAACACACTTCATTATGCATGAAAACACATCTTAGATTCCTTTAGATACATTCACAACAAGTGCCACAATTTTCAAACACTAAAATTCTTCCATTAGTCTATTCGAACTATGTAGACACATACAAGCAGACACATACAACAACTCTGAAACTCAGCTTCTTGATCACCAAACCACACACATTTTTACTAGAACCAAGAGAACACCAATATAAGACATATTATAGATCTGCAAGATCTAAAATAGAACAATAGAGGAATATAGAGCAGAAACATTTCTCCTAGTCCACAGAAGACCAACTTTTCCAGAACAGTTCACACACCGGTGAACATAATTTTCACATCCCATCAAACTAGAAACTTCAACTTAGGAGATATCACTACTAGATCACCATTAGCAAACCTTCAGATTTGCACAAGCATAGGATCAACATAGGAGAAACATAGAGTACATACCATAGCACATTCTAAACACATTCATAACTCTAACTTCTTTTCTTTATTAATTTTCTCAAAAGTACGTGGAAACTCATCAATTCAGCACAACTGCAACATCATGAAGATAACTCCATGTACTCACAACATCTCAAAAGAATCTCAACTATACATGTACAATCCGCAACATATTGAACTGTGTTGACATGAATGAAAACATTAATGACAACACCACTAAACTTGATCATACTAGCAACAATCTCCCCTTTTTTCATTGATGGCAACACATGATGTGAAAAACCATCAAAGACAACATCCTGCACAATATTCTAGGAGAACACCTTCTCCTCCTCTGCTACTATTTTTCACATGACTTTCTCTCCCCCTTTGACATCAATGAAAAAGATCAAAAAAATCTAATCACTCCCCCTAGGAGTGCACCCATTCAACTCATACTGCAACAATGAAAACCTTTTCTACTCCCCCTGCAGAGTAAACCCATTCATCAGTCTAGATAAATGAAGAATCTACGAATTCACTGGATTGATGCACCTTCACGTGCACCTAGTTCAGAGGGCCAATGACCCCCAACTTCTCCCTAAGATACTCAAAAGTATCCTTCAGAAGAGCCTTAGTAAATATATTTGCAATTTGTTCCTTTGTTGTCACATACTCCAATCTAACTTCATTCTCGAACACTTTTTCTCTCAAGAAATGATATTTAATAGATATGTGTTTTGTTCTTGAATGCATAACTAGATTATTTGAAATGTTTATAGAACTTGTGTTGTCACAAAAAATAGGAACAGGCTCATCACATATTACTCCAATGTCTTTTAGAGTTTGCTTCATCCACAAAACTTGTGTGCAACAAGATGCTGCAACAATATATTATGCCTCTACATTGGATAAAAAAATCGAGTCTTGTTTCTTATTCAACCAAGAAACTAATCTACTAACAAGAAAGAAAGCACCCCCACTGGTACTCTTCTGGTCATCCGCACAACCAACCCAATCTACATCGGTATAAGCACTCAAGGTGAAATCAACACATTAGGATACCATAAGCCATAATCTGGTGTACCTTTAAGATATCTAAATATCATCTTTATAGCTATAACATGTGCCTCTTTAGAATTTTCTTGAAATCTAGCAACTAGACATACTGCATGCATAATATCTGGTCTAGTAGCAGTAAGATACAATAGTCCACCAATCATAGATCTGTGTTTGCTTTGATCAGTTTTAGTAGATTCATCATCTTTGCCTAGCTTACATTCGATTACCATAGGAGTACTAACCAGTTTGGAGTCATCCATTCTAAACTTCTTCAACAACTCTTTCACATACTTAGATTGTGAAATTAATATCCCTTTATTAGTTTGATTCACTTGAAGACCAAGAAAGAAATTCAACTCACCAATCATGGACATTTCAAATTCTTTTTGCATTTCTTTAGCAAATATTTTACGCATGCCTTCGTTTCCACTAAAGATGATATCATTAACATATACAACTACTATCAACATTTTGTTACCTTGCACTTTGAAGTAAAGATTGTTGTTAGCAGAGCCTTTGCTGAATCCTTGCCTTGTTAGGTATCTATCCAATATTGCATACCAAGCTTTGGGAGCTTGCTTCAATCCATACAATTCCTTCTTCAACTTACAAACCATGTCCGATTTCTCAGATAACTGAAACCCTTTAGGGTGTTCCATTTATAATTCTTCCTCCAATTCACCATTCATAAATGTTGACTTGACATCCATCTGATATACTTTGAAATGCTTATAGGTAGAAAATGCCAAAAACATTCTAATAGCTTCCATTCTAGCCACAAAGGCAAATGTTTCTTCAAAGTCTATGCCTTCAACTTGTGAGTATCCCTTACATACAAGTCTTGCTTTATTCCTTATAACTTCTCCATTTTCATTCAGCTTATTCTAGAACACCCATTTTGAACCAGTTACATTATTATTCATAGTTCTAGGAACTAATTCCCATGTCTGATTCTTTTCTATTTGTTGTAGCTCTTCTTTCATAGCTTTCATCCAATTCTCATCATCACATGCTTCACTCACAGACTTAGGTTCAATTTTAGAGAGTAAACATAGATTTACCTTAGCTGCTACTTTGCTTATTGTCTTCACACCTTCACTCTTATCTCCAATTATTTGTTCTTCTAGATGATTCTTTTGCACATACTTACGAGTCTTAAGAATAGGTTCTAGTTCATTTTCTTCTTCTTCTTCTTCCTCCTTATTCTCTTCAAGTAATTCTCTACAGATAAGATCATCAAGTTCAAATTCACTTATCTCAATAGGTCTGTGCATGTCCTCATCAACTTTCACATTAACACTCTTGACAATCTTCCTCAGTCTTTTGTTGAAGCATCTATATGCTTTGTTGGTAGTATAGTACCCAAGAAAAATTCCTTCATCACATATAGCATCAAACTTTCCAAGATTTTCATCATCTCTTTTAATGTAACATCTACTTCCAAATACCTTGAAGTACTTCACAGTAGGAGTTTTAACAATCCAGAACTCAAAATGAGTCTTTGTGTTGTTGCCTCTAATATGGACTCTATTAAGAACATAAACAATAGTGTGAATTGCGCCTCTCTCCAGTACACATCTAGTACATTTGATTCTTTCATCATGGTTCTTGCAGCTTCCTGTACCGTTCAATTTTTCCTTTCAACTACCCCATTTTGTTGAGGGGTTCTTAGAGTAGAAAACTATCCCTTTATACCATGTTCACATAATGTATTGAAATCACTAGAAGTGAATTCTCCACCTCTATTAGATCTCAAACATTTGATTTTAAATTTCACTTCATTTTCCACTCTTGCCTTGAACACTTTAAACCTATCCAAATCCTAAGTCTTCTCTCTAAGAAAAGAAACCCATGTCATTCGAGAATAATCATCAATAAGGAGCATGAAATACTTGTCACCATTCAGGCTTCCTATTCTAGTCAGATCATATAGGTTAGTGTGAATTAACTCCAACATTCTGGTAGTAAAGTGCTCTTTTCCAAGCTTAAAGCTGCATCTTGTCTGTTTCCCCAACTGACAACTTCTACAAATAGTATTAGCAGGCTTTGCAATTCTAGGCAGACCTTAGAAAACATCTCTTGAACTGATTCTGACCAAATCATCAAAGTTTACATGTCCCATTCTTTGATTCCATAACCAACTTTCACTGACTTGAGATACAAGGTATTAACCATCAACTCCCTTAAGTTGATAGATGTTTCTATGAGTTCTTCTTCCAACAACAACCATATCTCCATTTCTAGATTCTTTTCTAATTTTGTAGGTATTATTCTAAAACACAAGTTTAAAACCATTGCTACACATCTGTCCAACACTCAAAAGGTTATGCCTCAAACCCTTCGCATAATATACATCATCAGTGTTGTGTACTCCATCAAAACTAATTGAAACTTTCCCACAGATCTTAGCTCCTAAATCATCACCAAACATGACTAAACCACCATCATACTTTTCAAGTTTAGTGAACTTACTCTTATCTCAGGTCATGTGATTAGAACATCCACTATCAATCACCCAGTAGTCTTCATCTTGTCTTGCATGAAAGGCGGTGACCAAAGTACCTTCCATCTTATTCTTTTTGTTCTATGGAGCATTCTTCCCTACACATTTTCCAGGGTTAGCAGATACAAATTTGTTTTCCAAAGCTAAAATCAAGCATTCACTATCATCAGCCTCATTATTAGATTCATCATCAGAGATTTCGGCTTCTTTAACATAATACAACTTCTTATATTTCTTATCCTTTCCGTCCTTATCTTTATAATCATTTTTCTTCTTATGTATAGCTCTATTCAAACATCTTGAAGCATAATGACCAATATTACCACAACTAAAACATTTAAAGGGCATCATACCTTTATACTTTCCAGTACCTTTCTTCAACTTATTGGTGAAATTCGTTTCCAACTCATCAAAACCATCACTCTCCAAATCATCTTCAATCTTCATAGCCTTAAATGTCATCTCTGTCTTTTCTTCTTTCCTGAACTTGCTCATCTCAAATGCTTGCAAGGTGTCGAACAACTGTTCTTTAGTCTACTTCTTAAGATCATACATTTCTTCAATAACTGAGATCTTATCACTGTAACAATCTGGTAGGGTGATCAGGATCTTCTCAATTACATCTTTATCAATCAATTTTCCCCCTTGATTCTTAACTTCATTCATTGCCATCTCAACCCTCTGGAAGTAGCTTGTAAACTCTTCACCTTCTTCCATTCTCAGATTCTCATATTTGTGCTTTATTGCCAACTTCTTTGTCAACTTTACTCTTTCATTTCTTTCATACAATTCTTCCAACTTCTTCCAGACATCATGAGCAGTATCTAAAGAAAGAACCTTAGTTCGCTCAATTTTAGATAAAGCACTATAAATAACATACCTCACTTTCTCATTCTCCTCATAAGCAGAAACCTCATCTATAGTAGACAGACCACTCATCGGAGCAACATACTTCATCTCAACAACCTTCCAAGTCTTGTAACCAAGAGAAACAATATATCCTCTCATCTGCACTTTCCAATCACTGCAATCAGATCCAAAAAACATAGGGATCGCCAACTTATGCACCATCGAATCTTCCTTAAGCAGTTAAGCTCTACACCAAGGAACCAAAGCTCTGATACCAATTGTTAAAAAGGCACATGCCAATTGAGAGGGGGGTGAATGAGTTGTCACAAAAATTCAAACTTAAAAGTTTAACACTTATCAATTCCACAACCACACTATTCTGTTATTAAGTATGAGCACAAAGCACAAATAACATAAAGTAAAATCAACACAATGAATACCAGATTTTTACGTGGAAAACCCAATGAGAGAAAAAACATGGTGAGGATTAACTCACAATATAAAGAGATTATAAAATTGAATACAAAGGCTCATTGCTGAGGGCTCACTGCCTAGAAGAGGACTTACTTTCCAAATACAAAGGCTCACTACCTACAGAAAGGACTCACTGCCCAACAGGGAGGCTCACTACCTACTGATACAAAAGAGAACAAAAGATCCACCACAACAATTAACACACATCCATAGCCTTGATCAGAAGATTGCAGAGACCTTCAGCTCACTACCTTTAGGAATCTAACACAATGAAGTATTGTTGCCTCAACTCACTTACACACACTTCCACTCTTTTGATTTGTGGCTTACTTCGTCACTTTGCATCTACATCTCAATCTTTGCAATTCGACTTGAATTTATACCATCTTCAATACTTCATTATAAAATTTGAATTAGGTCGACAACTCAACATTCTTGTGGTGGAAAAGAATGAGATTGGACCAATAAAACATTTATCCAAGACCAAAAGATAATGTCTCAAATCAACCACATGCTTCCTTAATTTACTTTAATTCATCAAATGAAGTGTAAAGACCAGGTTGACCAAACCTAATGAAAACACAAATGAAAATTGATGCACACGTTTCCCAACAAGAAGATGACATGCAAACGACACAAAATGCTTCATTACGCATGAGAACACATATCAGATTCCTTCAAATACATCTACAACAAGTGCCACAATCTTCAAACACCGAACTTCTTCCATTAGTCCATCTAGACTGTGTAGACACATACAACAACTTTGAAACTCAACTTATTGATCACCAAACCACACACACTTTTACCAGAACCAAGAGAACACCAATTTAAGACATATTCTAGATCCGCAAGTTGAAACAAAACAGTGGATGACTGTGAAGTAAAAACATTTCTCCCTGTCCACAAAAGACCAACTCTGCTAGAACAATTCACACACCAATGAACATAACTTTCACATCCCATCAAACTAGAAACTTTAACTCAAGAGATATCACCATTAGAAAACCTTCAAATCCACACAAGCATATGATCAACATAGGAGAAACACGTAGCACATAGCAGAGCACATTCTGAACACATTCATAACTTTGACTTCTTTTCTTTATTAATTTTCTCAAAAGTACTTGGAAACTCATCAATTCAACACAACTGCAACATCATGAAGATAGGTCCATGTACTCACAACATCTCAAAAGCATCTCAACTATACATGTACAATCTGTAACATACTAAACTGTGTTGATATCAATGACAACATTAATGGCAACACCACCAAACTTGCTCATACTTGCAATAAGAAGTCCTCCAAATCTAACTTATTTTCCTTATATTCATGCTTTAAGTGAGGTTTTTGTGGTTGCTGGATGGTCCAGGGTGAGTAGTTTCAAATTGTGTTTGCTTTTAAGAGGTACTAGAATTCATTGGTTGCATGATCCAAATAGTTGGCTGGATGGTGGCTCTCAAGTTGAGAAAAGTGTTTTGGCATCTTTTTTGGTGGAGAGACCATGTTGTTCTTTGAAAGGCAGGGATTTGTTGGCTTGGGGTCATTAATATAAGGGTATCTACTCTGTTTCCTAAGGATTTGACACTTTGGTATCTCAACATGCTGAGGTGAGTATTTATCCTTGGTGGAAATGCATTTGGAACAAGGTTGCGTGGCCCAAATGTAATATGTTCTTATGGTTGTTGAGTCATAACAAATGCCTTACTTGGGAGAATATCAAGAAATGTGGTTTTTGTGGGTCATCTCTTTGTTTTTAATGTGGATGTAGTGAAGAAAGTACCTCTCATCTATTTTTCAGTGTACTTTTGTTATGGAAATTTGTAGATTATGGTGGAATATTTGGAGAAGGCAGTTTAGGTTTTCCATATCCTTGCAAGAATTTTGGGAGAATTTCATACATCCTCCAACATTTTCCTCTTGTTTGGTGGCTACTTGGGAGTTGGGACCTTCCATTATTATCTGGCAGATTTGGCTGGAGAGGAATCGATGTATTTTTCAAGAATGTCGTCAAATGGTTTTGCAAGTTTGGTACAAGGTGTAAAATATTTTGAAAGAAACTATCCTATCTAAATTCAACTTGGGTGAGTCTATGCCATCTTCAGGCATGTAGTTTACTTTTAGCCTTAATATTTCTTCTTCTCTAGGCCACTCGGGGATCAAGGGAAGTAGTTCAAAACCATCTAAGAAAGTGAATAGAGTGGGGTAGTGGTGCCCTACCCTTGATGGGACTCTCAAAATTAACACTAATGGTTTTGCTCAGGGCAATTCAAGAGATCTGGGATCAAAGGAGTGGGTCATGATAGCAATGGGGCCATTCAATTTTTCTCCTCCATACACATGGGTGTGTAGTATATTGTACTAGATGGGGACTTGTGCTATTCTTAAGGCTCTCAAGCGAGCCTTGGAGTGTGGGTGGAGTGATGTGATTTGTAAGACAAATTCAATGATTTTGGTTGCTCTTTTTAATAAGAGAGACTTTTAGGACTCGGTGTGGAGATTAGTTCTAACAGTGAAACAAATTCTTCATCTTGCTTCAAACTTTTAACACATCTCATTTCCTCACATTCTTAGGGAATGGAACAAGGTTGCAGATTGCCTTACTATATGGGCCTCCAAAGGCCGGGGGACTTTGGAATGTGGCTGAATGGAGATAGTTGGACCTAGATAAAAGTAACACTTTGTCTAGATTTCTAGATGAGGATCAGGAGGTGTAACTTTGATTTTTGGTTGGATGGTTTAATTTTGAGGCCTATGGTTGTTTTTATTTTGCTAACTTTGGCCATTTTGGCCTCTTATTGTACTTGGTTGCTCTTACTTGAATAAAAAAATTTCACCCTCTTTTAAAAAAAATTAAAAATGATTATTTATATTATGATTTTTAATATTAATATAAACTTTTAGTATTATAACTTTTTATTCTAAATATTATAAACATCATATATTTATAATGTTTAAATTTATATATATATATATATATATTTATATGGTAAGTGCTACAAGAGGGGTAGCTCCCTTTCAAAAGCCGCAGACACCCTAGTTGCAGAAACATGAATACCAATTGGGATCCCACAAACTTGTATAAACACAAAGAAGATTCATTAAAACACTAGAATACACATTCCCAGATTCATATGATGAATGAAAATAATAATAGATATAATATTGTGACAACAATGAAAAAATGATATGCAAACCCACACACCATGAGATAGGCTATATCAATGCACTCAAACAAAGATACCAAGATTATGTTTGCATTATTTGCACATGTTGCACAACTTGTAAATGCTCCAATACATCTGACCAATGACTTGCACAATGATAAAAAGGGTTACCAATCTAACTTGCGAAAAATAGTAATAATAGGGAAACCACCCAAAACATAAGAATCAAATGCTCCATTTATTATTTTATTGAAGCCACATGACTTCTCAGACCCTTTTGTACAATGCTTGAATCTAGAAAGTCCTTTGTTCTCCCTTAGTTCTTCTCACAACGTAAAAGAACTAAAAGAAAATGGACCCCCTTTAAATTTGAAAACATTGTGTTTATAACTTTTCCATCCATAACTAAATCGTAACTGAATCAACTACTTGGTGACTATTTAAACCTTATGAAGTATTTGAGAAATTATTACAAAGTCTTTTTAATGAGTGTGCATTTTCAACTCATTAAAATAAACATTTTACAAACATTAATAACAATGAATTTATAATAAAAATATGACTCTTTGTGTAAAATTGATGAGCTGATGACTATCATGTCATTATGTCAAACATTATACATGTGTTGAGTGTATGTATACCTGTAACCAACCAAAGCGTCTCCTACATTACTTTATCTAGATCTCCAAGTGGTATATCCATATATTTGCTTCATTTGTCCTTGTAACCGCCTCACCATATGACCAATCAAGAACACAAAATTTATATCTTTCCGATTGAAATGAATAGATAATTCTAAGGCTCTTCACGAGGACGAAAAAGATGAAGTGTTGCATATCATGCAATAAATGCATTCCATTGGGCCTTATCTCATTGATACATGTTGTCAAGTAATCCTCATGATCTATTTGAGCTTCCATATTTTGCATATATGTCTACTAGTGCACTTGCATCTGCATTATCCCACTTTGATGGAGCAAGATTAGAATGTGGTCCCAAAACCTGTTAATTAATAGATTAATCCCCCTTGTGGAATTCAAAGCTAAATATATTGGCATTTTCATGTCCATTGTCACATGCAAAATTGTCATCTTTAAAAGATATTATTGTACAACATTCAAATTTAGCCAATATTTCAGTCGTGAATTGGTAGGTTTTATGGAATTCTAAAATTTTAGTTGAACATTGTGATTTTCTTTGAATTGAAATCCTTCATAGATTCCAAATTTTGAGTAGCAACACCTAAATTAGGAATGGAACCTTTTCATATGTAGGTGTTGTGGCAAATAATTTTGTGGGAAAATTTGTTTGAAGTGTGCATCCAACTTCGTGCATAACATGCCCATTCTTGTTGTTGTAAAAAATCTTTCATACTATTGTAAAACATCTAATGCTTCTTGATTAGTAATACTATGTTACTCAACACAACCAATATCCTTAAAGAAACTGTGCTCTAGTCCAACACCAAAATAATCTAAACCAAAACTAATAGAACTAGAATCAATAATTTGTCCATCTTCATCTTATAGTGAGTGGCCCATAATTCCATGCATAACACCCACCTCTCCTATTGTTAAAGTTGCAACATGTTTCCCACTCTCTAAGCCGAACCCTACAACTTCCACACCTATCAACCTCACACTTTAAAAAAAAACAAAAACAAAAAACAAAACAAAAACAAAAAACCATTAAATTATCCCAATGCATTGGAACCCTTGCCGATCTCTCTATAATTGCTACCTCAATCTATTCACAATAAACAAAAAGTAGAAATAAAAATATTTGTTGTTTTAGGGTTACTAGATTCTTGGGATCGAGACAAATTTTTGCAGCCTTACAAATGAATATTGAATTCAAAATTATTAATATTTGTTTGCAAGAGGGATGTGAGGGAATGTTTTTCCTGGCGTGAGACTACTTTGAGAGATGCTACAAAGCATGGCGCAATTGCTATTATAGTATCTAACAAAAATCATTCCATTATGGTTGATAGACACGCATATCTGTTCCAGAGCTCCAGTTTTGGTGCATGTCGAGAGTATGTTTGTAAAGGTCATGGAATTTGGTGTTACACGTACCAAATGAATTTACTTGATGGTTTATAACGTCTTTTTTAAGAAATTCCATCTTGTGAATATCCTACAATTCATGGCGTCCATGAGACCACATTTCTTTGAGGTATTTTTCCAAACAGTTAGCATGCCTTGCCTACGCTCCCATCTTTTACATGCGAGTCTGCTAGAGAAACGATAACTGTTGACGACATTATTCTCTTCTTCTTGATTTGATGAATTCCCATACTCTGTTTCAAAGCGCTCATTTGGCGCAGTGTAGAAGGATGCTGGCAAAGGTTAGAGGATTAGGCTTTACACCTGCCAATGCATTTGCTTAGAAAGATTTCAAAAGCCTTTATAACAGCTCTATTATAAAAATCCGGTGCATTTATCAAAGGAAATTGTTGAAGAGATTCTCGGGACTCAAATAAGCATTTCAGAATGAAGCTGGTAATTCTCTTACGTAAAATAATCTTTTATACACAATGCTTTCAATTTCATTTTTTTCTCCTCATATATTCTTTAGTCCTCTGATCTCTCGCGTGCATTGCTTGGCAGACTTGCTTGAATAC
This sequence comes from Sequoia sempervirens, assembly GCA_007258455.2. Taxonomy (NCBI): domain Eukaryota; kingdom Viridiplantae; phylum Streptophyta; class Pinopsida; order Cupressales; family Cupressaceae; genus Sequoia; species Sequoia sempervirens. The sequence goes on from VDFB02271358.1 coordinate 1,166,224,875, forward strand.
AGGAAAAGGTTACCATTTTCCAGCTTGCCATTTACTTCAGATGTGTGGGGTTCGAATCCTGCTGGAGTGTCCTCTCGATTTATCCGCTTTGCAGCTCTTTGTGCCCCTCAATTCCTCTTTGGGCGATCTATATCCGCAGCGAAAGCAACGAAGGATAAACACTGAGGGAAATGAAAGATTGAACTGTTCAGAGTCCTCACCGTTTAAATATTTTGAGGGTTCGGTGCTGATTGACGCAGAGCCTTGGTATAAAACGGCAGACGACTTGCACCTGTGGGACCTTTCCTTGATCGATGTGGTCTTGATTTCCAGTTCCGCTGGCATGCTTGGCTTGCCTTACCTTACTCGCAACAAGAGCTTTACTGCAAAGGTATGCTGTACCTTAGTGGTTTTCTTCAAGTTTAATTTCCTTTTGTGATATTCTATGAAGTTTTCTTTGCAGAATAGCCTTTACCTTAGATGCCACGACTGAAGGGTATCTCTTCAGTGAGTTCACTTGGGAGTTGTACTCTACCTTGCCCATTGACTTAATTGTTTTGAACTCTATGTTATTTGGTATATGTTTAATTCTTCTATAATCACGGATAAGCCAAGACTTTGATTTCAAACTCATATTTTCAACAATCTTGTAATTTATATTATTGTCTATGTTCATTTCAAAAACAAATCATTGTCTATTGTAATATAAGGAATATTAGGAGAAGATACAAAAGGGATTTTTAACAGCATTGACAAGTTGCCGACAAGTCACAGTAGAAAACATGAAGGATTTTCGCATGCATAGGGAGGGAGAATCGACGACAAATATCTGGTGATTATGGATGGAAAAGGGGCAGTTCTGTTCAAGAGGAAGTAGATACTTTATTTTCTGATGACCTAGGGCATTTCCGGCTGCTAAATGAAGACAGAAGCCCTTCCGATTATGTGATCAAAACCTGAGGGCTATTTGTAAGATAGGCCTCATAAAAGAACGCAGTTCTGGATCTGGAGTGTTTGATGGATGGGACTCTTAAAAACTTGAGGATCAGCTCAATGTTGGATGGTCTAGATATTAAAGAGACAAGTTTTAGACTTGGAGAAATGAATATCAAAATAGCTGTAAAGATCCAAGTAATACAGATCCTACACAAAACCCTAGATAGAGCAACTCAAGCACTCTTTGATAGTTTTTGAAATCCTAAGTGGATCTAGACATGCTGAAACTACAAATCAATTGTTTCCAGATTTAAGATTGCTTTCTCACAAGGTATTAGATGAAATATTCCCCTTACCTTTTTCCCCAAAATTAGTCACACAAACCAGCAACAAACCACTGATTAGCGTTAGCTCCAAATGCAAATCAGCATGGAAAGTAACTCTAACCAAGAATGTTCACCAAGATCCCAATGTGGGCGAGGTGATAACATATGGTCAGAGGATCATTAGGTATAAACTGAACTGAAATTACAATTGATCTGCTGATGCAGACATTCACAAGCAGTGGGAATACTCCACTTATACAGTGGGTGAGATTATTACATTATTAAGGTGGCAAGCCAGCCATTAAATCCTCTCTTCCATTTATTTTGTGGGGGGAAAACAGTCCACACAACCACTTATTTTGTGGGGTGAATTTACAAACAAGAAAAATGTTTATTCTAAAACTCAACCACTCAATTGTGGGAGTGTAATCAAGTATAAATTGCAGCAATAAAATGAAACAGCCGTTAGTACTACTAACTAGCTTTACGATGAATAGAAATAGCTGCAAATAAGAGAGATAAGCTTCCAGAATGTTCTTTATCCACACTAGCGGTAAACCATCCAAGGGTTACAATGATGTGAATTAATTACAAGAAAATGCAGCAAATTAAAGAACTAAAACAATACTACTAGTTTCAGTTTTACAATGAAAAATAACTGCAATTTTCAAGTGTTTTTACCATCATTACAATACACAATTAAATGATGGTTTCTTCAATGAAAAACCTCTCAAATAATGATGCTAGAAGCCAAAATCAGAAAATTATAACAATCTGATATATAGATCTGCAATCTGGAAATGTCTATCAACAATTAGAAAAACCAAACAAATGCTCACAACTTTATGAGTATACCTCTGAATTGATTGAAACGAAATGCAATGGCTCTCTAGAAGGTTGGCGCCCCAATTGCAATGAATAACCAACATCAAAACTCTACTATTAATTTGGCACGAATTCCAATGTGCTCTTGAAAGGTACGACCTGCCTGCAAGGGCGATTTTTCTTGAAAAAATCATACACATCAAAATAGAATCTGATATTCTCCAAGATTGGTCGCCATGTGCTTAGAAAGAAAGAGAGTCAATACCCATAACCAAAATAAATTCATATCAAAAGCTGCAAATGAAAATCTACTTCAGCTGTGTAACAACCAACAAGTACAAAACTGATAAAAATCACCAATTCCTTCACTTTGATGCTCAATGTGCACTTCTAAATGAAGCACATTCTCAATCCACTATCTAGGGAACCATAGTTTTAGGTCCGAAGAATGGAGTAGAATTGCTAAGCTTTCCCTTAGCCGGATTATGGATTACAAACCAGCAACATAACTTTACAATGTTTCCAGAAGATAATCAGCTCTTCAAACAACAACAATACATAAGCTTCAATTGGGAACTGAATCACTTCAAATTCCAAGAAGTTGAATCACTTCAACTTCCAAGAGGGACGCCACCTTTAAGTATTTTACTTTTTGAAATAATAAAACTTTACTCAACCTCCTTTAGGCGTCCTACTTAATAATGCAATAATAAAGCATTTAATAAATCATTAAATGCACAATTGACCCCATAATGTCCCTTCTTTAAAACAACATGAAGTTATCACTGCTAGGCATGGGGTACAACTGAGTAACATAAAATTGACTAAGTATAAACTTAGTCCATTGAGATAACCAAAGCCAAACTGAAACTGATGGTTAGCAAGATGACTTGAGCTGAATTGCTGATGATGCTACTGCCAAATTTAGACTTACTATAAATAGCCAACTACTATAAATTGTAAATTTACATCAAAACAACAGAAATCCAAACCAAACACTGAACTGCAAAGGATTGAATTGCTGCTAGACAGATACTGCCAAAAGATAGACTTGCTAAAAATAGCAAACTGCTATAAATAGTAAGTCTGCACAACATCCTCTGAACGCCAACTGAGCAGTATCTGAAAGAGGAAACCCTAGTTTTCTGCTTCAGCTTAGCCTACGAATTTCCGGAAATAGGCTAAATCCAAAAGAAGAGCGTAGGGCTAAAATGGGGACATTACATTAGAATTGTCATATTTGAGAATGTATGAACTTCTACATAGACACAATCATTACCATGTTGGGTAGTATGGTAGTGTGAGAGGAAGTCCATGGAAATGGATCTCCATAGTCTTGTGGTAACCAACAAAGTTGTGTACAAACTACAAACCTTGCTTCTTGTTGACTAGTTTGACAATTGTGTATGCAATACGAACTTGATGCATTTGGCAACATTTGACCTAAGGTGTGACCAAAATAAGTTCTTTTTTAACACTGCAAGAGTTGTTTCAACTCCAAAGTGTCCTATAACCTTTCTAAAATGAGCTTCCCATATTAATTTCTCTCTACCTCATGCATAAACACAAAAGTGCCCAAGGTGGTATAGAAGTCCATCCTTCAAGTAGAAATTTGGAATTGGATTTCTGCAAAGGAAATTTTGATCAATATTTGCAAAAATCGATGTTAGATGGATACAATTTGACCATTCGCTAACTTCATGTCCACATGCATCAATTACAAAAAAGAGAGCTTGAATTGGTGGATGACTTAGACAAAATGTGAATGGATTGGAACTTCCCTTCCTATGTTGATGTTTAGATAAAATTGTTGAAGATAAATTGATCATTTTTGATGCCGCTCTTGTTGTAACTTTTTTTGGATCTACAAGAATAGAAGCGGCTTGTGATTTGTGTGGATCACAAATCACAGTCTCCTTGCCCAAGATATAATGCTTCCAATGCTTACACGCTTGAACAATAACATAAATATTGCAATCATATGTTGGGTAGTTTCTTACTGGTGTGGTGAATGTTTCTCTATGGTAAGCAATTGGGTGACCATGTTTAGTGAGGACTGCTCCAAGTGTATAACTTGATGCATTGGTCTCAATCTCAAATGGTTGTTGAAGATTGGGTCATGTGAGTATTGGTGTGGAATAGAGTTTGCATTTCAATTCTTCAAATGCTTTTTGTTGTATGATTGACTATATGAATTTTCTTTAGTGTTGCCTTTGGTAACTTGGTTTAGAGGCCAAATAGCATGAGAAAAACAAAGTACAAATCTCTCGTGTAAAATTGCTAATCCCAATAAGTTGCGGAGCTTTTTGAGATTCTTTGGTTATGGCTATTCTTGAATGACTTGAATCTTGGCTAGGTCCACATGCACTCCTTGTGCATCTACTATGTATCCCAAATATGTATCTCCCCCTTTACAAATCAATTTTTTTCCATGTTTGCATACAACTTATGCTTCTGCAAGTTGTCAAGCACTTGCTTTATTTGGTGCAGATGTACATCCCATGTTTTGCTGAATATTAGGATGCCGTCAAGGTAGACTACAACAATTGAAGTGGTGGATGGCTTGAGAATGTCATTCATCATCTACATGATGTAGCTAGGGTGTTAGTTAAGCCAAAGGGTATGACTAGTCATTCAAAGAAGCCTTCTTTTTCCTTGAACGTTGTCTTCTAGATGTTTGAAGATTCAAAAGGAATCTAATGATGTCTCAACTTAAAGTTTATTTTGGTTCAAAATTTTGCATCGTGGAGATGGTCTAGCAAGTCCTCAATCTTTGGAAGAGGGTATTAGTTCTTCATTATGATCTTGTTGAGAGCTTTGTAATCAATGCTCAAACTCCATGTGCTATCCTTTAGTGCAAACACAATTGGGCTATTGCAAGATGATGAGCTACGCCTGATGTGTCCTTTATTTATGAGTTCATGGATTTGTCATTGATCTTTTTAATCACTAGAAATGGTTTGTGGTATATAGGAGCATTCAGTAGAGATAGTCTAGGAATCACATCAATAGTATGCTTTATTGCATAGTGTGTGGGCAGTTCCTTTGGTGACTCAAAGATATCCTTGTATTCTTCCAATTTGTGATTCAACATTGAGGTGTCTGTTGTTGCTACTAGAGGAATTGTGGTATTAATTGGTGTCGCTTGGATGTTCTTAGCTTAGGTCTCACTGTTAAACGCACAAACTTTTTACTAGAATTGACTAGCTTCAAACATAGTTTGGTGCTAATGAGTGATAACTTAGGAACTATTTATGGTGTGTAGCTGTTGCAAGGTGTGACCCTTGGTCTTCCTTGCAGCACTAGTGCTTGGGTTTGTGACATGGTCTAACCACCTCCTGTGGTTCTTAACCGAAGCTTGCATTGGGCATTGACAGGTTGATCTTTTGGTGCAACGACAAGTCCAACAATTGGTATCAGAGCTGGTCACAGGTTCAAACCCCACTCTTGTGCTGGGGGGGGGATTGTTGCACGGTGTGACCCTTGGTCTTCCTTGCAGCACTAGCGGTTGGGTTAACCACCTCCTGTGGTTCTTAACCAAAGCTTGTATCGGGCATTGACAGGTCGATCTTTTGGTGCAATGACAAGTCCAACAGTAACGTCTCTTATCACTATAATCTATGACAACATTTCTAGGATTTGCTTCATAGATTGCATGTTGATGGTAAAGATATGGTTTCCCAAGTAAAACATCACATATCTCTAATGTAGCGACTGTAACATCCAACTATTCTACGGTTACGAAGGTTTAACTGGTAACTACCTTCAGCTGAATTGTGACTAATTGTTTTCATGAGTTTTAGAGTTTTCCAACGTTTCTAACTGATTTTTCGGAAACAGTTCATAATATCATGGAATAAATAACTACCATTCTAGGGTTTTCTTACAACGGTTATCTTAATCTTTTACAACTAACTTGCAGAATTCAACTATACAGTAAACTTTATCAATAACTAACATGTAACGGTAATTTCAGCTAAAAACAGAATTCACATTACAAGATGAATATTATTTCAATAAATAGTACACAATCAGATCTTTGTACCTGGTAATAGAGCGAGAAGAAAGATTTAGCATGGAACACCATCTTCATTGGCAATATTGTTCAGAAAGGAAAAGAAATCATCATCAGGGGCTTTACCGCCCAACCAAGACCTGCTGGTCTCCCGAGTTTCTTCAACTGAAGAACCCGACCTTCACGAGGTCAATTAACAAGGTTCAATTGTTATCAGTTCTCTGAGCCTGATGTCCACGAACCTATACCACTGATCGATCCTTCCTCTATAGGTATCTCCTATCAGAAGAATCATCCTGATCAGGGTATATCTGGCCATGGAAGCTGACATTGCCAAACGGGCATCTACCTTGGCCAAGGATTTTTAAATTAATTAACTTGTGGCATCACTGTGCCGTCAGCACGCATCCTTGCTCGTTAAGTTTATACTAAGTATATTTCAGGTTTCTATATTCAAGAATATCAAATGTTCAAGTTCAAGTTCTCACTGTTTTTATTAACCTCATTGGTTCAAATAAGAATTTATCGATTATCCTTCAGGAAGAGATAATGTTCAAATCTGATAGACTTATCCTATTAGTTTCCATAATAGTTCAGTTTTAGCATCCTATGCTTGCAAGAAGGCAATTAACCATGAAAGACTCTATTCAAATATTTAAGTGTTTGAAAACAGTACTGAAATCTGCTAGGGAAGTAAACAGTTGAAGATGATATGGAAGTTTCTCATCTGTTTCGAATTTATTTAACTCTAAATTATAAGCTGGACATTTTTTGAGTGGCTTTCATCATTTATTAGCTAAACCCTACTACTGGTAAAGATTGATGTTCTGCCCAGGTGTACTGTTCTGAAATTCAAGGAATAAAGAAAGAAGAAGACAGAAATCGCTTCAAGGTTCGTCTACAGTTTACCAGCAATAAGGAAAGAGACTCCCTAGACCGGCATTGCATGAGAAGAATATTACAAGATTACGAAAAGGAAAAGAGAAACAATCTGCCTCAGATTTACTCTTGAAGGTAAGACCCCCCTCCCGATTTGAAAAATTAGACGGCATTTATATTACACAAAGGTTACGGTTCAGACAGAGAAAAACTAGAAACCACATTAAAATCTCAGAGCAGGAATAAGATTAAGGAGCAACCGGTATAAAATATAATCAGAAAATCATTCATTCACATGCTCCTTGAAGAAGAAATTGATTGCTTAAGGAATTCGACGCATAAGAGAAAGAAGGAGAAAGAATTATAAGACGTGCCTGATGGTATTGGTTGCCTCTGACCACGAGTTCCACTCTTCTTGTCGCCGAGATGAGACTCGTGAGCCGCTGGAGGATTTCTCCGCGAAACAGAGGAAGAGAGAAATCGTATGAAGACACCCTTGCTTGCCGCCCGAGTCCCAGAGAGGAGTAAACAAATAATAGCAGAAAAGAACGAACCCTAACCTTGGCGGAAAATATTGGTATATCGAAAAACGAAACCCCAAAAGAGAAACACGAATGCTTTTCTCCCATGCCTTTTTCCATACGGGGTCGACATTTAAATGAATGCCCTTTCGCATTCTCCATCGGGCCTTCTTGAATGCATACGTTACATGCAACTCGATGCCCTGTGATGCGTTTCAGACTTTCATACATCGGCCCCCTCTCTCTCTCTTTTTACCCCGCGCCAATTACTACTCGTGTTTCTTTCATTTTGGCCGCTTCACTATATTCGCCTTAATCAAATTCGGGCTTTATTTTATTTCTTTTAAGTCTTTTAAAGTTGTCAACATAATATTTATTATTTCTTATAAAGTGAAATAAATATCAAGAGTTTTCTTTTTTTAAGGTTTATTATCTATTATTTATTTTTCCAAGGCCAAGATCATTTGTGACCTCGTTTGATTCCCAGAGTTTGATAACAATCGAATCCTCGTCAACCGTGTCCTCTCCCTGATGACGGTTCCTTTTCTTTTCTTGCGTTGATGGTCCTGCAATCACTTGACATCAAAAGCCAGAGTTAGACTATTCTTAACATATTGTTTTTTATTGATATACGTAACAACATCATCTATAGTTGTATTTACGCAATTAAATAATCATCCATCATATCATTCATTTGCCAAGAAATAAAATAAACCAGAACAATTATTAAATCCTTTAATTCATATTCATAAGAAGGATAATGCTTCAATAACGGAAATAACGACCATGTCATTAGTATCATAACTTATTAAGTTCTAGGGAGGGTTGTGACAGCGACATCAGAGGATTGTATCTTGGAAAGGCTTGATTTTGTACACCAGATAACATTGTTGAGCAACACATTTCTCGTATCCTACACTGAATCATCCAATGGAGTATTGTTGTGGGTGAGGCATTAGTGGCATGTTCAATCTTTGAATTGCTTTAGGAGAAATTTGGTTCTTACTTTTGTTGTCAATGATGAAGTGTACTAGTTGACCATTCAATCTGCATTTGAGAATGGAACAATCTTTCTACTTCCTCTATGTCTGCAAGGGAAATAGAGTTGTTTATGGTATTGGCTATAGCACTAGGTTCAAGTTCCATGATTTGCTTGCCCTTGTTTAGTGTTGTAGAGCTTATATTTGCTACTTCAAGCCGCACAAGTAGGGTCTTTTGAGCATGGCATTCTTATCGGAATAATTACTAGAGTTATGAAATAAACACCAATTGCTATTCTTGAATTGCATGTCTTGGTCATTTGACAACGGTTTCTTCTTTTGTGAATAGCATTGAGAGCCATTCCCTGGTGTAAGAATTAGAATCTTCAACCTTAGTCTTGACTTCGGCCTTTGCTTCAAACTTGCAAGAAAATCTATAGGCTTCTTTGATTGAAAAGTTTTGTAGGAAAATTCATATTTGATTGGAGATGTGGTCTCAAGCTTGATCTAAACTTCAAAACAAGGTTTTGCGAGGAATCCTAAACACATGGTTTGGACACCAATGTATGAAAGATATCTCTATATTCCTACACCAGTTGATCTTGACAGTGTGTCTATAGGTGTGTCTAAGTCATCTTCATGCATTGTGTAATAGTTATTCCACCATTTCTTTATAGATAAAGGTGATGAGCACACACTTATATTGAGAGGGAGTGGGGGGTTGAATCAGTATATGACAATTTTTTTCTTTTTCAATAGTTAACAACTATAACAATATCAATCACACAAGATCTAGTAATTATGCAACACAAGAACACAAGATTTACGTGGAAACCCTTATGGGAGAAAACCATAGCAAATATTGCTTTTATATAAATCTCTTTTACAATCTTTGTAGGCACCAACCTATAGGAGACACCAATCCCCACAACTGAGCACCAATTCAGCAAGAGACACCAATCTCTCCTTTTGGGAAGTACCAACTTCCAATTGAATAAGTATTCTCCTTCTCAAACCATGTCTTCTTCAATGAATGACAAACTCTTTCTATGCCTTCATAAAATCTGATTATACATATCCTCTCTCCCACAAATTTGATGCAATCTCTTTCAAGTCTGTATATACATCTTTTAGATCTGCACATATCTCTTTTATCACTGCTAGTGTATATAAATTATCTCTATCATGCAACACACTACTTTTCCACAATATCTTATTCCTTTTTATATCTTCTTGCCTCTATTAAGAGAGGCATCCTTTCATAATGGATGCGTTCTTTCCAAAGGGTGCATCCTTTTGTTAATAGACCCTTGAGCTGATCGCTCACTTTATTAATCTTTATTGCTGCCTTTAGTAATCTTTACTGCTGCCTTATACATATTAATCACTGCCCTTTATTAATGACTGCATTATACTTACTAATCGCTGCCTTAACTAACATATAACTATCATCTTAATTGCTGTCTTTATCTTCTATAGAATTGCTCATGTCTTCTATTAATCTCTGTCTTCTCTTATTTTTAATCTCTGCTGTATTAGAATCACCTTTAATTGCTGCTCTTGTGAATCACTATTACACATATGACTTGAGCGATTAAACCTTTATTTGTATACCTTTGTCTTGGGTGCTAATAGGGAAGTCGGCCAAGAATGAGTTTATTAGATGTTAACAAAACACAAGTATTTCCTCCTTGGGCAGCAATAAAATAGAATGCTAAAACATGGGCATTAATATGAGGAGGTTGGCTGTCATTAATTGGAGATGATTTAGTCAATCAGCATGAACTTGAAATCTCCCCTTTAATGCCTTCAACAATTAGCTATTAGTGGCCCTTGGCCTGTATCATCGGTTTCTTTCTTGAACAGCAAAAATCTTCCTTTGACATAGATCTCATTTGACATCAATGACAATGATGTCCATACGCCTTTGACGTCAATGACAATATTGCCAACAAAAGGAACTTTCAAAAGAGTGAATGTAACATTTTCTTGATTAGAGCAATGATTAACCATGTAGTATGAGTTGATTAGTTTAAGCTAGTTATCTAGGGTGTTTGCATTTATTTTTCCTTCATACACAGGGATGTCTAGATTGACTTGTACATTGTATGCTGTTTGGATACCAAATGGTTGATGTGAATTGGAAGAACTTTGAACCTACTTGGAAAGTATTGAGAACCTATCAACAATACCCACTTCTTGTGCATGGCATTTTTCTAATTCTTCTCATTGTTTTTATAATTCATCTTCTATCATTTTCTAGAACATCTCTGAAGTTAGTGTTATTGATTATTTGTCTTCCATCTAAGAATGTGTAAGAAGTTATGACTAAGGGCACAAGTTTCAAGCCCTAACTTCTTGTATCTAGACCTCAAATGATTGGGCATACAAAAATAGACAAATGTTAGATACACCATGATACCACTTGGAAGTGATAGGAAGTGTGTATTTCTCTAATACCATTAAACTAGGGTGTAGGGGGAAATCTTGTGAATAACTCACTAATGGATTTAATGGGGTTCTATGCCGAAATAATTTATGGATGATGGAGATGTATGAGAATAGATGTGTGATACCTTTCTCCTCTAACTACAAAGAATGGCAATGTACATTAATATGTAGAAAAGGGAGATGAAGTGTTGGTTGAATCTAACCATTTCATATCTACCTCACAACCCTTCACAATTGCTTGACAATTGCTGAAGTTGAGTTAGGATTTGTGGTTCAACTCATGGGTGTTGAACATGATGATGAACCTATTGACAAAATCACAAGGGTTGTTGAGCGAAACCTCATTTTTGTGGCATGATCGAGTGACCCAAATCCTCTCGGATGTACTATCCTCTATATGGCGTTAGTTCAAATCCATAATTTTTTTTGCAATTACTCGAATCCTAGCTTTTTCTGATCACCAAGCTCTTGATGTGGGCAAGATGAGAGCATATGGAGACTAGAATGAGGACAATGGAGAGTAATAGAAATATATTGGTGGCTGGCTGACCAATTTACAATAGAAGCAAAGTCATAGAATTTCAATTGATCAATGCCAAAATGACCAATAGTGATATGCAAATTCCAATCAAGCCAAACTAGTTGAATACTGGCATAATTGTGTCAATACCAAAATGGCAGACTATATTACTCAATTCTGATACACGCCAAGCCAGTGGATAATAATTGAAAACTAATTGGATCCAACAGAGAAACCGACTAGAATTTTTTACAATGATAACAAGGATTCGGTGGTGAACCGTCTAGGATCTTCAATTCTAAAATAAAGTAATTGGTGGTAAACCGTCGATTGATTACAATATTGTGTAAGATTAGGATTGCGATTTTCTTACAGTATCATAATTAAATTAGTAGTAACATTCTGAATCATGATTAACTTCTTTAATCATCAAATATATCAAAATAAGATAACTCCAATACTGAAAATATAAATAATATCATATCATGGAATCTGGAGAGATGTCTAAAGCTGATGAGTTTTGTAACTGAGGACCAGAAAACAAAAGATAAATTGTTTCTAATAAATCTGAATGGCCTTGCTAAAGTGGTACGACCTTTTTCTTGATTTGTATGCTAAAACAACCTCCAAAGAGGCAGTGATTAGAAATAAGAGCTTCATGGCCAACAAAGGGAGCATTACAACCTGTTATCAAGTAGTATGGTTAGCTTGTTCATCAAACTTTGTTGATGTATTCAGCACCTTCCAATCTATACGGACTCATCATCCTTAATATTTGACTGTGATTTGACCAACAAAGGGTAGGCAAGTACAATATTCACATTCAAAAATTATGGCCAACATATATAGAGGTTAATTGCAGTGATTCAACTCTTATCAGCTGCAGTGATTAATAAATTCCAACCGAAGTCAGCTCCCAATGACAAAGAAACAATCAACAATAATTAATTATATCATTTTTGCAGTTGTATAGTTTGTTTTGAAGTGGCATGGACTGCAATAAAATGATATACTTGTTGGAAAAGATTCCCGACTGGAACAGCCTGTGTAAGGGTCTGAAACACTGCGACCAACACAAGGAATGTACAGCCAGGAGCTAGGACAAGGACGACAAAAAACTCAGATTTATAACTTTCAATATACTCACCAATTGTATGACTAGCATTGGATAGAACCTCTCCAAAAAATTGAAAATAGAGACAACATTTTTATATCTTAATAAACCCCAAAGTGAAACAAAAAACTGGAAGCAAACACGGAATACTGAAAAATCACTAAAAACCTCACCAAATTGGAAACTATGAATCTGGAAATCTTTATTTGTTGAAGCACACTAGCAATCCCTGAGCGGAACTACATTGGAAGGCTAGGAGTGTTTTCATCCTTGAAACCAAAAATATCAGAGGGTTTTTGTCCTCTAAAAAGAAAGAAGAACTCATGCTCATTCTTGGAAAATGAAATCGTTTGAATGAGCAAGAAGACTCTTTTTGAAAACAATTCTCTCTTTTATAACTTTATTTTGAGAAAATAATATAACATTATTTTCTTTTTTCTAATTATTCCCTCAAATGCATGGTTGACAGATTTGAATAGCAGAAGTCATCACAATTTTCCCTAATGCGATGCCTTTTTATGTTTGGTTTACTGCTAGTCTTGTTGTTTTTATTTTACAGGTCTATAACCATCTTATATCTTGTGTCTTTAATTTTTTAATTTTTTTAATACAAGGTACTGTTTTGATGGGACAAATACAAATACAAGGAAACAGTTACTAACTTCTACTTAAAAGGAGCTGCAGTTAAAATTAGGGTATGCTTCGCATTCAAAATCTGCAGCAATCTAGTCGAGTGCTCAACTAACATGCTGTGCTGCTATAGTGACCTATTCAAAAGTTAGTGGGGAAACAATAGCTTTTGAAGCATTTAGCCACATAGAATCTTATGGTCGAGGAGGTCATTGAACATCTTTATATTTGCTACACTAATTATTATGACGTCAACCTATAACTATGACCAGATGTCAATGATCTTTTTGATGGATTTCTACTTTGTACATGTAAGTGGCTCATTTTATCATTGGTTTCCTTTCGATTTCCTGTTCTTACCAAGGGTCTGTCAAATAATGACAATAACATATTTTCTCAATTCTTATTGGAATACTTTTGCCTATAACCTGGTTGATCTAAAATTTTAGATGCATACAAGTGTCACAATTATTTCCATAAAATCTGTATGTTCATCTCTTACTGCTTGTTAATATGCAGATATATGCTACAGAGGCAACTGCTAAGGTGGGCCAGTTGATGATGGAAGAGCTTCTTGCCATGCATTTAGAGTTTGTTCAGATATATGGTCTATCAAATACTGTGTTACCTTTATGGTTGGACTTCAGAGAACTTGAAGCAGCATCAGTGAAGTTACGAGAGAGAGTATATGGAGAAGATGGCATTGATATTGGAAACTGGCACCCCTTATACAGGTATATGCCAAAATTAACTGGTTTTCAACAGATGCTTTTACATGTTTTAGTTGGAAGTAAAGAATCAGCCTTGTTTTGGTCTTTTATGCTCATCATCTCTTGATAGCATTTTCTGTCCAAAATGAAATTTATTTTTTCTATCATCAAGACCCTGCAGTCAGCAGCATTTTTGCAGCATCCGTTTACTTGACACCAATTTAGCTTTAACACCAACTCAGGGTGGCACCAAGTCAGTGCTAATGGAGTGAAGATGGCATCAATCTCTCAGTACCCACAATAAAATGAATCATTTCATCTTCTCTTGGCATCCTTTCATTTTCTATTCTATATGGTTTTTACATAGAAACATAATGCATTATTGGGAGAGACAAATTTGTATAGTTTAACATGTCTTCACATAGTTTTGTATCGTGTAAAAAATTCCTGAATAAAACTCTGATTTATTCTCCATGATTCCATTCTACCATAGAGTCTATGCGGTAGTATACTGCCTGTATATACCACAGAAGCAGATATCTTTCTCGGGAATTTCTCAGCAAACCAAAAGATAAAAATATTTTCAAATTTTTGCAATAAAATTTGGAACCCAAGAACCATAGAAAAAAAAGGAAGAGAAATAACTGATGCTTTTTAACATAAAGCTGTTCTGATGGCATAGAGCGAAAGAGTGAAAGTAAAAGAGAGTGTATGCCATGAATTTTGAAGTACGGATTTTCCTAATCTATTTTGTTATCAATATCATTGATTACAGTGCACACAGTTTAGTGCATAGCTACATGGTTTGATTTTGTTGTAACTTGTATGATGTATCCAATCTGAAACTTGGTGATTGTGCTGCTTGATACACATTCTAAATTGTCAATTTATTGATCGTGTGTCAAAACTAAATCCATATTGATAGGTACTCTTGAAGAAGTAATAAAGGTGTCGTGTCCTGGTCTGGTTTTTCAATCTAAAAAATTCTTGCAGATTACTCATGATTTTATTTGTTTTGAGATTAAAATGAATAAGTTCTTGACAGAAGGTAACTGAGGCTTGAATTCAAAAAAGGAACAGACTGGCATATAAGAAAGCAAACATCTTCAGACACACTTTCAGCTTGATGTTGCTAGTAGGAAATCATGCTCAGTCAGAAGTTTCAAGGGTTGAAGACAATGCACACACACATATGTTTGCAAGTAAACAACCATGTTTAACTGGACAGACATATGTCCAGCCAAAGAAATTTCTGAACTTCTCACATTCTTCAATTCTTGATTTAATTGCACTACGGTCTTTTCCAACTCCTTCCTTAGTGGTACAATCTCAGATTCTAACTTTTCACAACTTTCTTCCCTTTCCTTTAACTGGCTTTTCATTCCTTCCTCAATCCTTTTTGCCTCTTCACATTCAACTTCCAAATCTAGGATTATTTTCTTGGTTTCTTCCTCATTCCTTTTTGCTTCTTCATATTGTACTTTTATGTCCATGATTGTCTTCTCAGCTTCTTCAAGGGTGTGACGACCAAACCCATGCGTCAAATTAAATTTTTTCCAAAACAACAACAAAAGTAAAGACAATGCCATTTCAATAAAAATTTTCTTTTCATTTTCCAAAAACATGATATAACTTTTTGCATTTTAACTATTTCTTTTCAAAAGAAATTCACAAAATAAATAAGAACAAGATACCTACATAGCTCGTAAGCTTTTGGCACAAATAGAAGTAAGAAGGTCCAGGAGAACGTCCTATCAAATCTTGGTCCATCGGCCGCTTGTTGAGGAGGAGAAACATCACTCGGGCACTTTTCCGCCAACCATGGACTTATAATGCAGTCCCCCGCACAATCATTTTACAATGAACGGCCCTCCCTTCGAAGAAGAGATTGGTGGGCTATCCTTTAACGATTACCAACTGAGCATAGTGTTGTGTTCCTACATATCTAGGTTCTGTGCATACGACAACTCTTGAACTAGTATGTATTCCGGGATCATGGTGATCTGACAGTGTAGTACCACAACTAATCGTAAGTTGTTCCTAACTTTGGCCAAAGTGTTTACATTCAATAAGAATATAGGTCATCTATCACATGCACTAGCCAGGGTCAATTTGACTTAAGGCTTCCTTACTCTACGCGTAGGTTGGTCTAATCGGGGTAGTCCATACCCTAGACGTCCTACTTCAGGCTAACTTCTAGAAAGGAGGACAGCTTAACAAGTACTCACAATTATCTCTCCTATACTAGACATCTTCATCCTAGGAGCTTCATTAACTTGACTAAGTTAATCTACAAACTTGTTGTGATCGGTAACTTATTAAACACTCTCATTTCTTCCCTAGTATTTAATAGCTACTTGAAATCATACACTCCTTATATAGAGTTCATACAAGTAAAGCAATTTACTCCTTAATGTATCTATGAACCTAGTGCAAATTGTACACTAATGCAAGCAAGAGCTAATAGTAGTAAACATGCAATACCCTTCCTATATCACAAATTACTCCTTGTATAAAGAACTAAAAGCAATTCATAAACTTTGCACCTTTTGTAGTTATTCTTTTAGAAATTCGTTCTAAAGTATAATGAATAGAACTACTACCACTTCTTATCCTTGTACATTCAGATGATATGAAATCAGACTTTTATTTAGAAACTCTTCTAAAGTATAAAAGAAGAATAGTGCGCATATTTAATTACAGAATTATATTTAGAATTTGGTTCAAGAATATGAAGAAGATTAGCATGCTTGGTATATGCTTTCCACAGATGCTGATCTAGAGTGAGTATGCTGCACTTTTAGCCTCCAACCACCTCTATTTCTGATAATGAACTTTTAAACACAGCTGAAGATAATCTCAGCCCTTCACTTTTAAACTCAAAAATGGTGAATGACAAAAGTGATTCTCTGTCAATGTGAATAATGCTCTCAGAATTTGATGAGTACTTTCACAGCAAAAGAAACTCTCACAGCTAAAGATGGATACTCAGAAAATGTTTTGCAATCTTAGGAAAATGAGCAACTCGAATTACAAAATCGTGTGAAGTAGAATGAGCTGAGTGGCTCTGATATAGGCTTTTGGCTTCAACCAATTCCCTCTTCTAAAGGCGTCCAAGCTGCCAGCAGGGTTTTTGAATGGTTCAAACATGAAATGTGGCAACCCTAGAGAAGATTCGACCTCATTTTTGTGACAGCAGATGATGAATGGTTCAATTTGCACATGATAAAATCCTGAAATGTGAAACCTACAGGAAATGGTGCGATTCAACAGGTATAGATAAATGATGATAAATTTAGAGAAAAAGTCCCTTGTTCCATGGCATCCACACTTCCTACTTCCCAGGCTACAGTCGACCCATTCAAACTGTGCTTCAATGCTGGCCATGGTCGCGTGCTTCTACAGGCGCGTTTTCATTTTCACGAAAATCCTCTCATTTCATTTTTATTTCCCTTTCTATAGTTTGTAAAGTTTAAATGAAATATTTCTTGCTTTGCCCGTGTCTCTTTTCAAAAGTGCGTTGCATTTTGATGTGCCATAACTTGGTTTTTGAAATAAAATCGATTTCAATAGTTTATCTTCATATTTTCATGTGTTGATAAAAATTCTCCACTTTATGATTTTTAAAATAAAGTGCCACTTAAAACTTTATTGATTTCCATTCTAATATTTCATAAATCACTATATATTTATATATTTCTTTTATTATATTTAATATATATATTTATATAGTTTTATTTTACATAATATATATCTATGTATATATATTTAAATTTAGTAATTTAAATAAACTTATATACATATATATATATTTTGTAAAAACTATATTATATATATGTTTTATATAATAATAAATATATATATATATATATATATATATAATAAATATGTATACATACCTTTACATACATACATTTATACACACATACATATTTAATTACTGAGTATGTATATTGTGAGCCAGTCAACATACTTTCATTATATGTACCTATGTATATGTGCATATATGTGTATATGTAATTCCGAGGTAATATCAACGTAGTATTATTCATATTCTCGTATAAACAACGGGTTGGTTGTGGGTATGTATACATGTATATTTGTTTGTATACTTTCCTCTATATATATGTATTCATAAGTGTATTTATATCGATGCACATGTACAGCATATCCGTTTGCTCTCATATGTTTGTATCAACATGAATATACTTATGGATACGTGTATATAACGTATACATGTATACATGCCTACCTCCTAACTAGTAACATTATTCCACATACATTTACACTAGCAAGCATCACTTATTCATGCATTCAGAAGAAGATAAGACTCCTAATGTCAACAAACAAGCCTACGGATAACTTACCCTTAACTCAACAAACTGACTTAGCTTACTTAGTCTAAGGGACGTGCGTGAATGCTCAATTGGTACTCGTTACTGTTTACCGAACCAAGTTCCTCCCCGAGTGATATCTCTCTTCTGCCTAGAGGAATTAACCTGTTTCCTACACATCATGACACGACAACGGAAGTCATATGCTCAAACAAAGCAGTATACATAAAACATCACAAAAAGTTAGAATACGTTATTCCATAACTTATATGCCACATTCATTCAAGAATTACATCAATAGAAGTATCAAACAAATGAGACAATCATTTAAATAGGACACGTTCGTTTGATAACAAGAACCATATGTTTTATTCATCTAAAAGATTCAAACATTACAATGCATTTCCCTATGCAGTAGTAGCTATACAATTCGAGGTGTAACAAAGGGCTTGTGATACCTTCGCTTTGGACTTACTTTCTTCTTGAATTTTTGATTTTAGACATGCATTTCTTCTTTTAAGTGAATGAATCTCATCGTATGCATGATAAATTTCTTCCTCAAGATCCACTTCTTCATCAACCTCATTCTTTTTATTTTCCACATCCTTTTTATCTTCCGAATTCTCAATATCATCCTTAATCTCTATCGTCATGAATAGTATCTCTTCTTGATCACTGTAAAATTCATCATCACTTTCTTCTGATCTGTCATCATATTCATCGGAGTAAAGGCTACTCTTTTGCCTTCAGAGTTATTGTTTCTCTCAGACTTTTGATTATAGCTCTTCCTTGGTTGTTGATATCCTCTTCCTTTGTTCATCTCCATCTTCCCTTGCAGACGCTTAGAGGCAAAATGCTTTAGTCTACCACAATTATAACATACAATAGAAGACTTACGTGTTCCCTTCTTCAACCTCCTCATGAAGTGAGCTTCTTCTTTGTCTATTTCACCAGATTCATCATTAGGTTCATATACCTTTTCCTTTCCTCTTTGAGCTATCTTGAAAGCTGCCTCTCTCTTTGGTGGTTTATCTTGAATCCTCATTTCGTAGGCAGTTAGGGTGCCGTGCAAATCATCCTTGGTCAATTTATCCAATTCTTTCATTTCTTCGATTGTGGAGATTTTAGAATCAAACCTCAGAGGTGGAGATCTCAATATATTTTGTACAATAGTTGCTTCATCGATCTTCTCACCAAGTCCCACCATGGTGTTAACAATTTTGTCGACTCAAAGAAAATATTTAGCTATGTTCTCTTCTTCTTTCGTTCTAAGGCTTTTAAATCTTGCCTTGTGGGTTTGAAGCTTAGCCTTTTTCACTTTTGCATCCCCTTCATAAATGCTATTTAGCTTAACCCATATTTCCTTTGCAGTTTTGCAATGCATCACCTTTATGAATTTAGATTCTGCCAATCCACATAATATGGCATTCATAGTTTTGAATTGTTTTCACTTTCTCTTTTAGCATCTTTGTCCATAAAATGAGTCGTAGGTAGAGTATATCCATCTTCCACAGATTGCTAGATGTCATATCCCAAAGCACTAAGATATGTCTTCATT
The DNA here is from genome assembly GCA_007258455.2 of Sequoia sempervirens. Taxonomy (NCBI): domain Eukaryota; kingdom Viridiplantae; phylum Streptophyta; class Pinopsida; order Cupressales; family Cupressaceae; genus Sequoia; species Sequoia sempervirens. The sequence goes on from VDFB02271358.1 coordinate 1,166,244,653, forward strand.
CTTAAGCTCTAGAAAGCATAATTAGTTCCATTAGATAATGGTGCCTTGTTTGATGAGAATCCATGTATTTCTTGTACGGCCATTAATGCTCTCCTCAAATCTACCTTCTAGTTGTTAGGTTAACTTTGAAGGAATCCGCTCTAATACCAATTGATGAGCACATGGTGATACTAAGAGGGGGGGGAATCAATATCCAACAATCTTTTACTTTTCAAACAAAATTAATTACATCAACTATACATATGCAAGGTCTAGCAATTAAGTATACAATGAGAACACATGATTTACGTGGAAACCCTTTCGGGAGAAAACCATGGCACAATATTGCTTATATATATATATCTTCTTTCTTCTTCTTGTAGGCTCCAACCTACTAGAGACTCCAATATCCACTTGACAGAATTATAGACTCCAACCTATTGGAGGCTTCAACCCCCACACAAACTGAGCTTCAACCCAGCAAGAGGCTTCAACCTATTGGGGGCTCCAACCCCCACACAAATTGAGCTCCAACCTAGCAAGAGGCTCCAACCTCTATTTGAGAGGCTCCAATCTATTAATCCTTTAATGGCTGATCTTGTTCTCTTTAACTCACAATTTGATTACAACTTCTGGTTCTGTATGATGTAAGTCTTCCCTTTTCAAATCAGGTTTACACACATACTTTCTTCTCTCACAAATCTGATCCAAACTTCCTTCCTTTATAAATCTGATCACCATTCACAAGTCTGATCCAATTTCAAATCTGATCCAAATCTGATCCAAATCATGTACTTTTTCTTTTCGCAAATCTAATCACTATCTCTGATTCTGAATGATATAATTCTATCTCTTACAAATCAGTTTCAAATACATATACTTCCCTTCCTTTACAAATTTAATTCAAATGATTCACACTCTTTTTCATATATTCAATATAAATCTGAGTTACTCTTCATTTTTGCTGTTTTGGATCTGTTTTTATTCACATAATATTCATTGAATGCTTATTGCCTTTATATCTAAATATCATTGCTTGTATACCCTGTTGGTGTTTCCAATTGATTGTCTGGGTTTTCCTAAAAGTTAGCTAGTTTTATCCTCAGAAACCCTAGGTTAGTGGCCAACGAATAGGAGATAGATTTACAAGCTCTCCTCTGCACTTTGGGTTCTGCAAAATCAAAGTGGGTTCCCCTATAACATCTTGCAACAATAACAACCTGCAATGATGCCTTTGCTAACAGATTCTTCACACTAACTTGCAAGAGGTGCTTTTGATTGGCTAAATCATCTTATGAATCCTCTATATAACTTATTTTGGCTTATAGTGTAGATTTTGAACATAACACAAATGAAAAATACAGTAAAGTAAAATTGTTTGGATTTTATATCTGATTCTATCTCAGATTTAAACTTTGAGTTCTAGATTGACCAGTGCCTTATCCACACAGAGTCCAGAAATGAAGCAAACTCCCACAATAGACTGACCCTTGGCTTTTAATAACCTTACTGCATTACAACAAGAAACCAACAAATGAACAATACTATCAAACTACTTAAAGATCCAAATTGTAACCACACAACCCAAATAAATGAACTGAAAGCAAAATTACTCCATTCCTTGAACATAAGCAAATAATTCATACATACATAAACAAAGGTGAAATGAGAACCAGAAGATAATCCTTGATTATATTGATTCAAAAGTAGTGTGTACAATATTGGAGAGAATGACAAATTGATATCAACACTTAGTGCAATACAATGAGTATTTAGGTCATCTGTTGTTATTACAGAGCAAAATTACAACATTTCCTCTCTTTGCTTCATAGGAATTACCTATTCAACCTAAAACCTATACAAAGATTTACAATCTCTAAGAAGCAGAACCCTTTGAATGAGGCCTGAAATTTCCTTTTATAGACACAAGGGAAGCAACAAGGACAAGGCCTCATTCAACCGCCTAGTCACTAAAGGGCAAAAATCCAGGTGGTGCAATACATGCAAAGGACAAAATTTGGTTCAAAAAGCTGTTGGCCGCCCAAAAGTAGTTGGAGATTTTTTGTAACATTAAAGTCAGTGTATGGCAGAAGATCTCCTCAAAATTCCTCCTTGCAGTAGATAGGACACTTTTGACATTCCTTATCTGACAAGCCCATGCAGCAGTTATACTTGGTGGTTGGAGACCGATTGAAATGTAACTCAAATTGCATCATGCTATTCTTCCATGTGTGTCATATCCCCGAAATTACAACATTAAAAACCCTAACATGGAAATACAAATGAATAAATGAAATGAATAGCAATATAAATATCAAAAAATATAGATATAGATATTTAACAATTTAATATTTTTATAATTATAATTATCGTAAGATAATATTATAATTATAATTAGCAAGTATAATAAAATAAATATTAGCAATTTGAAATTATTATAATATAATAATATAAGATATATTATCATGTGAATATAAACATAAACGATATATAGGAAAATAACTAAGTTACCGATTTGTTTTTGGATTCAGGTACGGATACGAGAATTTGGTACAGGATTTGGTCAAAATTTTTTTTGGGGCTGGGTACGATAATACAAAAAACATATAAAAATCAGAAATATATGTTGAATTTAGAACCAGAAATGAAAGCAAACAGAAAATGAACACAAGGAACAAAAGAACACAAAATTTATCCTGGGAAAACCCTCCTCTTGAGGGAGAAAAACCCAACCACAAATGAATCTCTCTTATATTAAATGAAGAAGCAGCAAAACAACTTACAGCTTGACTTGCAGAAGAATAGTATCTCTCATAGATACATGCATACAAACAACTCTGATTTCTTCCTTGATATTAATCTGTTCATCACAATAACTTGCTGTAAAAATGGCAAACTTCTCCTTGAAAGAACGACTTAACTTGAAAACAAGAATCCAAAAACTTTTAATAATGAATCGTCTCTCTTCTTTTATCAGCAAAGAAGAGGTTACATTTGCATGCAAAAGAGGACGCACAAGATGCATTACAAATACCTATTTTAAGGGGGCGTTTCAAGTGACTATTTAAAGATTCTCATGCATGTCAAAAATGCAGATTCTCCTGCATGTCAGTTACGTCTATTATGTGTTAGAATATTATATTCTACTTATGTTAATGGTCAATTATAGCTACAGTAGTTGTTAGGTAGCTAGTAGGTAGACATTTAATGTCTACAGTAGGTTTCCTCTATAAATTGTAATCATCTTCTTTGTTAATATCAAACAATTTCATAGCAAATTGTTTCATGGTATCAGAGCAGGTCTGAGCCTCCCTTATGGGAGGGCTTAGGATTTAGGAGGGCATTTTTTAAATCTGTAATTTGTGATTTATCACGTGAGATTTTTGTGAGTCCAGATTGAGGGTTCTTTGTTAGCATATTTTCGTGGGCTTTTTTTTTTCTTCTCCAAGGCGTGTGTTCAGATCTGAAGATTCGTGCCCTAGGCCCGCGGATTTTTTCGTGGTCTCCTTTGTTCCTGGGCGTGTGTTTCTTCTGAGCACGATTTTCTTCTTCTGAAAAATGCGAATCTACAAATCGTGCGACTACTAGAAGCATTTCGTGGGTCTGAGTCGGAATTCTCTGGCCGCGTCTTTGGCGTCTACAAATAAAAATCGCAAAAGATTTTTGTTTTTCCATTGGCCAGGGTTTTGCTGAGTTCGCGTTTGGAGTTCATGCTCGTGCGCGACCCATTTTTTCATCCGCGTTCGTGTCCTGTGTGGTTTTGGAGGACACGTTTTTTGTCTGAGAAAAATCCCGCATTTTTTTTTACCAGTCGCGTGTTCCTCCTCAGTCTTCCTTGGTGCGTTTTCTTCTGATGAAGGTCGTTTTGTTTGGGCATGCGTTTTGTCGCGATTTGCTCTTGTAAGCTCACGCGATTCCTCTTCTGATGGCGACTTCTGATTTATTTGGTGGGATGGACGGCTCTTTTGCTCATGTTTTACCAGGCATGACTCGTGATTTCAGACATTTTTTGCAAGTCGTCCTCTTTCCTACTATTTTCTGCAATTTCTCTGGTTTTTAATGGCGGCTAGGGTTTCTGTGACTTTCGGCTAGGGTTTTGACCCTCCTGTTCAAGTCAAAAAATTATTTTGCTTGTAGATTCCTTTTGGGTTTTTCGAGATCTCAACTGGGTTGCTTTCAAATTTTCTGGGTACCTCGTTTTCTGTGCCTCAAACTTTGTGCCTCAGTTTCAAGTCGGAAATTTTTTTTGATTGTAGATTCTTGGTGGGTTTTCCGAGATCTCAAATGGGTTGTCGTCCGATTTTTCTGGGTGCTTTGTTTTTCGTGCCTCGATTTCTGTGTAGATTTGTTCTAGCGGCTAGGGTTCCAAACCCTCTGTTTTTCAGCCGACAATCGATGGCTACCTGTTCTGGGCTTCTGTAATTCACAGTGTTGCGTGAAAATCCTTTGCTACTTTTTGGGTTTCTGTAATTCGCAAAATGTGTGGGATTCCTCTCTGGTTTTTACCATTTTTTCCGAAAAAACAATTTGTAATCTTGGGTTTGGCGATTTTTCCTCAAAAATCGTGGTTTGTTGTAGTCTGTTTTTGTCGCACCTAGAGTTGCTGGGGCGAACACTGCACAACTGGCTTCTTGCAATCTGTTCTCGAGCGTCGTGCTCCTCTGCAAAAGTCTCGACGGTTTGCCGATTTATCCTCAAAATCGTGAGCGCTGTTCTCAATGTGTCTCTGGTTTCAGAGACGGACAGCTCTGGACACACTGTGATGACTTCTAGTCAGCAGTTCTGCAGTTTCTAGGTGTTAGAATATTATATTCTACTTATGTTAATAGTCAATTATAGCTATAGTAGTTGTTAGGTAGCTAGTAGGTAGACATTTAATGTCTACAATAGGTTTCCTCCTCTATAAATTGTAATCATCTTCTTTGCTAATATCAAGCAATTTCATAGCAAATTATTTCATTATGAAATGTTCTTTTGCATGACAGTTACGCCTTTTAAGCAAGATTCACATGCTGCTAGAAGATACCTCTTGTAGCTACTGAAACATTAACACTCCTTAGCTAGGGAGGTATCTTTTTAGATATCCATGCACAAGAGTGGTGTTGTCATCTCATCATGACGTCGACCATAGCTACTTCAATAGAATGAAACAAGGGCTTTTACCTCAAATCTCTCTCGTAGAGAAATGCATTAACAAGGGCCGATACCTCAAATCTCTCTCGTAGAGAAATGCATTAACAAGGGCTGATACCTCAAATCTCTCTCACAGAGAGAAATGCATTAACAAGGGTTGATACCTGAAATCTCTCTCGCAGAGAGATGCATTAACAAGGGCTGATACCTCAAATCTCTCTCGCAGAGAGAAATGCATTAACAAGGGCTTGCACCTCAAATCTCTCTTGTAGAGAGAAATGCATTAACACATGAAGCAAGAGTCACTGGAGTTGAGACTCTCTCTCAGCAAGGGCAACATTCTCCACAATACCAAGCTTATCTTGAAAATAAGAAAACTTTACTCTAGGAAGTGGCTTGGTGAGAATGTCAGCTATCTGCTCATCCGTGCAAATATACTTGAGTTCAACTGCTTTCCTTTGAACCACATCTCTTAAATAATGATACTTGATCTCCACATGCTTGGTTCTATCATGAAAGACAGGATTAACCGAAAGCTTCACGCAACCCTGGTTATCACAAAGAATCACTGTAGGTTCCAAAGGCTGACCAAACAATCCTGCAAGCAATTTGCGAAGCCACATAGCTTCTCTTGCAGCCACACAAGCTGCAACATATTCTGCTTCAGCTGTACTCTGAGCAACACATGATTGTTTTCTGCTGCACCAAGAAATCATAGCTGTACCAAGGTTGAAACAACATCCTGAAGTGCTCTTCCTGTCAGGCACACAACCTGCACAATCTGAATCAGAGTACCCCTGCAAGCTCAGTTCTACACAAGAAGAATATTTTAGACCATATCCCACTGTACCACGTACATATCTCAATATGTGTTTAGCTGCAACAAGATGAATCTGTCTTGGTTCACACATGAACTGACTTAAAGTGTTAACAACATAACATATATCAGGCCTAGTATTAACCAGGTACATTAAAGAACCAATTAACTGCCTATACATAGTAGGATCAACTAAATATGAAGTGGCTGCAACCTCATGTAACTTTTTCAGATTTGCTTCCATAGGAGTCAACATTGATTTACAATCTAACATACCAAACCTCTTCAAAATATCAATAGCAAACTTCCCTTGACTCAAAATAATCTCATTTGGTCTTTGCCATACCTCAAGCCCAAGGAAGTAGCGCAACAAACCAAGATCTTTCATTTCAAATTCAGAAGATAACTGCTCCTTACATTTAAATATGAGATCATCATCACTAGTGAGGAACAAGTCATCAACATAAAGTACTAAGATTAAGAATTTGTCATCACTTACCTTGAAATATAAATTTGGATCAGCATCATTCTTTAGGAAGCTCAAGCTCAATAGATAATGATCAATTCTCTCATACCAAGCATGAGGAGCTTGTTTAAGGCCATACAAGGCCTTTTTCAACCTGCACATATGAGACTCCTTATCATGAATCACAAAGCCCTCTGATTGTTCAATGTATACTTCCTCTTCAATTATCCCATTCAAGAATGCCGTCTTCACATCCATTTGATGAAGACTCTAATCCTTAACGGCTGCAACAGCTATGATAGTTCTGATAGAAGTGTAACGAGCTACGGGTGCAAAAGTCTCTTCATAGTCTATGCCTGCCTTTTGAGAAAAACCTCTAGCTACAAATCTGGCTTTATATTTTTCTACACTCCCATCAGTTGCATGTTTAATTTTGAACAGCCACTTAGAAGAAACGATAGATTTACCTTTGGGCCTGGGAACAATGTCCCATACATCATTCTTGATGATGGATTGATACTCCTCAATCATGGCATCCTTCCACACTTGTTGATCTGAAGCCTCTTCAAAATTGGAAGGCTCAGATGCTATAATATGACTCATCAAGGCTACATATCCTGCAAACTTATGAGGTCTTTTACTCTCTTCGAAAGTGCCCCGAGGAGCTGCAAATTTTTCAGCCTCTTGCACAGTATGCTTGGCCCACAAAGGTCTCTTCTTATCAGCTGAAGCATTACTTGGACCAGCAGAAGTATCTATAGGATCAACTGAATCAACAGGATCGGTGGAGTCTTCTAATTTTGTAATCTCCCTCTGAATCTTAGAAGGGGAATCTGGAACAGCCATCTCCATGTCTGGAGAAGGTTCAAAATCCTCTCTATCAATTTCCATATTAGATTCTTTTGATCTCTTGCAAGCTACATCTTTTTCAAAAGAGACATCTCTGCTGATTTCAATCTGCTTTTGACCTGGAATATAAATCCTGTATGCTTTTGATGAATCACTATAACCAACAAAGATGCCTTTCTTTCCTGAAGGTTCTAACTTAGACCTTTTCTCTTTTGGAACATGAATGTAGACTGGACATCCAAAAATTCTGAGATAACTGATATCTGGTTTAGAACCTAAGAAAGCTTCTTCTGGTGTCATATTGACTAAGATTTGATGAGGACTACGATTTTGAATATATACAGCTGTCCTGCAAGCTTCTGCCCATAAAAATGATTGAAGACTTTGATCATGAATCATAGCCTTCGCTGCCTCAACAATAGTTCTGTTCTTTCTTTTAGCTACACCGTTTTGTTGAGGATTATAAGGGACACAAAACTCCCTCTTAATCCCAGCTTCAACACAAAATTTTTGAAATATACCAGAGACATGTTCACCCCCATTATGAGATCTTAAAACCTTTATCTTCTTGTTAGACAAATTTTCAACAAGAGCTTTACATTCTTTAAATTTGGACAACACCTCATCAGATTCTTTAGATTTAAGAAAATAAATCCATGTCTTACGAGAGAAGTCATCAATGAAAGTAACATAATACCAAAAGCCGCTAAGAGAAGCAACGGTCATAGGACCACACAAATCAGAATGAATAAACTCTAGGATATCCTTTGCTCTACTTTCACTACTGTGAAAAGTACTTTTAATGTTCTTACCTAGAGCACACCCTTTGCAGACACCCTCATGATCTTGGTTCAGCTTTGGAAGACCAACTACCACCTTCTCCATAGAAGAAAAGGTTCTAAAATTTAGGTGACCAAATCGTTTATGCCACAGCTCGCTTGAACTTAGAGAAACATGAGCTAATGCAAGGATAGGACGGCCTGAAAGTTTGTAAAGACTGTCATGACGAACTCCAATCTCACAAGCTGTTTGAATGTTGGTGTTCTTCTTCCATGCAAGAACTTTGCCTTAAGCAAAAGCAACATGATAACCCTCGTCTTCCAGTGCTGAAATAGAAATCAGATTCCTCTTAATACCAGGAACAAAAAGAACATTACTTAGATGAAGAGGAATTCCGGAAACTAACTAAAAAGATGTAGAACCAACACCCTTCACAGAATAGCAAGCATCATCACCAATAATAACTTGAAGATGAGAATCTTTTTCTTTCAAATTAGAGAGGTGTTTACGATAACCAGTAATGTGTCGAGAGGCTCCACTATCAATAAGCCATGAATCACAGTCATTAGGAACATTGCTAGAAATAGCAGAAATAAATAAGAACCCCTCTGAATTTTCACTTGACTCTCTTTGAGGAGAAGAGTTTTCAACATTTGAAGCAGCCACTTGATGCTTGGGTCTAGAAAAATAATCTCTAGCATAGTGGCCGAATTTGTTACATTTGAAACACTGAATCCTAGAAAGATTTTTCTTTTTCTTGAAATCAGGGGCTGAAACAAAATTCTTATCTCTGAAACTTTTGAAGTTTATTAAATAATGTTTATTTATTTATTTATTAATACTCAATATTGTAAGATATTGTAAGATAGAGATAAGATCGTCTCCAATCTTATCTGGAGTTTCTTTTTAGAAACTTTCCAGTTTTGTAAATCTTGTAAACTATTTATTGAGCGTCTCGCTCTTGTTAATAACATCAATTAATTTACCAATTACTTGCGTAATATGGTATCAGAGCCAATATGCTCAAAATTGAATTTTTAATTCAGAAAAATCTTTTCAAGATTTTTTCAGCTCTTGAATTAAAAATTTAATAAAATCTTCTTTGAAAATTTTCGAAGATTTTTGTGAGCTTAATTTCGGATTTTTTTTTTTTCGAAATTTCTGTGGGGCTTTTTTGAAATTCGAATTTTTTTTCTGGGAAAAATTTTCGTGAGGTCTTTTTTCGTGGCTCTCCTGGTTCAAATTCGTGGGCTCTTTCTGGGCAAATATTCGCGTTTCTGTTCTGGCAGCACTTGTTTCTGGGCGCGTTTTCTGGAAAAAAAAGAAGCTCGCGTTTCTTTGGACGTTTTTTCTGAGAAACTTTTTTTTTCTGGTCGTTTTCTGCGGCCGCGCCCTTCATCTTCTGATCACGATTTTTCGTGCCTTCAAGCTTTGTTCTGCCGTTTTCTGGTTGCGGATTGTGTGCCACGATCGGTTTCTGGTAGGCGCGCGTGTTCTTCTCTGGCGTCGGTTTTCACGACTATTTGGGTCGCGATTTTCAGCGTCTACTGGTTTTATCTTCACAGTGGATGCGTCTACTTCTCATTTATAGAAACACGAACTTCAAATCTTCCTTTTACGATTCTTGTAGTTTCAAGCAAGTTTCTGTAAATTTTCTGAAACTTTAATGGCTAGGGGACAAGTCGTCGGGTTTTGACACGTTTTCGAAGTCAGAAAATTTTTTCGATCACAGATTCTGGTGGGTTTTTCGAGAGCTCAACTGGGTTGGTCTCCAAATTTCTGGGTGCATCGTTTTCCTGCCTCGAATTTTGTGCCACGCGACCGTACTTCGAGTCTCATTAAATCTATCCCCGCTGTGATTAATTCGCGGCTCGAAGCCGCATCAAATTTCCTCTCTGCTTTCTCGCTGGCCTCGGGGTGCTGAAGATGGCCATTTAACTTAATGCCGAGGGCAAAGAGATTTAATGGCAAAATTACAACACTGGCAGCGGATGTTAACAATTTTTGAATCACCATCAATGATCATCGGCAACGCTACTCGTCCTGAAGCGGCGGGTAAGGATCAGGATAAGTTTGATGAGCAGAATCGTGAAGCCGTCATGCTTATTAAGCTTTCAGTTACTGATGATCAGCTCCCTCAGATCCCACTAAGAAAATCAGCTAAGGAGATCTGGGATCACTTGAAGGATTTGCATGAAACTTCCGACAAAAGCCGTGCGTTTTTCTTGAAGAATATGCTGTTTTCTATCATGATGGATGAGAAGACAACTCTGCAAGCGCACTTGAATAAAATCCAGGAGATCAGAGATCAGTTGGAGGCGATTGGTCGGAAAATGGAGGAGGAAGACATGGTTGTGATCACCCTGAAGAGTTTACCGAAGTCCTATGAACATTTCATAGAGACCCTCAACATTATGTCTGCTAATGTTGATCTCAAGTTTCCGAATTTGTGCACTATCCTGTTGCAGCAGGATCGCTGGAGACAACAGTTCGGTAGCAGTGAATCATCATCCTCCACGGAGCAGGCCTTTGCAGCAAAAACTCAGTCAAAGCATCATGGTAAAGGTCAGCCTTCACAGCAGAAAGGCTCAAGTCAGCGCTCCACCAGCCCGAAGAAGAAAAATATCCAGTGCAATTACTGTCATAAATTTGGCCACATCAAGAAAGATGCCGTGCTCGTTTGGCTTCTGAGCAAAAGAAGCAGGGAGGGTTTCAGAAAGCGAATGTCGCCGAGCACTCTGAGCAGAAGGAATCTGCCTTTTATGCACTGATGGCAAAAAGGCCCGCAGACCATGTCAAGTCCTCTGCTTGGTACATAGATTCTGGTGCCTCGTGTCATTTCTCACATAGGCGTGATTGGTTCACAAACTTTTCCCTTTGCACTGACTCAGTGATCTTTGGAGGAGGTGAGGAATACACAGTTGTCGGCACAGGCACTGTTCAGGTTCAATCTGGCGGGAAGGATCTCATATTCCTCAACATGTATTATGTACCTGATATCGAGCTCAATCTTCTCGCCGTCGTGATCATGCGGCATTCTCCCTGATGGATGTGGTATCTCAGCTCGATAGATGTTCGATTGTTGATCGAGAAACTCGCACAACGATGGCCGTTGGGATAGAGGATCATGGCCTTTACAGGCTTGTGGACACCGTGGTGATTCTCCCGAGTTAGTCTGGCAGCCAGAAATTCAGTCACCTGTACTTTGGCACTGGTACGCACTGAACGCACTCCCTCTACCTTGCTCTCTGGAGGAATTTAGATGGCTTTCTCACCATCTCGTGACTCAGCATCGCATGCTTGTGGTGCTTGTCAGGCTGGGAAGCAGCATCGCACACCGTTCAAGGATGGCGACTCTTGGCGGGCTTCTAAGGTACTTCAATTAGTTCATGCTGATATTTGTGGCCCTATGTCTGTTTCTTCTGTAACTGGTTGCAAGTACTTTCTACTTTTTGTTGATGACTATAGTAGGAAAATGTGGGTGTACTTTCTTAAACAGAAATCAGAGGTTTTTAATGTATTTCAGAAGTTTAAGGCCTTAGTTGAAAAAGAGTCTAGTTCTAGTATTATAACTCTTAGGTCAGATAATGGGGGGGAATTCTGTTCTAGTGCATTCTCCAACTTCTGTGATACTCATGGGATAAAACGTCAGTTAACCACACCCTACACTCCTCAGCAAAACGGTGTTGTAGAGCCGCAATCGTACGATTGTTGAGTGGCTCGCTCCATGTTGCAACACAGGAGTGTTCCTACCAAGTTTTGGCAGAAGCCGTCAATACATCCGTCTATCTCCTTAATAGGTCACCTACTCATGCTGTTAAGGGGAAGACTGAGGAAGTTTGGTCTGGTCGCAAACCTAGGATCAGTCATTTGAAAGTTTTTGGCTCTCTTGTGTATGTTTGGATTCCAGAGGCCAAGCGCACTAAGCTGGACTCCAAGAGCCAGAAACTCATGTTCACAGGGTACAGTGACAATCCACAAGGCATATAGGTTGATTGATATAGACACTGATCGTCTTATCTTCAGTCGAGATGTTGTCTTTGATGAGGAACGAGGTCCATTTCACTCTTCCTCACCTGTTCAGCATTCAGAGGATCAGCCTCTACAGGGTCCTGATATGAGTGTCCGACTTCCATTAGGTCCACGATGGGAGGGATGATGAAGACCTAGTCTTTGATGATGCTCAACCTGAGTTTCCTCCAGATGATAATGAACATCCCCTGCTGAACCTGTTCCAGATCCACAACCAGATCCAGCTCCTCCTGTTGCATCTGATGTTGGCACATCTACTCTCCGACCGAAATGGTGGGCTAAGACTATCAGGTGATCTTCATGTGATGAGCTCATTGAGGGTAGATCATCCAAAAACAAGAGCAAACAGCAGTCTACATAAATTTTGCTCTCATGGCCAACATTCACATATTTATGAGCCTCAAACATATTCAGAGGCAAAAGGGATACCTGAGTGGGAAAAGGCAATGGAATCAGAATACCAGAGTCTTCAGAAGAATCACACTTGGGTCCTTTCCAATCTTCCTCCAGGGAAGAAGCCCATTAGCTGCAAATGGGTGTACAAGGTGAAGTACAAAGCTGACGGAACCCTTGACAAGTACAAAGCTCGTCTGGTTGCACGGGGGTTCTCACAGAAAGAAGGCATTGACTATGAGGAGACCTTTGCTCCTACAGCCAAAATGAGTACCATACGGCTCGTCCTTGCCTTAGCAGCCCAATTTGGTTGGAAGGTCCATCAGATGGATGTGAAGAGTGCTTTCCTCAATGGTGAGTTGAAGGAGGAAGTATACATGACGCAGCCTCCAGGTTTCAAAGTTGCTGGTCAAGAACAGAAGGTGTGCAGATTGGTCAAGGCACTCTATGGCCTGAAACAGGCTCCTCGAGCTTGGTACATTAAGATTGACACGTACCTCACAGATCATGGTTTTCAGAGGAGTCCATCTGACTCGAACCTGTATGTCAAGAATACCGGTAATGAGATCTTGCTTGTTGTTGTCTACGTGGATGACTTGATCATTACCGGCAGTTCAGCACATTTGATCACTGAGATCAAACAGGACTTGTGCAAAACTTTTGACATGATAGACTTGGGCCTCCTGCATTATTGTTTAGGTGTTGAGGTTTGGCGACAGAGAGCAGCATTTTCATCTCCCAGTCCAAGTATGCTCGAAGTCTTCTGGATAAGTTCCGAAATGCAGGATTGCAACCTCCTTTACACCCGGGAAAAAGGGCTTAAGCTAAGTCCGATTCAATTCGTGGTAGATGAAATATTGTCAAGCAACTAGTAGGCAGCCTCATCTATCTTGCCGCTACTAGACTGACTTGAGTTTTGTAGTGAGTTACATATCACGCCTTCATGACAGCCCCAAATCATTGGAGCTGCGTGTGCTCGTATGTGAAGGGACTCCCGAATGACTCTTTTGTACACTGAGTCACGACCAAACTCGCTGGGTTCGCAGATTCAGATTGGGCAGGTTCCGTTGATGACAGGAAATCAACATCTGGTATGTGTTCAGGTTTGGGATCTATCATGGACGAGTAAAGAAGCAGAAGCTGGCTCTCGGCTGTGCAGAGGTATCGATAGCAAAGACATGTGAGAGGCGCTTTGCACGGACATGCTTGCCGACATGCAAATATCTCAAGCAGGTCCTCCCTTGTTCCGCGGATAATCGTGGAGTTCTCAACTGCCAAGAATCCGTCTTCCATGAGCCAACCAAGCATGTGGAAACTCATTGTCATTTCATTCGAAGGTTGAAGACGATCAGCCAGTTTGTCGTGATGTTCCGACAGAGGATCGACAAAGACATTCCTCACCAAGTCAGCTCAGACAGATAAGTTTGTAAAATTCAGGGGCATCTTGGTGTAGTTGATAGATTGAGCATTAAGGGAGGGTATTAAAATAATGTTTATTTATTTATTAATGCTCAATATTGTAAGATATTGTAAGATAGAGATAAGATCGTCTCCGATCTTATCTGGAGTTTCTTTTTAGAAACTTTCCAGTTTTGTAAATCTTGTAAACTATTTATTGAGCGTCTCGCTCTTGTTAATAACATCAATTAATTTACCAATTACTTGCGTAATAAAGTTACCTTTCTTTCCTTTAGAAGAATGAGCAGCAAGTACATGATCATCTTCATGAAGAGTTTTACGAACATTGCCTCTAGTCTCTAGTCTGCATTCTTCCTGAATGCAGTCAGCTCTCAATCTATCAAACTTAGGAAGTTCATCTCTCCCACTAATTCCTTGAATGAAGGATTCCCAAAAGTGAGGAAGGCCATTCATGGCCAACATAACCAGGTCTTTGTCTTCAATAGAATTTCCAATAGCATTTAGCTAATCCTTCAATTCTGAAATTTTCATGAAGAAGGATACAACAGATTCTCCTCTAGCCATTTTAATATGAAAGAGTTGATGCCTCAACGCTAGAGCTCTACTAGTGTTGTTGAATTCATACAAACTTTGAAGACTCTCAAACATCTCTGTAGTTGAGTTTAGCTTGGAAATGATAGGTACTAAATGATCCCTAACAAAATCAATCAATATCTTCTTTGCCATAATAGGGTTCTTCCTCCACTGAACTTTCTCAGTGTCATCAGCAGGTTCATCTACATCAGACTTCACAAAGTTGAGAAGGTCATTTTCTTCAAGAGCAATTAAAATTCTGAATTTCCATGAAGTAAAGTTGGATGCACCATCCAGCCTGTCCTCAACTTTGAGTCCATTCACCATTGTAGGAAGCTGAAATAACTAGACAAGAAGACAAGCAAAAAAATATTTCAAAGCTTAAGAGTTCTGGTTCTGGATCTTTTCTTTAGACCCACTTTGATACCATGTTGAATTTAGAACCAGAAATGAAAGCAAACAGAAAATGAACACAAGGAACAAAAGAACACAAAATTTATCCTGGGAAAACCCTCCTCTTGAGGGAGAAAAACCCAGCCACAAATGAATCTCTCTTATATTAAATGAAGAAGCAGCAAAACAGCTTACAACTTGACTTGTAGAAGAATAGTATCTCTCATAGATACATGCATACAGACAACTCTAATTTCTTCCTTGATATTAATCTGTTCTTCACAACAACCTGCTGTAAAAATGGCAAACTTCTCCTTGAAAGAACGAGTTAACTTGAAAACAAGAATCCAAAAACTTTTAATAATGAATCGTCTCTCTTCTTTTATCAGCAAAGAAGAGGTTACATTTGCATGCAAAAGAGGACGCACAAGATGCATTACAAATACCTATTTTAAGGGGGCGTTTCAAGTGACTATTTAAAGATTCTCATGCATGTCAGAAATGCAGATTCTCCTGCATGTCAGTTGCGTTTATTATGCAATGTTCTTTTGCATGACAGTTAACACCTTTTAAGGAAGATTCACATGCTGCTAGAAGATACCTCCTGCAGCTATTGAAACATTAACAATATATACATATTTGCACTAGTAATTAATTTCAGAATACACCACCATATTAAGGCCAAAGGGATATTCTTAACTAAAGACCTCCTTAGGTTGAAAGATTTAATTGACCAATTGTCTGTCATAAAAACTAGCAGATGATGAAGATATGCTTGCCTTGGTGTTGATTGTTTGTCCCATTCGTATAAGACATTTATTGAGTCTTGAATATGTTGGTCAAGAGTTAGATGTTAACCTTTGAGCAAGTCACTATAGAGCTCATGCAGAAGGAAAGGCAACAAACACAAAGACAAACGACAAAATCCACTTCTAGGGGTATGGAAAGTCCATTTATAACACAACACAATAGGAAAGGAAAATCACACTCTAGAAAACAGTTTGCAAAAACTTCATCAAAACCTAGAGTGAAATGTTTCAGCTGTTAGACGTTCAGCCATGTCAAGAGGGAATATTGAAAGTGAAATATATTTTGATTAATATGAAGTCAAACTCTAGCAAATGTGGTAGTTGATGAAGATGGAATTTAAAAAAAAAGAAATACATTGTTCTTGTCTCCCAAGATGACAAAGGAGTAACTTGGCGCTGGTACTTTGATTCAAGTGCATCCCAACATTTCACTTGGTGCAAGATATGTAAACTTTACTGCAACTAATACTAATTTTAAATTAATATCTTTCGGAGACCATTGCTATTGTTCAATAGAAGTTAGTGCTGATGTTCATGTTGCTCTCAATGATACTCCTAGTATGTGTTTTGGGCTGTCATTATTATTCCAAGACGAATAAAAACTTTATGTTTATTAACCAACTAACCTGAAACCTAAACATCAGTCAAAAAAATAATAAAAAATTGCAAAAAAGGCCACTTTTTCTGCGGCTTGGGCGTTTTCACATCTGGATTCAAGTCAGATTCGTCGTGGATTCAGCTGGCCGTATCTTGGACGAATCCACAGTGGCGTTTCGAATCCAAGGCGAATCCACAGTCCAATTTTCGTACCCTGTCCGAATCTGAATCGTACTGAATCCGAATTTCGGATCCGGTACGAATTGTATCGTATCCAGAGGTTGGGAGTGGCGAATCGGTAACTTAGGAAAATAAAATTAATAGTAGCTGACTATGTGAGAAGGCAACTAGAATAAGGGGCAGTGCTGGGATTTAAAAAAAGAGGTAAACAAAAGTAAGGCTGACCTTTGAAGAAAAATCACCTCCCTTCATAGAGGTGCAATGGGTCTAAATGCAAGGAGATTTGGACATAAAGGAGGGAAGTTCTAGGTGTGAAATCATTTGATTATTGGCAGAGCCGATCTTGTTTGGAGTGAAAGAGATAAATCAGGTTCACCAGCATATATACGAATATGTACAGGCAGACTTAAAGCAGATCCATTTACAGATTTAGAGGAGATCAAGAGAGCAAGAGTGTATGTGAAGTTATGCAATGATAATTACCTCAATTGGAGCAGACCAAGAGCAGAAACGTTGAAGGGGATTTTAGTATGAAGATGATACATCTTATATAAGCATGTGTAAAGGAAGGATTATATAGTGCATCATCCGCGAGCAGAAATATTGAGGAGGATAGATAGGAACAGCAAAACTGAAGACCTAGAATTAAATAAAATCTGATGTAAGTGGTAGAAAGGAATTAAAGGATATGCAACAAAAATGAATAAAAGAATGCGCAACAGAAATTCTAAGGAAGGAAGGTGGATTGAATAAAGGGAAGAAAGGTATTAGCAGATATGGATCGTCAGATTTGTGGAGAACAGAAATAGGAGATTTCTTGAGGAGAACAGCAGGCACTCAATATTTCAGAATATATAAGAGATAAAATCTGAGTTATAGAAGAGGATAGTTCAACGGAAGATAGATGAAGATAAATGATAAATCAACAAGGGAAGTAAGTTATATAATCAAATATACATATTTACATATATATACATATATAACCAGGTATGTGAATTATATATGATTATGCAATAATGATGCTTTCAACAGTTATTAACCTTTATTTGTAATTATTTATTGGATCTAATCTATTTGTTTCTCTTTAAGCAATATGTTCTGAATATTCATAACATAAACGATTGGAAAAGAAGGAATTGGTAAGAGCAAAAGAGGCAGATCAACCAGCAAACACTCAGTTTGCATAAATTATATTTTGATTGCAGAATTATATTAATTTGATTAGTTTATTATGCACATATCTTCACCATGATGGGAGAAGGGAGAATTTCAAAAGGGGTATGGTGATGGGGCCCTCTTCTAGGTATGCCACTTGGGAGGGGATAGGATGAGCCCACATGGGCCAAAGGGGTACTGCCTTTTAGTCCAAAGGGTATACTGCCTTTGGGCCTAGGAGAGTTGGGCTACCAGGACAACCCTTTTGAAACCTCACTCCCCTATCATGGTATAGCGATCTAGGAGACCAATCATGAGGAAATGGGGAAAGATGGCAAGTTGAGGGGATAATAGATAAATTAAAATCCTCACTAGGTAGGCCACCTCATATGAATGGCATGGGCCACATGAGGCCAAAGGGGTACTGCCTTTTAGTCCAAAGGGTATTGCTTTTGGGCCTAGAGAGGCTAAGACACCCCATTGAGTCACTCTCTTCCATGTTCTCCCGTGGTTGAGCATCCCTAGGATAAGGAAGTAAGTGGATTAACAAATTTACTATGGGTTTACGAATGTTTAATCATGATACTCTACTTGTTAAGTTATTACTGTGATTTTTCTCTAACTTGTTTGCAAGGATTAAATCAAGCCAAGGTACTCTCTAAATCCATTGTTTGTTTGGGAAATTGGTAATTTAGGTTAAAATTAGTATAATTCCTATTAGGGACATTACAATGTGCTCCACTTGTTTAGCTGAGGTGTCAATCCTTGAAGGCAAAAAATTACTGACCCTCTCTAGACGTGTCTTGTAGTCCTTGCCAATCAAAATTTGCACTAGGTTTGGGAAACCTATCAAACTATACTCCAGTTTGGTCAGTGCATCTATACTAGCATTCAGTTGGTCAGCTTCCACTTCTCCATCTCTATTGATCTTACTATACATGGGAGTGAGGAGATCAACAAACTTTGATTTCCATTCCACATGTGCCATAATCTCCCCATCACCAATCAAACTCGGAGGCATATAAAATTCCTCAAAGCCATCAAAAGTGTTGAGCTCCCTCCTCAGGAGATCCTTGTACCTAATGTGATTACTAATTATGTCATCCAAACAATTTGACTTACTCAAAATGTTAGATACCAAGCTACTATCAAAATTGAATTTCTAATTAGCAATCTCAGCACCTCAATTCCCTAGGACCATTTGATCTGCATGCACTTCAGCCTCATCCATATGTGATTGTGGGTAGAGAAGGCATCCTTCAACTTTGAATCAGTGTTCTAGGGGGACGCGTCACCCTCCTAAATCTAGGCGTTTTGGAGACTGGGACATTTTGGGGACTTGGAGATAGTTGAGAAACGTCCCCCCACCGTCTTGCCACCTCCGCTGGGACTTGGGAAACTTCGCGGGGATGGGAGAGACGTCTTAGGGACGCCTAGCCATCCCTCAAGCGTCTCGGGGATGCCCAGGCGTCTCCCATGCTGGGTAGATGCAAAAAGTGTTTTTTTTTTAAATCTTTAATTTTTTTGAAGTTTGTGCCTTGGGTGTAGCCCTAAAGGCTTGTGGGACCCCTCTCCAAAAACATTACCTCTACAAAACACTTAACTTCTCTTTTTTAGCTCACATTTGCATTTCATGCTTTTGCAACAGCTAGGTGAAGAGGAGAGGAAATAGTCAGAAGAGTGGGTGAAAGAGTGAGATTGAGGTGCTGCAAGTGCAAGAGGGGTGAGAAGGAGAAAGAAGAAGAAGAGGAGGAGTATTCTACATCAACTTAGAAGGATTTTTCAAGCACAAGGTAGGTTTCTATTGCTATTTTTTGAAGTTTTTTCAATATTTTTTTTTTTTCGAAGTTTTTAGATTCATTTTCAAAACGTAGTTTGATATTGAATCTTGATGTAAAGATGAAAAATGAACAATGAGCCTTGAAATGAAAATGTGAATATGCATTTGCAGCCATGTTTATGAAATTATGATTAAAAACATGGCTGAAGCCTAAAATGCATATTCATATTTTCATTTCAAGGCTCATTGTTCATTTTTCATCTTTCCATCAAGATTCAACATCAAACTTCAAAATTTTATTTTCAAATTTGTTAAAGTAGGCTGAAACTAGGTACTTAATAGAATTTATTTGTTTATTGTAGTGTCTTAATGAGCTCTCATGTCATGAGTGAGGATGAGGTTCATTCTCATAATGATCCTGAATTTGAACATGCTCCTGAGGTTGAGGGGAGTGACCATGGGGCTGAGCTTGAAGCCCAAACTAGTTACATGACAAGTGAAGCAAGTACTATAGAGTGCCCTTCTACATTATTGGCACCATATGCTAGGGGTCCTTTCGATCGCAAATCCCCTCTCAGATAGTTTGCAACAAATTACCAGGCAAGCTAGGGGCAACATTTGGTGGCACAAGGAGGTGGAAGTGCCACTTTTGTGACGTAGAGTGGTTTGGGAGCATTGCTAGAGTTAATGCACACCTTCTTTTCATTAGAGGAAAAGGTGTGGAGATACGTTCTTATTTGGTGAAATTGGAAAACCTCAAAATGAGAGCTGAAATAAATAAGTTATGGGGTGTTCCTGATGATAGTCCAGCTGCAGTTGCACCTGTGCCTACTACTTTGCTTCATAGGACACATCTTCAGCATAGCAGCCACAGAGTTCCAACCATACTTTGCAAACGAGAGTAGGAAGGACACCGAGTTCTTCTTCCAGTGCCTATGCAAGAGAGGGGAGGGGGAAACAAAAATTGCAAAGTCAAACTCAAAGTAACCCCATAACAGATTTGTTTAATGTGCAGCTCAAGGATGACATAGATGATGCCATTGGCAAGTTCTTTGCCAATGGCATCCCATTTCATGTAGTCGATCTCCTTATTTTAAGGAGATGATATTGATGTTGGCAAGGGGAGGACCATCATATATGCCACTAGGTGAGATGAAACTGAGGACCACGATCTTGGATAAGAACTATGCCAAGATCAATTTGTTGATGGAGAAGATGAAGGAATGTTGGGTTAAGACATGATGCAACATAGTCATGGATGGGCGGATGGACATTAGACATCGTCCACTCATTAATATCATGGTTACATGTATAGAGGGCCCATATTTTCTTAAGGTAGTTGATTGTTCAGGGCATCGCAAAGATGCTGATTTTCAGTTTGAGGTCCTCAAGGAGGCTATTGAGGAGGTTGGGCCACAAAATGTGGTCCAAATAGTGATAGATGCAACACATGTGTGCAAAGTTGCGGGGAGACTTGTTGAGGCAACTTATAGGCATATTTGGTGGACTCCATGTTGTGTGCATGCCATGAAGAATGCACTCAAGGACATGGGGAAGATTGGTTGGATTAGAGCAGTGGTAAATGATGCAAGAGATGCGCAAATGTTTATCTGCAACCACCACACATCACATGCACTCTTTAGGACCTTCTCTAAGAAGGAGTTCCTAAAACCTACTGATACGAGATATGCTTCCTATTTCATTCTCTTGGAGAGAATGATTGAGTTGCAAGAGTCACTGGAACTCATGGTTATGACAACAGAATAGAATAGGTGGGCCGAGTCTAAGACAAAGTAGGGGAGGAGGGTGAAGGATACAGTGAAGAGTGATGTGTTTTGAAGTGATGCTAAATATATTGTCTCCATCATTGCTCCAGTATTCCAGGTCATTAGGTATGGGGATGCGGATGCACCTAACCTTGGAGATGTGTATGAGTGGATTGATTCTATGCTTGATCAAATGAGGGTTGTTGTGCGAGAGAAGGACTCCACATTAGCTTTTTACCACGAGTACATTCAACCAATCATTCACAGGAAACAGGAGAAGCTCAACACTCCCTTGCACATGGCAGCCTATGCACTTAATCCTAAGTGGTACAAGATTAGGCTTGGTAGAGTGACACCAATAAAGGATGCGAAGGTGAAGGCAGGGTTCTTCGGGTGCATTGACAGGATGTATGATCTTGTAGATCCCAACACGATTTGCATTGAGTGGACCAAATTTGCCACTCTTAGGGGTTATTTAGATGCGGCCAAGATGGATATGGCAACTATGGCACAGGAGGACCCAATTTTGTGGTGAACTTGCGATGGATTGGAATCTTTGACTACCACTCTAGCCATTTGATTGTTATCTCAGGTTTCTAGTACTTCAGTTGCTGAGAGGAATTGGTCTACATATAGCTTCATCCACTCTCTTAAGAGGAACAAACTTACCTCTAGGAGAGCAGAGAAGCTTGTGGCTATACATAGTGCTTTGCGTCTCATTAACCGCAAAACACTTGTGTATAAAGAGAGTTTAGCAGCACGATGGGATGTAGAGCTAGAGGAGCCAGCACAAATTGATGAGGATGTTTCGACTTCAAATGCAGAGCTGGTTGGTGTTAGTTTGGTAGAGCTTGACCACGAGGATTCTAGTAGTTCGAGTGATGAGGAGTTTGGGGATGATTAGAGGCCTCCCTTCGCTACATTTTTGCATTTTGTACTTATTTTGATATCAATGTATCATGCTACTCATTGTAATCATCTTTATGATATGATATTATGATGCCATATTTTCAAATAATAGAAATCTCAAATTCGACAATTTCATTTGTCAAATTTTATTTACTGTCTTTTAGTAATATTTTTCAAGTATTTAAAATGTTAGTATTTGCAATTTTTCTATTTTACTAATTAGTAATTTGCCAAAGTTTAATTTGAAATGTAATTCTTAAACATATTTTTATAATGAGTTTTTCAAGTACTATATGTATATTAGTGTCGCCCCCCTGCCGCCCCCTTGTTGCTGTCCCCCCATTGTCCCCAAACTTAGACCCTTTGCCCCCCCAACCCCAAAACCCATCCCCGACAAGGGACGCGTCCCTGTCAGGAAACTCCATGGAACACTACTTTGAATAGCTATCCCACACTTTGTCAACATGGGAGGGGATCTTGGACAACCTATAACTCAAAGTGTTGTCCACCCAGTCAAAGCTCCTCTTTGCAGATGTTTATTTTGTTGCCTTGGCCTTTGTGGTGCTCTGTTTAAGCTTCTCCCTCAATCTTTTTATCTCCACTTCCAGTTTATTCTTGTCATGTGAGGCTTGAGCCTCACCTATTTGTTGTGGAGGGGGTAATAACCCCTAAATTGTGTTGAGCCTTTGCTCAAGCCTTTGATTTAAGGCATTTTCCCTGTCTAGATCTGCCAACTTCTTAACAGTTGCCTTTGTAAAAAGAGCTACATTAACTGTCAAAGAGGTTGCCTGAGTGGCACTTGTATCTCCAACCCCTTTGACAACAAGGTGGCCAGTGAGCTCATTAGGATTGCTAATTACTTGTGGCTTATTGGTCTCAAGGAAAATTGACCAAATAGCTAAGGTCTGATGTCTAGGGTGGAATCCAGAACCAAAATACAAGTCTTCAATTTGTTCCTCCGATCCTAAGTTTGGATTCTCATCCTGATGCCTTCTAATGGCATCAAATGCAATGGCCGAGGAGATATCCTAACCAGGCAGCAACAACCATTCTGCCCTCTTCACCAATTCTCTCCCCTTCTCTGGGGTCATGTCCTGCATCTCCTCCTACTAACTTTTATCCTTTGTTCTTAAGGACCAAGTCCTTGAATTCCTGGGTGTTGATGAATTCTTCATCCTTCAAACACTCTTCACTGGCCTTAGCCCGGATGTCATCAACCACTTGCCCACTTGATTCAAAATTGATGACAAATTTGTCATCTGCAGGTCTCTCAATTAGCATCCTAGGAGGAGGAAGTATTTGTTGAACTATGAGAGCATCCTTATCCATCTCCCCAAGACCACTTGGGTAATCCACAAGAGATCCAACAGTTGGGTCAATTGCTTGTAATGGGGTCACTGGTTGTGGACTTGGTGGCACTTCTGCCCTAGATGAAGAGGAATCACCTGAAGTGCTTGGGGGCACTTGTGGGACATTAGCCAACAATTGGTTGGCATTGTCAAGCATGGTCATCATTTTGACTATGGGGTCCCTTACATGCAAAAATGACCATCTGAAGGATGGGTCAACCTTCATCCTCTTATTTTCTGCAATTTGAATTTTAACCCACAACTCCCTCCTTTTGGAAGCCTGGCTCTCTGAAGAGCAATTCTTGATTAAATCCTCAATGTTGTTAGACTGATGAAGATAGGCTGACAACTTATATATCCCTCTCTCCTTGTTCATGAAACCTTCAGGGTCAAAACTTCTAACTTTGTCAACCTACCTTCATTTTGTAAGGGAGTAACTTTTCCTTCACCAATTCCATACCCTCCCTTGACAAAGCCATAAAATCAGAGAACGCCACAGAACCAGGGAGGATGGCATGCTTCTTGTTGTTCTTGAAATGAGTCTTGTCAGACTCATTCAATTGCCACATGATCTCCAAAAAAGAAATTCTATCAGGGACATCCTTGGGGAGCACATGAGGTGCCACTAAGGTCCCATAGATCCTTATTAGTATAGCATTTGCATAGAAAAACCAATCACCCCAGTTGTGATCAATCTTTTTCTCTGGGGTGAGGTCATGGGGCCTCAAAAACCTTATTACTTCATCAGACAATCCCCAATCTGTGGGGAGGCCTAGCCCCTTCCTCAATGGCTTCACAAAGAATTCCTCAAAGGTAGAGTAGTTTGACTGCCTACAATCCTTGTCCCACAAATTTGTCCACTCTGGACTGGTAACACGAAATTGTTTTCTCCCACAGCCCTAATCTGAAGCTGTGGTGGCCACACCTGTATTCCAGCATACAAAATCATGTGCAATAGAAGAGAATACTGCCTAAAGTGCATGGCACCAGACGGATCCCTCTTAATTACACAAAGGGACTTGTGCAATTGATCAGCTACATACCTTGCAAAATCATAGGGCCTATTCACATCTCTACTCTAGATATCAACTGCCAAAACTATCAAGCTGACAGGGATTTGAATCTTGCTATCCAGCTGAAACAACCCCTGTGGTGTTTGAATCTGACCTTCTGAGGGTTCAGGTCACCGATTTGACTTAGTTCGGAAAAGGGGACATTACATGCTCCTTCGTGTCTTTATTTTGCAACTGTCTCTCTATCTGAATTCACAGTTTTGCTCATATTCTCTGATCTGTTCATGTTTGGACAAGTTCAATAAATACTATGGAATCCATTTGGATAGCACAACTTAGAAATTTACCTTTATATAGCAAATCTACTTTAGAAACCAACAATGAAAGACAAAGAGTCACAACTTAGAATTCCACATTAGATGAAACTAACTGTTTTTGTAATTAGAAAAGGGGGACACCTGGCTGTACTTGGAACAGTCAGGGGATGCCAGAGATATTTTTGTGATGATCAGTCCCATTAGCAAGCATAGCCAAGAGGCACTGTTGATTTCCTTGAGTAGAGGGGATGTCCTTATGTCCTAGAGATGGGGGTGAGGACGTGTCCTTGTATATCCCTTGTTTTATCTGATTGAAGAACTGGACAACTTATAAGTTTTATAAAAACACAATTTTATTAAGAGCAGTGACTATATGGAACTACCCATGAACTTGTTTTGGAATAAGATACACTATTTCCACAGTCCATGATAGTGACCAGAGCTTTTGGATTTAGTTGTGTATTAGTGTTTTGCATCGACATGTCACACTCTGTGATCCATCATTGGAATAAGGAAGAGTTGTGTTCCGGAATTTTTCAAATTTCAATGCTTTGAAACCTATATCTTCGTGTGTAAGACTGAATTTGAGTGGATTTTTTGGTCTGGTGTTCTTTCATCAGTTGACCATCTGATTTCCTAGTTCTTGAGCTTTATGATAAAAAGGAACTGCTTAAGTGATTTGTATATTAGTTCACACTTCAATTCCCTGTTACTGGAATTGTTGTCTTTTGTTTAAACGAACAAATTTACTGGTTTTTCTGGTCTAGTGGTCATTCATCAGTTAATTATCTTCTTTTCTAGTTCTTGAAGTTTATGATCAAGAAGAACTTCTCCAGTGGTTTGTGCATGATGTTACTGCTTTCATTTGTAATGAAATGTTTTGAGGTTTGAATTGATTTTACTCAAATATAGACAAGCCTTTTTAATTTAAATATTACAGGTGTACCCATACCTGGCAGAGCTTATTTGCCATACCAGCATACCTGAAACCCGAATCCATATCTGTTCCCTTAACTGAACTGGCAACTTAGCTCCTTAGTAAGTACAGAATGATACTTTCAATATATTGAAAGTGTTTTTAATCTTTTAAAAGCAATAATTCTCCTTATAAGTACAGAATGATACTTTCAATATATTGAAAGTGTTCTTAATCTTTTAAAAGCAATAAAGCTGATTTTAAATCTCTATTTATAATATATATACTTTTCAGGACTGATTTTTTAGCAGTTTAAGATTACAATTTTTTTTTTTTATTCAATGTTGTCAAACAACATTTCTCTTCATTCTCTTCCTTTTTCATTTGGGTTGATTTCACAGAGATATCATGACTTTCTTGGAGAATTACTGTTATATTTTAATACGATAAGTTGTGTGAATTTGAAATTTTGGCAAACAAATGTTGATATTTAAATGCAACTGTGCATTTTTAAAGTAAAAATACATTCTCTACTAGATATTTATGTCCATCTGTTTGATTATTTGTAAGGATTTTGTGCTCTAAACCTTTAATTAATATGCTCCCCAGGAGTAATCTTTTGTGCAAATAAAACAAAGAATGCAAGTCAAAGTTATGGAAAGGAATAATGATTGTAACTTGTCACAATGTTTTGCATATCTGTCTCTTCAGTATGGTTGTGTGCTTGGCACCTGCATGATGAATAAATAAACACCAAGAGAATTTTAAACAAGTGTCTTCTAAGGACAAGGACAGGGGCTTCCTCCCCCTTGCCCCCGGTGGGTGTGCACCTAACATGTAAAAATATAAGCTTTTAGAAATTAACTTAGTGAAAGCCTAAAATTTTTAAGAGTAAAAGCAGTGAAAACATTTTAGACAATTACAAGCTTAGAACTAATTTAAAAAGTAAAGCAAGTTTAGTTTTTAAATAGTTAATATTTCTTTTAGTACCACATTTCCTTGGTTGTCGCCTTTTTGCATATCTGCATTTTCTATCTGTACGCCATCTCCCCAAATGTTGACTTTGTGGAACATAGATTCCAATTGAATAATATTTCTGTGAGTATTATTGCAGTATAAGATAATTCCATACGATTTTTCTAACTCTGTAAGAAATTATTTTTAACATTTAGTATTAGTTATATCCTAATTAAGGGATGTTGATTTGTGTCAGTGCAGCAGACGCTAAAAATTGCATAAAGAAAATTCACCCACTTCGATTAGCTGAGGAAATATGCTACAATGATACACTAATCATTAAGCCAATCAGTTCAGGATTGGAAATTGGTGCTTCAAACTGGCTGGTTAGTGGCCCCAGGCGAAGCCTCACATACATTACAGGGTCTGTTATTGGCACAGGCCATGCAATGGGTCTTGATATTCCCTTTGTGCAGGGAACTGATTTGGTTTTATTTTCAGATTTTTCACCTCTGAGTGAAACTGATAAGCCAACTGGGGTTAAATCTGCACAGGAAAAACGTGGAAAACATGACACAAATGACCCTACAAATTCAGTGGTTCCAAAGTTCAGATACAGATTTCCAGTTTATAGACAAGTAAAGTCATCGGTTGGCACGTCACATGCCCAGGAATCGCAGTCATCAGATAATTCTTCAACATGTCCAGAAACAAGTTCTATGGGAATGCTTGACAGAAGCAAGTCACAAGAAAGGAAGATTATTTGTTCATCTTCTCTAAGCAGTGAGGTTGAGAAAGGTACTGGGATTGAGCTTTCCGATAATTCTAACATGTGTGGTAATTCTTCTGAGAGAGAGAAAGTTGGCCTTATATGCAGTTCCATAATTAAGGCTATTAAAGCAGGTGGTTCTGTTCTGATACCTATAAGTCGTATGGGTTATATACTTCAACTAGTGGAAGAGGTATCATTAGCACTCCAGTTGGCTGGCTCAAGGTTATACATCTTGTTTCCTTTTCTCTGTCTTTTAGAATCTACCTTATCTTTTTAAATTCAGAAAAGAAATGATCTCCGCTATGGTGTTTTGTTACATAACAAGTTTCTTTTATTTTATTATAACATTGAGGATCTATTATGGGGCTTCATCCCAATATGTAATAAAGATAGAATATGCACAAAAAGGGAGCTTAAAGTTTTAGAAACATTAGTTCTTAGTTCACTCAAAGTAGGAGCTTTATATGCAATTTTTTTTGTGGGAGAAACATCCACTTTAGAAAAGTGCTTTTCCCCTGGGAAAGGAAATTATGAAGTTTGAGGAACTAGCCAACTATGGCACTTGGTTAGAGATTTCGATTCAAATCAGAGAAGCACATCATAAGCATAGTGGTGAGTTCATTTGGCACATAAAACAACCACTAGGGAAGCTATAAGTTGCAATTATAAAGTTGGGCGTAATTGAAATAGTTTCATAGGAAATTGTAGGTCAACAAGCAAAGCAACTTGAGGATGACACAACTAGTTGGGAATTTGAAATGATGACTTTTGAAAACAATCACACAAACTCGTGTTAGCATGAAGATTGGTTTAAACAAGAAAAACATGAATAGTTTTCAATCCTTAGATAACCCGCTTTTTGAGATAGGTGCAAAGATATCTCTCGGGTCAAGTTCTTGGTGTGTGATCATAATCTATGTCATAGTATTTGGCAAATTTCAAGCATGAAACTCAAATTTTTCTGAATTTCAAACTTTATATAAAATTCCTTAAAATTCGGCAGAGTATTCGTATGGAAAATGTGTGTTTTTTAAATATATTTTGGAAAGTGTTATTTAGGGTTTTCAACCTTTTTTTGTTATAAATTGCTTCTCCTGGGTTGTTTTAAGCACACAATTTGTGAATATTAAAAAATATTCTTTTGTGTTTGGGAGTTGAGTTAGTTGTTTTAGCTAAGCGTTGAGAAGGAAGTACGACTTTTTCCTATGCGTCTTCCATTTTCGCTGTCGAGTTTCACCATTTACTGCTACTTATTCCTTCTACCCGCCACATGCTTCATCTTCTTGTGTGAGCCACAACTATCAGAGATCCGCCACTCCGTCACCAGGTCACCTTCTTGTGCCAGGCATATCAGGGATCTGCGCCACGTCTAGGTAGGTAGGCCGCAAACATTTTTCTACATTTTTTTTTAGGTTTTTGTTTTATCTATAGTCAAATTTTAACTTGTTTCTATTTTGTTATTTGTTTTTTTTGCTTTTGTATTATATTAATATATAGTATACTTATATCCCATATGTTTATTAATATAAATTTTAAAATGTTATATTTAATTAAGTTAAATTAAATTACAGGTTTAACCAATAATTTAATATAACAATTTATTATTTTATCATTGGTTAAAGTAAAATAAATTAAATTAAATTAAATTGCTATAAACTTATATATGTTTAATAATAATTAATATGTTTATAAAATTATTGGGTTATAAGTGAAAATATTTTTTTATTTACATTATTAAAAAATTAAACATTTATTATAATTAAATTTAATATTGTTTTATTTTATTTTTATTTTTCATTTTTTAGTATTAAATTAAAGTTAACAAATATGCTAAGGTTAAACATATTTAATATAAAGTTAACAAATATATTATTTTAATTATCTAATATAATATGTTTTTTTTAATTTTAAAATTAATATATTTAAATATTTAAATTAAAGTTTTTTCTTTTTAGAGGTAAAAATAAAAATTTCGTATATTATGTTTTTGTGTTATATAAATAAAATTTAAATGTTTTAAATGTTAAATATTATTTTTATTTTGAATCATGTAGATTGTAATTTAATGGCTCCCCAAAAATCAATTGCCGAGGCATGGAAATATGTGACTTGCAATGGAACTAATCTCATTTGTACCAAGTGTCATAAACCTTTACTGGAGGTTTAAGAAGCACAATGGATGATTTACTTGGTGTTGCAAGGGGTCCAGGAGGAGGTGTTACTGCATGTTCAAGTGTGACTTAAAAAATTAGAGCTACTTTGGAGAAAGAACAATCCTCTTTGATTGTGGGAAAGATGAATGCACAGAAAAAACAAAGAATTGAAGAGGATGTGTCTAGATTCTCAACATCTATTATGTCTTCCTCTTGCAACTTACCCAAGGCCACAAGTGTATCAAAAGAGAGTGGAACATTGAATAGATTTTGGAAACCAATAGAGAAACAATAGGTGGATGATGCATTAGCTGATTTGTTTATTCAAGTGCTATTCCATTCAATGTAGCAAGAAATCCACTTACTCTTATTGCAATTCAAAAAGTTGCAGAGTTTGGAAAAGGGTACACACCTCCATCTTCATAGGTTTTCAAGACAACTCTTTTACAGAGGTCAAAAGAGGGTGACTGAGAAATTAGCTGTGGTCAAAGCCTCTTGGAAGGCAATAGGTTGCACTATACTAAGTGATGGATGGTCAGACATATGTCAGAGGCTGTTGATTAATGTTTTGGTGCTTGTCCTAAAGGTGTTGTGTTCTTGAAGGTGGTTGACACCATGAACCAAAAGAAAACTTCAGAATATATTTTTCAAATATTAGAGGAAGCCATTCTTGAAGTAGGTGTGGAAAATGTGGTTCAATTGGTAATTGATAGTGCAACAAATTGTGTGGGAGCTGCGAAGCTGATTG
This sequence comes from Sequoia sempervirens, assembly GCA_007258455.2. NCBI lineage: Eukaryota > Viridiplantae > Streptophyta > Pinopsida > Cupressales > Cupressaceae > Sequoia > Sequoia sempervirens. The sequence continues at coordinate 1,166,274,908 of VDFB02271358.1, forward strand.
TAGAGAAGTACCCACAAATATATTGGAGCCCATGTGCAGGCCATGTTTGGATTTGTTGCTTCATGACTTGGCTAAATTCCCATGGATACATAAAGCAATTCATAGAGGGAGAACAATTGCAAATTTCACAAGAAATCACCTCACATTAAGTCTTTATAGGTAGCATTTATCTAGGGAATTGTTGAGACCTTGTGACACAAGGTTCGCTTCATTTTATATCACTTTGAAAAGAGTGGTTGAAGAGAAAGCAACTTTGAGATTTGTTATTTGTTCCAATGAGTGGAAAATTCAACGCTTTCTAAAGGTTCTAAGGGCAAGAACATAGAGAAAAATGCAAATAATTTTACAAAACAATTTTTGGGAAAGTGGAGCAAAGGTTTTGAATATATGTGGGCCAATTGTTGATGTGCTTCATATGGTTGATAGTGACATGCCTTGCCTCCACATGCTTTATGAAAAGCATGGACCATTGTAAGGAAGCTATTCAGGAAACACTAAATAACGTAGAAGTAGCGTACATGGAGATATGGGAGACAGTTGATTCTAGATGGAAAATGATGACATGCCTTGCCTCGACATGCTTAATGAAAGCATGGACCATTGTAAGGAAGCTATTCAGGAAACACTAAATAACGTAGAAGCAGCGTACATGGAGATACGGGAGACAGTTGATTCTAGATGGAAAATGATGCACACACCTTTACATGCAATAACTTGATATTTGGAGCCTAAGCTATTTCATATTGATAAACAAAGTGATTGTGAAATTATGGCAAGGCTTTTAGAAGCCATTGACAGGTTTAAACCAAATTCAGTAGTTGCAGCTCTAATTAAAGACCAATGTTAGAAATACAAGAGAGCAGAAGGGATGTTTGGAATTTCAGCAACCAAATATGATATGGCACGAGATGATGTACTTGGCTATAGATGGTGGATGATCTACGGAGCACAAACTCCTAAACTACAACACTTTGCCATTCAAATATTGACTCAAGAAGCAAGTTCATCAGCTTGTGAGAAGAACTAGAGTTGCTTTGACCACATCCATTCCAAAAAGAGGAACAAGTTGTATGGAAAGTTGGGAGATCTTGTCTACATTTGCAGTAATTTAGAATTGTTCATGAACAAATCAGCAAATGATTCCACATCTTCTTCACAACAACAAATTTCAGAATACATAGCAATGCCAGTTATAGATAAGCTCGACTTTTTTGATGATTATTTGGGTAGTGATACTAATGATGATGCTACATCATCTCAGCCAAGTGCTCTTAATAACTTGGAGCTTTTTTGAAGTTCCAATGTCTTGATTGTTGATTGTACCTTTTTGACAAAAAAACATCTTTGCAATCATGATTTCACATGTTTCTTATGGTTTATATTTTATAAATGTGTCAATCTTTTTATGATGATTTCAAATCTATTTAGCAATGTTAAACTATTTTGATTTTTGTTTTGAAATTTTCACCCTTGCCGAATTTCATCCAAATTTTATTGTTGCCAAATTCGAACTCGATTTGAACCTTGTGACTTAGATCATAATAGAGTGGCATAGTAGAGGCCCACTACATCACATGAAGGATTGAGTATCGGGAATTGCAAATTCCAAAGATTGATTTTCATTTGGGATCCTAGTGTAGCAGTGAGGTTCACTCAGGATAATTTGATAAGTTGAATCAACATTGCTTATGGACAACCAATATTTGGCAAGTGCGGACTGTCATGTCTCCTTTTTCAAAATTATAGAAATAGTTAAATAATTAATTGAAGTTGTCGAAAAAGTAACTTTATATTAAAAGATGACTTATATTAATTATTTAAAAAGTGTGTTATAAGTGATTAAATAAAGTATTGCTAGACCCAAGGACCAAAAATGTGAGTAAAAAGGAGACTTTATTATATGTTTTTATAATTTTGAGGAGATAATTATAAACAAGAAAATAATATTATTTTGCTTCTTTAAAACAAAGTTATAAATTGGAGGAATGTTTTCATAAAGGGCCTTCTTTCTTTTTAAAACAATTTCATTTTCTCAAGAATGAATAGGTGTTCTTTTCTGGAGGACAAAAACCCTTTGGATTTGTGAAGCTTTGAGGACAAAAGCCCTCCTTGTTTTAGATGCAATTTCATACAAAGATTGATGGTAGCCTTCAACAAAACTTAATTTCAGTGCTTTAGTTTTGGTTGTGAGGTTTCAGTGTTTATTTCCAAATTTTAGTAATATCTTAGTTATGGTTTTAGTTTTAGGTTCATAATGATTAGTGTTGTATATATTTTCCAATATTTGTGAGTTAACATTCCAAATACTAGGTCGTATGTGCTGGTATATATTTTTGATTGCAGATTATTATATATATATGATGCTCATATCATCATTGCTACAATTTCAGCCATACTAAGGGGGGTGATTGCTAAAAATGGCGTGATTTATTTTTACAGGCCATACACATCATCAACATTGCATTTGGGGAGATAACTTTTGATTTGTGTGTATAAAGTTTGTTTTATTTTCCGTTTTCAAGGGATTGAATCAAATATTGCTTGGCACTATTGACCTTTCATAAGGTTAGTTTGATATTTAATTGTTTGTGGTTACTTTAGGTGTTGCCATACATTCTTAAGGCAAGTAAGAAATCCATTCCCTTCTTTGTTGACCACTTTGGAATTGAGGCATGGATTTATATGTTTTAAAATATTCATATTTTAAGTTGCTGACCTTATACTAGTAGCCACTTATGGGGAGATGAAATCTTACAAGGATGTGTTTGTTTACTCATAGGAATGAATTCCAGTGTACTACAAGTGTAAACGGAATTAATAGAACATAGACAAGTATGAACAATCATGAATGCATATTGCACATCAAATAGTACTTCATTTATTATTCACAATAACCAAGTACAATTAGCCATACTAGAATATAACATCAGAGCATGTAACATAATATCATAAGTACCAACATAATGTCTCCCAACTATACTGACTCAAGTACAAATAGCCGTTGGCGGTGGTTGAGGAACCAACCATCACGACACTTCATGACAACAACTAATCACCAGTTGGGGAATTAGTCTTCGTGAAACATGTACAAAAGTATACGAAATATTATAAACTAACTATAGTCTTATTTATATATAATTAACTGTGGCCGACCATGACCGACTACAATCGACGACCGACTACAGTGTTAGTATAGCTGCAAGATTCATTCGTTGCTTATTATACTTTTCATACAAATAAATATTCAATAAGGATTTTAAATAACTCAATTTTTGGTAATAATATTTGGTTGTAAGTAATATTGTTTTGGTATTAGTGGCAACTTATAAAATAGTCTTTTTATTATTAGGGTTTTCTTTAGCATCTACAAATTGACTGGATCAACTCAATGTTGCTGTTCATATATTCCAGTTCAATTTTGCAACAGTTTGTGAATGATTGAATATAAATAGATGTCTTATATCAGATGGATGATTTTTACAACAGTAGAGATTGACATCATCAACAGTTAATCAAATCTATTTTGGTCTAGCTTCTGCACTGATTTATCCTACAAGTATATCAACTCAATTTGGGTGATTTTACTTCTTCTGCAGTTTTCTTACAAGCTATTTGACAAAATGTCTACTTGCATAATGATGGATATATGTTTGATATAGTTCTTGGATGTGGTTATTTAAATAAAATAATTGCTTTCCTCTCAAATATTGTAATACTATACGGTTTATCGCTAGTAGTTGTTTTAATTATTGAATATCCTAAACGGTTTAGTGCAATATCCCTGTACTTTATTGTAAAAGATCTTGGTTGGTTTATGTACTGGATCCATTTACTTTTGGTACTTTCCACCATGCTTGGCTTGTATGTAGGAACCCCTGTTATCCTCAACTCTGTATGTTCTGATATTTTCCCTGAATGTGTTCTTGGAGTGGTTTTTTTGTTTGAAGTTTTGCAAAGTGTAGTGTTTGAAGAGGGTTTGCAATATATAAATTTTTTGCTAGAGTATAATATAGATAGCTTGCACAAAGATAAATATAAATAATTCTGAAATTTAAGCAAAGTGCTTCAAATCTGATATATCATTAATTTCACTAGCAATACAATGTATATGTAAATCAGACTTTACATTTCTTGCGAACACAAACATATACTCATACCCGGTGAGCGAACTAGCAAGAAGCTGGTCTGAAAGTGCATTAGCAGCAGCACTGGAAAGTCTGATATAACTTACAGCAGCACACCCTCATTAGATTAGATGCCCAGCCATGTTGTAGAAGCAAACCAAATGCCAACGTTTTGCTGCAAGGAAAACACGTGTAGCACCAAGGAGATGAAACGGCCTTCCACAAGCAATATATTCTGGCCAGAAATCACCAATATAGCAGCAGCTATGGCTATCAATGAGTATCTTCAGACCTGCTATAGAAATCCTTTAAATCTGCTTGAAAGCCCTTCAATATACTTGCAATTTTTTCTCAAATAAACCCAGATTTCAATAAAGTAGTAGCAACATACGAACTGGTAAAGTGCAGCAATAAACCCCTTGAATATCTTTCACAAATCTGCTCAAACACTGTAGCGTTTACTGTTCACTTGATACTGTAGCAGCAATAAAAAGCTTGAAATCTAATTGATAATGGCTGCCAATGATGAATACCTTAGGTTTGCAATAGATGTATCTTCAGACTGCTTCAAACCCTAGATGAAATTCCTCCACTTTGAGCACAAATAGAACTGCTGGATGAAGTCCTCCACAAGCAATGATTCAGTTGATCTCTTACAACCTCAAAATTGCATAAACATTGAAGAGTTTTCGTTCTCCAATGCTAGAAATGACTGAAACCCTTGCATATTTCTACACACAGCTCTCATATCAAAAAGCACAAGTTAAAATGTCTTCAAGAATGAAAAGCATTTGCTTTTTGAGTCCTTTTATAACCTCAATCTCCTTAATAGCATTTAAATCCACTTTCAAATCCACTTTTAGGTTTTTAATAAAAACTTTATATTATCTCCTTATACTTGGGAACTCAACTCAATAAATATAAATGTACTTTTAAGTTGTTTTTAATTGAGGGTCATGGCCCCATTGATTATAAAGTACACTTTACTTTATAATTTAACTTTATAATATTAAATTATCATTGCCCTTTAATGACAATTAATCATTAATGCTTTAATATTTCGCTCATCTATCTACATATGAGATCAACACTGCAACTGAGACCTGTCCAGGTGCCTTGCTATATATAGTAACTCCGGAAGATGACTTACTATAAATAGTAAGTATATGAAACTGAGTCCAGAAACCTCTGCAAAGGCCTAATCCTGAACCAAGGAAACCACTGGAGAGAAGTAATGTCACCTAACGACCAAACAATAGCCTCAAAAGACCCTCTAATCAAGCCCATTAGCCTACGAGGGTCAAAATGATAGGCTAATCTAAAAAAAATTGATGCTCGCAAAAATGGGGGCATTACATTGTATTGGAATTAAGTGATTTAGTTTTCCATTTTGGCATTGATGCAATTTTGCTTGCATTCAACTAGTTTGGCTTGATCAGAATTTGCATTTCACTATTAGTCAGCTTGGCTTGATCGATTCTAGATTTGCTTATATTGTAAATTGGTTGGTTAGCCTCCAATATCTTTCTGTGTAATTCTTTGTCTTCATTCTAATTTTCATATAAGCTTAGCTTGCCCAAATCAAGAACTTGGTGATTTGAAAGAGCTAGGATTTGAGTGATCACAATACTTTTTGTTAATTAGAGTTAACAACCTGCAAGAGATATTACATATACACCTCACAATTAATCATGAATTGTAAATCTAATAATTAATGCTGATAATCAATGATTACAACTTAAATAATCAAGTAATACAACAATTAATAGCAGCAATTATCCCTCATAAATCATAAAGGTGCCAATATATTTATTATTTTTTAGCAAAAATCATAGAGATGCACACACACAACTTTGTCATACAGCTGTATGGATGCTTAGCAATATTAATTATGTTTGGTGTAGGGCTAGTGTAGTTGTTATATGTTCTTATGGATTGTAACCAAGGGTACGACAACTTGCTATATGGTTTGACAACCCATGGAAGATGTACGATGGTGAATGTGGCTGCTAGAAATGTTTTCGGAGGGCAGATCTGACCTTGATGCAGCTAGGAGGGGGGTTGCACAACAATTACAAAGAATGAATTTGTTGGCGTTTAAATTAGCACCTCTGGAGTGCTGATTGTAAACGGTCAGCTATTACAAATGTTTTGCAACACTTCTTCGTTATTTAAAGAGGAGAAGTCCCTATTTGCTGATGTAATGCGTAAGAAAGGGTAGAGTAGACTAAGGTTCCTATCTTTTTGTACTTAGCAGCAGAACACAAGGGTGCACAAACACAATGCACCATAGCTAAGCTTTTCTCTGGTTTTTGCAGATCTTAACTATGACTAAACTAGCTTTTAATCTATCCTATCTCCTCAAGGTAAACAGAGCATGAGGGCATAGGAGCGGGAATGAATTGGTTGGATCAGTTGAATCTGCCATCTCCTTAAAATATGGCCGAGGCTCTAAACTCTCAGATATACACTGGGATAAGGTTTTATACAAGTAAACGCTCTTTACGGTAAGTTGGATCTTTGTCTTGCCAAGGAGGAGGAACCCCTGTCTGAGGTATACGCTAGGAAACAACTTACTAGAAACAACAAAGTGCTATGTTTTGGCCAACAAACTTGTTGAGGAACCCCTGTCCGAAGTATAGGTTGAAAAGTCAATCCATTAAACGACATCACACGATAACTGCTAATAACAAATATCCGAGGAGGAATCCCTGTCCGAGGAGGGAAATGAAACAACAAGCTATTAGATACAAAATGTTGAAAAGACTCAAATATGTGGATCAAAATACAAGAGCCTTATGATTTTCTTTTTTAAGCTTCATCAATGAGTTACAAAATAATTGGGATAGCAAAAGCACGAAATCATGCACAATTACGATCAACCAATCAACTCTCATCCAAGAGTGAACAAATAATCACTTTCAAACGTGTTGGCAACAATGGCACAACAATTTTGCATAGTAAGTAAAGGTTAAACAAATAATGAGCCCAAGGCTCTTATTTATAGAACTCAAAGGAGTAGGCAACCCTAAAATCTCCTTGAGTTAACAATGAGTTCTTGCCAATCAATTAGCAAGATTTATTCCTAAGAAAGGGGAACAAACAGTTAATTGGAAATCTACTTCAGTTAACCGAAACTAAACAAAGAGTCAACTGGAAACTACTTCAGTTGACTGAAACTAAACTAAAGGTGAACTTTAATACAAAGTATGCCTCCAAAATAGACATCTATGTTTAGTGGAGATCTGAGATCCACAAATTATGTAAGTCAATTAGACATCCTCAATTGGTGGGATCTGACAATACATGATTTGTGGGATGTGGAGTTAACTTGAAAAGGGGCATCAAGTTAACTCCAATTACATTTAATGTCTTCTTGAGTTGACTTGGAAAGAGGCATCAAGTCAACTTCAAGTATCATAAATGCCATGTGGAGGGTAGGACGTCCTTTGAGGTGTCTGACACCTCATCATCTTGAGTCAATAACTCCTTTGGCCAGTCGTTGACTTCTTCTGCTTCTTACAAACTGCTTTTGATATTCAATCTTCTTTGCAGCTGCGTCATCCAGCCTTGTTGACATGGAATGTGGAAGGTAGTGTGGTAGTAACTGGTGGCAGCTCTGTGTTTGGAATGACTACCTTTCGTATTTGGCTATGGTGTGAACGGTGATGTCATTAACGCCTTCCAAGGTGTCCAATCTTGACTATGGAATTTTCTTGATGCATGCCCGTGTTAAGTGTTTTCAAAAATTTGTGAAGTAAGACCATTTTGGTCTTGATTTCAACTTGAGAGTACTATATTTTGAAAACCTCGATCGTTTACTGTAAACACGGAAATGTTCAAACAATTTTTGAAAACCCCTTAAGATAGCCACCCACCAAGAAGTATTTTTTTAGAAAAAATTTGGCACATGGGTTTTGTTCGTGCTTCAATGCTGAACAAACCTAGTTCTTTAGATTTTTGTTTCTGAAACTTTTTCGGAAAAACCCCTAAAAATAGGGGCAACAAGTTTGCTGTTTCTGGAAAATTTGAAGAGATGGGTTTTATTGGAAAATTATGCTGATCATACCTAGTTGGCCAGATCTATGATAGCCTGTTGTTTTCTATGACATGCAAGAAGTTTTCGACAGAAGAGAGGAAGTAGACAAGAGGAAGATTGGAAGTTATTGCTACCTTTTTGGAAAAAATATTCTGCTAGATGCAACCTCTGAGAAGACAAACTTTCCTTGTCACTAATCTCCGAAAAATCACGAAAAATGATTGAAAAACCTTCTTCAAATCTTGACAAACATCCTTGGAGAGATTATTGTTGTTCAAACCCTCAACCTACAAAAATAAATGAGCATAATGGACGCCTAGGCTTGATCATATAGAGATTCAAACTTGAATCTTTAAAAAAGGGATGACAACTCATGATTTTGGAGAGATTTGGCTTGATCTAGAGTTCTCAAAGCTAAATCCCACTGATTGTGGGTTGTTTGAAACAAATTTTCCTCCAAAATCTCTTACTTGGTCAACAAAACATGCCTTGACTATTTTAGGCGTCCTTTTCAAGATTTGAACTCTTTTTATTATTTTTCCATGTTGAATGACCTCTGTTTGATCTTCGCTCCAAATTGATCAGTTGATCTTGAGCAACTGCTGATAGATTCACTGTTGAGTTGGATCCGTGTTGAAGAGATGTGCCTGGGAAACCTTAAGCCGAAAAACTGAGTTTGAGGCTCCAGAAGACTGGGCGCCTTTCTTCAGCAAGGGCGCTTTTGCACTTGCCTTAGTCAATTTTCAGTGTTTGTTCTTCAACTTTTTATTTAGATCTCCCATGCTCCTATTTGATATTCTCGTTGACTGACAAGTCATACTATCTTGCTTGACGATTCATCAGGTGACCAACTCAGTCTTGAAAAGGATGGTTGGTGTCTCAGTCTCTGAAAGTCAGTTGAAGGCCTCGGCGAGCAAGGGTGCCTTTCTTCTTTAGGGGCGCTTTTTCTCTTTTGATCATTTATTTCTTGTCGAAAACTGCCTCAGTTTGATCTTCGTCATCGGGTGATTGCCTTGTCAGAATCTTTCATAGATGGTTTCGTTGTTGAGGTTGACCCAAATAGAGAAGGTCATCTTGGGAGTCCTTCAACCTTTCGTTAGCATCTGAGTGCCCAAAAGAAAGGGCACCTTTTTCAAGACAAGCTGTCGTTTCTGGATGCTCTTTATAACAGCCTCTTCGCCTTTTGTTGACGATTACTGGTGATTACCTTATCGGATGATCTTGTTGAATGTATCATTGTCGAGCCAACATGAGAACGCCGAGGACGACTGCCTTGGATGATTCAGGAGACAAATGTTGAACCCTAAGATTCAAGGGTGCCCCTCTCTGAAAAGGGCTCTTTTCTTCATTTTTAGCTGACTTCTCCTTGGTAGCATTTCCAGAGTTAGCCAAATTTTGGCCATTTTTGGTTTCCGGAATCTCCTTCGTCAAATGGCATCTTTTTTATCTTTTGTCGTTTTTTGGATGTTCTTTATAACGTCTTCACCTTCTGTTGACATTTTTCGGTGATCACTTTATTAGATGATCTCGCTGAATGTTTTGTTGTCGAGCTAGCAGGAGAACACCGAGGATGACTGCCTTGGAGGAATCGAGAGACTGCATTTGGCCCCTAAGATTCAAGGGCGCCCCTCTCTAAAAAGGGCTCTTTTTTGCGTCATGGATTGATTCCTCCTTCGTAACGTTTCCAGAGTTAGCCAAATTTTGGCCTTTTCCGGTTTCCAGAATCTCCTTCGTTAAATAACATCTTTTTCATCCTTTTCTGCCATGGTTGTGTCGTTGAAGCTTTCGAAGCTTAGCTTTCAACACTTGGTACTGGCCAATCTGCCATTAATGGCTACGAAGCTCCTAACTTTGTTCCTGAAAAACATAAATAGACCCACCACAATAAAACATGTCTTTTGATGATTTTGACTTGATCAGTGTGATCGTGAAGTCGATTAATCGTATCAAAATCATTTTCAATCATTTCCAGGAAGGTCTTATTTTCGGGGGTTTCCCTGAAAATAGGGGCGTAAAACCCTAATTTTCAAATTTTTAGAATTTTGCACGTGTTCCTTGATAGAAACCTACAAAGACCTCATGTTTGGTTTGACCTAAAACAAACTTTTGATGATATTTTTACATGATTTAGCTCAATTTAAGTAGAATGCCAAAAATTTATTTTGGGTACAATAGAATTTTCATCACAAACAGTGTGACAAGGTACAATAACAACAACCACATCACAATCAACAACAAAAATGATTGGAAACCAACATATTTGATCATGTACAACAACAAATGATCTTCAATTCCTTTTATGATGAACAATTTGACAATATCAATTAGATTTTCTTGCAAATACCCAATTGATCTAATCCTTAACAATCAAGTCTTCAAAATATCTGTGAAATATCCCAAACTAATTTCCAATGCAAAAATTTCACTTTCACAATTTCATGTGCACATGTATTTTGTCACACACTTAGAATGCACAGGCTCTGTGATAGTTTCTGAGCTGTTTGTAATGTGGTTGAATTGTTTTTATAACCAAATTACCAAGCATTCATTTTTGATACCCAAATTCTCATGAATTGATAGTCATTAAAACAAATAGTTGGCTGATTTCCCATATCAATGAAATACAAAGATAAACATATATATTTGAGTATAACTAACAACAACAAGGTCAATACATAGACAAAGAATTAATATATTCTTGACCTTTTATGTGACCCACAACTGAGTAGAGATTAAGCAAGCATTGAAGAGTTAATGCATAAAAGTTTTGATGGTCTTGGAATGTCTTTGACAGCAGCAAATAAATTATACAGTTCACAGCCCAAACTCTTCCCAAAGTGGTGTCCAACATTATGAAGAAATTCTAACATATTGCAACAAGAAGCTTCCCAAACTCAATGATAAACCCAATGATTTTCCCATGCCCAACATCAAATATGATGAATAGACTCTTTAGACTTCTCAATATTGGTGTCCCCTTTTTGCCTGCAAATATCTTCAATATTTTGTCTTTCCTACAAGACTTCGCAATTTTCAATTGTACCTGCAATTTCTTTCTTTTAATCACAACAATGAAGAACCAACATAGATTTAGGGTGAATCTATTAGCAATCAACCAGGGAAGATCTTTCACCACTGTGGCTAATCTTCTCCAAGAGGGTTTTCATCTGCTAGAAGGCTGAAATGAACCAAGTTTGATCTCCCAAAACCACACGGGTTTTAGTCAGAGAAAATAGAATAAACTACATAGCCCAAAATAACTCTCCATATCTCCTTTTATAAGTGTCCTGAGAATTTTCCAAAACAACTCAACATAAAATCACTTTGTTAATTTAATAAGCCTTATATCTCCGAAAAGTGATTTAACTCATTTTTAAAACATTTCCGACACTTAAAGTTACTTTTCAGCATCCCAACATTAAAAGCTTTCCATCTCGGTTCCAACGAGCTATAACACTAAGGTGCCCAGTTTAAAATATTTTAATTAAAATAGCAACCTTAGTAAAATTAGTTAAATATAGCTCACTATTGCATCCAAATTGTGGAAATGGTCGAAATGCATTGGAATAAAAAATTGACTGTGTAGGAGTTATATCAATGATGAATGATGGTAAACAGACCCAACCGGGTGACTTTAAATAGACGCTCTCTCCAAGATTCTTGGAGAACACACCAGAAGCCAAAAATAATATTGGAACTGAGTCCATTGGTAACATCAAATCACTCTTTGGACAAGACAAACACCCACCCGGAAGGTTCGAGCCAACTGCAATGCAAGATAACCCTAAAATGGGGACATAACAGTTCGCCCTCCCTAAAGATTGATTGTCCTCAAGCAATGTCAGGGCACCCTCAATAACAATTGGCTAAGCCAAACTGAACCCAAGTGTGATCCTAGGGTCCCAAATCAATCTCTGGAAAACCATGCTATCGTTGCATCACTCTAATTAAAACTGTTAATCCAAAATGTTGAGTTTGCGCTCTCCTCTCTGATAACCAAAAAATGTAACCATCATCAAATCCTAAACTAAAATACCTGCAAGGGTTGAAATCTACATCATGAAAAATCTCGTGCCAATGCCAAGGCGCCTCGGTGAGGTCCACATTTGCAATCCCACTACCTAACATGATCTTGGGCAACATGAAATATAATCTACTCAATCCCAAAGAATAACCCTCAACATATCTCCTCACGGTGTCCGAGAAGTGATGCCAATCAGTCCTCAGGTTATAATAATACTATGGGTATTTATTAATAAAAATAATTGCTGATAAAGATTTCCTATATGTTTGAGTTGAATATTACACAGTTGTAAAGACAATAGTGTTGGAAATATGCATTTCTATATTTGAATTTGTGATTATTTTTGTGAAATGAAAATAATGCTTTATACACTATCAAGTTATTGAAAACAAACTGAAAGTAAACTCAGAACAATATGGGAGACAACTGTTTGACGAAATGTTTGTCTACATGAAGTCACAAAATTGATTTTTTTTTTTGCATTGGAAATTAGTTTGGGATATTTCAGTGGTATCAAAGCTAAAGATCTTGCCAATCAGTGGGTTTTAATACCAATTTTTAATAGCAGAAATTTCTGACTAGATTTGGGGTTTCCAGCTGAATACGTGCACATTAATGAAAATGGAAAATAGGTAAAGATCATTCTTAATTTGCTTTTGGTAAGTGACTAACACTTATTCATATCAGTTGCAGCAGAGTGTTGGTTATTTCAAGAAGAAAGATGAAGTCCATGCAGGAGCTCCTAACAAAATTGTTGCAAAATTTTCAAAAATATGATAAAAATTTAATAAAATTGCTAGAGCATCTTGAGTTGTTGGAACCTCACTAGTTGAAATGAAAGCAGATACAAAAGAAAAGAATTATTTCAATGCAAGAAAAAATGAAGACAGTAGGAATGAACTTAAAAGACAAAATCTTTGCTTCTCATGCAAAGGAACCTGGGAGCCTAATCACCAATAAACAGGTAAAAAGGGGAAGAGGCTATGGGAAGAACAAAAAGTCACAAAAGGAGAGGTTGGAAAAGAGAAACAAAAAGATTGTCCAATTACCTTTTCAGACATTTTAGTAGGAGAGCATGTTAATATTGAGCCTGCTAAAAATTTCAGTGTCCTCATGCCATCTGATCAAGAGTTTTGCGAGGAAATATAGGAGGAAATTGTTCCCGATGGTCATGATGCTTCTAAAATGGGGACAATACATCTGTGACAGATCAACACAAATGTGGTTCTTGGATGGAATCACCTCTCACGAACAAGAGGGTTTTCATCCTTAAATTTAATTGTGGAAACCAAGAGGGTTTTTCGTTCTTAGGATCTCTTGCGCCAAGGGTTTTCATCCTTGAATGCTTCGATCCTTGAAATGGAATGAACAAAAAAATGACAATGGATGCTTTTCTTTGAGCAAATGACTTTTTGTTATAGTTGCCTTTTGGGCCTTCAATTCACTTTTCCCTCTGAGTGTTTAAAAGCAATTTAAAAATAAAATGTTACATAGGCCTTATAATTTTTCATTTAGACAACCACTTTATTAAATTAATAATAATATTTAAATTGTCCTTTAGAAATAAAGTGACTGGGCCCAACTTGAAAATGTTTTTGATAAGTTAAGTAGCATTTACAGGGTGTTGTACCCTTTACATGAAGAGCCCGCAGGGCCAAAAAGTGACAAGCAGGGTTTTGAAAGGGTCCAGAACCTTGAATAGAGCAAAGAAAAGGAAACTACCAAACACTAAAGTCTCAGACTTTGCCAATAAAGTAGAGAAGCAGAACCAACGGAAACGTCGCAGAAAAACAACAGACTAACGACCCACCTTGGCACCAAATACCAGGGGCAAAGAACACTTAGAACAACCAACAATCCTAAGTCAAAGATAGAGAAATATCAAAGGCCCTGAGCCAAAAAACTTAAACCCAAAACACAGGACCAAGGGCCCAAAAAACCGCCTGGAGCAACCAGGCAACGTACCACTTGCAGCAGCTGGACTATAGTAGACCTCCTGCTTAGATTTGGAAAAACTGAGCCTAACAGATTCCCACCAGAAGAGGAGTAATAAGCACAAGCTGCTGTGGAGAAACATTCTTCAAACTGCACCATCCAATTGTACACCAACCCCAAAACCACCTCAAAAGGATAGGGCTCCCCTCTATAGGAGAGGAAGAAGTGGGGACCAAAACTACCAAAGACACCTCCCTCTAGAGCAAGCACGTTCCACCTTGATAGGAACCAACAGAAGAGAGAAGTACTTCCCACCATTTCTACAAGCTCCAACTCCACCTCAATGGGAGAGGGCTCCACCTTAATAGGAGCAATATTCACCTCTATTGAATACAGCGTTAGTAGAACATGGTAGCAAGCAAGAACTCTAGTAGAAAAGGAAAACACCTCCTCCTCTGGCATCTAGAAGGACAAAAACAAAAGGAAGAACAACAACATCCCAGCCAACATAATCGACCTAAGCCACCATAAATCCAACAACTCCTTCCTCAGATAAAGCACCATCCACCACAAGGGGCAACCAACAAACCGAGAACCCATAACCATCCACCTGAGAATGGTAGTCGTCACTAAAACAATCACCAATCAAGCACAAGCCTTGGCCCAGAATCAGTCCACACCCTTGCACAAGCTAGCCAACAAGAAAAGTAGGGCATCCTTCATAAGAAAAACCCATAAAAGATGGGTTTTTACCAAAAAGCTTATCAAAGGATCAACAAAAATCGAGCCCAAGACAAGCCCCCAACACTGCCCCAAGCTGGAGCAAAAGAACGACATATCCAACACTCTACTGTAGTAGACTCTACAACTAACCATGCCATGAAAGGCAATAGAAACTTCCACAACCCAGAACAAAGAAGCAACCACCGAAGGCCAAGACATCCCATAGCCAACTAGAACCCTCCAAATCGACCCAACACCACAAACCACAGTGGCGGAGGAAACAACCCTCAGCGCCAAACAAACCACCTAGTACACCTATCTCATCCCCCAAGACACGGGGTCAAAGCAAGGCAGGGTGGGAATAAGCACCCAAGACAAACACATCAAAAGCTACAAACCCAAGGAAAGCAAACCAACGACTCACACAATAAGAGGACAACAAAGACAACCAAACCAGTCCCCAAACCCACAGGAACACCACCCCCATTGACCCGATCAAGAGAATGAAGCAAGATAGGAATAACCGAATCAGCACAGGGCACAACAATGACAATACCACCACTGGCAAAGCATGGGGAGAGCCAAAACCTCCCCCAAACACCCAAGAGGAAGAAACCCGACCAAAGGTCCTCACTGAGCCAAAGATCAACAACATCTTCAACTGAGACGGAACCAACATTGCCATTTCCGTCAGAAATTTTAGAAAAACCAGACCAGCTCCCAAACCCAAAAGCCACATGAGCCCAAGAAGAAGCCCCAGTCCAGCCAAAGGCAAATGTAGCACCCAAGGGAGCAAACCTGCAAGAAAACAAATACATAGAGGCATCGAAGAACAACAAAAACCTGCACCAGAACAGACGCACCTGCACGACAAGGGAGAGAAAAACACGATGAGTCTACATAGACCCATCACTCCCCGAGCAGCAAACAACCAACACAGGATGAGCAACAAACAACCATTCTCCATCTTCATCGTCGTCAGAATTTTCATCCCCGTCCTCTACAATTTTCAAATCTCCGTCGCCTCTCTTTTTCCCGCTCAACGCTCCCATCTCCTTCCTTTGCCCAACTTAAAAATATTATTATTAAATTATTTTCCCTATTTCATCCCTTAGTCTTTGAAAATATAAGGAATAGGTTGTGTCCTCAATTATTATTTTTAATTCTAAAAAGAGAACATGACAGCTCACCCTTCCTAGAATTGCTTGCTCTTAAGCAATTGCAAATCTGGATGGTCAAGTATCTTTGCACAAACGTTATGAATCATGCTATTTTCTTGCAAATCCAACTCATAAACAACCTTACCAACTCTCCTCATAACTTTGTGAGGTTGATAAAATTTGGATATTGTGCTTGTCAAATGAAACAACTCCAGCCAAAAGGCACTACAAAATTTGCTATCTCCACCACCCACACTATTTTTAGGCAAAGCCTTTGATGAGCTTATTAATAAGTCCTTTGAGCACACAATTTCTAGTGAAAGTTCATGCAAGACTTATATTGTAAAAGTTTTCATTCAAGCTCTGAAGTTAGATTATTGTGTCGCGTTGTGAGATTTGGAAAATCAATAATAAGAAGATTCATGTTCAACTTTGCACAGTTCTTGTGTTCTCTTCTTATAAGTGGTTTTGTATGTTTTTAAGGAGTTGTTGCCTTGAATCTTGCACTAAATTTCGTGTAAGTCTTGTTGTTGATGTGAATCCATTGGTCTCTATTTTAAATTATGGAAAGCATTTATTTTTAGTTCATATTATTGCTCAACTGCATAACAAAAAATCCATGTGGTGAGATAAAGAACTTTTGAAGTCTTGTGCTCTATACCTCCAAGATTAAAAAAAAAGATAGCTATAGTTTAGTCTTGGGTTTTTCATTTTCATGCAAATCTCTAGATGTTAAAATTGTATGGTGTGCATAAGTAGCAAACTTGTTTATTGTTTAGATTTTAGGTGTAGTTTAAATCAGGTAGCTTACCCTATCAATTTCAAGAGGGAATTTCCTTCACATACTATTCTAGCTTAAGTTCTCTTAAAAATAACAAATTAAAAAGCTAAGAGTCATAAATTGCTGAACTGTTCCGAACTAGACACAATTGGTTTTTTCTTCATTTCGAAATATGCTAAATAACTTTTCCACCATATAAGTGCATGACTGGACATTTTGAGACATGCAAACAAAATCTTTTGTGCCTCACACTTTCATTATGCACACTAAAATAGACATGCATTTGTTTAATCCAGGAATCTAAAATCCTGCATTTACTTGCCTTTAAAATGATTTAATTTCAATTTTTTGTTTCAACTTTAAATGGATTTCACTTAGTTTTTATCTTTCTTTCTTCCAATGGCCTTTCCTCCAAGAATACTTTGTCAAAATCCTCTTAATTGTCTTATATGTCAAACTTCTTGGCTAGAGCTCTCACCAAAGAGCCAATAGATGTCTGTTCTGGGACCATTTTTCCTTGCTGCTGTGTCATATGTTCTTGTTGTTGGCTGGTCCAAGTTTGATTCATCATCATTCTTTCCATTTGGCCCTCGAAGGTGACTAATTGTGCATTCATATCTTCTTCCATTCTTATTTCTTGATTCCACTTGTGGATATTGATTTCCTGATTGCAATGTAGCAACTTTTTGTTGTTTTAAGATCTAGTCACTATCATACAAAACCACTTTCCCCACTTCCCAAAGATTAACAAATTGCTTTGATACTGAATTGATTTGTAATTTCTAAGAAAATGCTTGTAGAATTTTCTAGAACACAAATTCAAACTACTGTCCTACTTATTTGAGCAATTAGACAGTCTTAAGGATAGATTATTTTGTAATTTTTGAAAATAATTGTAGAAATTAGATAAATTCATCACATGGAACTCAGAAATTTATCATAGAAAACCCAAAGCAAGGGAAAAATCAGCTGGTTGCAGCAATTACTCATTGACCAAATATTAATAATCACAAAAGAGAAAGTACAGAGAGTAGATACAACTGGTGGCTGCCCCAGTTGCTCACTGTCAGTTCTCCAATGTTTTCCACAGCTGAATTCTCCTCAATTCGATCACTACAACATGCACACAAGTCTTTGATGATCCAATCCAACCTCCTCTTGTCTTTATATAGGTATTGAGGTGTCCTTGTGCGCTAGAAGGAACTAGAAGTAGGAGTGGAATAAAAAATTCAGACTATTTGCTTCCAATTCTACATTTCATGTATTAGGACAAAATAATCCATTTGTGTAGAGCAGTGGTTTTTGTTTTCACTGTTACTGTTATGAAATTGTTGTGGCAGTTTCAAAATTGCTCCTTCAGGGGAACTGGCAGTTTCAAAGTTGTTCCCTACAGGGTCCTGTTGTTTTAATCAGATTTGCAATAACCAGAAATAAAACACAAGAACAAAATAACACAGCAGGATACCCTGGGAAACCCTCCTTCATGAGGGAGAAAAACCCAGCAAATAATATATCACATATATTATGACTTGGAAAGACTGCTTTACAATCTAGGCCAATCACAAGGCCAAATACCAGCATCGCACTCATGATGCAGTCTCACAAGAAATAACATTGAAATATCTTCCTTCTTGAAGAAAGACTTAGATCTGCTATATCAACCCTTGCTGTAGAATTCGCACTTGCTCGGTAATAATTCCATCATCAAAGGAGAGAGCAACACCTTCCATTTATACATGATGAAATTGCACCACTTCAAGCAATATGTTTGTTCATAGCAAGTCGGCCTCATCATGAAACAATACATCACTTTGTTCAAGGTATAGTCGGCCATTACAAGAATAAATATTATTTAATACTTATGTGAAGCGCCTCTTCAGAAAAGGATGTCTCCAATAAATAAATATAAATTGCATTGAAAATAAATCATCTCCAATAAATGAATAGCCTAAGGCTATATGAATTTATTGCTTTAATGAATACTCAACCGCTGGAAGTATGAGGCCCGCAGCTATGAGGAATATTTCCAGATATTCAAGGTCATGGAGTCTCTCAACATGACACCCACAATGGCTTCACCCATATGTGAAAAGAGCTCATCACGGAGTCACTCAACGTGATATCCTCCATCATGGCTACTCCCATGTATGGAAAATAACATGTGCACAAGTGCCCATCATGGAGTCACTCAACATGATGTTGTCATCTCAACATGACATCCACCATGGCTACTCCCAGAGGGTGGATAAACACAAGTACAAGGAAATCATCACGAAATCTCTCAACGTGATGTTCTCATGGATTCACTCAACACGACATCCACCATGGCTACTCCCAGAGGGTGGAACAAGGGCTTTCACCTCAAATTTCTCTCGCAGAGAAAGATGCATTAACAACAAGTCTTCATGAAGATGTAACTCCCTCTGAAGCTCCAAGTACTTGCATCAACCTTCTGACCTCCTTGTCCAAGATTGCTTGCAATGCTTGCTTTAGAGAATTGGTTTCCAGTGCACACCTCTGGTGCTGTAGAGAGTTCAGGACTGTCCTCCTTGACCTCATCCCAGATCACTCTATTCTAAATAGGTTTGCGGAGCTACCAATATCAAATGCAAATGACTATCTTATGCAATTCTGATTTCAGCAGTTGAAGAGGACTTCCAAGGACTTTAGCATCGACCTTGCAACACTGCAACCTTCACTTCATCTTAGTGAGTCACAAAACTCCCTCTTGATCCTTGCCTCAGAGATTGCAAAGAAAATACTTTGGAAGTGAAATCCCTCCATTGACAGTATTTCAATCCTTTTCTCGGACATGCTCTCAACTCGAGCCTTGAATCCTCGGATTTTAACTCCCTCTTCGAAGTAACTGATCACAATGACAAATTGTAGTGGTTCTTTTAGTATTTTCAACTTTCTCAATCTTCTTGTTGATGCAAACTCTCCATCCAAGGCAGACCCGGCCTTGTGCCATCGAGACATGTCTATAGTTATGTGTCACCAACTCAGCTTTATGACAGCACGCTGTGTTTCTATTCTTCAGCTTGCGTTGCTTCCTCATAGGATGCCTCAAGCTCCTCCTCGCTTGAAAATCTTAGATAATTAATTCATCATTCATTTGCTTCTTGATCCAACCTGCATTTTAAAGAGATTAATAACAGTTCATAAAATCCAACTACAAATGAAGCATGTAGCAAATATCATTAGATAGATTAATTAAAGAAGTAATAGAACTTATCGTAGCTGTTCCTTGATATATCTTTCTTTCATTTTTACTTCTCTTGGAAGTGCTAATCTCAACACAACAAAAGACAATCTTCTTAACACAGATTTCTTAGCTACATTACACAACCAGCAAATAGAACCAGACTTCGCAAAAATCAAGGCTCTATCACAGTCCATGCATGTAGAGAATGATATCGATGTGACCACCAATCACAATCGAAATTGCAGTTCTCCCTTTTATTTCAAAGTCACACTTAGAAATCTTCACAACTAACATGAAACAACTTGCAAAGAATGATTGGTATCTCCAAAGGATCTTATCCTAGTGATCACTATTCAAGAGAAACCATGATCTTTACCAAACACACACGATGTCAAATCTGGACAATTCAACAGATTGAATTTTACCCCAGATTTCAAAAGTATAAACAAAAAAGAATACTTATCTCATTGAAATCAGATTCTCCTTAAGTGCTGCACTTAAACTCTTTTTAGGTCACTTATCTTTCCTAAGATTTGTATTAATTTTGTTCTTGAAAGCTGACTCAACTTAGTACAACCACAGAAACAACAGTTTCTTCTCCACATATCTCTTGTGAAGAAGTCCAGGGTCAGATGTGCCTTCAGGCTTTCACAAATTTCCATAGTGGACTCCTTTAGACCATCCACCACACACAGAAAGTGCAATAAGTAGAATTGCTTAAGCCCATACCAAACCCAAAGTTGAATGGTGTAACTCTATTTCTTGTTGGTACACCATTGAGCTAAAACTTGTGGCTGTGTCTCATCTTTGCCACCTCCTGAAATTTCACACCCATCATAGGAACCACAATCCGGAGTTTGTAGTGACCCATAGAACATTTCCAAACACAGGTGGATAATGGCATGAAGGCTTGCCTTGTCGATTCTGACCTGAGATTTCACTTGTCCTCTTGGTAGGGTAATGATTCTCGCTGATTTAATACTCTGTGCTTGCTTGATCCTGTGATGGACAACTCTAACGGTCCGGAGTGAGCTTCAGAATCCTTTGATGATTCTGTAGGTCTCAAGACGATACTGATGGTGCCCACAACCTTGTCCAAGAATGACATAGAAGTCCTCCTACTTGATTTTGCACGATGAGGATTCCCTTTGACTGCCTCCCGTGAGTGGGATGAATGACAGCCCGTTGATATTTTGTCTTAGTGCGGCATTTGCAATAGATTGCTATGCTCTTAGAAGTCATGAAGACTCTTGGTGGGTGTTGCCTTCGATAATTGGTGATATCGATTTGTGAGTGGTTTCTGTGAATGCTTGTGTGGGTTTCAGTCAAGTGATTCGAATCACAACCCCGCACAAGAATATCTCTCGATTCGTGATTTGTGAATCGCAAAATTCAACTTCCTCCCGGACTTTGGCTATGCGCAATTTGACGAGAGACTCCGTCCTCTAGATTGCAAGGATGCCAATGGAGGTAGAATAAATAATGCATGAAATCAGAACACCAACAACGTATCCTCCAAAATTTCTCGCACAAGTAGCAATAGAGTGACAGTGTATAATATACCCAACTATGTGTGGAAAATACAAATGTATCAGAAGACAAGTAAACACCCGTTCCTCAAAGACACACACACACAACACATGATCAGACCCGATATCGGGTTCTCCAAATATAGAGGAAATCCTTCTCCCAACATGTTGCCTCAGCCCAATGTCCAGATCGAACAACACATTCAATGTCTAGATTGAATAAGTCAATAGCGTATGGTGAAGACGCAATGCATGAATGTTCATGGAGGCCCATAAAGAGTTTGAAAGATCACGGAAGCTTCGTAAGATAATATTGCAGAAGTGCTACAGGCATTGAAGACACATCATCCCAATAGAACTGGATTAGCACCTTACTCCAACGCCAATAGAACTTTGGGCCACCATACCAAGGAACAACCCGAAATAAAAATGCTCGATATAGAATGAGCCAAGTCCCCGACTATGGCGAATGAGAGTCGCCATTAGTAATTGCGCCCCCACTGGAGACCTGGTGATCTTGCCACATCGAATAGGCCTTATCACAAACTTGATGCTCGCCATTACATACGCATGGATGAATTCACGGGCTTCCAATGATGTTACCCATTACCTGAAGCAAATTTGATCAGATCTCTTCTTAAACCTGCTTTGATACCATGTTGTTGTTTTAATCAGATTTGCAATAACCAGAAATAAAACACAAGAACAAAATAACACAGCAAGATACCCTAGGAAAACCCCCTTCACGAGGGAGAAAAACCCAACAAATAATATATCTCATATATTATGAATTGGAAAGACTGCTTTACAATCTAGGCCAATCACAAGGCCAAATACAAGCATCACGCTCATGATGCAGTCTCACAAGAAATAACATTGAAATATCTTCCTTCTTGAAGAAAGACTTAGATCTGCTATATCAACCCTTGCTGTAGAATTCACACTTGCTTGGTAATAATTCCATCATCAAAGGAGAGAGCAACACCTTCCATTTATACATGATGAAATCGCACCACTTCAAGCAATATGTCTGTTCATAGCAAGTCGGCCTCATCATGAAACAATACATCACTTTGTTCAAGGTATAGTCGGCCATTACAAGAATAAATATTATTTAATACTTATGTGAAGCGCCTCTTTAGAAAAGGATGTCTCCAATAAATAAATATAAATTGCATTGAAAATAAATCATCTCCAATAAATGAATAGCCTAAGGCTATATGAATTTATTGCTTTAATGAATACTCAGCTGCTAGAAGTATGAGGCCCGCAGCTATAAGCATCAACAGGTCCAACTGTTTTGATTCACTGACAACACTGGGTGTTGTCTGCTGTTGCTGATTTTCTGGAAACTTCATACTGATGAAGAATTTTGACTTCTAGATCCATTGGGTCATAAAATTAAATAAATTTTGCACCAAGTAAAAAGAGGAGATTTTAAAGAAATACGCATCTGATTGTAAAGTATTATTGTTCAATGCTCTACTTTATAGGCAAATAAATGTCTTTTTTTTCTAATTTCCTGGGAAGTTTTTTCATTCATGAAGAAATTACGAAGACACTTTCTGTAAGTGCATAAAATTTGCAAGTGATTCTTTGGATTCAAAAAATTTTTAATCATTACTTTTACTTTGTGTGCTTTATTTTGTGTTTTGAATCATAAAATTTGCAAATGATCTTTTGGATTTGATGCACTTTATTTTGTGTTCTTTAGAAGAGCAGTTAATCTTAACATTGTTTTCTTTAGTTTTCCATGGGAACACAGGGCCAAGTGACATCTGTGACATCCTTGGGACATGGGGACTTAGAGGGGACATCTCCCCTTTTTACAATTGGAAGTCCTACTCCATTTGGTGCATTAAAATAGAAAATGGTAACATGTAATGAAAAATTGCTAAAACCCTCTTAGAAGGTAGAACGGGGAGGATGGTCATTGCAAATTCACCATATTATATTTTCTTTTAAATTTTTTAGGTGCTTTTAGTTTGTTTAAGTTGTATAAGTAGCTGTTCTCCAATTGTCCCCTTGTTATCTCCAAAATTTGGAAATTTGTTTGCCATTGCTGAAACCATGTCCCCATGTCTCCGTGTACACTGGTTTTCTTTATCAAGTCTTATATTTTCTTATTTCTTCTGTTTTTATCTTTTTGAAACCATACATGTTATATTTCTTCAACTTCATAGTAAAAATTTGATAATGGTTATTACTTATTTATGATTGTTTTACTTTTTTGATTGGTTTTCTTATCATGCAAATTGTGTGTGGACATTCACATATTCACATATATTCCCAACTTCCCTCTGTATTTGATATTGGGTTGCTTTCTCTGTTTTCCTAACATTTGTTGTTCATATGGTGTTTATAGTTTTCATGGCATTTGAGGGTGGAGCAAGCTTTTGTTTTGATTTTTCTTGGCAATTATAAAAACATGGGATGTTTATAGAGGCATTTTAATTTAATTTTAAAAACATATTTCATCTATGGAATTATGTTCATGCATGAAATATAATGCTTTTAACATTTTATTATTAATGAGGATTGTCCATCTCTGTTGATCACAAGAGACTTTATGCTGGTCTTTATAATTGGAGAAGATTTAAACAATTGATAGGTAAGTTTTTTATCCTAATTTCTTTTCTTTTGTGCTAAACTAAACATTGATAGGCAGGTTCCCATCTTTTATGTTTCATCTACTGCTGAAGAGACTTTGGCATATGCTAATACCATTCCAGAATGGCTTAACAAACAGCGACAAGAAAAGGTATTCTCTCTTACTGGAATAGATGTTATCACAAAAGTGGGTATTTGAAGAATCTTACCTTTACTTTACTTTGCAGTTATATGCCGGTGAGGCTTTATTTGGTCATATTGGACTTATGGCAGATAAAAGGCTTTATTCATTTTCAGCACTTCATTCTCCTCAGCTTGTGTAAGTTTCATTATTTCCTATTTCTTCAATTGCATAAGTTGTGTTAGAAAGAAATTTAAATGCAGTGATGCAGTCATAGATGGAGGGTTCAGTTAAGAAATATCTAATCATGCAGCCAGTGCAACAACATTACACATCAGAAACCAAAATGACACAGCAGATAGATGGAACAATGATCTTATTAATTAATAGGCTGAATTATATTCGCAATCTTTGCCTCAAGGTCTTACAATAGAGTGGACCCCAGTCCTTGATTCCAATGTATCATAGGTAGAATCAGTGCGCAGAATTGATTACCATCTTCTGAGCTGATATACAATATAATGTTCTTAAATATTCTACCACACTCTCTTGAGCCAAATCTTTATCCAGGATTAAGCTAGCTGCTCTCCAATGTAGGATGAATGATGCTTTTATAGTGAGTGTAAGAAAATAAAATGTTATATGCTGACCAGCAAGGTGGTACAATGCAAAAAGCACAATAAAAAGTGTAGAAGGACTTGCTTTGGATGAATACAGTAAGAAGTAAGCCTTGTAACTCAATGTGGTCTTAAGTGTGAAGCTCCTTGGGACCAATAATTTTGTATCTTCAAATGCTGGTGCAAAGTTCAAATATTTGCTGCATGACTTAACTGGGTCTTCTTTAATAAATTCTAAAAGTCACCTCAAATTAACCTATCATGTCCCCTTCTTGGGTTTATTAAAGACCCTTAGCCTATTTCCTTAATTATTCCGTAGGCTAATGGGGTGGTAAAAAGGGAAATAATTAAACAATTAAATTTAATTGTCAAAAAATTACTTTATGTTATATTTAAAAAAGACGACTTACATTTAATTATTTAAAATGGTTGCTATAAGTGAGTTAAAAAGTGTTGCTAAGCCTAAAGTCCTAAAAGTGAGTGTTTAAAAGGACACTTTATTATTTTATAACTTTGAGGGATAAAAAATAAAAGAATATAATAATATTGTTTTCCCTTGAAAAGGTTATAGAAGGATTGTTTTTGCAAAAGAAGACTTTTTGTTCATTTTATGAATTTCTTCTCCAAAAAGTGAACATGGGTTCTTCTATTGCTTGAGGACGAAAAACCTTTTGGCAAGATGGTTTTGGATATGAAAATCCTCCTAGCAATATGAGTGATTTAATCTAGAGATCACCTGAGTGCTGAATGCATCCAATTTCTTGGTGTTTGGTATTATTGTTTAGGTTTCAGATTTTGGTTGTGGTTGTTGTACCCCAAATTAAATTTTTTGCTACACTTAGGCATTTTGAAGAATGAGTAAAAGTCTTGTCAAATCCATCAAAAAAGGTCAAAATTTGGGTGTGCATGTCTTCCATGAGGGGTAAAAACTTGAAATTTCCAAAATCTGACGATTTAGGTTTGCTCAGAGCGACCAATTCTACAAAACCTAGATCTTAGTTTTTCATTTCTATTTTTTAGGAAAACTGCTATTTTTAGAAATTTTCTAAAAATAGTAACTTTTTTCTGGATTTTTCTAGGTTTCTTTCGAAACAGATACTGGCAAAACTTTCTAAAAATAGAAATTTGGTTTGTTAGGGTTCAAACTGATTTTGATTGGTTGAAAATACTTCCTCATCAAGCTAGTGCAGTCAGAATCACAAAATGATTAGTTTTTCCCTAGCGGGTCTATTCTGTTTTTTCAATTTCAAAAAGCATTTTGGGAGCTTCAAAAGTCATGAATGGAGGCCAGTCAACTGCTAGGCGTCAAATTCAACATTCAAGCACTGAACAGAAGATGGGATGGTGAACATGCACGAAGAACAAAGAAGGAAGTTGAAATCTGCAAAAAATGACTAAGTTTGCCAGCCATGGGCGCCCCAGAAGAAGATAGGCGCCCATCTTTTCAGGGCATCAGATGATGGAATTAGGGTTTGTGCTTCCAGGAAAAGTTGTTCAGATTCCTCCCAGCTTCGCAGCGAGTCTGACAATGTCATCATCAGATCATTTAGTCACCCGGAATTCAAGATCAAATAGAGAAGTTTCAACCAGAAAATAGAATGCAAATCATGGAAAATCACTGAAAATATTCTAAGTATGGGAACTTTCAGTGCCCCAGGTGCTCAAGGGCGCCCAACCTTTTGAAAGGACAAACTCAACAATTAGGGTTTGCGGATGAGCTCAATCTCTTTTGAATTCAGTCAACTTCGTAATGGATGTCCTCGTTAGATCATCAGACTAGACAGTCTTTGGCAAATCCAGATCATGCTGAAGGCATAGAATGAAGGATCAAGTTGGAAGATGAAAATCAGATGAAAATATTGTAAGTTTGGAGCAAATGGGTGCCCCTGAAGGAGATAGGCGCCCAAGTTTTTGAGGGCTCAAACAGATGAATTTTCCAGTGAAGCCTCCAACGTGACTTCCTCAAAGTTGATCAGGCTTTCCAACGAGACCATCAGCTCGCTAATCCAAGTTGGCAGTCATCAGATGTCGAGGGCTGAATAGTTGAAGAAACAAGAGCTAAATGTCAAAAGTCAAAAGCAAAGGTGAAAGTAATGGAAAATATTCTAACTCTGGTGAAGTTGGGCACCCCAGCTAGCCAAGGGCGCCCAAGCTTTTGACGCCTAAGATGCAGTTTTCAGGTGATATCACTCGTAGGACATCCCCCTCAGAATCTTCTCAGCTTCGTAATGAGTCCAGCTGTCAGTCTATCTGAGCTCTGGATCATCAGAGATGACAAGATCATCTGAAGGAGAGAAATTGATGAAGAAACCTAATAATGGCTAAGTCTGGTGAACATGGGTGCCCCTGGTAAAGAAGGCCGCCCAAGATTTTGAAGCTTGAAATGATAGAATTTGCAGATATAGTCTCCAAGATCATCTCTTCAGATTCAACCAAGCTATCCAATGAATCAAATGGTTAGTCAATCTGATCAGTGTAGCTCCCGGAATCGAGATTTCATCAGAAGATCAAAGGGAAATGAACTTGAAAATCACACAAAAATGGCTAACACTATGAAGGTTCGGTGCCCTAGAAGGAGATAGGCACTTATGATTTTGGAGGATCAAATGAAGGTTTTAGCTAAAGGTGCCTCCAAGATGATCTTCCAAGATTCGATCAGGGTTCGCGATGAAACATTCAACTCGTCCATCGGATCAACCTGGAAGCCGGAGATCAGGATCAAAGTAAGTCTGGGAGAAGTTGGCGCCTCTAGCCAAGAAGGGCGCCCAAGTTGTCTTGCCTTAGTCAAATTTTCAAATTTTCAAAATTGCAAGATGAACATGAATGCCCAAGTTCAATGCACGGGCTGATTTTAGGGTTTTGAAGATAAAAGCAAAAAGAAAGCGGAGTTATCTCAAGCCTAGAGCTTATTTAAGAGGCTTTTATCATTCAAAATTCATCATTCTTTGCAGGTGGCGTCCAAGTTGAAGAGGAGCAACAACTTTGAAGTTTTTATTTCAAGATTCAAAAGCTCAAGGTTGCTGATTTTTAAGAATTTCTTTAATTTTCAGACTAGCAACATAAGGCCTTTGTTTTTCATGCTTTTTTCATCCAGAACATCAAATTTTTTAAGGTCAAGATTTTCAATTTTCAGCCATTTGGGTCTTTTCATCTCATCATTTTGAAGAATTTTCTCAGAATTTTTTCAAGTTGCAGCAGCCGCTTTTTCCTTGCATGTCAGAGAAATCATTAGAGTTTGCAAATTTTGATATATCTGGGTCCTCTTGAAATGTTCTTCTGAAGAAAACCCATATCACAACTTTTTTTTCAAGAAAATTTCAGATTCTAGGGTTGGTTGCTTTTTCAATCAGCCTTCAATATTTTTCAATTCTGATCAACTGAATTCATTCCAAATCTTATTCTAAACAAAACTTAGGTGCCAACTTTTTTCGTGAAAAATTGAAGAAATTAGGATTTGTTGCTTTTTCAATCTACACTCAGTTTTAAAAAATGGACGATCTGGGTTGTCTTGTAATGAAATTTTGAGCAAAACCCATATCACAAAAAAAATTCCAAAAAAATTGTCTGTTTGAAGAAGAAAAACTAGCATTCTAAAAATAGGAAGTTGCTCAAAACTTGTCTGAACATAGGCGAGTTTACAGTCATTCTTCAAGGTTTTCAAAATGGAATACACTCCCAATGATTTCAAGACCAAATCAGCTCTCTACCTTGACTTCATCAAAATAGCTGAAACGGACTTGCATCACATCAAGTCGGTGTTTGATCTACATGCTTTGGAGAGCATAGGCAACACTACAATCAGAAACCTAGGACACTTTGGACTTCTCGCAGTAGCATCCATTCTTATTTCAGTTCAGAGTCTCGAGTTTGTAATTGCTTGCATCAAACATTACAATTCAGCAACATAGGAGATCCAGTCAGTAGATGGCAGATTGATTTGCACTTTGAAACTTGACATGATTGAGAAATGCTTCTCAATTCCCCCTTGGCCTGAAAGTGTGACTATCTCTAAGGGAAAATGTGAAAGGATATGGGAAATACACAAGGACAAGTACAACAAGAAGATTGCTCAGAAGTGGATGAAGGAAAAACATAAGACTCTGCCTAAGAACATCGGGCAAGGGGAGTTCAAAGATGAAATTGCTATCATAATCACCTTGCTCAACAGGGTCACTGGACAAGAAGATGCTACGAAGTTTCAACCCTGGATGTTCTATGTTATACCTCACATCATGAAGAAAACTGAGTTCTATGATTGGGCGACCTTGATCAGTGACAGCCTCCATCAACAAATAAAAGAGTATTTCCAGATTCATGAGTTCCATATGGTTTCCTAACTAGTCTACCTAGTGGCCTACCAAGGTCAATTTAGAGGGTTGAACACCGAAGGGTCTCTGAGCATACAACATATCTACAACTACTACCCTCAGTTGGAATCCACGAAGTCGTTGCACCATTATAAGAGGGTGGACAAGGCTTTCCTGATGCACACAGTGCGAGACTTGGATAATGAGTTGCAAGCCCGCATTTCATCAATTGCTAGGGCAGCGATGGCGGAGTGGGCAGATTGGTTTATACAATTTCCTACTTTCACCTACCTCAGAGTCTATGGCTACTCCGATGCTCCACTCATGTTGCCAAGATACCCATCAGATGAAGTTGTCTTCATGGAATTCCTAAGGCAAGCACATGATGTCCACACAGTCTTGAGGAATAGAAAGAGACCCGCCCTCAGTTTTCCATTGGGGTTGGGAATCTATACATGCAGATCAGCAGCAGATGCTAAGACCATGAGAGATGAGCTAGATAAACTGGGTCTCAAGCCTTACAGCGAGAGATGATCATATGACCCTCATGGTGTCTTCGCTGCCCGACTTGAGAAGAACTATGTTTTTGGGCTAATTGCATAGATGAGTTTGAGGTGCGGAGGCGTAGTTACAGCAGGCTCACTCTTCACTAGATGAAGGATTGCTTATTAGAGGATATCGAAGGGTTATCAAATGATGATGAGGATGTGCTTCTCCCAATGTACGCTTGGAAGTGAATTGAAGATCAACCCCTTCCTCAGGTCAATGAGGTAACAAAGAGTCCCTCTCAGTTGAAGAAAGGACAAGACAAGTCCTCGAACACAACAAGGTTTTCCTAGTCCTCAAAAGGAAGAAATCCATACCAGCAGCAAAGCCGCCAAGGATACAGTCATCACTTCCCTCCTCTTCCAGAGCACAATCAAAAGGGAAAGGCATAAGTCGGTCTCAGGAAAGTGTGAAGGGCAACAAATCAACTAAAAACGTAAGAAGAAGGTTAGACTTCTCAAGTATAGTCATACAGGAGCAGCCAACAGATGAAGCAGAAGCTCCTCCAGAAGAGCCCATACCTTAGAAGGAAATAGAAGTTCCCTTAACACATGATTCTATACCATTGACAGGGTCTTCACCAATCCACATCGATCTAGATATTGAAGAAGATGAAGAAGTTGCAATTGTACCTCCCAAGGAAGTTAGTAAAGATACTACTGTGTCTTGGCTTGAGAGCTCCTTGGGAAGGGTTGTTGATGTTTGCAGTGTCGGTCTCCACTTCCAGTGATCTCCTTGTTACAAGATAATAAATTAAATAATAGCTAAGGCTATTTAATTTATATATAGTGATTGGATAAGATCAAGAGGCACGTCATTTGATAAATGATAGTTAATATTTGTTAATATGAAATGGCTCAATCTTTTGAGGAGGCATGATTTATTAGAAGGCTGACTTATTGATCATTGGACGCGATTTATTGAAGGGGTACAATCTTCTATGAAGGGCTGACTTATCTTGAAGTGTGACGACCTTTCATTTGTATATATATATTCGTCATCTCTCATTGTTCATTCATTCATTGTTACACATTCATTCTTGGCAAGTGCAAGTTCTTCAAGGCAGATCGACATTGTTAGAGGTTGAGTTTTCATCTGTAGATTGAATCATATTGTTTCTGTGTTTGCATCAAATTGTGATGCTTATTATTGGCCTTCCTATCGGCCCATTGTAAAGGAGACATTCTTTGTGAGATTCAATATATAACTGATATATTGTTGCTGGGTTTTTCTCCCTCAAGAGGAGGGTTTTCCCAGGGTATCTGCTGTGTCTTTGTGTTGATTTTGAATTAATTTTCTGTACTTTACATCTGATCATAAAACTAACAGAAAATACCATTCTTTTCGGTTAATGGTAATTCTATAGATAGTAGTGAATTTATAGTAGTAACTACCCTTGATTTTGGAACAAGTTTTGATGTTGAAATCAAACAAAAGACATAAAAATCACATTCTGGGGAGGGATTAGTTGGAGAAGAGTGATACTTCATCTTTACAAGACAATCAAGAGGACCAACAAAAGAGAGCAAAGTGGTATTATACCATGACAATGGATGTCGAGGAGGATGAATTGCGAAAGGGTGGTGGAAGGTTAATCTACACATTCAAGGATACATCTTGTGCAAAGTTGTGAGCAGGTAAATTTTTCTCTAACATCTACCATTTATCATATATTTGAGCCTAGTACATTTGTAGAGGCTGAAGGGAGGTTTGAATAAGAAGCTGCCATGAAGGTGGAATATGATGCCTTGATGAAAAAAAAGACTTGGGTGTTGTCAACATTGTCCCCAAGAAAGAAATCCATTGGGTGCAAATGGATGTATAAAGTAAAGTGTAAATCATATGGATCTTTAGACAAGTATAAAGCTTGTCTTGTTGCCAAAGGATATGCATAGGAAGGAGTAGACTATGAAGAGGCATTTGCTCCCATTGTAAAAATGTTAACCTTTTAGTGGGTTATCTCTATTGCTGCTCAATTTGGATGGGAGTTGGTATATTAGATGGATGTCAAAAGTGCCTTCTTAAATAAAGAATTGGAGAAAGAGGTTTACGTGACTCAATTACAGGAGCTTAGGTTATTACAAAAACAACACACAAAAAGTTAACCAAAATTGCATAAAAATCTATTAAGAAATAAGGAGCAAAAACATCCTTACATAGGATTACAAATATCTTATCTATAGAGGATAACGATGAAAAATTTTATCCACAAAGGATTAGGATGACATCTCATAAAGAAAAAAGGTACATCTTATCCATAGAGGATAAGGATGACAAATATCGTATCCACAAAGGATAAGGATAACAACCCATAAGAAAAATATCTAAAGTCAACATGACTTCATTAAAGAATATTCCTAAAGTCTATCCTAAAAGCTAATTGACCATTACAATATAAAATATTACTTTAATACCCCCCCTCAATGGTCATTCTACTCACTACATCAAGTTTATCTCGTAATTTTACAAATTTGTTAGGAATCAAGGATTGTCCTCAGTTGGACAATACTGCAACATTACTGATCTGTCTTCTACAAGTTGCCTAATGAAATGACAATGAAGCTCCACATGTTTGGTACACTCGTGGAAGACTGAATTCTTGGCAAGCTTTAGCACCCTTTGATTGTCACAAAACAAGGGTGAAGGCCTTGTTTGAGACATTTGCATGTTTGAAAGCATCCTTCGAAGCCATACTGCCTCACATGTTGCTTTGATTGTTCCCTTATACTCTGCGTCTATTGAGGAAAGAGTTACCGTTTGCTACTTCTTATTGGTTCATGTGACTATATTTGTACCAAGATGGAAAACATATGTGGAAGTGGACTTCCTATCATCAACAAAACCTGCCCAATCTAAATCTGTGAACCCAACCAGCCTAGAATGCCAAAGTCAAGTGTCCTTTTCACATATTTGTAGTACCCGCTTCGCTGCAACCCAATGTTCTACCTTTGGGGCTATCTCAAAATAGGAAATGTAACTCACAACATAACTCAAATCAGGTCTAGTGGTTGTAAGATAGATAAGGCTTCCCACTAGTTGTTTGAAATTTGACTCATTGATCACTTCTAACTCTATTTTGGTTGAAAGCTTCAACCCTTTCTCCATGAGTGTAGACAAGATTTTGCAATCCATCATTTTTAACTTGTCTAGCAAACTTCAGGCATATTTAGACTGAGAAATAAAAATACCACCATTTGTTTGCCAAACCTCTACACCTAGGCAATAATGTAGGAGGCCTAAGTTTGTCATGTCAAAAGCCTTACACAAATTACATTTGATTTCTTTAATCGAATGTGCCTCACTACCTGTAATGATGATATCATCCACATAAATGACCAGAAGGATGATTTCATTGCCTATGCTTTTGACCTATAAATTTGGATTTCAACGACTTCGTTGGAATCCTTGTTGATCCAAATACCTATCAATCTTTATGTACCATGCCCTAGGTGCCTACTTCAGGCCATAAAGAGCCCTCATCAGTCTGCATACTTGATGCTCCTTTCCTACAACTTGAAAAGTCTGAGGTTGAGTCATGTACACTTCTTCCTCTAAGTCACCATTGAGGAAAGCACTCTTAACATCCATTTGATGGACTTTCTAGCCAAACTGTGCTGCCATGACTAGAACTAACCGAATGGTGCTCATCTTTGCTGTAGGAGCAACACTCTCCTCATAATTAGTACCTTCTTTTTGCGAGAACCCTTAACCACCAACCGTGCTTTGTACTTGTCAAGTGTACCATCAGCTTTGTATTTGAGTTTGTACACCCATTTGCAGCCAATGGGTTTCTTCCCTGGTGGAAGATTTGAAAGAACCCAAGTCTTATTTTTCATAAGACTTTGATGTTTAGTTTCCATGGCCTTTTCCCATTCAAGTTTATCTTTTGCCTCAACAAACACCTATGGCTCATACACTCCCTGAATATTGGCCATAAGAACAAAGTTAACTATGTTCTGCTTGCTTTTGCCTCTAGATGATTGACCTGTTGATGCGTGTTTTATGACACAACAAACATTATAGAATAAAGTGTCAAAGACGCTATATCCCCTCTTGAAAAACCACCTCATATGCTAAGACTGCAAGTAAGATCATACGGTAATTCCAATGTTTAAGATGACTGCGGATAAGCTCTGTGGTTTGATGTGATTTGCTAGGCCACAATAGGGATTTACTTTTGCAAGTTACTCAGGAAAGCAAAGACATAAATATAGTATCATTTTGGATTTTTCAGATTTTTAGAAAGAAAAAAGTGAAAAAAGAGTAAGGGTTCTAGAAATCCTATGCTAGTCCTATGAAATCAAGAGACGGCAAAGATTGAGTGAAACCAAATAAACAATACTTTGTTTCGCCACGCTAAACAACTACACAAAGCAAGTGCAATCTTTTGGGATTTGTGCTTAAAAATTTTCCACCACGAACAATACCACCAATAGAACAACATTATTCGAAGTAAAACGTTGAAGCATCCACGATAAAGCTCAGTCTAACTTTACACATTGAATGAAAAACATCCACTCAAAGAAAGTATGAGCTAAGTTTCGCTAACCCTTGCTATCAATCTATCATTCTCTTTAACATACATTTAAAAGAAATTCTAATTCAAATCTACTAGACGAGGAAGAGAAATATGTAACCATGCAACCATTTGACAATGAAAGGATTCAAAGCACCTCATGCATGATGAACTTTATTATCAAAATAGTCTTTTGCAACAATCTCATAAAACTCTCTCTTATTCTCTACAATCTCTTCTAATGATTCTAATCTCCTTCTATGAGATTGTTGCAAAAGATCATAGAAGGAGATTAGAATCATTAGAAGAGATTGTAGAGAATAAGAGAGAGAGTTTTATGAGATTGTTGCAAAAGACTATTTTGATAATAAAGTTCATCATGCATGAGGTGCTTTGAATCCTTTCATTGTCAAATGGTTGCATGGTTACATATTTCTCTTCCTCGTCTAGTAGATTTGAATTAGAATTTCTTTTAAATGTATGTTAAAGAGAATGATCTTTTGATAGCAAGGGTTAGCGAAACTTAGCTCATACTTTCTTTGAGTGGATGCTTTTCATTCAATGTGTAAAGTTAGACTGAGTTTTATCGTGGATGCTTCAACATTTTACTTCGAATAATGTTGTTCTATTGATGGTATTGTTCGTGGTGGAAAATTTTTAAGCACAAATCCCAGAAGATTGCACTTGCTTTGTGTAGTTGTTGTTTAGCGTGGCGAAACAAAGTATTGTTTATTTGGTTTCACTCAATCTTTGCCGTCTCTTGATTTCATAGGACTAGCATAGGATTTCTAAAACCCTTACTCTTTTTTCACTTTATTTTTTCGAAAATCTGAAAAATCCAAAATGATACTGTATTTATGTCTTTGCTTTCCTGAGTAACTTGCAAAAGTAAATCCCTATTGTGCCCCAGCAAATCACATCAAACCACAGAGCTTATCCACACTCATCTTAAACATTGGAATTACCGTATGATCTTACTTGCAGTCTTAGCATATGAGGTAGTTTTTCAAGAGGGGATATAGCGTCTTTGACACTTTATTCTAGAATGTTTGTTGTGTCATAAAACGCGCATCAACATGACCCTCGACCATTTCTTCATCCCAAACATCAACAATGAGTTTTTCCCACCACTTAGGTCTCTTCTTGTAGAAACCCCTTCATCCAAATCAGCGTGGTCATTTGGATGCTGATCCAGGCTTAGAAGATGTCAGAAAAGGCCTTGCTTCCTCATCAATCACAACATCTCTATTGAAAGTCAAGTGATCAGTGTCGACATCAATCAACTTGTAGGCCTTATGATTATCACTATACCCTGTAATCATCAATTTCTTACTCGTAGGATCTTGTTTGGTTCACTTTTCATCTAGAATCCAAACATATGCAATAGAACCAAAAACCTTAAGATGACTAACTGGCGGTTCCCTCCCAGATCATGCTTCCTCTAGCGTCTAATGTTTCAGTGCATGTGTGGGAGACTTATTGAGCAAATAAACTGCAGTATATACTGCCTTAGCCCAAAGATTCTTGGGAACATTCTTGTTCTCCATCATACATTAGGCCATTTCTGTCTCTCAACTACTCCATTCTGTTGTGGAGTGTAGGGTGTGGCAAACTGTCTTTTGATGTCGTGTTTAGCACAAAAGTTGTGGAATTCTTTAGAACAAAATTTTCCTTCATTATCAGATTTAAGAGTGGTTATGGCACAACCAAATTCTTTTTCTACAAAGGCCTTGAACTTTTGAAACTCATAAAACACCGCGGATTTTAATTTTAGAAAGTATACCCACATTTTCTTACTAAAATCATCCACAAACAAAAGAGAATACTTGCACCCAGTGATTGATCTTGTGTTCATTGGTCCACAAAGATCTGCATGAACCGGTTGTAGGACTCTCTTGGCTCTCCAAGCTTGTTCATCATCAAAGGGTGTTCTATGCTAATTCCCAACTTGGCAAGCCCCACACACACCTTGTATCTGTAGCTAAATGTCAAGAATGCCATCTACCAAGTTCTCTCGAGCCAATTGAGAGAGGTAGGACAAATTGAGGTGTCCATACCGTTGATGCCAAAGAGTAGTAATGGCTGATGCACTCTTGGCTGCCAATGCATGTTCCACAACCTGTCCATTTTCAACTAATCTAT
Organism: Sequoia sempervirens; assembly: GCA_007258455.2. Lineage (NCBI taxonomy): Eukaryota > Viridiplantae > Streptophyta > Pinopsida > Cupressales > Cupressaceae > Sequoia > Sequoia sempervirens. The sequence goes on from VDFB02271358.1 coordinate 1,166,311,287, forward strand.
ACAATCCATGATCTTCTATACCAAGAGCAATAGTCTTCTTGGTATCCTTGTCAATGATATTGCATTTGTGTTTGCTGAAAATGACATCTAAATTAGGACTATGTCACATAATCCGACTTACTGAAAGTAGATTGAGCTCCATTCTAGGTACATACCACACTTTGAGAAAAAGTAACTTTTTCCCTCCAAAGGTTAGCTGCACAATCCCTCTACCTTCAACCGTGTACTTTTCACCATCACCAAAGATCATTGAATCAAAGCAAGCAGTGTACTCTGTGAACCAGTCTCGCCTATTAGTGAAGTGACATGATGCTCTTGAATGGATGTACTAGTAGATGACTCCGACTGATCTACTTGTCTTCAGGCCATGAAGGCATAGAAAGTTGATGCCTTCTCTTCTGAATGCTTTGTGACATGAGATTTCCTTTGATTTTGTTGAGGTCTTGGTTGGATTTCTATTCAGCCAACCCCTTTCTGTAGTGCTTCTTCATATGACCCAACTTACCACAATAATGACAAGTGATGTTATTCAAATTCTTTGTTGCATCCTCGCTGTGACCTTGTCCTTTCTTGTGTGACCATTTTCTTGTGCCTTTGTCATTGGTTGCAAATGCTTTTTCAACACTTGTTTCACTACTGCTACCAAACAGTCTCTTCCATTTGTCTTGTTGTAAGAGCTTATTGCATAACTCGTCAAACTTCAGGTCAACATCCGTAGCGATGATATTGAGCATCTCAATGAAATTCTCGTAAGCACGTGGTAAGCTTTAAAGTGTGATTACCACCATGTCCTCTTCTTCCAGCTTTCAACCAATGGTTGACAACTGATCCTTGATGTCTGTGATCTTGAGTAAATGCTTCTGCAAGGACATTTTCTCATCCATTGTGATCGAAAAAAAAGAAGGCCCTACCTTTATCTGAAGTTTCATGAAGATCACGCAAATGCTTCTAAATCTCAGTTGAATTCGTCCTTGTTTGAACTTCAGGAAGCATGGCATCAGTCACTGATAATTTAATCAACATGATTGATTCTTTGTCATGTTCATCAAACTTGTCCTGGTCATTACCCGCAACCATTGACTGAGTGGCCATACCAAGGATGATCTTTTCGAGGTATCAATACTCGAAGATTGTTAGCATGTAGTGCTTCTAGATGTTGTAAATCGTGCCAGTAAAACACTGAATACCTTCCAACATGATGTTGGGTAATGAAGCCATCCCTCCTGCAATAGAAAATCAGGGAAACGAATAAACTCACTATTTTTAGAGAAACCACTGAAATTTTTGGGAAAAAAATTGCAAAATCCGAGCAGCAAAGTGAAAAACCCACGATTCTATATAAAAACCGGCAAAAAAATTGGAAAAAATCTGCGAAAAATTTGCAAAAAATTTCAGATAAAATGTGCAATTTTTTTTGAATAAAATCTGTAAAAAATTCCAGTTAAAATGTGCAAATTCTAAAAAATCTGCAAAAATTCCACAAACAGCCACAATTTTGTACAAAAATCGCCAAAAAAGAATTGAAAATTTGCTATTTTTCTAAAAAATCATCAAAAAATAGTTCTTAAAACCTTGTGTAATTTTTAACTGTTAAAAACCTATGAATTTTGTAAAAAAAATTCGCTAAAAAATTACAAAAATATAGACCCACAGTTTTGTTTGAATTTTTTTTTTTTTGTCAAAAACCCTTTGTACGAATCCGTACAGCTTCCTTTGGCATGTTCTTTTGTGTCTCTTGCATGCAATTCGTCACTGCCATAGTCCATAGAATTCACGTGCTCACCAATCATGAGAATTTACAAAACTCGAGCTTTGATACCATATTACAAAAACAACATACAAAAAGTTAACCAAGATTGAATAAAAATCTATTAAGAAATAAGGAGCAAAAAATTCTTATATAGGATTACAAATATCTTATCCATAGAGGATAAAGATGATAAACATCTTATCTACAAAGGATAAGGATGAGAACTCATAAAGCAAAAAGGTACATCTTATCCATAGAGGATAAGGATGACAATTCATAGAAAAAATATCTAAAGTCAACATGACTTTATTAAAGAAGATTTCTAAAGTCTATCCTAAAAGTTACTTGACTAGTATAATATAAAATATTACTTTAATATAGGTTCCAGGCAAAAAACATTTGGTTTGCAGGTTGGCAAAGTCCTTGTATGGAATTAAGTAGGCTCCTTGAGCTCGGTATTTTAAAATTGATAATATCTTAGAGATTTTGGTTTCAGATAAAGCTATTGCACTCAGTTTAGAATTAAGTAAATACATTATAGTCAGCTATGTAATAAATAATTATGTTTTGTATTTGTGTGTTAGTCCTCAACCGATAGTTAGTTGTTGGGTAGTAGTTATCAACGATTGGTAGCTTTAACCAACAACGGTCTACTATATATATGTTCTTGCTATTCATAGTCAGGGACCGCACTCTTGATATTTTGTACTGATTGTATATTCGAGAATTGATAATAAAGCTATACCTTTCATGAAATGTTGCAAGTAATTTATGTTATGTTCCGTAATTCTATATCTCTGTTTACTCTACGAACCTGTTAAAGTAGAATAGACGAGTAAACATTTGGCGTCGTTGCCTATACGAATCCTGGTGATACACAACACATAGATGGGAACCATGGTGATGTAATGGGACAACCAACCCAAGAGCCTATACAAGCAAATGAAGAAAGAGAAGATGTGTTGATAGAAGACTCGATTACCCTGCGGGACATCTCGCTAAAGGAACATGTACAAAGGGAAGCTCTCAAGAGAGAGGTCCCTCAGGTAGCGATTTGGGACAATCTGACTGTCAAGCCAGAGGTCAATCATCTTCTTGACAAATTGCCAAGATTGATTGCACGTCATTGCATCATACTCCAAGATCTTTAGGCTGACAAAGATAGAGAAGAAAGAAGACAACAAATATTGCAAATTTGCAACGATATGAAGAACAAAACAAATGGGAGGAGGTAGAACGTGACACTAGTCGTAGGCGTACTCTCAAAAATTAATGCTTGTATGGTCAAACAAGGACAGGAAACGAATTCCAAGCGGTCAGGAATCATCAGAAGAATAGGTACGAAGATCCCTTAGAGTAAAAGAACAAGAGGAACGACGAAGGAAATTAAGAAGAATTGTTGAGGATACAAAAGGATTTCTTTTTGAAATTTCAAGCCCATCGATAATTAAGAGTCAAAGCGTCAATCGAAGCCAAAATTGGGAAGAAAAGAAAACCGGCGTTGACAAACCTTCCAAGGGAGAGTGGGAAGAAATTGCCAAACACTTACCGCTCTTGGACGAAATAGACCAAGACCTTGCCGACTAAGTAGGACAACCGTCCATAGAGATTGTGATGTCCCCACTTTTGAATGGAACCAAACATATTAAATATTTAATGGTCTTTATTCTCCTTTTAAGGCTTATTAACTATTTAATTAATTAATTATAGTGTGACTTAATAAAGTCACTAATAATGTTCCTAATTGAAATAATTCAGTTGGTAAACTGAATGTTGGTGACTATATTGATCATCGACGGATTGGATGGGATCACAGAGGTTTGAAAATTGTTTAGCACCGAATTTGGTAGAATTTGAGAACGAAAATTCTCAGTGTACAGGATGTTTGGATGAAATCCCAAACATGCTTGTTTGTAAATTTCTTATTCAATAGACTATGGCGGAAGAGGAAAGTAGAAGATTCAATAATCAGATTGCAAGAGAAACAAAGGTATTTCCGAAAACGGAATGACTGGCTTGACTTTTGAATTGGAGGGGGACTTTGGTATATTCATTGGTTTTTCCATCGAATGGCGGAGGCAAATATGGTGATCGACACATTTTATATGGCTTAATTTGATGATGATTGAGTGGCTTGCGTGTTTAACCTAGAGGCATCTCAGACGCACAATATCGAGCAAACATTGAATTCTAAAGTGCCGGTTAGAAGTGTCTTCAAATAATGATGGGGTACAAAACAAGACAAATACCGATTATATGAGACTACTTGGATGATCGGTTCACACAAAATCACGAAGATTTGGGATTTATCATGATGCGAAGGTAGTCTCGCATTATATATGTTCATTGGAGCAAAGGTGTATGAACATTGATTGGTGGGTGTAAGGTGTTTCTGCGTCACGACAAGATAATAGAGCTTTCATTCTCACTGGCAGTGCCAATTGCTCAATCAATATTGGAGGCTTTTATTTGCAGTTCGTAATTCAATGTTGGCGCCATACTAGTCTTGTATGAGCGATTACTAGAGGCGGCTTTGACATTCCGATATCGGAATTATTCATGGTAATATTCATTTCAATACGGGCGCATCAATCTTTACATCACAGTCGCATCTACTATTACTGGCACTGTTAATATTTGTTATCAAAGGAATGTAAGCATTGCTCAAGACAACTGGTGGAGAAAAACGTCATTTTATACCCGTGGATATTCTTGGGCATGGGCAGTAGTTTATATCCCTATACTCATCATCGCAGGGTTTTTTCTTTATATTGTTCGTGAGGAATCAACTCTGCCATTGTCGTATGAATCTGTTGATTAATCCATATCACTGGCGGATGTCACATTTATTCGTTATCATCAATCACAGATTCCTCTGCTATCAGTTTGGGAAACAATAACCATGAGTATGTAACTAACTCCTATTATCAAATGCAAACTGTGCAATGTTAACGTATCACCTGTATTGAGCATTAAACTGAGTTTGACAATATAGAATATGTATCAAATTGTGACTATGGTCTAAGAATAATTTCTTGTTGCAATTTACGAGAATGTTGTTGCTTAGGAATATTAGTTTTTAATAACAATAGCTTTGTCATTTGCTATATAATGCTTGAAAGTGTTCCATGGGGACGCGTCCCCTAGGAAAAACCATCTGTTTCTGAGACGGGGAGACTCCTAGGAAATGTCCCTTCGCCGTCCCCCCACCGTCTCCACGTTTCTCCACCGTCCCCCCAAAGTCCCCTTCTGGGAGACTTCAAGGAAACTTCTGGGAGACTCCAGGGAAACTTCTGGGAGACTCCAAGGAAAATCTGGGAGACTCTAGGGAAACTTCTAAGAGACTTCCAGAGGCATTGGGCCATTAGCCTGGAGCCATTTACTATTTTGTACTCTATTTTTGAAGTTTGAAGTTTGAACATTGATGATACAATGATACTTGATTGTAATTATGATTCATGAATCATGATTATGAAACTCAAATTATGAAACATCTAGTTCTTGTTGCATTTTCCAATGTCTATATTTTCATTTTAATTTTCAATGTTCAGTGGTTCACTAGTTCAATGAAATGATATATCATTGCAATGTGTTATTGTATTTAAACTTTAAACTTTTAAGTTTTAAGTTTTGTTTTTATGTGTTAACTTTAATTGTTCCTTAGGCTTCTACTATTATATAATTATATTGTTATACATCTTTTTATAACTAATTTTTCAAGTACTATATGTATTTCAGCGCTGCGCCCCCGCCACCCCCCTACTGCCACCCCCCAGTCGTCCCCCCTGCCGTCCCCAAACTTAGGCCCCTCGTCTCCCATCTTGGAAACACATCCCCTGCCGTCCCCCCGTCCCCATCCCCGAAACTCTGTGGAACACTGGCTTGAACACAAAATTGTATCCAGTTTGAACTATTGGAAATGTTGGTATTTATTTGAAGTCATTGTGCACTTGAAAGTATACAAAGTTTCCTTTAAGAATTGCATTACTTTGCATATATCAGAAGAAATAGAACATTTTGACATCATAACATTGTCAAACTGGGAAAACCAATAATAATCTTGGCTTGAGGGGTCGGGGTTATTACAAAGATAGCATTGGATGATGAAGAAGAAGAAAGAGACCCTAAAAATGAACTAACTGAAGTAATTGAAAATAACATACATTGCATCCAATAACTATCCATCTCGAGAGAAGTGTCGAGAATTGGAGGACCCAAACCAAAGACCCCAGGACAGAGGGAGTGCAAGAACAATCCCAAGGATACCTAAAGTGCAGAGGACATTGAAGGTGGATGAGTGAAGGACTCGTACGTGGCCATGAGTGCAGGATAGGCATTGGAACGTATCGAGTGAAACACTCCAAACGGGTCCAACGCACAAGAACATCGGGGAAGGGAGATGGTGACTCCGCCAACCGGTCTGAGCGTGGAAAGGCAGACACTGCCAAAATTTACCGAGGAATGGGTTAGAGGATCTAGTTAGACATTGCAAAACCTGTGAAACCATATGGATAGTGAGTGGTTTCCAACAATGCTACAAGGAACAGTCATAGATTGGTTTACCAAACTTGAAGTAGGAGCGACAACCTCATGGGGATGCATTGAATAAAGCATTTGAGGGAGAATTCAAACTACTTCGGGATGACAATGAGATTGTGGCTGAGATCTATAACACCAAACAGGGAAAACACGAAAACGTGTGATCTTACAATTGCAAGGTCAAAGAACTACTAGTGAAATTGAAGAACTAGCTAGCCGATGGGCTAAAGAAGTGGTGGTTCATTGAGGGACAGATCCCCTTGTTGCAGAAAAAGATGAAAGTGGTACCTCTGTCCTCGTACGCCGATGCTTACAATTGGGCAATGAACATCGAAAGTGAAAACAAAACATCCTCCTGAGAGAAGAAAAAGATAGACAATGACAAGATTATGAAGGAAAGTAGTGACGAAGAATCAAAGATAGTCCAAGCCTTAAGGCAAGACATGATGTGCATGATGGAAGAACTGAAGGTTGCAAAAGGAAACTCAAAAGAAATAAAAAAACTATGGTGTACCGACTGTAAAGTAGGTCACACTAAAACTAATTGCCCAAAAAAATCGTTTTGCGACATCTGTCAGGTAATGGGACATTCCATCAAGGAATGCTCATACAATTTAAAAACAAGAAGCACATAAGTGCTCTTCAACCAAGGGGAACAATCAACCCTTCCGACCACACCTCCTAAACCACAAAAAATGTCATAGTGAGATTGTAAATGAGTAAAGAGGATATCAGATTCTTCTTGCATCTAGATTAGATTTTCTCTCATCTTTGATCTTAGGATTTCCTTGAGTAGTTTGAATATGTGGTAGTTGCTTCTCTCTGTAGTGAAGGTCTTTGTGGGGTTGTAACATAAACACATTTATGACTGGATGACTTTCAAATTATTCCATGCCATGTTTGAATAGTTCCAGTGGAGCCTACCACGAAGTTGTAATTACATTTATTGATATATATTTTCTAACCATTTTATTGAAACTGCTTACTGATTTTTGAAGCTATTTTCTCAGAAATATGTCATTGTAGGCACAAGGAATCAACTGGGAAAGCACTAATTTCCAACACATAATATTGTTTCTGATTACAAGCAGTTCATGCCATACAAAATCTGATTCAAAATAGTTGAAAATGACTGACTTGATGCTAAGTCTTTATACAATATCTACTTAACAACTAGGTCATGCAAATGTCTTTGAGTGTTTCTGTAGGGAACATTATAATGACCCTTTTCTCAAGCAGATGGTTAACCCACTAGATTATTGATTGTTGATAGAAACTAGTCTGATTTGCATATATTGAGGTTTGAAATAATCTTCTGATTTCTCTATCATTATCTCTTTTTGATATGACAATATTCTTTTTATCCCAGTATTTGAATTCCCTAATAGCATCTGGAAGCAGAAATGTATGGCAGGAACCATGTATAATGTTTGCCTCCCATTGGAGCCTACGACTTGGGCCAACTGTGCATTTGCTCCGCCGGTGGAACCAGAACCCAAGCTGTCTGCTTGTTGTGATAGAGGTTTGTTTGACTGTTTTGCTCTACCATATGGATCCTGTTCCTCTGTGTTACTAGCAACTGTAGCAATTCCTAAGAAATAAGAGATTATATTGGTAAAACTTGCTTTGTCAACCAACACATATGATATGTTTTGGATTGTTACACATATGATGGCTTGAACTTTTGTTTACAGGATATGATTGATGTTGATCTCTTACTTGCTCCTTTCAAGCCAATGGCAATGAAACTTCTTCACTGCCCTTTTCTATCTGGACTAAGGTACATATAATTTATTTATTTATTAATGCAATATACCCTATATTATTGGTTTATGAGGACTCAAGTAAATTAAATTGCACTTGACTGTGTTTACTTCAAAAAGTACAGAACTGACATTCTTTTTCTAACAGACTTATACTTATTAGTTATTGCTAATATAAAGTTAAACTATCAAGAGACCTGGTTAGCAAATGTTTCCTATTTTTTATAGACTTTGGCCGCTCTTACTGCAATTAGTGAAGTAGTACTTGGGAAATACAGCAAAGGTACTCTTGACTTTAGAAATTTTGAGATATTTATACACCAATGGAAAAAAGGACATGAAATGATGGACTGTGCAGTCAAAGCCTCGTAATGCTTTGTTTGTGGATGCAATTATTAATTTGTTTTCTTTATTTTGGTTTTCAGATCTGAGGAAATTGTTCCACTTCTGAAGAAATTGCAACCAAAGCTTGTCTTGGTGAGTTGACTGTATAGGCCACAAGATCTTATTTCTACACTTCAGGAGAATACATTTAGCAGAGTCATCATAGATGTGTGTTTGTAAATTGGTCAGTAAGAATCATGATATCAACTCTTGGTGCATTTGCAGTTTCCAGAAGCTCTACATAAAGGAGTAAACAAGATAGACCTAAAAGAACATCCAACTTTGTTCTACTGCAAGGGACAAACATTGCGCATACCAAGTGTAAAAGATGACATTGAAGTAGATATGGCAACAGATTTAGCATTTCAGCTTAGACCAAAGCAGGCTGGACAAAGAAAATCTGCAGTGGCCAAACTGAAAGCAGAACTTCATATAGAAGATGGTCGGCTTTCTTTGAGGTCTGTAGCATCATCGAGTGCATCAATGTCTCTAACAAAATGGCAATCTGGACGAGGCAAGATCCATCCAGATGTTTTGTTGGTAGCTTTGAAAGATTGTGGGTTATGTGCTTCTGTTGAATATGATTTAACATCCGAAATGGTTACAACAAACAATAAGGGCAATGATGAAAGCCAAACAAAATTTGTTGTAAATATCAGTACCCCATCAAAAGCGACTATTGAAGTCAAGGATAAACATATTTTAATCAAAGCAGATGATGCAGCAACACGGGAATGTATTTACAAGGCTGTAAATAGTATCTGAATCACATTTAGAACATTCTGAATGAAATTGAGTCACTTCAATAACATTTATTATGGTGATTGGCTGATCTTTTCCATCTCTGTTAGTCATTACTGGCAAACTACTTCAATATGGTTTGAAAATTATAAGTATTAGAACATTGTTAAAGGTATCTTGTTCATAGGGGTTTTTTTTCTTCATATGAAATTTGATCACAAATTTTGAGCACCTCCATTCAACTATTTTTCCAACTAAACATGAATTTTCTCACTAAATTTTTTATTTAAAATTCAAGGACTGACCCTGTTCATGTGAATCATGGATCCAAACATTCTTCAATAAACAAAACTTTAGTCAAAAGGTTTCCATTGCTTAATGGTGAATTCAAATCGAATCTTGATGGAGCCTCACAAGGCAATCTAGGGCCGTTAGGGGCTGGATGTGTCATTAGTGATTCCCAAGGTAATATTATCATAGCTGCCTCCGATAAATTATGGTCAGTGACAAATAATGAAGGAAAAGCTGAAATGTTCTTGGTAGGTCTCCTACAAGTAAAATCATGCAACATTAACACAATAATGATTGAGGGCGACTCTATGGTGCATGTACTATGTAAATGAAAAATACATTCAACCAATTGGAGGGTAAGTAATATTGTGAATGAAGCTTGGAGTATATTGGACAACTCATCATCCTTCTTTGTGACACATTGCTATCGTGAAGGAAATAAGCTCAGTTACCGATTTGGGTACGGGTTCAGATACAGGTTCGGGTTCGGGTACTAGAGTCTATATATATATATATATAATAAACATAATGCCATAGACTCATAAGCATGTTCAAAATTATAATCATATAATCATAATGCCATAATGCCATAGAATATTGAAATACAGTAATACATCATATAATCATATTCATAATTTGCAAAAATGTAAATAGTAAATAGTAAATACTGAAGTCTTAAAATGTCATTACACATTGAAAACTCAAATTACAATCAAGACAATATTTAATTCAGTATTCTTCAAATTCATCTTCATCAAACGCATCAAGGTCATGGCCCTCAATTGGTTCAATTTCATTTGAACCACTATCAATTGGATTGCCACACCCACTAGGTGCATTTCTGCTCTTTTGAGTTTGTGAAATGAGCCTCATTTGGTCAGCCAAGACAATATAAGGCATTTTTGACACTTTTTAGGGTTTTATTTTATGTTTTTAAATTTAGTTTTTGCCTTTTTTTTTGCTGGATGACATGGGTCCGCCCGGGTCCTTTTGGGTTCTCCACGGGTTCGACCAAGGTTCACCCTTGGCTATCCGGGTTCTCTATGGGTCCTTCTATGAAGGATCCACAAAGAACCCGGGTAGCCAAGGGTGAACCCAGGCCGAACCCCTTAAGAACCGTAAAGAACCCCAAACCCAAAAGTATTTTGATCGGTACGGGGGCCTAAATTGAAGAACCTGATAACTTAGGAAATAAGGTTGCAGACTTATTATCAAACCATGAGACTGATGACAATGATGAGTTAACCATTAGTAATAATATCGATTTTTGGCCTAGTCTTAGCAAGCTATGGGATCATTAACCCATAATATCTTGGCATTGCTATAATTATTCTACTTAATGCGAGCATCCTTCAGCCTCATTTACAATCAATGCTCACAGGTTGGTGTAGTACTCCCCACACATTTGGACACTGAAGGAGAGTGTTCTTGCCTCACGGTATCTTCTACTGACTGCTTTTCTTTTTTGCAGCAATTGATTTGATATCCCTCGCCTCTTTCTCTCTATTTGTTCTAAATCTCAATGGATCCACTCAACTACTCTCAAGCATAATTTTTTTTATGACAATCACCTACTCTAAATGACTCAGTAACATATAAACACTTCCCTTAGATTAACTTGTCAAGAGAGTATAAGGAAAGAGGAGCATACAATACAAAACAAATTAAATGCTTGTACCATGAACTACTTTTTTATTCCTTCAACATAGGATGCAATAAATGGGAATATACTTCTAACCTATCACTTTTAGAGCTTTTTCTCTTTGAGAGAGAGTGGGGGGTTAAATTATGTGACACGAATACAACTTGGATAAGTATTGTAATGGTCTCCCTTCTTGGGCCATTAATTACTTAATTAATACACACTACAGTGACGAAATTGATTATTCTATAATTTCATCTTCACTTTTGTTTGTGTGCTTATAATTTCTGTATTCCCTAGTGTGTCAATATTTATTCCTCTATCGCAACATCTCTAGTGATTTTTGTTTGTGTGGAAGCATTAACACTTTTACCATTACTTATATAGTGACAACCTCTAGTTATTGCCTTTCAACGTTAGTTCTAGAATGGTTGAAACATCATAAATCTTTATGCATTGGTATTCCACTCAATATCAACTTAATTAATGTTATGGTACTTATTAAATCTAATTTATTTTATGACTTGTTCATAGTCAAATACAATTACTTCCCAGTCTTATCAAGCTAGGTTATGCACGTAGCCCTCTACATACCCTTAACATCAATCCTAACTATTTCATCTACCTAAGACTCAATTAGGTTATCACACTTTTAGGGGTAAATTCATTTAAGTCATTTATAAGTACCTAGTTATTAGATTCTTTTAGAGTGAATCCAATTCATAGATATAAGAACAAAGTGCACAAATGATAAAGGTTGATTGGTGTGTCTCCATGGAATTTCTTCCATTGGCTTGCCTACATATCTACCTCCATGAAATCAAGAAGAATGTGGTTTTAAATTCATTTAAGTCATTTATAAGTACCTAGTTAATAGATTCTTTTAGAGTGAATCCAATTCATAAATATAAGAACAAAGTTCACAAGTGATAAAGGTTGATTGGTATGTCTCCATGGAATTTTTTCCATTGGCTTGCCTACATATCTAGCTCCATGAAATCAAGAAGAATGTGGTTCTTAAATTATATATTGTTTTCATTATGTTACCTTGGAGGGTTTAGAAGATGTTCAATGAGTAAACATTGTAATTCCTCAATCAACCACTTCTTGTTCTAAATGTAAATAAAGAAAGGAGTCAATAAAATCAATTAAAATTTATTTTCATTTAAAAATTAATCTTATTTCACTTATGAAAATTTTATTCAAATTAGAGGGTTTGTTTTGAGTTGGAATTAAGGAAGATCACCAAGTTTTGGATGTGTCAGGTGTGTGGAGGGTAAGGGAACTAGGTTTCAAGACTTTGAGTGTGAGTGCATGTGAGGGGGTCACCCTCCTACACTCCAATGTCCCTTTTTTGGTATGATTGAATTTACACCTATAATTCATTACTAGGCAATGAATGAGGTGAATGCAAGATCTTACTTCTAATGGTTTAATTTTATTTTTTTTGCTTTAAATTTATAGCCTATGATATAACAGACAACTAGCCACTACAAAGAAACAAGCCTAAACAACTTCTTGTCTACAAAAAAAATAAATATCACATAATACTTACATTTATACCTCCAAGTTTTCCATACAAAGTAAATTGTTATGGGTCAAAATCTACATCTCAAGCTTGCCCTCAAGTTCTTTTCTTTATAATAACTAGACAAAGATCTGCTTAAAATTTTATTGTTTCCAGGATAATCCTTGTGCATCTAATTGAAGATGCCATGATTTGACAACCTAGGGCAATACTTCTACACATGGTGTCCATAAGTTTTTGGAGCAAATATTTCCTATCCATTTGATGTCAGGGAAGCAATATATGACAACTATAAAAATATCTTCCTAGTCATCACATATTTTAGACAAACACTGTGATTTCTAGGTCAATGTCTTCCAGGGTAAAATTTAGAAAGTTTTTAATTATTCTAAAAAATATTTAGGGTTTTGGGTATGTCCAAAGTTGATGTGAGATCCCTATCATGTTATATCCCCCAAAAACTATAACACTAAAATATAGAAATAATCAAGCCATGAAATACAAATAAATAGAAAGACATGTAAATATTAACAATCTCATTATAATTATGATTATAAAAAAAAATAGATATTATAATATAAATAAAACTAACAAATATTATTTTAAGTGATTAATAATAATATGTGATGTTTATAAATATCATTATAAATAGTATAATGATAATACATATCATAAATATGATATAATACAATGACAAGATATGATATAAAATCATAAATATAATAACCTATATTCTATACTAAATAAACAAACATAAAATATAAAATATAATAACAAATAACAAATGTAAAAATAAAATAAACATATAGCAAAACCCAGCAGCGATTCCTATCATCCTAAAGTCAGCAATCATTAAAGACTAAAGCAACGATTATTAAGATCTTAGTCAAGAACGGTTCCAAAGGGGTGGCCATTACACAAAGGGAAAACCGATCCAAAACAAAGGGGCATGCTAAGATAAGAGAAAAGTTATATATACCCAAGAAACAGAAAAAATAGAAGAGGTTTTGCACACTAGGCATCGATCAACAATAAAGGTAAGTATATATTCTGAACAAAGGAATAAAGTGAAGAATCTATGAATATATTTTGAGCATAGAATCATAGATATAAATGATATGCAGACTCATGCAAAGATGAGTATTCTAAGTCTACAAATAATTAATAATGATTATATATATATATACTTTATATGCGGTTATGCAATAATGATGCTTGTAGCAATTATCAAGTCTTATAAGTAATAATGACTCTTTACTATAAACATGAATAGATTATAATTATATATATATATGTCCTTATCCTATGATCAATAAAATGTAAGGTTGAAGGAAGCAAGTTAGGAGGATGTTGTTTATGGGCCTCCCATGCTAAGTATGCCATTCTGAGGGTGGAATAGTCTTGGTCAGACGTTCTTGCCACTTGGGGCCAAGAGGTGGGTAGTCTTGATCAAACGCTCGTGCTCTTGGGCTTAGATAGATAGCTTCAGACAGACTTATCCCGCTTCTCATCCAAGTCCTATTGTGATTAAAACGTCCATTATGCATTATAGATATGAGTGGTATAGGTAATCTTGAAATAATTATGTAATTTTGTATAGATGTTTTGATCACATGAATTGTATTTCCAATATTATCTAACATGATTGCAGGACTTAAAGATAAGATTTATCTTACTTCAAGCATTTAAGTGGTAAACTACATTAAGCTTGTGATTCTAGGGAAAGATTTAGGGTTATCCCAAAAAGGGACATAACATACCATCATTGATTTGGGTAGTGACAAACTAATACAAAATGTATTGTGTCTATTCAAAATGCCTTAGGCATGGCTAGTCACAATGATTTAGTGATTAATTTGCACTAAAAATGGGGGGTGCAATACAAAAAAATCAAGTGGAAATGGTCAACAAGAGAGAAATGTAAAATTTATAGTAAAAAAATGAGAGGCTATTCATCATCAAGTTGTTTTATCAAATTTTCTTACAGTGTTTAACAATTTAGTGTTGAGACTTGGCAAAGCTTGCTCTTTGATTGTAGGCTCCTTGCCCCCTACAAAACTGATCTATTTCACCTGTAATCAAATTATATCTCTTCTAAGCTTTACATACCACCAAACTTTTTCACATTAACTGAATACTTATAACCACACCCATGCCTTGGCAAGCTTGTCCCTCGAAAGGATATTGTGGGTCATGCACTCCACCTAACTTTCCACATTAATGGCAATAATGTTGCATTTATTCTTTTTCCATAAGATGAAATCCAAAGTTAAGGAAGACTATATGATCAGAAATGGGATATTTTGTGTACTTGTCCTAATTTTTTAGTGGATTGTAGTTATAAAAATATATGGTTAGTTATAATATTTTCAAACTTAAAAAAAAAAGTATGCCTTACGTTTGACAACTACAATCACAAAAAATTGATTGATAGACAAGGTTGACCATCATAATTAAACCATATCCTCAAGCAAGGGAGGAGTCAATATTGTTGGTACTCAAATTTTCCCTAAAAAACTATGTTTAATTATATGTGTAGCTAATTTAGGTAATTTTTATCACATTAATATCAACTATTCTCTCTTTCCTATCAAAGTGGTTAGGTCCTTTGGTGTTGGTTTTTCTTGGTCTACTCACAATGTAAGTGGGTTGCTTGTCATGAAGATTATCGAGCAAGGAATATTGAAAGAGACTTCAAATCTAGCATTAGCAAAGGAAAGGAAGGGTGAAGTTTGAAGAAAGAGTATGATGATATAGATCAAGCATAGGTAGGAATGATTGATGTAAGACAAATCTCCCTTGACACATTGAGATAGAACCATTTATAAGGATTTCCTTTCAAGTATAAAGTTGTCATTTCAAAGGTTCTAAATTCAAGACATGTAGTTTTAGTGAAGTCTACAGATCAAGCTTTTTACTTTTAGAAAAAAATATTTTTTACATCCTAAATTGAGGAGATAAGCATACAAATGTAAATTTATATTTTTAGAAAGTTTATTTTTTAATTTTTCTTCTAAAAGCAGTGGATGGCCTAGGTACTAAGTTATTCGAGTAGTTTCAAGTTTTGTCATGTGAAAATAAAATTTAGAAAGATGAATGACATTAAGAAATATTTTTTTAATTAAAGTCAATGTTTGAAAATGAAAAATGGAATAAATTTAAAAGTAATTTAAATTTGAAAATTCATGTTTATCATTCAAAAATTTATTAACAAACCAAAACCTCCATGAAAAATAAAATGGGTGCCTAAACTCAATCAAGCACCAAAATAACATGTTTTTCTTACCAAAATAAGTGGGAAACAAAGCAAAAGTAGTGCCCAAATGAAATTTGGACAACAAATAAAAGTGAAATAAAGGAGAAAAATCAATAAATTTGAGCCCTTCATTCAAAGTGATTCCCAAGCTAAATTGAGGATCAATTAAAGCAAATTAAAGATAAAAATAGAAGATCAGAGTCTTGAATCAAGATGAATGCTCAAGATGAGAAGTTGAAATGGAAAGAAGAATATTTTATATTATTTTCATAGAATGAGGATGAAATTGCTTTCAAAGCAATTATTTTTATTATTTTTGAAGCTTCAAGAAGCTACAACTAGAAGGCTATAAATATGTGTCATTTACACATCTAATGAGAGTTGATAGTGGACTTATGTTGCAAAATTGTCACACAGGTTTGAAGTTAGATTATATTTTTTAAGTCTTTGTGAAAAGAATGCAAAGTTCAAGCTTGCTTATACTGCTAAGATTTCCATTCAAGTCCAATCCCAATTGTTTAATCATTCAAGGAAGTATCTAGTCAATAAAAAGATTTATGCTAACTTTGTATGATATTGATGTTTGAATCCAAGAAGTAGCTTTGAATGCTTTGGGATAATTTTCTTTGTCCATTATTCCCCTAGGCATTGTTATTTTAATGCGATATGTTTCCTTCAAGATTAAATTGATTGTTAAAAAAACTCCAAAGATTTGCATTTTAATTCTTGGATAGTATTGTTTATGTTTTAGTTGTGATAAATTGAAAATTTTCATTGGTGAGAATAGTTCTTCAAATTATTGTGCTCTAACCCTTGAGCTCAAAACATATAGACCATGCTTGCTTTTATTTTCTATTTTAGAGTAGATTAAGTCAAGTAACTTCCACTGCAAATTTGGATAGAGGGTTCCTCATCCCTATTCTATTTTGTGTTGTCACAAAAGTGACAAATTAAAATAGCAACAAATTTTGGCACCCACCATAGGGCACTTATTGCCAAAGTTTCAAATCTCACATTATTTTGAAAGCCCTTCAAGCTTCAATTTTGCAGCCTAACTTAAATTGGATTGGACAAAATCAAGAATATCTTTTTGGATAGCTCAAGTCATTTTGCATTTGATCAAAAGAAGAGTCTCCCACATTAGAGAGCTACTACTACCATCTTAGATGACTATGAATAAAGCTTTGGATCACATGAATCTTCATCCATTATTCACACAACTCTAAAAGCTTCTAGGCTTTACACCAAGACTTTCAATTTCAATAATTTTGTAGGTTAATGACCATCTATTGTTCCATTTAAACTTAAGAGACCAAATATAGTATTATTATAGTCTAATTCTTTTACATAATTAATATTCTACACCATTATTCCTTCCTCCTTCAAGCATAGAATTAATTTTTGTTTGTAGGTTTTCCTCTAGATTTTAGTGCTATACTATCAAAGACAAAGAGAAAACAATATTGAAGATTCTTTCACTTCATACCTCATCAAATTGCAACACTTTGACATTATTTCCAAGCAAGAATCTAGTCATTGATAGAACAAGCAATTTACAACACCATCTTCCATGATTTACAACAAGTTCAAGCCCAAAGTCATTTGTTGACCATTATAACTAGCAATACTTCATGCCATCCAAAGAAAATACATTAAGGTGGTTACACTAGGGTTTCAAACATCAATTTTTGCCTTTTTTTTGAGGTTACCAACACTTTACAAACACCACCCAATGATTGTACCTATAGATTATTATTATTTTATATTATGACAATGATTATAGAACCTCCAAATTATATTTTATGTCTATCCAATGACTGTACATGCAACATACTTTCATACCAACATATACTGACAACAATATCCTTGAAAAATCATTGTTACAATGAACTAACATCACAAAATTTCTTATTTTCAATTTGCTACAACAACTTAACATTTGATAAATTGTTACTTTCAAACCATACATTCTAGGTTGTTGTAGTGACAATACAATTAAAATTCCCTGCATATTTGAAGTCACAATGTCACATACACTCAAATTCACACCTTTCAAACTATTACAAGTGGCTATACTTAGAAAGTATCTATTTTCCAACTATACCAACAAGCTTGTACCTTCAAATTTATCAAATTTTGAGTTAAATTTGAATGAATGGAATCAAGAAGATATTCTAGACAACTCAAGATGTTTTACATTTGATCAATAGAAGATTCTTGCACATTATAGAGTTGCTACTACAATCTTAGGCAAAGAAGAACAAAAATTTGACCTTGTAGTTGGAATACCCATATTACCTCCTCTAATGTGGAATTGGTTAATCTTGGCTTTAAAATTTTACACAAGAAGAAAACCAAATCCTACCAAATTTTCCTTCTTAAATTTTCAACAAGCATTATCAAGCAAAGGATCTCTTCCGTCTATCCTTGAACTTGCTAAAGCAACCATTCCATTGGGATAAGAACCACTCAATTGTGAAATGGGAGACAATGAAAACAACATAAATGAAGCTCCAACTTGCTCGTTGCCATGGGGAAATATAATTGGTATTCTTACTCTCCAATAACATCATCCATTTCCTCAAGGATACACAAATATTCTCCCTAACTTAAATAACGATGGTTTACAACATCCCAAAGGACACATCTCATATTTCATCACAACCTAGAGAATCTTAAGAGTATCCCATGAAGATGTTCGAATTTTTGTGTAGGCCCCAGTTAGAGGAGTTGTAGAATGGTTTCATAACCTCACTCTTGGATGCATCATGAGTTAGGATTTCACACATAAAAAGTTTCTAACATGCTCAAACTATCAATATATGGAAATCTCTTATTTGATTTAATTAACAAGCTCCAAGAAGGCTCATGATGAAACCATGTGGAACTTTGTAGCTTTCTTCAACCATCTTGCTCAAAGGTTGAACACTAATTTAATGTCATCTCCATAGATAATTCTAAGATATTCCATGAATACTTTTCCTTCAATGATCATTTTCTTTCTCAAGTAGGGAAAATAAACAACACTTGGAGTTACTCAAATAGGGGATATTAAAATAAATGATATGATTTGTACAAGAGGATTAATAAGAGAAACAAGTTGACATCTTCTTGTTGATCCAAAAGAGATGGTGGCATCCAAAAGATTTATTTTGAAAAGATGATGGTTGTTTCAAAAAATCAATATTTTTATTTTCATGATACATATAATCATGATGTAAAACAACGCCTTGAATCACAAAGAATGTTATAATTGATTATTTGGTTTGAAGAAAAAAATCAAGAATTATTGGGAAGCTTGAATTTATCACTCAAACCCATTGATGACTATGCAATGGGTTTTATCCAAAAAAAACCAACATGTGAACAACATCAAGACCATTCACTCATAGTCCTAAATCACTCCTAGAATAAAAAATTGAAGACCATAAGCCAAAAAGAAAAAGAAAAAGTGACAAAGGAGCATGAGCGCTCTTTACCTCAAGGTGTTCTAGAAGGTGTGTCAAGTTTTGATATCCCAAACTACATGGTGAAAACCAAAGATCATATCTCACAATTGGAATTAGTTCAAAGACAATCTAAATATTTGAAAAGAATTGTGTGTTTCATTAATTTTAGGCAAATACAACTCATGGCTCTAAAAATCTATTACACTCATGTGTTGAAATACACATAGATGATCATATGGCCTTGATTGAAGATGACATTCAAAGTGTTAAATCAAGATAATGTGAACAAGATAAAATCGATTCTCTTCATCATATGAAGGGTTCTTTGATGAACCATAGTTGATGAAACAATGACATTGAATGTATCTTTTGATCTATAATTTGAAGACGATGTAGCCTTGGAAGCTTAGATCATGTTTGAAGCAAACCTGGAAAATACTCTACCAAACTTTAACACCTTTGTGCAAAATCTAGAAAGTGGATCATTTCTTGAGGATATAGTAATTTTTCTCTCTTCATCACTAACATGACCAAGGAATCAAGGTGAATAAAAGGAAACTGAATATTCAAGATAGATAGGTGAATTAATGGTAAAAGGATAAATATTTGGAAGGAAAATGATACACATGAAAGATGAAGAAATGATTGATATCA
The DNA here is from genome assembly GCA_007258455.2 of Sequoia sempervirens. Classification (NCBI taxonomy): domain Eukaryota; kingdom Viridiplantae; phylum Streptophyta; class Pinopsida; order Cupressales; family Cupressaceae; genus Sequoia; species Sequoia sempervirens. The sequence continues at coordinate 1,166,331,284 of VDFB02271358.1, forward strand.
TAAAAGGTCAAATTCAAGAACATGATCCAATTGAGATTGAAGTGCAAATTATCATTGAAGATGAATAGAAGATACAAATATGGATGGAGAAATTCCAAAAATTGAAGATTCAATTCATTCATGGGAAGACACTGCATGGCTAGATATGACTATGGTAGAAATTTCTTGAAATTGAATTTTTGAAGACATGCATATGTAGTACATGTGTTTTGATGTGGACAATTTGTCAAACCTAAAATCAAATTGGGGATTTTTAGACATAGAAAATGAGGAAGGATAATGTAGCTATGGAATTAGGGGAGCAAGGTGAATCAATATTTGTGGAACAATTATAGCCTTTCCTAGATCCTAGTGTTACATGAATATTTGTGATTGAATTTTGGAAAGACATAGAGGGAGATTATCAAGAAAAATATATACATATTACTATTCCAATGGATTTAATGTTACTTGGGATATTCCTAGGTATCTCAAAAAAGAAACAAGTTACTTACATCTCTTGGAAATGTTACTTTGTACGAAGAAAATGCTACAACCTATGCTTATTAATCATGTTGTCATGAATTTATCCTCACACAATAATGTTAATCCACTTTAACCATGAATTTTCACCAAACCATCCAGAAATTGTAAATGGGAAAATATTATCATTGAAATGGAATTATGGAATATGAAAGCATTACTTGGGTTTTGTAATGTTTCTTTTGTAAATGCAATGGAAGTTTGAAATGGGATTATTTCAAATGTGCATCTTATTATTGAAAATTAAAAGAAAAATTTTATTGCTATTTTTTGCAAGCATATGTTATTCACATGTGGGTTAAAACATAGGTAAATTATTTGGGTTAAACATCGGGCATGTTACACTCTCTCTTTGGATTCCTCAAGCCTTGTAGGTGATATCTATCTCTTGTTTTGTGTCTTTGAAAATCTTGGGATTTATTGCATCCCTTGTCTAATGCATATTTCTATTTTTTCTATTTAGCTTTCTATCTATCTGTCTATTTGGTTGTCCGTGGAGGTGGAAACACCGAAACGAGGGTTTGACTAAGGCAAGCCCCTAAACAGCCCCAAAATTTCTCTCGGTCTTATGTGTGCAGGTATTGAAGGAATTTATTTTCTAGAGGTTTCATTACTTGGTTGGTTGGGACTGTTTTCTTTCTCTTCCCTCATTTCATCATCTACATTCTATTTTATCTATATTTTACTTAGTTTACTTTACATTATTCTAGTTTTTTTTATTCTCTATTATTCCTGCATTTCAAGAGTTCCTAGTAATCATGATTGTCAGTAGTCACTTTGTTGTTTTATGTGACATTCTATATTTTCAATCTGTACAAGATGCCAACATGTCATTGAGATGTCAATGCATCATGTTGTCATCTTTGTCCTATGTTGTCATCCTTGATGAGAGCTCGCCAGTCTATTCAAAAGACCTCTATGACTTACTCTTTCTATTTCTATAACTCTCGCCATTTTATCATGTCACCTGAGCTTTTTTCCTTGAGGTATTTGAGGACCATTTTCTCCCTGTAGACTCTTCTTTTTCCTAGAGACTTGGGAGTAGCAAATTTCTTCCTCTACATTTTGGTGAACCTAACATGAACACTCCTTCCACAAATAAGGCCAAATCTAAGATTCTTCTTTCTAATAAAAAAATTAGGGCATTGCCCAAACCCCATTCCATGTCATCAAAGTAGAAATAATACATCAGCCTTTGACTCACTTTTTTATTCATTATTTATTATATTTAGCTTGTTACTTTGAAAATGCATTTGATATCTTCGTTTATTAATTCAATTTCTAGTTTTTTCTTAAAGTGTTAATGAGGTTTCATTCCATGCATGTGATGGTGACTTGGCTTTACCCATGTCACTCAGTATCTTTGATCCTTCTCATAAAATTCCTCTTGTTTCAAAGGATATTTTATTGCAAGAAGATGAAATCATTGACACCTTTCTTAATTTTACTCTACCATCTCTTCATTCCAATGCATTCTCTTCTAGAGACATTGCATTAGTGAATGATGAATCTCCTCTCACATCCGATCCTCTAAGGATATATCTTAAGCATTTTTCTTCGCATAATTCCTCTATAAATCATAATGAATTTGTAAATGTAATTGCAGTCTCTACCACTCCTTAAAGGCCTAAGAGACCATTCATTTATGTAACTCTGAATAGTCCTTCTCCCAAAAGGATTCATTCTATTTGTAGTGTTCCATTTATATATTCTTCTTATAATATAGTAGCTCACACTTATAATACTAGAAAGAATAAACTAAATTTTGATCAACCTACTTCTTTACCACCTTCTCAACCAAGTCTTCCTCAAGCACCTAGACCTGTAGCTAAGTGACTGAACGAGTATGATCTTGTCGAGCAACTTCATGTTACTCCTACCAAGATCTCACTTTGGGATATGCTTTAGAGTGCTTCGGTTTACTAGGGTATGCTCCAGGAAGCATTACAAAATATTCTCTTGCCTTCTTTCGCTAGGCTGACAAATGTTATTGCATTGATAGATCATATTCATGTGGATTCGTTGAATATTACATTCTATCCATAGGAGCTCCCACCTCCGAAAATACAAATGCAAGTAGATCCTCTAATGATAATAATTAACATTAATAATATTGGCATTAGACATACTCTCGTTGACACCGGTTCAACGCTCAATGTATGTAGCATTATCTATTGCCTAAAATAAAAATTGATTTAGATTCTCTTACTACTTTGTATATTTGTGGATTTGATAATATCAATCAACAAGACCTAGGCATGATAATCTTGCCTTTGAGGTTGGGACTTGTTACTGTACCCACCCTAGTGTATGTTAGGAAAATTACCATATAATCTTCTTCTCGGTAGACTGTGGATTCATGCTATGGGTGCAATCCTATCTACCTTGCATAAGTCTATTAAATTCATTAATGACAAGATCAAGTACTCACAATCAAGGCTGACCCTGATGTCGTACACTTATGTGAGGTGACAGTTGTTGGTCAAGCTTCAATTGTACCTAATCTTAAAAATCTTGTCCCTTCATTATCTTCTCATGAGTTGACATCTACTCCCATAGTACCTGTTACAAAGGATACTCTTGAGATAGATGTCCTTGAAGAAGATCCTTCTACTTCTTCCCAAGAAAATGCATGTCTCAGTGATGATTGGGGTTCCTTAGACTTTACAACATCTTTCATTAGGGAATATAAAGTTGACCATATCCACTTAGACATCTCGACAGTATCATCCACACCTACTATCAAAGATGATCATCCTTTTGTATCATGGGAAAATGTGAATAAAAAATGTAATGTCCTTAATGTTGATCCTTTGCATTATGAGGAGTTGCAATCACGTTATGGATTTGGATTTAATATTCTTTCTAAGCATGGGTAAAAAGGAAATGGTTTTGGGCGTATGGAACAAGGAGTTAAGGTTCCTTTGGAACCGACACCTCACTCTTTTGCAAAAGGTTTAGGTTACAAGCCTTCACGTTTGTTTCCATCCCCTCCTCCATCATCTACTGTCTTCATGCCTTCTTCTAGTGAGCAATCAAAATTTTCTTCACAAGAGAAAGGGTTGCTTCCTGCTCCTCATTATTTATCTCAGCAAGAGAATATCTTGTTGAGGCTTCTCAAAGCCAACTTGATTACTCTTGTTGCTCCTACACATAAGAAGTTTCATAAACATAATAAAGCAAACATTCTTTGTGTGCATACCATTGAGTGCTTGACCATTCCACTAGTGAATGTAAGGCCTTGAAGGATAAAATACATCAAATTCTTGATTTTGGTGCCATCACTCCCCTATCTATTGATGCACCTGTCTTTTCTTAGCATGACAAGTGATATCAAGGTTTGCCTCTATCCTGTCCATTCTAAGCATCTTCTCATGGGATTCTTACAACTCCCTTCTATTGTGTCACCACCCGCTATGTGGCATTCGTAGCTTTTCTTGCTCATTATCATTCATGGTTGTACACTATTGTGTGCAACCATACTTTCTCTGTGATAGCGACATAATAGTATCTAACATGGTTATCCTCCCCTATATGTTGGGGGAAGTGATAACTTGTTCTGGAGGTGTGTGTCCTTCTTGAGGATCCCCTCTCTTCTCTCTGTCTTTTCTTCTCCTTAGGATGACATGTGCTCCTCCGTGCAACACACATCATTCTAAGGGGGGAATCATATCATCTTATTCTTGTCTTTTAGAAATATGTCTAAAATTTTTGGATGTCTCATCGTCTAGCTTGGGGGCAGCCTAACTAGACTTATCTTTTATCTTGATAGCATCGTCTAGCTTGGAGGAAACCTAACTAGACCTGTCTTTTTTGTGACTGTCTTGCAACACAGTTTGCAGTAGTCACAAGTTTATGTGCTTTTCATATGGTCCCTAGCTTGCTAGCCATACTTATTAGCATCATCTTTATCTGCTTTTCGTATGGTCTCTAGCCTTGCTAGCCATACTTATTAGCGATGTCTTTTTATCTGATTAGATTATGTCATGACATGTCTATGAATTTTATC
>VDFB02271358.1:1166335914-1166750396 GCA_007258455.2 Sequoia sempervirens
TAATGTTAAAGTCAATACAAAAAGGGACGAACTAGCAAGTTGCATTATGTCGCATCCATCAAATACACTCACAAGAGTCTGGTATACACTATTAGAATTGGTTGTGAAACCACCCAAGATCAGAATGATTGAAGGAAAGCAAGAAAAGAGATTTATAAACTCAGCACTCCCTTAGCACTGAACTAGCATTCCATCATACTAGCCAAGGGGAGGGATGAGTGTTATTTATATAGCAAAATAATGGCAGATAATTCCAAGAGGAGTAATAAATCCCATTCCCAATGATAGGTAAGAGGTTTTACCTACATGGTAAATGTCAAATTACATGGTTATGCCTACTCAAGTAAAGACAAGAAATGGTTATGAGAGGTGGCATAAGAATCCAAAAGAGGGTGTGAGACTCAACTACCCAAAGGTGGGTGTGAGAGACACATGTGAGTGATGGATTTATGCCACATGTCCTCATCCTAACCATTATAATATAACCTAAGCAAGCTTAATAATGTGTGAAGGAAAAATAAATATTCCCTAACATAAGGAAAATAAAAAACATACACTAACACCCCCCCTTAAGCGTAGCTTAGGTGGGTGAAAAGACACAAAGATGGGTCCCAGCTACTAGGCCATGTTAGGTACCCATGTACAAAATGATCTCTCACAACCGGAGAAAAGGAGAAAACCCATTGGGACAAAACTCCTCCCCAAAAGAGAGAAAATTAAACAAGTTGCCCAACACAAGAAGAATTCCATGCAAGGAAGAAGTCCCCTCCAAAATAGAAAGGATAAGAAAGACTATGTAGCCTTCCCTCAAGAAGTCAACTATACCAATGGTTACTACTTGAAACTGGATGTGGAAGATGGTCCACGATCATCGAACAACATTCCTCCCCTTAGGAAGAAACAAAACCAAAGGTGCATGAAGAATGTCTTCCCAGTCCTGAAAGGAATATAAGGGAAGAAAACTCAAAATGTAAGAAGCCTCTAAAAACTGTTCATTTGTCTCCATGTTGATGCCGAAAGCTGCCACCATCAAATCAGGCATTCTAGGCCACACTGATGAAGATGACAATCCAGAACGTAGTGGAGATGTATGTAGAACAAGATCCAAAGACTCAAGTATCTCCTTTGAAGATAAAGATGCCTCCCCCAAATGTTGCTCAAAAGTATCCACAATCATGTCAAGTCATGATTAATGATCATGTGGAAAATGAAGAAGAGCATCCAAAGGTTCCTCCACAACAACTAAAGAAGAATCAAATCCATCAAAGAGAAGATGAATGTCCCAAATAGTGTCTCCCAAGTCTGAAATATGTGACTCCATAAACAAACTTGCAATGTCTACCAAGTAGTAATCCCAAGCAACTATATTTGGAGGACAATGTACATCCTGCTGCATTGAATCACAAGTAGTCAAGGATGTAGCAACACAAGTATCCTTAGAAGTGATAGTAGATGGAGGAGAAGGAATGCATGGCTAAATAACTAGATCTGATGTGAGAATACCAAGATTCAAGTAGCCAAAGTTCTCCTCAAAAACAAGTGTCACACAAGGAGTGTGGTCAACAACCAAAGGATCAGAACCATCATCAAGTGCAAAGTCTAAAAACATATACAACTGAGATGCATGATCAACCATCCCAGTAGCAATTATCTCTCTGCTCTCCAAGTCTCCGATGATAATTGAATCAAGTGTGAATTCCACAGTCTTCCCTGCTCCACCATGAGTGATCTGATAGATGGAAAGAAGATTATTCATCAAGTGAGGTACACACAAAACATCATTGAAGGTGACATCCCCAATATCAACAGAACCTCTCCCACTCACATTCATGTAAGTGTTGTTGCCCATCAAAATAGATGGCATATCACAAGGCTCAAAAGAAGAGAATATAGACTATGTAGAAGCCATATGATGAGAAGCTCTAGAATCTAGGAGTCATCTCCTTGATCCAAGACCTATAGAATCACAAAAATCTTTATCTTTATTTTTCTTTGACTCAGAAGCAAATCTTACATGACCTTTATCCTTTCTAGATCCTGATTGTTTAGAATGTGAAGAAGAAGTAGACTCAAACATTCTAGAAGGTAGATCAATATTGTTCTTCTTAAGAAGATGTTTCAGTTCATCAATATCATTCTTATAACAAGAATGTTCTTCATGTCTAGTCCTCTTGCAATATGAACAAGTTGACTTCTCCTTCTTAAATGAATCCTCCCTTGAGGAGGATTTGTGTTGTACTTGATCTATGTGTGGCTTTTTCTTTGATTTCTTTTGTTTCTTGTTAGATTGTCCTAACTCTTTCTATCCCTTAGGTTGACCAACCAACAAAGCTTGAGTTTTTGATGGCTTTATGAGACCCATAGAAAGAATATTTTGTTGTTCATGCATTAACATCTCAGAAAAAGATGCAAATGAAGGCATAGTATATGCAGATCCCATAATTAGTCTATGAGTATGAAAGTTAGAAACAAAATTTGAAAATTCAGGGCCAAGTTTATTCAGTACATTATAGATTAACTAAATTTCATTTTTATCAATACCACATACTTTATATTGTGCTCTCAAATCATTGACCTTAGTAATATAATCCTTGATGTTGCCAAAAAAATTTGGATCAAGGTTCATCAGTTCATTATCAATCTAATAGCCTTTGACTTCATCTATTGTACCATACAAAGATTTTAACTTTTCCCAAGCATCATGTGAATTTGTACAAGATTCAATATGAAACATAAGATCAAGGGAAACAAAGCTACGAAGACATCCAAAATCTTTTGTATGTTCAAGCATCCATTTTAACTTTTCCTTATCATCTCTAGGTTTAGCTACCTTTTTTTCAACATAAGAGTATACCCAAGTTGCATTAAGGCATTCCATGCATGTTGATGCCATGTTGCATAATTATAAGGTGTTAGCAAAGGAACCTTAGAATGATTCATGTGTGAAGGTAAAATTGAACAGATTAAAAAAACACACACACAAAGAGAGACCCCCTTTTTTCACTTAATTAAGAATCCCCCAACAAAAAATGATATTGGCACTTTATAAATCAGTGCGTTTACAATGTTGGAGTTGTTTTCCAGAGTTTTAAAATTGTTCAAAATGGACTCAAATACTGAAAGTAAAATAAAATCTCAAAATGAGAACTTCAAAATAGCACCAATGTGTAGTTCTCAGAAAAATATTCACTTTCAAAAAAAGAATCACCTCAATCTAAGGTCGTATGTGAAAGTTACATCCATTTGAAGTTCAAAAAATGGTGGTTGTCCTTCAGATTTGATGAGAAAACTAAATTTATGGAAAAATTGGATCACTTGAGTAAAAACCAATCACAACACTATAAGAAAAGAGCATGAAATTTACTAAATCGAAAAAAATTCGCATTTGAAAAAGCGCGTCATTATGGTACCAATATCACTCTCAAAGTTCAAGTGCAAAGGGAGAAACTCAAAGGGTGAGGGGTCCAAATTTTCAAAAGAAAGACAAAAGCTCACTAATTTAATTTGAGTTTTACTAAATTTGAAAGCGAAGCCACCATAACTTTGTCTATAATGAGCGGTTTAAATTTATTACTTAAATTTGAATCTCTATGAATAAACTTAGTCCTCTACAAATATAACAGCTGTTGCCAAAATTACTACCAAAATAAGCGATCACCTTAAAAGTCTTTGCTAAATGTCGATACATGAAGGGGCCCGTATAATTACCAGCGGTAGCAGTCAAAGTACAATGGAACATTTATAGTTGTTTGATTTTTAAAAAATAATAATTGAAAACTTTAATTTTTAGTTTTTAAAATTATAAAGAAACTCCATAAATAAAGGGATCATTGAGACCCTGGGAAAAAGATTATTAGCAATTCTACACTTACTTTTAAATTGTACATATTTTTTGAGTCCACATGGGTATATGATGGTATAGAGGAGATTTGTCTTGCGGTTGCTGTCGTCGTTTGTACCTTTGTTATAATTTTTACTTTCAGGAAACTTTTATAATGGATTTTTTTAATGTTAAAACACCGCATTTTAATATTTTTGGAAATATTAATGGTTTTTTTTTAACAAGAGAAAATAATATTTTTTGAAAAAATCCAATCTTACGTACTATGCATGAAGTGAAAGGTCGTCTTGACTCGTCGCAGTAAAAATTGTCTCAAATTTACGACTTACTTCGATTTTTGATGATTTGGTAGCCTTGAGTCGATCTATAGCAGGTTTTGATGCCTTCTAAACGATGGGTGAAGTCCATTTAAGACCCGTGCTTTGAAATATCAACTACCTTCTAGAACCTCTTTAAAAACCTCTACTTCAACCCTTCACATATCTCACACCCAATGTCCAATTTGGACGAAATAAAAGCCAATTCTGACTTTTTCAATTGCTCTAGACTCAATGGTGAGCTCAGAATATCTCAAGGAAGCTCCAAAATACCTGCAACAAAATGCAATAGAAAGGAACCCCCCAGAAACTAAGATCTCTACCAACTGTTTTTGATTCCCCAGGTCATCATCGGATGCAAGAGAAGAGCATACTTTGCTTTCAAGAATGGATTGAGATATTTGCTAACCCACAACTCACAATCAACTTTGATACCATGTTAGATTTGGTTGTGAAACTACCCAAGATCAGAATGATTGAAGAAAAGTAAGAAAAGAGATGGATAAACTCAACACTCCTTTAGCACTGAACTAGCATTCTATCATACTAGCCAAGGGAAGGGGTGAGTGTTGTTTATATAGCAAAATAATGGCTGATAATTCCAAGAGGAGTAATAATTCCCATTCCCCATAATAGGTGGGAGGTTTTACCTACTTGGTAAATGCCAGATTACATGGTTATGCCTACTCAGGTAAAGACAAGAAATGGTTATGAGAGGTGGAATAAGAATCCAAAAGAGGGTGTGAGACTCAACTACCCAAAGGTGGGTGTGAGAGACACATGTGAATGATGGATTTATGCCACATGTCCTCATCCTAACCATTATAATATAACCTAAGCAAGCATAATAATGTGTGTAGGAAAATTAAATATTCCCTAACATAAGGAAAATAAAAAACCTACACTAACATACACTAGGTGAGCCCCAAGGCTAGATGAAAAACACACACTAGGTCTACAAGGTGTGAGCTCATAAAAATGGTGGAAAATGGAAAAGTCACACCAGGTCTACAAGCCTTTCATACATCAACCATACCAAAAGTTATACTCTTTGATAACTTTGATAAGGTGCCACAACATGATCAAGATGTTATGTCAATGCTACACTAAGTTCAACCTCTGTGAGCAAAGTGAAGTAAGAAATGTCAATATCACAATGAAGTAATTCTTGATGTAATAATACCAATGTAAAGATCACACTTCCTAGGAGATGTATGCTATCATCACTAAGAAGGGAACATGCAAACAATGAGTGAGTGACTATATTCCCCCCACTTAAAATGTCAACATACTTTCTATATTGGTATTTTAAATAGAAAGAGGGGATCCTTGAAAAAAATCCACCCCCCTTCCAAGCATAGAGACAAAGACAACCACCTAGGATTATCATGTTGCCACCAAGATAAATATGGTTGCACTTAATATTGTACCTCCATGAATGGAAAAGGGAAAAACACAAATAGCTACCAATGCCACATAGTGATGAGCAACATGATAGGATGAAAGTCATTATCAATTAGAGGAAGTAGGTGCATCACACAAGGAAGAGCACTACAATCCTTAAGATGTTGAATTTTATTACTCAAAGCCTTACATTCATTAGTTGAATGACCATGCACTCAATGATATGCCCAAAATGAGATTTTTTTGTAGAATTTATTTCATGTTTTTGGAGGGAGAGATATCAATTGGGCTTGGAGAAGCCTCAAAAAGGTACTCTCTTGATCAATATTAGAAGAAATTCCTTTCTTTTGTGAAAGAGATCTTTCTTGCTTACTATATGGTGTCATACATACACAAGACTCTCTAGGTTAAGATTGTGATATTTTGTACTCTCTTAAAAAGGAGGGTGTAAAATCTAATAAAACCCAATCCTCACTAAAACACATGTTTAAAGATGAAGCAATATCATGACCATGATGTATATTTTGTTAGGATAGGTGGCATTATAATTGTTATCCTAAGTTGATTTATGTGCCTCCACGTTCTTTGGAAAGTGTTCTTGAAGACATGAGGAACAAAATATTTATTATTTATTTTTTTATGACAAATTGTAATTGCATTCAAAGAGGTGGACCCTTCATTGAGGCAATTACAAGGCATCCTAGGAGAATATTCTTCCTAGGCGTCCAACTTTTTGGGTTGGGACCACTTGAGTGTGCATGTCCTTGCATGTTATTTGCATGTTTTGGATGATCTTGCATGGTTGGGCACCCAAGTTTGCATGGTGGTGCATGACCTTGCATGTAGCCATCAGAGCCTTATGGAACACTCAAGTTTGACTCATTTTGATTGGTTGTGGGTTAGGCACCCATGTGAAGGCCATGTGATTATTGAATATTTTATTCCATGTTTATGGGTTGTTCACTAAGTGGGGCATGGGTTTTTCCAAGTGGTTTTGCTTGTTGTTTTGAGATACCATTTGTGGTATTCTCTCTCACAAAATTCTATACATTGGAGCCTTTGGATGGTGGTTTAATATGATTTCTTTATAGGTTATCAGGACGATGAAGTGTTGTCGAATATCAGAGAGGATTGTTGTATTGATGTACTACCTTGAAGATTAATACAAACATTGGATCTCTTTGGGTGTGGAGTTTTTTCCCGCAAGGGTTTCTCCACGTATATCTTATGTCACTTGTGCTTATGACCTGTGGTATTTCATATTTTTATTTATTATTGTAATTGCCATCATTTTATGGTAATCTTGTAAACATAATTTTATATTTGTAACCACATATTTAAGTTAATATTGTTGCAAGTTATACCTTGATCTCTAACATATTTGTGTTAGGCTCATGTTTTGTGTGATGGCATTGATATTAAGTGAAGGTTTCTTTTGATGCTTTTGTTTCTTTTGAAGGATAATAAACAAGAACTCTTGTTTTTTCTTGCGAGGTGATCTATAGGGACACAAGTACCTTGTTCTTTAACAAGACATCATTTTCCATTATAGCCAAGTAGATTCAAAAGCTCATAACCTCTTCCATAAAGCTTTTTCATTTATTTTGAAGGAAGTTTCTCATGATCACACTCAGCATATGTGGATGTATAATTTTTTTTCCTCTTCTTTACTAAAATTTATGGACTCACATGTTTTTGATGACTCAAATTGTGTTGATATTAGGACAACTTCTTTCTCTTTTTCTGATTTGTGTTGTACACTCTTTATGAAAATTTTCTTAAAATCACTTGGAAAACAAGTGACCATACCACAACACCTTCTTAGCACCACAAACACCTTCTCATTATAACCACACTAGAGGTTGACATAGGTCGACATCAATGATAATACTAAAGACAACATAGTGCAAAAATCTCCCCCTTTGACATTGATGACAACGCCTGTTGAAAAACCATAAACAATAAAAGCAACTTTGATCTCCAACTCTCAAGTAGCTCGCCTCCTTACTTCAACTCTCCACTACTCTCTTCCCCTTTATCTTGAGTTTTTCAAACATCAATCTCTCCATGTTTTTCAGTATTCTCTCCCCCTTTGACATCAATGGCAAAGGGAAACACCTGCACACTTCAATTCTCTCTCACACACTTTTAGGTACAACATATGCTCCCCTTGACTGTACCAACAAAATATATCAAGTTACTTAATCCCCTTGAGAGGTAGCCTTTATCAGTCCAAAACAAAGAATTCATCTCAAATTGCACCCCTAGATAGATGCATCATCTTATGCATCTAGTTAAAAAGATTGTAAATAACCCATAGCTTATTTCTAAGATACTCAAATTTCTTGAAGATACTTTGTGAAAATGTATGCTATTTGATCCTTTGTAGGCACATAATCCAACTTTATTTCACCCTCAACAAATTTCTCTCTTAGAAAGTGATATTGGATAGAGATATGCTTTGTTGTTGAATGTATACTTTTTGAAATGTTGATAGCACTTGTATTATCACATAAGATAGAGATAGGTTCGTCATATGATACTCTGATATCTTTCAATTTCTTCTTCATCCACAACACTTGTGTGCAACAAGATACTGCAACAATAAATTTTACCTCTGTAGTAGATAATGATATTGAATCCTGCTTCTTACTCAACCAAGAAACTAGTCTACTTATAAGAAAGAAATCACCTCCACTTGTACTTTTTTTGTCACCCACACAACCTACTCAGTTTTCATTTGTATAAGCACTCAAAGAGAAATGAATATGCTTAGGATACCATAGACCATAGTCTGGAGTGCTCTTCAAGTATCTAAATATCCTTTTGACTGCTACCACATGTGATTCTTTAGGATCTTCTTGAAACCTTGACACAAGACATACTACATGCATGATATCAAGTCTAGTTATAGTTAGATATATTCATCCACCAATCATCGATCTATACTTGGTTGAATTTGTCTTAGGAGGTTCATCGCTTTTTCTTAATTTACAACTAGTAACCATGGGAGTACATACTAGTATAGATTCCTCCATTCCAAACTTCTTTAACATTTTCTTAACATATTTTGATGGTGTGATGAATATACCTATTTTTTATTGACTGATTTGTAGCCCAAGGAAGAAAGTCATCTCCCCAAATATTTTATTGACATTTGAAACTCATTTTGTATCTCCTCTACAAAATTTTTACACGTTTCCTCATTTCCTCCAAAGATTATGTCATCAACATACACAACCAAAATCAAGATTTGATCTCTTTCAACCTTGAAGTAAAGGTTTCTATTTGTGGTCCCTTTTTGAATCCTTGCTACAATAAGTACATCTCCAATATTACATACCAAGCTTTAGGAGCTTGTTTAAGTCCATACAATGCTTTCTTCAACTTACAAATCGTATCAACATTTTCTGATAATTGAAAACCTTTCAATTGTTCAATGTATACCTCTTCTTCTAACTCACCATTCAAAAATGTATACTTTCCATCCATCCGATATGCTTTGAAGTCTTTATGTGTTGAAAAAGCCAAAAACATCTTGATGGCCTCCATTCTTGCTACTAGAGCAAAAGTCTCTTCAAAATCTATTCCTTCAACTTGTGAGTAGCCTTTACACACAAGCCTAGCCTTGTTTTTGGTAACTTATCCATTTGTATTCAACTTGTTCATGAAAACCCATTTAGTTCCTATCACATTCTTGTTTGCTAGTCTAAGGACCAATTCCCATGTATGATTCTTCTTAATCTATCTCAATTCTTCTTCTAGAGATTTGATCCAGTTCTCATCCTTGCATGATTTAGTTACTTTTTTAGGTTCTAACTCAGAAAGTAAACAAAAGTTTACCTGTTCCTTTACCATAGCAACTTTTCTCCTTGTCAACACACCTTTGATTTTGTCTGGACAATTATTTGATCCTGAGAATGATTCTTTTGCACATTATTTGGAGTCTTAGGATTCTTTTTAGGAGCTTCTTCCTCTTCCACTAGCATCTCCTTTTCTTTATCTTCTTCTTGTTCTTCTTCTCTACAAGGGGTTTCATCATATTCATATCCTTCTATCAACACTGAGCTCTAATGTGATTCTTCATCCACTTTGACACTTACACTTTCAACTATCTTCTTTAACCTTTTGTTGTAACACATGTATGCCTTGCTCTTTATAGAATGTACAAAGGAAGATTCCTTCATCTGATCTTGCATCAAAATTTCCTAAGTTCTCTTCATCTCTCATGATATAACATTTACTTCCAAACACTCTAAAGTATTTCACAGTAGGATTTTTTCCATACCATAGCTCATAGGGGGGCGCTAAACTATTCACTCTTGCTTTTCCTCTATTGAGAATGTAAACTATAGTATGAATTGCTTCTCTCCAATAGACATCCAATAAATTTGCTTCCTTCAACATGGTTCTTGCAGCTTCCTAAATTGTCCTATTCTTCTTTTCCACAACTCCAATCTGTTGTGGAGTCCTAGGAGCTAATAAATGTATTTTTATCTCATGATCTTGTGATAAAATCATTGGAGGTGAACTCACCACCTTCGTCAAACCTCAAACATTTGATTTTCAAATCTATTTCATTCTCAACCATAGATTTAAATGCTATAAACTTATCTAGAGCTTTTGATTTTTCTATGAGAAATGTTACCCAAATCATTCTAGAAATTATATATTAACATAAAATACATATCACCTTGATAGATTCTTGTTCTACTAGGTCCACATAGTTCTATATACACCAACTCCAAAGCTCTTGTAGTAGAGTATTCTTTAGATTTGAACCTCTTCTTTGTCTATTTTCCAATCTAACACTCTTTACAAATTACATTAATAGGATTTGTAATTCTTGGCATGTGTCCCACAACATGAATAGATTTTATCTTCACTAGGCTATCAAAATTGATATGACAAATTCTACTATTCTATACCAAACTTTCATTGATTTGAGTCATAAAGCACTTAACCACTAGGTTGTTGCCACAATAGTGGGTTACACTTTCTAGGACATCCTGATTTTTGCTAAAATCGTATATTTTTAGAAAATATAATGATTTAAGCATTGATAGGTTCCATTTAAAGGATTATAATTGAAGAGGGTTTGATCAAATTCCCTTAGATCAAACCCCCTTGGCTAGAACCCCGCTAGTTTTAAACCATACCTATAATGGAGTCTCCTCTACACCTATCAAAATGCTGATAAAAAACCACTTTTGATTTACCTTTTGGGGGATCAAATGAATTCATTTAAAATTTATATTTTTTAAGTATGTAGTCCTTATTGTAAGCTTCCCAAAATTATAACTTTAAATATATTTAATTTGATTATTATATATTTTTTAAAATTTCTTGGGAATGTAAGTTTTTCATCGAAATCAAGCTCTTTGTTCTACACATGTGGAAAAATAGTAGATTATCAAAATAAATTCTAAAATATATTTACATGCTTGGGATTGATGTCCTTGATCCAAAAAAAAAAAAATTGACACATATAAAAAAGTTGTCGTATACGGTCCACCTATATCTAAATTATAATTGTTTTGACTTTGAAACTTAATTAAGAAAAAATATTCAATAAAACACTTCAAAGACATTGACGTAGTTACAAATCTAAATTCTAAAAAAAAAGAATTTTATCCTCAATAGAAAAAGTTATGTTGTATACGATGAACATCACTTTTTGAAATTTTTGTTTAAGTTGTTAAAAACTAGTTTTTGAAGGACGTGGAAAATGAAATGCAATCTTATCCCAATTTTTTTTAAAAATATATATTTAGAATCTACAGAAAAAATTTCATAAATTACTAGTTTGTATCATCTTCAAATTCCTCATGGTTTAGCAACTATAGGTGCCTGAAAGTGAAGATTTAGTTAAAAAATCAGTTCAATGTCAAGTTTGGCCAAAAAGTGTAACCCACTATTGTGGGATCACCCACCAACACCTTCGAGCTAATAATAATTCCCTTATGTCATCATTCCTGCAACAACCAAAGTTTTGAAGCTTCCTTTTCTAATACCATCATTCTGAAATACCAAATTGTATCCTCTACTACACATTTTTCCTACACTAAGAAGATTATGTCAGAGACCCTTGACATCATCTGTCTTATTCTTTCCATCAAAATTGATTGAACCTTTTCCACATATCTTAGCTAATATGTCATTACCAAACTTAACAAGACCATCTTAGCTGATTTAGTTAAAAACTCAGTTCAATGTCAAGTTTGGCCAAAAAGTGTAACCCACTATTGTGGGATCACCCACCAACACCTTTGAGCTGATAAAAATTCCCTTATATCCTCATTCCTACAACAACCAAAGTTTTGAAGCTTCCTTTTCTAATACCATCATTCTAAAATACCAAATTGTATCCTCTACTACACAAAACATTTGTCCTACACTAAGAAGATTATTTTTGAGACCCTTAACATCATCTGTCTTATTCTTTCCATCAAAATTGATTAAACCTTTTCCACATATCTTAGCTAATACTTTTCAAGTTTAGCAAACTTACTCTTATAACCTATCATATGATTTGAGCATCCACTATTAATTATCCAGTAGTTTCTCTCCTCTCTTGCATGAAAGGAAGTCAACATATTTCCTTTAATACTATGACCTATTTTTGGAGCAATTTCCTTCACACATATTTCAAAGTAACTAGAATCAGTTCTAACATTCAAAAAAATGAACAAGCATTCATCACTTCCATCATCTGGATAGTTTGATTCCTCCTCATCAAACACACCACTATCTTCTTTAACATAATAACTCTTCTTGAAAGATTTACCTTTATGATCTTTATTTTTATCATTTGAAACTTTTCCTGGAAATTTTGAAGCATAATGACCTATCTTTCCATAATTGAAACATTTGAAGGGTAACTTACCTCTATATTTGTCAGTGCCCTTTTTTAATCTTCTTTAAAAAATTGGTTCCACCTCATTGAGATCATCTAGATTAGATTCATCATTCTTCTCTCTCTTGTTGAATTTAAAAGTAGTTTCTTTCTTTGGAGCATCTTGGTCGAACTCTCTTAATTCAAAAGTAGTTTAAGTACCAAACATTTGATATCTAGTATATTGATCCAAATTTTAAGCTTCCTCAATAGCAAAAACTTTAGCACTATAAGATTTAGGAAGAATTCTCAATACCTTTTTCACAACTTCACTTTCCTCCAGTTTTCCACCAAAACCATTGATGGTATTGACAATTTCATCCACCCTTAGCATGTATCGTGCAACATCTTCATCTTCTGACATCCTCAGGGTTTCAAATTTGGCTTTGAAATTTTGCATCTTTGCTTGCTTCACCTTATCATATCCTTCATAAATGCTCTTCAACTTTTCCCAGACCTCATTAGTAGTTTTGTAGCTTATCACTTACACAAGTTCTGAATCAGAGAGTCCACTCAAGATAAAATTCCTTACTTTTTCATTATTTTTGTAATCCTTGATATGATCTTCACTTGTTAAAGTAGTAGCAGGTATAGTATATCCATTTTCAACTGACTTCTATACACAAAACCCTAATGAGACAAGAAAGGCTTCCATCCTTGCTTTCCAAAAGGAATAATTTGTTCCATCAAGCATAGGAGCTTTAACACCATTCCTTTGTGTCATCCAGATCGACCTCAAGCAATTAAGCTTCTTCTAAGGAACCTCTGCTCTGATACCAATTTTTATGCACACAAGATACCTAAGAGGGGGGTGAATCAGTTGTATATAAAAACCTTGAAACCCTCATTAACCTTTAAACCCTTGTTATGCATCAACATGAATGTAAACAAACAAAACATCAACACAACAACAATCATGCATAATAGAGCACAAGATTTTACGGGGAAAACCCTAATTAGGGAAAACCATGGTGAGGATTAACTCACATATATATGAATAAGAAAACTGATTACAAAAGGCTCACTGTCATAAGGGCTCACTACCCAAAAGACTCACTGTCCAAAAGAAAGAAGAGCTCATTACCAAGGGCTCATTACCTAGATAGAAATAGAATAGAAAGAGATTGCTACAAGGAGGTTCACTACCTTAGAGCAATAGGAGAATCCACCACAACTCTACACCATCCACAACCTTTGGCTCACTATCTCCAACAACTTCAAGCACATTGAAATGTAGACACCTTCTACTCACTACTTTAAGTAATTATAAGCATTCATATTTGCACTCAGATCACAATACTTGATCACACTTACATCATTTCATACCACACACTTCTCCAATAATTGACCTTGCATATATATCAACCTCAACCTCAAACAACCTTCTCCAAGTCAGCTTTAATAAAAGGTATGCACCTCAAACGTGTAACCACCATATAGGTTGGCACCAAACACCTTCGTGGTGGAAAGAAGTGAAGGTATACCACACCAAGGGTTAACCAGGACCCAAATCTTCATCGACATGCCACACCATGCTTCCATAATCCATGAAGCACATCCACAAGTAACACTAACATGCTAGGTTGGCCAAACCAACATTAACACTACCAAGAAACCTCATTCACACTTTAGCAAGTCCAAAAAGATCCTACGGACGACATAGCAACATCATAAAAACATTATGAAATATTCCAAAATCAATAAAATAGTCAAAAACACTGGCGCAAACACCTACAACTAAAAATACTATCATCTTATGCAACCATTTAAACTGCCACTAAGACACAACTCATGAACCAAGCTTGCAGAACAACTGAACACCAAACCATCAAAGGGAAGATAGATACATGTAATATTAACACATTCCCAAATATACAAGAAAAGAAACTTTAATGTGGAGAAATGCAAAGCAATTCCATTTCTCTTAAACAACCTTTTTCATAGTCCAACACATTGTCAAACACATCTTCTACTACTGCACAATCCAAAACATGAAACTCTAGATATAACACCTATGAACACTTTTGAACATCACATCCAAATCACACAAGAACATCTTCAAGTATGAAGAAATGTGAAGCATAGTATAGAACACATCCATGTCACCTTACACACCCTCTATGCAAATTTTCTCAAAAACACTTGAAAACCAAGTGACCATGTTGCATCTGCAACACCTTATCAACACCACAAACACCTTCTCATCATAACCACACTATAGGTTGACATCAATAACAACACTAAATATAGCATAGTGCAACAAGGATTTCCCTAATATGGGGAACATGTTCAAACTAGAATGTTGAAAATCTAGAATCTAGAAAAACTATATCCATACTACATTTGTTTATTTCTTTCATTTTTATTTTGGCATGTATGCTCTTGTATATTTATATAAACACAAAAGTGGGGGCAATATGTAAGCAATAAAGGTTCATACCCTTTACTTTAGTACCTTCATTTTTTACCACTTTCCACACATGTAATTATATGATCATAATCACTTAATTAGGCCTATTTGGTGCTTTAACTGACTCTTAAATTTTGAATTCCATGCTCCTAAGTTATCCCTTACAGACTTAGCCATGGTAGGCTAGCCCAAATGCTAAAAAAATATAATTTAACTAGGAATGTATATTTATGGACATTTACTAGGTTATTAACAACAATGAATATCCTCACAAAGCATTATCATCTAAAAAATATTCAATCACTATCACATTATTGTTAGAATTATGAAAACCCACAAAACCACGAGCTATAGGATCAAACAACAGAAAAATACACCTTCCATGCAAGAGATCTACAAACAATATTTGCAATATTCGTCAACAAGAAAAAGCTACAAAATGCCAGAGACTATCAAAAAGATATGAAATCTCGAGAGATAATTACAATGAGGGTTGAGTGCTATATAGGACAAAACCTAATAATTACTCACTTCAATTAACAAAAAACACTTAGCTAACTAAATAAAGAACTCCTAAGTTTAGCTTAAGTGCATGAGAATATATTAGACTAATAATCAATTAAAGAGTAACTAATTATTAGCTAATGCATGATTACTCTAACACCCCCCTTAAGATGAACTTAGGGAGTAGCTAAAAACCTTACAAAGAATGCATGATGGGTCTCAACAAACAAGGCCTGGTGAGGTACCCATGGACAAACAAAAAATATCTCACAACTGGAGAAAAGGAGAAAACCACAGTGGGAGAAAACTCCTCTCCAAAAGAGAGAAAGGTGAATGAAGGACTAAAAAAGCCTCTAAATCAAGGTGTGAAGGACTAAGAAGCCTCCAACCAAACAAATGTTTTGAAAAAGAGGAACATGCAGAATATCATTAAAGCACGAAGAAGCTATAGACTGCTATCGAATGATGACTGATATGGTGTTGAAATGAAGAACCTCCACTTAAACAAGTGATGATCAGGATCAAGATAATAAGAATTTGCATGAGTGCCCCAATGACACTACTTGAATTAGATGGAAAACAAATAAACAACATTTGGAAATCGAAGTTACAAATGTTAAGATCTAAGGAGACTATAATATGCATGAGTGCTCCTAATAACACTACTTGAATCAAATGGAAAACATCTGGAAGTCGAAGATACAAGTGGACAATGAATTTGCATGAGTGACCCCAACGACACTACTGAACATGCAAGATACAAGTCAAGAATATAAGTACCAATAGTCTAAAGAACATTGATCATGAGAGAAACAATAATCTACATGAGTGTCCCCAATGACACTACTCGAATCAGATGGCAAACAAAGGAAAACATCTGGAACTCGAAGATACAAATGGTACATGAATATGTATGTGACAAAAAATGAAACTACTCAACATGCAAGATGCAAGTTGAAAATATAAGTACCTAGTAGTCTTTGATCAAATTAAAATGGAAGGTCGCCTCCAAAAATAGGAATGTAAGAATTTCCATATGGTAAATGCTCCAACTCACTGAAAAGCATGTAACCAGCCACTGATGCATGTTGCATCTAAAAATACATAGGAACAAGAACTAGATACATAGATCACTCCAACGTGAAACTAATGGAAGCATTAGCACCAATAATAGAATCCCCCCATAATGCTGAAAAAAGGAGAGCCATGAAAAAAACACTAAAACTGTGTGAAACCAATAAGTGCATGTAGGAGAAAGAAACTGCAAATAAAAAGGTGTGCAAACAAAGACACACACGCATGAGGTAAGAATCACTAGGGCTCACTAATGTCATGGAAGGGACACTCACTTGACAAAGGTGTGATGGAAAACTAAAGGCTAACATCAACCCCCCACAACATTTTATATCATAGTGCAAATACAAAAGGCACAACAGGATGTGCAAAATCCCCTAAAATTATACACCAGAATGGCACTTTATCTCAATGCATCTACAAAAGAGAATGTCCATGAGAAATATGTCTACAATTTCCAAATAGGACATAATATTGATAAACACATATAGAACAACCAAAAATGAGTCATCCCACACAAACAAAAAAATTTCCAGGAGCTAAGATGTCCAGGTAATTCACTATAGTGCAAAAGCACAAAAATTTGAACAAAATGTACCTGCTGTCAATCAGATTGCACCCGAATGCTTGAATAATTAAGAGTCCACCAGCATCATTTCAAACATTGGATCAAACTCAGGTTGTGGGTGACCCACAATGACATTGAACCTCCCAAATTCTAGATTAAACTTCCTATGATGATCAATTAGGTACTTGAATAATATATTCTGAGAAAAGGGTAAGAAGGACTAAATTGAATGCATGAACTAAAACTAAAACTTCGGTAATGCACCTAAATGATGGTGTTGCGTGCAACTTGTTTCACAATTACACTCTAATAATCCTATTCGTACAACTAAATCTGAACAGTTTAACCACATAAATAATTTATATAAAGGTTTGACTGTATACCATCTTTGAAGGAAAAGAACGTCTTCACAACTAAAATAGTAAAGTAAGCCAAATGCACAACATACAACCTGTGGAATCAAACTTGATTGTATACAAGCACATATGAAATGAGATGCAAAAATAAAGGTTCCTGAGATTAAACACAATAGATTCCTTATCAAATCATTCACACAGCATGACACCTGAGATTCTGAAGGAAAACTCTTTAGCGTACTGAAAGGTAAAAGGAAAGCTCTGCAAATTTAATGAAACTTGATTAACCTGTAATAACCTGCTACTGTATTAATCTGTAAATAAAGTTGAGTTACATGATAATTCACTTTACAGAATGCAAAGGCTGAAAGACAACTAGAGGAAAAAAGATAAACTTTTTCCAATATATACAATGAGAATGCACTTCAAAGTGCATGAACATGAAACTGAAAGTCCATTTCAGTGAGAAAACGATAATTCCAAGGTGAAATCCAAGTAGAAGCAAAAATCCCTGAAAAGAAGGCTCAAACTCATGCAAAAATGAGTGAACCCAGTCTCAAACTCGCAGTCACAATGTGTATAACTGATTTGTAACTCAAACTGAACTGGAAATCTGAAGATATGGGCCAAAACATGCAAAATCCACCTTGCTTTAATCAACTCACCCATGATAACTGAAACTCCATTTTTGCATTAATATCAATCATCAAAACTGGTGCTGGAACTAAACTTGAGGCTCACTATCAATTCCACATGCGCATGAGTGAAATTTTTTTTAGTATTTTTCCCATTTTACAATAGTTGATTTAAAAGATTATTGAAAAGCAATTAATAAAATTGCATTTAATAACTTCCAAATACAACTTTACAAAACAATAAGGGGAAAAATAATAAAGTATATGTCTTAAATAAAGACTACCCCTTATGCATATTTAAGACATCCCCTTATGCATATTGGCCGACCACTTAGCATTATTGTTAATTCTTCATCACCCTTACATGGCATATATAATATCAAATATCAAAAATAAGGGGATGCATCATTCGCAAGGGTCGACCACCTAATACCTAAGAACTTTTGACTTGAAGTCAAGGTCATCAGTAATAACTTGATTATGTTCTTAGGGCGAATAGACAAAAGAAATCATCAACCCCTAAAAATCATTACGTTCATTTGACTTTGGAGAAGCTTCATGAAGAAGTTGGCCGCCATTGAACTAGGGTTTGAACTCGACCATGCATCTTCTTTGTCGACTTTGGTGATTCCTTCGAAGATTTTGAACATAAAATGTAAGATGAAGTTTATTCTATTGCAAATCCTATGAGTCCTTTCAAACTTGTTGCACAATGCTTTTTTGAACCTCAAAGGAGGATTGTAGTTTGTGACTCATTTCTCATATCAGTAATATTGTCATTCTCTTTTCTTGTTAATTTCCACATTTTGTTGGCTTTGGACACCATTGAGCATTTCCGAGCCTTTTTGTATATATTTCTGTTCTTTGCATGCTGACTCAACCTATGAATTTTAAAGCTCACAGAGAGCTCAGCCACGGACTTGATGGTAAGTTCTATTTTTTCCTTTATTTCTTTGTTGAAATACAAACCCTTTGGAAACTTTTCCTGTATAAAGTGAATTGAAAGATCTTTTATAAAATAAAAGAAAACACCAGGCCCCCATGAAATCTCTGTATGATGTTTGTCATTACTGGTCACAACTATCTCCATATTTACTTGTTGATTTCTATGTTTTGCTACATGACCAAAGGCGCCATATAATCATGGTTCAAAACCTTGAAAAATACAAACATAAACTTCACATTTTCTTTTGCATTCTGAATATGGTTTTAACAATCCATCTAGGTACTTGTGATTCTTTGCATTTCTACATTTTGAGAGCAAAACCCTCACATGGGTAACAATAAATCATTGCTCTTTTTTTTTTTCTGATATTATAGATCCCCTTGTAAATGTATGGAACATTTGAGAGTAATGAAGCACTTATCTTGTAATTACCTTATAAGGAACTCAAAAGAACTTGAAGTCATGTGGTCCTATTATGAATGTCAACCTATCACGCTTTGTAGAACTACGCATTACATATCTAAGCTAGATATTTGTACTTTATTACTGAATATATGTATATCATCAGTAATATCTTGTGGGATGAATAAGGAATTTTTTCCCTTGCATTAATCATTGATTGTCCTCTTGAGAATAATGAAAAAAGGAAAGTAATCTTCTCTTTTGTTACTTCCATAAAAGAGTGAATACACATGGCTACATTCTTGATGCTCCACCTTATCATGTTATCATATAAATTTTGAATGCATTCACCTAGGCTTGATGATATATAAAATTAATACGATGTCCTTTAATTTTACACTAGAGCTGCTTTACAATGCGAGTTTTTATCATTCATTTAACAACAATGTTGTCCTAACATCATGTTGGTACCTTTAGGTATTATCATCGGTACTTAAAACAAATATGCTTGTAGATACCTGTCTGTATTCTCCATACCTTTTAAATGCTGTCTAAGCCATATTTTGCTACTTTTCTGTTGAAAACAAATCTGTTTATTTGTCATAACCTTATTTCTTTTGATGATGACTCTTGCTGATGATTTGCAATGCAATGCAAAATATTAGAATGCTGCCCTCATTATAGTGTTCTTGAGAGGGCTCAATGCCTTATCAAAATATGAATAAAAATGAAAGGAAATTTGGAAACAAAAAGATGACAAATGCAATCAATGCTCTTTTGACATGCTTCTTTATTTTTTCTATTGAATGATGAGCAAAAGATAATTGCTTAATCTATTTTTACCATGCTGAATTAGACTGCTTGATGACAGTCTTAGATGATGATTGTTTCTTTGATGCTTAAATAACTCTCATATATGATGTGAATGAGAGGTTTCCTTTTGATATGTTGGGATCAACCCTTGTGGAGCCCGTTTTGCTCCACATATCTGATGAAAATGATCGCGAACATGATGGTGCAATTTCACACATTTGAAATAAACAAGTTAGCCAAATAAATGAAGCTAAAGAGAGGCTTTTCCTCTTCCAGTTTTATACTTACTTGAAATGCGAAATCATCGATGGATGCCTGATCAAATGTATACTATATTTCTGTTGGTAGTGTAGGAATATGTATGATTTGATTTGCATTGCTCTAACCACACTTCTATCAACCTTGTAGGTGCATTGGAGCTTGGAGCTGGAGCTACAACTGAAGACCTCAACTTGTCAATGATTCGTCATTCCAGGCAATGACGAATCACTTTCTACCCTATGCCTTCTTTATTCTTAGTTGTATAGTGTACTTTACTTCATGCACCCCTTATTTGATTATGAAAATCAAATTGAGTTACTCCCATGGCTTGTGTGGGATTCTGGTTTGTACATTATGAATAAAACAACAAAAAAATGCAAACTTATAATATCATTTTGAGATGTTTTTGCATAATATTACTGAAATTTACACTGTAATGAAACATTGCACAATAATGAGTACTTAGCAGAAACTTTTGAACAACTTGTGTACCTTTTGATTTGAATTTGCAATTTGGCTCTACCTGTTTGAGCTAGTAGTGAAAAATAAGTAACAAATTGGCGACCTCTGCGGAGTGTTTGCCTATTAAACACCATAGACTAGTTATGGAGCTTATCCATTTAGCAGGGAGTTTATTCTTTCTCTTAACCTCTGAAAACCTTTGTAACTTCGGCCTCTTAAAGAACAATTTGGAAAGAACTGAAATTGCAGCTCTATTGAAGGCCGGTTGAAAACACATGCAATGGCGCACTTTATTGAAGCTTAGAGAATAATCGGAATGAAAATGTGCCATGGGGCCGCAGTAGAAAAGCATAATTGAAACTCTATGCTGCTAACCAGCGGTGTTGGTGCTCAGACATGACCATTTACTGGCTATGAGAAATAGCTGCCCTTCCTTAAAAACAAAGGATGCTTCAAATCCTTAAGATCAATCAAAAAGAGGTATGTAAATGATAAACATTTGACTATTTGTTGCAGAAAAGTCTGAAACATCTCAAAAGGCATGCCTTCCTCATTTGATTGACCACCAAACATGTTATTTTGAGGCATATAGCTAATATTAACTTGCTGCTCTACAGTTGCAATCACATGCTTTGGCAAAATCATGACTTGTGGTAATTACATGGCAGCTTAAACTGATAAAGTACCTAATTGGACACTGCTTTGAAGGTTAAAACGGCCTCTCCTCATCTTCCTTATTTACTCATGTTGGCACTCCATCTTGCTGATTAGATTGCTCCACTTGCAGTGTAAGATTTTCCTCCTTCCTTCTTGTTGCCTCAATTTCAATATGATCTGAAAGAGATGTTGATCTATCATCAAGTAGTGAAGGAATGATTACTTCTTTCACTTGAAAAGGCTGATCATATACTGTTGGTTCACATGGCATCAAACTGTCATCAATGTTAGAGAAAAAATCTTCTATAATATTTAGGAAAATACTCTCATATGATTCATAATCATGAATTGGATTCATATGAGTCTCATCACCTTGCTGCTCAAAGGTAGTAACTGATGTTAGTAAGCATGTGTTGTCTTCATTCTCATCAACAAATTCAGGTAATTCCTCAAACAAATTAGCTAAATCCTGAGATTCAACCTCTATTTCCTTGTTTAAAACATGTTCAACCTGATCTTGTTTGTCATCTAAGCTTGAAACAAAGGATTCAAGGTCATTCCAAAACAGGGCTTCTTCATAATCTTCATTACTTTGTGGCATGAGAGGGCTTACCTTAGATTCAAGATCATCCTTTTGAAACACAAGTTCTGATCTGTTTGCTTGTTCAATTTTGGTAACCTCTTGTTGTCTCATATGAATTGAGGCTTCAATCTCATCTTGAACCAGCAGTACAACATGTTCTGCAATATCTTCTGAGTGTTTCAAATTAACTGGTAAGTTAGGCTCCTGTGTGCTCTTTTCAACTTGCTCAATGAAACCAGGTAATTGATCAAACAAATAAACTGATCTCTCCTCCCCATGTGGTGCCTTCTCAAATGAAACCTGGGCATCCTATAAGTGAAGATTTTTGACTGGTAATTCATGTACTTTGTTTTCATCCATGTTATAAACAACATTAGAAAAAATTTCAAATGAGTCAAAATCCAAGGGGTTCAGCAGTAAGTTTGAACCAATCTCCTCTTCGCATGTAATATGGTAATTTTGAGCTGGGGACACAGTACAAGCAACAACAACTTCCTGTTCCTTTTGTTCATTCTTTTGCTGCTCTAATCGGTAAACTTCCAAAGCTAAATGCAATGGGTTTACATTTTTGACCTTCTCCATGAGGAGTAAAGTGTCCTTTCAATGGGCTGCTCTGTAACCACACTTAGAAGTTCTTCCTCTTGAAACTGATCTGAAATGCAAGAAGTTGTTTGGATATCATGCTTTTGAGCAAGCAAGGACTTGATCTGCTCCTCCTGTACAACTAACTCCCTTCTTATATTTTCTTCAAACTTGTCTCCTTTGTGTCTCCAATTCCTGCTCATGAAGGTAGGCCTGATAATGTAATTCTTGTTGCTACGTATCAAGCTCCTGTTGCCTCCTAAACTCTTCTATCTACTTTGTGATTCTGACAATATATCCTTCATGTTATTCATGTTATTCTTCATATCATCAACCTCTTGGAGCTGATTGTGGACATATGAATATTGATCTAAAGGCTGAGTAGGGGTGGGTGGGAGGTAAGCATGTTGAGCATGCTGATAGGCTGTTGCATGGCTATTTGGGATAAAACCAGCAGCATGATTGGCCTGATATGGCTGATAAGGGATGTGGATTGGCAGGACTTTCATGAAACGGAAGTGGGTATACATGCTTGACTATGAAAACCTGACATCTTTACTCATATAATTAGCTAGAAATCAGAAATAAAGCTTGTGTTTGAAACATACGACACTTCATTGAAAATAGTAAAATGCTTAGAGTCATATGTATAAATATGTACTTGAAGGTAAAATATACTGTTGCATATACCAAGACGATCTTGAACTTTGAATTTTTCTCTTTCTTCAAAGTCCCACCGGCATTAAAAACTATCAATCCATTGCACCCGAATGCTTGAATAATTAAATTCAGCAATCTGTTGAAACATTGGATCAAACTCAGGTTGTGGGTGACCTATAATGAGATTGAACCTCCAGATTCTAGGTCGGCTTCCTATATGATGATCAATTAGGTACTTGAATAATTTGCTTTGAGAAAAGAGTAAGAAGGACTAAACTAAATGCATGAACTAAAACTAAAACCTCGGTGATGCACCTAAATGATGGTGTTGCATGCAACTTGTTTCACAATTAAAATTCAATAATCTTATTTACACAACTAAATCTGAATAGTTTAACCACATAAATAATTTATATGAAGGCTTGACTATATTACCATCTTTGAAGGAAAATAACGTCTTCACAACTAAAATAGTAAAGTAAGCCAAATGCACAACATACAACCTGTGGAATCAAACTTGATTGTATACAAGCACATATGAAATGAGATGGGAAAATAGAGGTTTCTAAGATTAAACACGATAGATTCCTTATCAAATCATTCACACAGCATGACACCTAAGATTCTGAAGGCAAATACTTTAGCATACTGAAAGGTAAAAGGAAAACTCTGCAAATTTAATGAAACTTGATTAACCTGTAATAACTTGCTACTATATTAATCTATAAATAAAGTTGAGTTACATGATAATTCACTTTGTAGAATGCAAAGGCTGAAAAATAAGAACTAGAGGAAAAAGATAAACTTTTTCCAATATATACAAAAGATGCAACTCCAAAGTGCATGAACATGAAACTAAAAGTCAATTTCAGTGTAGAAATGATAACTCCAAGGCGAAACTCGAGCAAAAATAAATATCCCTAAAAAGAAGGCTCAAACTCATGTGAAGATGAGTGAACTCGGTCTCAAACTCGCAGTCACATGTGTATAACTGATCTGTAACTCAAACTGAACTGGAAATCTGAAGATGTGGGCCAAAACATGCAAAATCCACCTTGCTTTAATCAACTCACCCATGATAACTGAAACTCCATTTTTGCATTAATATCAATCATCAAAACTGGTGTTGGAACTGAACTTGAGACTCACTATCAATTCCACATGTGCATGAGCAAAATTTTTCCCATTTTACAATAGTTGATTTAAAAGATATTGAAAAGCAATTAATAAAATTGCATTTAATAACTTCCAAATACAACTTTACAAAACAATAAGGGGAAAAATAATAAAGTATATGTCTTGAATAAAAACTACCCCTTATGCATATTGGTCAACCACTTAGCATTATTGGTACTTAGCATTATTGTTAATTCCTCATCACCCTTACATGGCATATATAATATCAAATATCAAAAATAAGGGGATGCATCATTTGCAAGGGTCGACCACCTAATACCCAAGAGCTTTTGACTTGAAGTCAAGGTCATTAGTAATAACTTGATTATGTTCTTAGGGCGAATAGACAAAAGAATTCATCAACCTAAAAATCATTATGTTTATTTGAATTTGGAGAAGCTTCATGAAGAAGTTGACCACCGACCTCAGGTTTGAAGCTCAACCATGCACCATTTCTGTCGATTTTGATGATTTCTTCGAAAATTCTGAAAAATAAAATGTAAGATGAAGTTTATTCTATTGTAAATCTAAGTCCTTTCAAGCATTTTAATGCATTTTTGGGCCTCAAAGTTGCGGCTGTGACTCGT
Organism: Sequoia sempervirens; assembly: GCA_007258455.2. NCBI lineage: Eukaryota > Viridiplantae > Streptophyta > Pinopsida > Cupressales > Cupressaceae > Sequoia > Sequoia sempervirens. The sequence continues at coordinate 1,166,361,048 of VDFB02271358.1, forward strand.
TTCTCATATATTATGTGTCATTCTCTTTTCCCTGTTGATTTTTGTATTTTGTTGGCTTTGGACACCATTGAACAGCTCAAGCCTTTTGTATATATTCTTGTTGTTGTGCAGCTCGACCTTGAATTTTAAAGCTCACAGAGAGCTCAGCCACAGACTTGATGGTAAGTTTTATTTCTGCCTTTATTTCTCTGTTGAAATACAAGCCTTTTGGAAACTTTTCTTGTATAAAGTGAGTTGATAGATCTTTTATAAATAAAAGAAAAACTCCAGACCACCATGAAATCTCTATATGTTGTTTGTCCTTACTGGCCACGGCAATCTCCATTTTTACTTGTTGATTTCTGTGTTTTGCTACATGACCAAAGGCGCCATATAATCCTAATTCAGAACTTTGAAAGAGACAAACACAAACTTTACATTTTCTTTTGCATTCTAAATATGGTTTTAACAATCCATCTGGGTACTTGTGATTTGTTGCATTCTACATTTTGAGAGGAAACCCTCACATGGGTGACAATAAATCACTGCTCTTTTATTTTTCTGATATTATGGGCTCCTTGTAAATGTATGGAACATTTGTGATAACAATGAGAAACACATATGTAATTACCTTGTAAGGAACTCAAAAAGAACTTGAAGTCGTGGTCTATTATGAATGTCAACTATCCTGCTTTGTGAAGACTCTGCATTACATATCTGAGCTAGAATGTTGTACTTTATTACCTGAATATATGTATCATCATACTGGCATACTGTAGGTTGAATGAAAATTTTCCCTTGCACTAATCATTGATGTCCTCTTGAGAATAATGAAAAAAAGGAAAATGATCTTCTCTTTTTGTTGCTTCCATAAAAAGTGAATACCTGTAACTGTTCTTGATGCTCACCTTATCATGTTATCATATAGAATTTTGAATGCATTCACCTAGATAGTGATATATAAAATTAGCCCTGATGTCCTTTAATTTTACACTTGAGTTGCTTTAATACTGAGTTGTTTATCATTCATTTAACAACAATGTTGTCCTGCTGTCATGTTGACTACCTTTCTGATGTTATCATCTGGTACTTGAAACAAGTATGCCTATAGATACTTGTCTATATTCTCCATACCTTTTAAATGTTGTCTAAGTTGTATTTTGCTGCTTTTTTGCTGAAAAAAAATTGTTTATCTATCATAACCTTATTTCTTTTGATGATGACTCTTGCTAATGATTTGCAATGCAATGTAAAATATGGGAATGTTTCCCTCATTATAATGTTAGTGAAGGGCTCAATGCCTCATCAAAATATGAATAAAAATGAAAGGCAGAGCTGAAACAAAAGATGACAAATGCAATCAATGCTCTTTTGACATGCTTCTTTATTTTTTCTATTGAATGATGAGCAAAAGATAATTGCTTAATCTGTTTTTACCAAACTGAATTAGACTACTTGATGACAGTCCTAGATGATGATTGTTTCTTTGATGCTTAAATAAATCTCATATGAGAGGTGTCCTTTTGATATGTCAAGCTCCACGCTTGTGGGAGCCCGTTTTGCTCCACATATCTGATGAAAATGATCACGAACAGGATGAACCTGTTCCTACACATTGAAACAAACAAGTTAGCAAAATAAATGAAGCTGAAAGCTTTCCTCTTGAGTTTTATACCCCTTTGAAATCTAAAATCATCTGATGGATGCCTGATCAAATGTATACTATATTTTTGTTGGTAGCATAGGCATATGATAGGATTTGATTCGCATTGCTCTAACCACACTTCTATCAACCTTGCAGGTGCATCGGAGTTTGGAGCTGGAGCTAGAGGTGGAGCCACAACTGAAGACCTCAACTTGTCAATGATTTGTCATTCCAGGCAATGACGAATCACTTTCTACCCTATGCCTTCTTTATTCTCAGTTGTATAGTGTACTTTACTTCATGCACCCCTTATCTGATTATGAAAATCAAATTGAGTTACTCCCACGACTTGTGTGGGATTCTGGTTTGTACATTATGAATAAAACAACAAAAAAATGCAAACTTATGATATCATTTTGAGATGTTTTTTGCATAATATTACTGAAATTTACACTGTAATGAAACTTTGCACAATAATGAGTACTTAGCAGAAACTTTTGAACAACTTGTGTACCTTTTGATTTGAATTTGCAATTCAGCTCTACCTATTTGAGCTGGTAGTGAAAAATAGGTAATAGTACCTAGAGAAATTATATGAAAAAAGTGCATGGATTGAAGTGAGTATCTCTGAAAGACAGTTCCAATGTTGTTGGAATCATGAAAACAAAGAAATTAGTCAAAAATTATGAGCTCGAGACTGAAAACAACACCTTTGACTTCAACAGGTTATAGAATCCATCAACAGAAAAAATAGGTGATGAGACCCACACCACTGTAAATTTCACAGAACTAGCTTTTTAATGATATCTCATTTTCCAAAAATTGATAGTGTATGCCCAAGCTATGGTCAAAAGAAAAAAACACCCATTTTAGGGCACAAAGGGGGTCGAAGGGGCAGGTTTTGTCAATTGAATGGTTGGCGTTAGCATGAAATTAGTAGGATATTCCATGGAATATTCTCCTCTTCTAAGAAAAAATGACTCCCCCTTGGCAAAAATCTATCGTTGGAAAAAGCTCACATTGACCGAGAAAAATCATACGGGCATCAGTAAATTTTGGAAAAAAACATCGTCAGAATATTTGGCAGAATCACTAAATATTTCATTGTCAGCTGAAAAATGGGCCACCTAAAAAACATAGCAGCCGATGGCGATGGGGACAAACTGGCTACCAAGGTACTATATGTACGCTGCGTAGGTCTTTCAATAAATGCATCCAGTCACTTCAAAAAATTCACCCCTAAGAAATTTTTAAAATGCCTTTTCAAACCTACAAGTTTTCTTAGAATTTTTCCTTTTGATTTTTGTTTTCAAATGAACAAAAAACGCTGACCTATAATTTTTTTTCCTTTTTTTTGAACTTTGTGTACATTTTTTTGTATAGGAGTCGTATGAGCCATAGTACAAAAAAATTTTCCTTAGAAGCTCCCGATGGAAAAATAGGTCAAATTTATAGTCAAAATTCATGGAATCAGCCTCCTGAATCCAATGGCGAGGTCCTTTTGTGCCAAAATGCACTAAATATGTAGCTACCCTCTAGATCCAAAAAAAAACAACTACTTCAAACCCTCGCAAGTTTGACCTCAAGAGTCGAAATCGGGCCAAACAAAAGTAAAATATGACTTTATCAATGAATTTGAATGCAATGGAAGGCTTTATTTTGATCATAAATGCACCAAAAAATTTCCTACCTCCAAAATTTACAAAAAAAAAACAAAGGGGATTTAGATTTGAAGCCTGTAACCCTCGTTGATGAAAACAAACCTCATAAATTGAGAAGGGGTTCGATTATTCCACGCTCTGATACCATGTTAGAATTGTGAAAAACCACAAAACCACGAGCCATGAGACCAAACAAAAAACATATACACCTTCCATGCAAGAGATCTACAAACAATATGTGCAATATTCCTCAACAAGAAAAAGATACAAAATGCAAGAGACTATAAAAAAGATATGAAAGCTCGAGAGATAATTACAATGAGGGTTGAGTGCTATATAGGAGCAACCCTAATAATTTCTCACTTTAATTAACAAAAAAGAACTTATTTAATTGAATAAAGAACTCCTAAGTTTAGCTTAAGTGCATGAGAATAAATTAGACTAATGGTCAATTAAAGAGTAATTAATTATTAGCCAATGCATGATTAATCTAACAATTATTTTTAATTTACTCTCAATCTTAGTTACATCCATTGTATTGGAATTAGATCTTTGTTAGCATGTGTTTCCCAACTTTGTATAAGTCCCAAGGGGCTTGATCAATATTGAAGAAGTTAAGATGGTATCTCCATCCTATAATAGGTACCATTGAGCTTGTTGATGCCAAAAATTGGCAAGGTAACAACCTTTATGGAAAAATTAGTTAATGGGGGACCAATTGCGCTAAACTGAGTGACCTCCAGATTTTTAAAGAAGCAGGATTCTTCTATAATTGGGTTTTGGAATGGGAAAAAAAAATATATAAAAAATAACAATCTAACTAAGGTGATGCACCAAGATTTAGATGTAAGGCACGATAAATATATCTTTTGGATGCGATTTAAGGGCCCATTCAACAATCTGTTGTCTCAGAATAACATAAATCAAAGATGGAAACCTAAATAATTCATTTAATGACATAAAATAATTCACACACATTTACTGAAAAGAAGAGTCAAAGACACAATCTAAACCAACAAACTTGTATTTAAATCATAGAAGTTTTGCAAATAAACAATCCATGATAACAATAGCACAGTATAAAGTTTTATCAAATAGCCTAAGAAAACAGAAAGGTCGAACAATGGCATGGTCTAAGAGTCTTATACAATAATTTAAAAGCATTATAAAAGGCCTAGTGTCTTTTCCCTAATTTTTGTATTTTTTGAACTCATTTTTAGAAGGAAGAAGTATATATAGATAAAAATTCCATCACCTAGCGGGACGGTAATGGAAAAGATCTTGTATCACGAGCAATGATTCCTGCAACAATGATTTCCTTCGACCATTGCAACAAAAAATATTTGAGCCATGGAATGTAGTCGCTTCTCGAACAGATGCATCCCCTCCGAATGATGGCAGTGGTCTCAACAAACTCCCATGTAGACATGTGTCATTCACCCACGAAGGCAGTTTAGAATATGTGACACACTGGTTGGGTTTGTTGCTCACTCTCACCTACCCTTCGATGAAGTGCCTGCAAAAGAGACACATGGCAACAGGTTGGGGCTTGTTCGTTGATTCCTCCTTGCATTGAAAAACTATGCGATGAAGACATGTGGAGGCATTCTTTACTACCGGCACTGACTGTGGGGTCCACCCAAAAGTGAATGCGGATAGACATTACGTGGCACGTGGATGGGGCCTGATTGAAAAGAAAAGGGAAGCAACCCTCAAATGCTCATAATGACAACACGTGGAAGCATGGAAAAAACTAATAGGAGAGTGAAGGAAGGCTTCCCTACGATGAGTGCCTGGTGGACACATGGCAGCAGCAAATGAAGTTTAAAAAGATGAGACGTGGGGCGACACTTAGTGAAAACAAAAACCACCTAGAGGAAGCTCAAGGAATTTAACATTCACAGTTTTTGGCAACTACCAGGGGCATTTCGCTTGTGGAACAAGGAACCCAAAAAAAAATTTGGCTTGCAAACCAGAGCCCTATCCATTAGGTGACACAATCAAAGCTTAGAGAGAGTGGCCTGTAGAGGTAGCCAGTTAGCCTCGAATGGTGTCAATATGTCACGTAGATTTTCTTGCACTTCGCTCTGATCGATCATTTCTTTGTAAGGAAATGTTGCAGATATACCGACCACAGACTCAAACCGGAAGAGTAGTCGCGCTATCAGGTGTGTGACGCCCTTAATATCTATTGCAGTAGGGGGTTGACTGAAGCTCTAGAAATAAAATGTGTCCTACTGCTTCTCTCCTATCTTTGCCACAATCTACTCTACAATAGTCACCGAGTCATTGGAAAGAAATGGGGAGGGTAAACCCATCTAAGTTAGCTAGGAGAACCTAGCCCACATGTTATTCATGGTCTGGTCTAGTTTGGCAATGAACTCAATAGCATGGAGGATGGCCATGTGGGAGTGGATAAACATGTTTGCTATTTCGGCAGCGGCCTTTTGATACCCGATTCCTGCGTTTGCTAAGTCCTCATTTGAGACCATGTATAGCTTATCTAGAAAAAATTTCACCTCAAGAACCTTCTCTGTGATGATTTGTGGGAACCACTCAATTGCTCCATGAAATTCCCTACCCAAACTTGTCACCTTTGCCATAAATTGGAACGTCAACTGAAGTTTCAAGTAGAAGGCCTTGACCTTATCCCAGTATGAAACATATAGTTGTTGGGCCACTGGAAGGAGATCTGGCTGGGCATCAGGGGCTTGGGGAAGACTCCTCAAAAGACTGATCTCCACATCCCTTGAACCAACATCTTGTGTCAGTTTTTTGATCCTTTTGTTTGTAGCCACAAGTTGTTCTAATAAAGCCCTCCATTCAACGAGCCATTTTTCTTTGACCTAGTTTTTGTTCGTTGATTCTGTCTCAAAGGAAAGCTTCATCTCTTGGAGTTCCTTCTCCAATTGGGCCTTTCGGTTCTCAAAATCCACATCCTTCTGCTGCATTTTTTTCTCAATTGAGTGTGCTAACGTTCAAACTCCTCACTTTTTTGTTGCATCCCTTGCTCCGCTAGAGCCAACTAGTTCTAATATTTATAGTTTTTTTTATGCAACTCAACGACCAAGTTGGGGTCACAAGATTGGAAATTTGCAAGTTCCTCTCGAAGTTTAGTCTGCTATATCTGCACTTTCTCTAATAAGCATGCAATTTTTTCTTCTCTCGCCTTATCCTTCACCAACAGGACCTCAATCCTATCTTTTACAAGTTTCAGCTCCTCCTCCCTTTTCTTTAGCTGGCGACCAGACTTGAGGAATTCAATGATCACCACCTGCTATATTTCCTCCATGAGCTCAACTTTGTCTTGTAGTTGGGATATGCTCAAATCGAGTCCCATGGCAAACATGTTGTAATCATCAGGTTGCATTTCCCCCTATGATTTGATGATGGTCAGGTACATGGTTGCAAAGTTCAATAATTGATGGGGCTCATTAAAGATAGTCTATACCTTTGGCTCTGTCGGCTTCTTGGCATCCTTGGCCTTTTGATTCTGCATTCTGATAGCTCATGTTTCCTTTATTTTATCACCCTGGGCCATAAATAGGGCTAGCGACAGAACTAGCCCACCTGCGAAAGGTGCACCGAGAGGAAGGGTGAAAGGGAATGAAAGGGTAGTGGTTTTGGATGTTTTCTTCTTTGGAAGATTGACTGTAGGTGGGGAGAATGGAGGAATATTCCAAATCCTAATTTGTGAACCTTCAGGAGGACTCATCAGGTGTTATGAAGATAGTGAGGTCATGGTAGATTCCATCTGCTAGGTGGACTAAGTTGGGCCCGATATATTAGTAGCAGGAGGGGTATCAATGATAGCCGCAAATGTAGAAGGTGAAGTAATAGCTGATGTGGATTGGGAAATGGCGAAAGGTGAAAGGGTCCGCAGAGGGGTAAAGGAAAATGGTCTTGCCTCTGAGAACTGAGAGAAACCTCCCACGACCATTGGGGTAGAAGTGGAGAAAGAAGGGCCAACACTTGAAGTGATGGGTGACACAAAGACAACATGAGACACCAAAGATTGTGAAGTAAGAGAAGAGGGAGAAAAAGTTACATGTTGTCTGGATGATTGCAGTTTTTGGCTCACCACGACCTCCTGGCTTGTTGCGAGCTCTTGCGAACTCTCTCCAGAAATTGCTTCTATGCGTTGCCATTTGACAAATGGGAAATCATCCACCTCCACTACCTATAACTGTTGTTGTGAGGTTATCTTGGTTCTTTTTGTAGTCCAGGTGCGAGTCATCGAGGCTCTCACACATAATATGTTCACCTGGACATTTGAAGAGACCTTGATCGGTTGCGTTGGAGTTGTCTGTGCTTCTACTTCCTTGTCCTTCCCCTTCCTGGTACCTATTTCAGCCACCTCTGAATCGACATCTTCATCATCACTTGCATTGAAATCAGTATGTGCTTCATTCCACAATTTATCAAATCTATCATCTATCTCCACGCTCTGATAAGGGGCATCAAAGCGTTGGATTTCTTGTCGATAGATCCAAAAATCCTTAATTTTTTCCTCGCTCTAGTTTTTTTTTCTTGACAACTGATTGCAAAGAGTGGCCCCAATGTGAAGCTTCTCATTATACTTTGTTGAAGGGAAGTAGTACTTAAGCCATGGTGACCTACTATCCTCTATTGGAATATGAGCTAGATCAACCAATAGCTCATCCTTGTCCTTCAGTGGGTCCCGCCACTTCTTCCAGTAAGGTCGGGGGTTGTGTGTTACCTTAACATGTTCATTTGGTAAGTGATTTTTGGGGTTGTAATTCCATTTTTCACAAATCCATACCATCCCTAGATGAGCCAGCTTTGCCTCTAGCAGCTTATGCATCTTCTTCATGGCCATAACCATGGTTTTGAAGCTTAGCAGATAGACAAAAAATTATTTCTTCTTGGTTGGTCCTTTGAAAAAAGTGTAATCAATAATTGATACTTTCTGGAACATTTCGAGGGCTAGCACTTGATTTGTGAGACATGCCAGAAGCCGGAATGGTTCCCTGGTGAAGCTACGCATCTGAATGAATGTGAAATCTTCTCTAAAAAACCAGTAGCATTACAGAGTGAAATTCTACATATACTCTGTTTGGGTTATGGTCAGTCGATAAAGGCTGTCATCCTTGAACTCAAATCTCATAGAATTGAAGTCAAGAAATAATTTGAAAATGCATAATAATCATAAGTTGAGGAAAGGAGAGGAGTCCATACAAAAACTGGCTTTCTTCTGCCCGATTCATCAAAAATAGCCAACCCCACATGTTTTTTGAAGAAATATGGGTTCTGATGAAAAAATATTTGGCAAGTAAGGAAGGAAACCTGAACCTCTGTTGCGTTTCGTAGTCCCTTATTTGCCTCAACATTTCCTCAATGATGAATTGTCTGAAGTCATACCAGAAAAAAGAATGTTGCCTATGCAACTAAAACCCCAGACCCAATTGAAACTCTTGAACATACTTGTTAGTGTCTAGGCCACAAACAAATGCCATTATTGAGAAGGATTCTTGTATGTCCACGGGGAAGGCATTGTGCACTGCCAGAATCTTTGGTGGCTTTTTTTGATCTTCCCTAGGACTTTGAGTTTATTTATTATAAAAATCCAAAGCCAATTTTTTGGTTCTCCATATTTCCTCCCCCTTTGCTGGATTGAATGGCTCTATTGTTTCTGCTCTAGAGCTTTGGTCAAGGATGCATAACATATTCCAGATAGCTTCTAGGTAGATATTAACTTTCAGCTCCCGACCCTCGATGGTGTTGGTGGCTGGATTAAAATGTTTAATTGCCTCATCGACTAGTTTCAAGCAATAGTGCATAAATGGGACCATATACTATGGAACCCCGTTGAACCATAGCTTTTGCGCCAAAGAATCTGGGTCACTAAATCTCTTCATCCTTTCGTAGGCCACCTCGCTAAGAGTCTTAGGGATTTTTACGAGGATGGGATCATGAATATTATCCCATTCCTCCTTGATTAGGCTCTGGTCTCTATGGATTTTTTGCTTGTTTGAGGCCCGCGTGTTTACCCACTCCGGCTTCATTGGTATACTAGGCAAAGCATAAGAGACATCTTCAAAAACATAGGCAGCTAGTACTGCACGCATGGCATCAAACAAACTTTGTGTTGCCTCTCCTTGTGTTTCTATTTGAGAACTTTCTGCCATTTTCCTTTTGTTGTAGATTTCTTCTATGCTCAAATTTTCTGCTCTTCGCTTCAACTCTATCTACGCTCAACACTCTTGCTCTAGATAGTGTGCTCAATTTTTTTTCACAATGTTAGCTTCTTGCATGCAATAATTAGTTATTTCTTTCTTGGGGTAGCCAACAATGCTCACCTTTTAGCATTAATTTTGGCATGTACTGCTAGTTATATTCTTGTGCGAAATGAATTCCTTGCCATTTTGAAATGACAAGAATTCATAATGACGTTTGGTAATGATGTCCTATGACAAATTTTTCTTGGAACTTGAGCTGACAATTTGAAAGCAACTTAGGCATTCGTATGCTTTGGCAATTGATATCCCAAAAGGAATGATTAAGCCCAAATATGCAATAAGTGCTTGAAAAGATACGAGTTCTACTTTGGAGTTTGAAAAATGCCTGCAACACGACATCTCAGTATTTGGCCATGTAGACTACCACCAATGACTTCCACCAGCTTATGCTAATTAATTAGCTCTTATTAATCTTGCACGCAACAAATCATACCTAGCAGATGCAACTGGGTGGGAAATTCAAGCAAGCCCTGGTGCGATTTTCAAGTTGGTACTTGATTAGCATCATGCTTATGGCATGCAAATTACCATGCATATCCTAGCTATTTCTATAAATAGGCACTTATGCAATAGAAAAATCACACTTAGCAATTTGGGAAGAATTGGTAATAGGTAGTTGGCTTAGAATTTAGTGTTAGCAGTTGTGTAGAGCTAGACTTAGGCAGTAACATAGGGATTAGTATCAAATAGTTGCATAGAGCTTGCTACCATGAATACTCCTATCATGCTAGTTAGCAAAAAATCTCAGACAACATTTCTAGGGGAAATCTCGAATAGGTATCTTAAAAGAATGACCAAGAATAAACATTCATTGGCCATTGTAGCGATGAAGTGGGTTCTGGGGAGGGACTATATTGAATACGTAGACAAGCACAAAGTTAATACTGACATATACTCTCACTTTGTCACATCTATGCTTGAAATCCACGTTCCCAAGCCGCTCATTCTTCGCTTGGTGCTTGTAATATTCCCAAAGAAGTAACTTGGAGGCCTTGGTGAGGTGGTGGCGAATGTTGTGTTTGGTCTAGGCCTGCTAACAATGAGTGACCTTTGAAAGTATATTGAAGAAGATGCAGTGGTACCATGGGTACCGTTCCTAAGTGGGTTTCACATCCAGTCCCATGAAGAGCACCGTCAAAGGGTGACTCATGCCTGCCACTTTCTATTTCGCTGCTACAATGTGGTGCCCTTCTACGATGTTGACTGGTACACTGACTTCAGGAACCTGGTGTTCCCTCCACCACTGGCCATTGCTCCGGTTGATTCTGATGCTTCTCCTGATGCTCTTGTTGCCATTCTTGCTAATGAAGTAATTCCAGACACTACTGCTGATGCCTCCCTTGCTCCTACTCGTGATTAAAACTTTTATGCCTTAAGAAATCATCTTTTTGTTAATACGTTTTGTATATATGCCTGAAAAAAGGCTTGTCGCACATATATATGAAGAAACCATAGAATATATATAGATATACTCTAAAAGCATGGCCATAGGGCCATTTTGACAATGTACTTGTTGAATTACATAAATATAATGAAAATACAACTTATATTAACATCTTGTCTCCTTTGCCTTTTGATTTTGTAATGTGGGTTCTCTTTTCTTTTTTTGCATATATGTGTTCATTCCAATTTTACATATGGGTGTCATTTTTCTCTACTTCATGAGTTGCAAGTTAGTTCTCTCTGCCCTTTGCAATAATGGGTTTCATATATTTTCCTGCTTCCCCACACTATGAATGAAATTATTGAAAGACCGACCAACAAACACGAAAGGAAAAATAATTACACTATTCACATATTTACACTGGCAGGATAATATTGAAGCTCAATTAAACAATTTTAGGTGAATTTTGTTAATCGGAATACCCAATGCTTCTTGCTCCATATCTTCTAATTTGAATGCATTGTGTTGCTTGCATTGAATTATTTTAAAAGGGCCCTCCCAGAGGCTGTCAAACTTTCTGCATTGGCCTGGCTTTGTAGCCCTTTCGTTGAATTTTAGCACTTGGTCCCCACACTTTAGACCTTGGTCTGAGGCTTTCTTGTCGAACCATCTCTTAACCACCTACTGTCATTGGACATGGCTATCAAGGCCTTTTCCATTTTTTCTTATACTTCCATCAATTCGGCCAACCGAAACTCCATGGTGCCATTTTGTTCTACCTTGAGAGATTTGAGCAATTGCAACGCCAAAATCTCCATAGAGATAGGCAATAGTGCTTCTTTCCCATACACTAGCTCATTATGCTGAAGTCTTGAGGAATTGCTTGGGGAGTTATACGGTTAGCCATGGCTACGCCAAAGGTTTTATGCCATTCTCTTTGGTGTTCGACCTAATTCTTTTGATGAGTTAGACTAAATTTTTGTTAGTGACTCACCAGGCCATTCCCCACGGGTAGTAATTTGATGATTTTTCAAGAATATTCCATGCATGAGTCTTGGCATACTTAGGCCTAGGCCTTGGCATTGTGGAGATGATGGTTTTGGGTGTGCAGATCTCGTTCACCTCTCAAGAAGTCTACAATCTTTTTCCTTCGTTGCATTCTTGAGGTATGGCCTCGACCATGCGGTGAGGTCTATGTGGTAGAATCATTTGTGTTTCTAATGCTGGAGGTGGGATTGATCATTCCTGATGAAATCAAGGCCCCATTGTGCAAAGGCTCATCAACCACTATCAGGTTGAGAGGCATTATGGATTTTTCCTTCCTTGTGAAGAATTGGCATTCCTTGTAGGCTTTTACCAAGGAGTATGAGTCATTGAATAGCATAGGCCAGAAGTACCCAACACACATGATTTTGATGGTGGTGGTCTTCACAGAGAAGTGTCCACCCGAGACTGTTGTGGAAAGTGTCATGAATTCTTTTTCGCTTGCTCCATGGTGACACACCACAATAGAATGTTGTTAAGTTGCTTTAATAAGGATCCGCCGATAAGTGCATATCGATTCAGGTTGGTAGAATCTTCTCCTCGAGGAAGGCCCGATGGGTATTTTCTTGTGTGGATGAACCTTACTCTATCCGTCCAACCCTTTGGACTCAAACTCATTTGTTAGAACTAGCTCGGTTGCTCTTCTTCGCCATTTCTTCATAGTGTACTAGATATTAGCATAGTCCTCTTCCTCGGAAGGTCTTTGTAGGCCCTCAATGTTGTATTCAGGATCTTAGTGATCCAATTAGCCCTCTTTTCAATGATTTCTCCCTTCCATGATGTATTTGTGCATGCTATAATGCATGACATAAACAATCACCTTATTGCAAGATATTAGATGTGGAACTTCTTGAGTCCCTTAACTATTGTGAACACTTGCCTCTCGACGAAGTTGTAGTTTGTCTCATATTCCTTTAAGGTTCAAGAGTGAAATGCTATCGGATGTTCTCCTTTCCTTCATCATGTTTCTAAGTTAAGACAACAACAATGCTTAACTTGTTGTTGAATACATACATTATGAAGTCCTTTGAAAAGTATGGATTGACTAGCACAGGAGTTGAAGAAATAACATCCTTAACCTTCTCAAAGGCTTCTCTAGCTTCTTTTTTCCATTTGAATAATTGACCCTTTTTCAGCATTAGGGTGATTGGTCTAATTATTCCTGAAAAATCATAAATAAATTTGCTTACAAAGTTAACCTTCCCAAAAAATATTGGACTCCTTTCTTGTTGACCAGTAGGGGAAGCTCTTTGATTGCCTTTATGGTATCAGGACATAATAACCTGGCCAAAATAACCCTACAGAATAACCCGACCAAAATAACCCAAGGACAAAATAACCCAAGGTCATAATAACCCATGGACTAAATAACCCATGGTCAAAATAACCCATGGACATAATAACCCATGGTCATTTTAGATCAAGCTAGTGAACTAGAAATGACATAAAATAAATTATAAATATGATTGTGAGGCACCATAGAGGCTATTTAGGTCATTTTTAGACCATATATCCATTATATACCCCTAAAATAGCCTTAAAACACCTTTAATATGCTTAATAACCTATAAAATGGTAAATAATTATAAAAATAAAGGCAATTTCGTGGGAATTAGTTGATTAAGAGTTATTATGAAAAGATATAAATGAAAAGGCATTCAGAGGATATATAAAGTGGTAGAATTAAGAGAAGTAAAGAAAGGAAGAAGGGGAGAAGTAAGAGTGTGTAGAGTGATAAGAAGAGAAATCCAAATTCATAAAAGAAGATATTTTGTAATATATTTTTTTGAACATTATTTGAAATTTTCCTAGGGTTTTCTAAAAGAGTGTATAAAAAATCAATATACTTTTTAGGGAATCAACACATTCTTCATAATTTTTGATATATAGGTATCAGGACATAATAACCTAGCCAAAATAAGCCTAGACAAAATATTTCTAAAAAAATTCCAAATGCCACTATTCGGGGATGTTTTTTCCATTTCTCTCAATGCTTGTGGAGGAAAGTTCAAGAAGAAGGTCTACAAACATGTTACAGTGTCAATGAAGTATTTGCATATGAGATCAAGAAACTTGTTGCATTCTTTCATGCCTCAGATAGATGCAATTGATGCATTTGAAACACTTCAACAATCTCCTTATTAAACAGAACATGAGGAGACTCTGCAACCCATATGTAATTGATTATTTTGAAGACACATGGATTGGAAAACTAACCAAAAGAGGTAATAGATGATCACCCAAGTTTCCAATCACAATGTGGAATTTCTATTCAACTACTCAAGATGATCTTCCCATAACCAATAATACTATTGAGGGATGGCATAGAGGATTTAGTGAATTGCTTCAAGCATCGCATAGCTTAGTCTAGAAATTCATCAAAGCAGTGAAAAAAGAAGTCTCCAAGAGAATAGAATAGAGAAATATATGGTTGGATACACTGGGCAAATAAGTAGGAAAAAATACCATGAACTCAAAGAAAGACTAAAAATATTGGTTGATGGTTATGACAAGCATAACATTTTAGATTATATAAGAGGCATCACTCATAATTTGACACTTTAATTGAAATTTTGAATAATAAAGTTTTTTTAGCAACATACATGTAATTTATAAATTTTGTTTTCCTTTCTCTATATTCTTATGGGGATATTTTGTCCATGGGTTATTCTGACCATGGGTTATTTTGGCTTGGGTTATTATGACCCTGGGTTATTTTGTCCCGGTTATTGTGACCGGGTTATTGTCAGGGTTATTTTGGTTGGGTTATTATGTCCAGTAACCATTTTTTTTGGGTTTAGGGATACCCCGAACTCCTGCATTTTTTGAAAACTATCTCTAGGTGATCAATATGATCATCCTTAGATTTTGAGAACACAATCAGATCATCCAAGTAGATTAGGATAATCTTGTTGATCAATTCGCTAAAATTGATATCCATCGCTCGCTGGAAAGTTGCTCCTGCATTTGAGAGGCTGAAGGGAATTTTAGCATATGTGAACATTCTCCACTTGGTAGTCAAAGTCGTTTTGTGTTAGTCCCCTTCTTTTACCTGGATTTGATTGTACCTAGAAAAACCATCCAACAGAAAACATTTTTGACCCTGCCACTGTTTGCAAGATTGAATCCAAGAAAGGCAATGAGTAGTGATCCGTTAGGGATTCTCTATTCAGGTCTCAAAAGTCAACACATAGGTGAATATCTTTGTTGTTCTTTCATAATGGGACCAGGTTGGATACCCACGTGTCGTGCTTGATCGAGAAGATGATATGAGATTGAATTAGCTTTGTCAGCTCTTTCGCCATCAAGGCTTTAATCTTTAGATTCACTGGCCTTTGTTTTTGGCGGATGGGTTTTGCACCTTCTATCAGCTCTATTGTATGTTGGATGATGTCGGGATCATATCCCTTAAGGTCATCATATGACTAGGCCACCACTCCTTCATACTTCTCACAAAAGTTGACGAGCCTTTCTTCATCATGATGTGGAACATCTTTCCCAACTTTAAGCTTTCTTCCATCTTCGACCTGAAGGTCTGCATAGTCGCTTTTGTCCGCTACAAACTTTTGTTTGTCATTTCTTGCATCGTCACAATCGCACAGGTTTTTGAGAGTGACCAGTCCCTTCAAAAGATTATTAGACCTTAGTTGAATGATTTGTCCATTGTAGGCCTCGACAATCTTTGGTTGTAGTTGGTCAACAAACTCACCCGACTATTGGATGAATGAGGCAATGTGTTCATCGCTATCAAACAATTGCTAACTCTGATTTTTATTTGGATTGTCGGTCGGACTATCAGTCACATAGTGTTTGTTATGAATTAGGTCGGAGGCAAGATAGAACTGAGATCCAATTGTGGCCATGCAATCCACATAAGCATTTTGTTCTTGGGGTACTGTATGGATGTTGAAGGCTTCAAAACCCTCAATTAGGTCCCAGACTCTATGTCTATAGGATCTCATGCGAACATTTTTTGTAGCAGAGATCTCTTAGACTTGATTGACCACTAGTTCAGAGTCCTTAAACACCATTAATTACTTGATGCCCATCCGCTTCACAAGGCTTAGACCCTGAACTAGTCCTTCATATTCAACTTCATTGTTCGAACAAGTGAACTAGAAGCAGAAAGACCTCAGTATCTTTTCATTGTGTGGGGATATCAAACATATCCCAGCACCTACACCAACTTTGTACCTTGCTCCATCAAAGTGCAATGTCCATAGCTATGAGACTTGATCACTTTCAGATTCCTTTATGACCTTCAGAATCTCTTGCTCTTCGTCAAAGATGACATAAGTCCTCAACCCGATAGCATGATAATTTCTGAAAAGATCAACATCTATATATTCACTCAAGAGGACCTCTTCTTGATTGGTTCGATTTTCGGTCACTTTTTCATCCTCTAGTAACTCGGTGTAGTACATTTCCTCCTTGATGAAAGAGGTATGAGCAGCCTCAAAGTTGATCATGGCTTCATTGGCCACATGTTCCGAATGTAAAACTTCAGACACTATTTTCATTTTAGCTCTGTGCTTAGTCTTGAGGATCAAGTGTGACCAGTCCAAAGGCAGATATCTGACTATCTTTGAAGTGAATTCTCAGGATAGGTAGAGACCAAATATGGGGGGAACGTCTATGACCACATTATCTTGCAGAACTATAATGCTATGGAAAGAGAACAGAGTCAAGGGGAGGTATTTGATGACACCTATGGTTTTGACTTTGTTCCCATCAAGCTACATAACCACCCTCTTTAAAGGTTCATAGCTAAGTCCTAAGGCTTCAACTATTTGTTTGGGCATGACTATAGTGCTAGTGCCAGAGTCAATCATGGCATTGTGTAATAATTTCTCTCCTACAATAAGAGTTAGGAAGAAGGGTTTCGGTTTCGGCTTATCTCTAACCTTGATAGAGGCTTCCTTTGTGCTATATGTGAGAACCTTGGCAGGGGGCGGTAGATCAACAACCTTTTCTTTGAACGATTGCTCTGTTGGATCAATGATCGAATCCTCCCAGAGAGCCTTCTGTAGTAATGTCTTATGTTCTAGAATAGCTAAGATATCCCAAAGAGACACATTAGCGGATGATTTTTTCAATTGTTCCACCACATTAAATAGTGGTGGATTTGGAGGCTTTTGCTCCTTAGCTCTGGTTATAACAATTTCCCTTCATAGCGGACATTGTTGTGACACTGCAGAGGTACTAGGTGTCTAGTCGGAAGCACTTTTGGGTTGCGGATCAACTAGTCATGGGGTGACTGATTCGCCTGTGAATATCCTCTTTGAGTGAGTGTCGTAATCATACTGCACTTGTAGGGTTTTCGATGTGGATGCATCGTTAGCAAACGCCGCCTCTTCTTCTTCCATCCATGAGAAGAGCACGTGATTGGGAGCAATATCTATTTCTTGCTCTAGGGGCATCCCTTGCATTTGCACAGTAAGTACCGCGCTTTCCATTTGCAGAGAGGCATATACATAACTTCCATGATCCAATGTTGCACCTTGGCTGAATTGTTCTTCCACCTTTTGTTGTAGATTACCATGCGGGAAGTTTAGGGGCATATGTGCATTGCCACATGGGAAGCACTAGGGGTTGATATCATCAACTAAATTGTTCTGCCCTGCCGTTAGCTCTTTGCTTGAGCTTGGGTTAGCACCTTGTAGTGGAGTAGGCACTGGTACAATTTGATTAATTTTTGCACCTGTAGATTTGTGGGTGAGCCTCCTTGGAACTGATTTTGTTGGTAAGAAGACCTTCCAACTTGATAATTTTGATAGGTTGGATTTGGAGGCACAGACTGGTTTCGCTTAATGAAAGTTATTTCATTGGAGATGTTTCGCAATATCTCCTTGATGTTGCTCATCTCGTCCTTTGAAGAGCTAAATGTAGAAGCAACATCTTGTGGTGTGCCTGAATATGTGTACATGGATTGAGGAGGTGCGGGTGCACTGGTAGATGACATCTCCTGGGCAGGAATTGATATTTCAGGAAATATAGGCATGATGGACCAATGTGGCAACTTCTCGGCGTCTATTAGATTGTTCTCTGCTTTGATTGCAATGTTGTATGCATTTGGTAGAGTGGTTTCGTTGAGAGACTGAATCATCATCAAGATGTCAGTGTTGATGGATTTCAAGTAGAACATGAATGCCAACTCAGCTGGTGGGCAGATAGTAGCCTGAATTCTCTGCCATGTGATATGGAACTAGGCATTTAAGTCAGTCATGGCTTCATATGGGGCCCATTTTATAACTGACAATTGATGATATTGTGAAGACTTATCTCCATCATTTGAGAATCTTTCATAGAAATGGTCTCCGAGTTGATCCCAAGTAGCGATAGTATTAGCTTGTAGGGTGCAGTACCAATCTAATGCTTTACCTCTGAAAGAGGTTGCGAGCAACCTTGGCACTGTATTTTGGTCTATAACTTCGTGCACCAAACACACATTTGCCACATCTTGCATATGTTTGAATGGTGTTCTCAAGCCATCCTCGGTAAATTTAGGAATAGCCTTTAGAGCAGAGACCAAGATAGGGTCCCAAACAACGGGTGCTACTAGTGCTACAAGAGGACTTTTGGCATCCCATACCACGTAATTTTTGTTAGCGACTGACAACATGGCTAGCAGAAGGGGCAGAGGGAGTGGAATGTTCACTATTTGGGTAGCGGCTTGTACTGTTCCTAGTGGCAACAATAACAAACCAGGGTTATTCATTATTTAGGATCTAGTAACAGGCTGATGGCTCATACACCCTCTTTAGATTTAGATTCATTTAAGCGGTCCCATCGGGTGTGCCAAAAAAAAAGAAACTGTTGATGCCAAAAATTGGCAAGGTAACAACCTTTATGGGAAACTCAGTTAACGGGGGATCAATTATGCTAAACTGAGTGACCTCCAGATTTTTAAAGAAGCCAACTTCTTCTATAATTAGGGTTTTAGAATGAGAAAAGGAAGGAGATATAAAAAATAACAATCTAACTAAGGCGATGTGTCAAGATTAGATGTAAGACACGATACATCTATCTTTTGGATGTGATTTAAGGGTCCGTTCAACAATTTGCTATGTCCCAGAATAACATAAATCAAAGATGGAAACTTGAATAATTCATTCAATGACATAAAATAATTCTCACACACATTTATTGAAAAGAAGAATCAAAGATATGATATGAACCAACAAACTTGTATTTAAATCATAGAAGTTCTGCAAATAAACAATCCAGGATAACAATAGCACAATATAATGTTTTATCAAATAGCCTAAGAAAACATAAAGGCCAAACAATGGCATGGTCTGAGAGTCTTATACAATAATCTAAAAGCAATATAAAAGGCTTGGTGTCATTTCCTAATTTTTTGTATCTTCCAAACTCATTTTTAGAAGGAAGAAGCAGTATATATAGATAAAAATCCCACTGCCTAGCGGGCCGGTAACAAAAAAGATCCTATATCACGAGCAATGATGCCTACAACAATGATTTACTTCAACTGTTGCAACAAAAAAAATTTAAGCCATGGAACGTAGTTGCTTCTCAAACAAATGCATCCCCTCTGAATGATGGTAGTGGTCCCAACAAACTCCCGTGCAAGCATGTGTCATTCACCCATGAAGGCAGTTTAGAATAGGTGGCACGCTGGTGGGGCTTGCTACTTACTCTTGCCTTCCCTTCAATGAAGTGCCCACAAAAGAGACATGTGGAAACAGGTCAGGGCCTGTTTGTTGATTCCTCCTTGCGTTGAAAAACTGTGCGGTGAAGACACGTGGAGGAATTCTTTACTACCAGTGCTGACTGTGGGGTCCACCCAAAAGTGAATGCGGATAGACATTACGTGGCATGCGGATGGGGCCCAATTGAAAAGTGAAGGGAAGTGGCTCTCAAATATTTGTGGTGACAACACGTGAAAGCATGGCAGAAGCCAGTAGGAGAGTGAAGGCTTCCTTGTGGTGAGAGCCTGGCGAACACGTGGCAACAGTGGATGAAGTTCAAAAAGATGAGGTGGGGGCTGACACTTAGTGAAAACAAAAACCACCTGGAGGGAGCTCAATGAATTTAACATTCACAGAGCTTATAAGAACAAACTCTTCTAGAAGTAGGTTTGAAGCAAATGAGAGTAGTAAATTGAAGATAACAACAACTAACTAATAAAAATATTCCAAACAATTGCCATATTAATTTCTATACACTAAGTGTCTAATCATTCCCTATTCATTTTTAACCTTCTTTTGATTTCAATCTAGTTGTTATTCCTTATTTGATGATTTGTATTAGATCTAAATTATGCTTGTGTAGGAGACAATACATCCTAGGGTTTTAGGGTTAGCATTTTATTTCTCTTTAATATCCCATTATAGAGTAGAAATTGCATACCCTAACCACTTTTCCACTCTAGTTTTTACACCAATTTGGATTGATGTCTTTAATGCATGACTCTATAGCATGGTTTAAATTTTTTAGTGCAATTACTAATCCAAGACCCAATCCATCACCTATACATGCCACTTTGCTTGTTCAAACTCGTTGATCTTGTTTCTAACAATTTACATATCCTAGATACAATCATAATTGGAATCCTTTCTCTTGGATATGATCAATTTTGATTTAATCCTCTTTTTCTAAAAGCGATATGTTGCCATTTCAAGGTTGACATTTTTGGGATACATGACAATTACATGTTGATAATGACACCAAAATTCCAAATTCACATGTCTACGGTTATGTATTTAAAGACATCATCCCATGTCATTTGCATACATGATTAAAAGAGTAGACAAATATGTTTTGATAAAAAGTATCAAAAGTCCTCCTCTCCTTTTACAAATAAATCAAGAACACGTGTCATCCTTTGCCATATATCAACAAAGTAATCAACTTTTCTATATCAAGTGAAATCTATTATGAAAGGTACACATTCAAAGTATACTCTTCATACTCATGACACACCAACTTGCATGAACACAATCAACAATCAAATGATTAACTCAACAACATTCATTGTGACCCTTATCTCTCTTTTATCACTATTGTTAATTTAGTTGTAGGGCTTGACTAAGATGCAATGAAGTCTTAAATTTCAATCCTTGTAAAATATACTCTTTAGTGCCACATCTTTTTTTTGCATGAGATAGCAATTGACGAACACTTTTTGTATGTACCAAAGATCTATATTTATAAAGGATATACTAGAAATTTTTTAGGATAATATTGTAGATTTGTAGGAGAAAATTACTTGTGCAACACTTTCTCGCAAATTCAACTACTTATAATTTAATCATCTCAACCTTTAGATCTATTATTGAATACCAAATCTCAATTATCAATCTAATATCACATCGTGCGGTGGATAAAATTTATTTTAAAGTAAAAAATTCCTAATCACCCTATGCTTAATTAAACTACAAAAATAACATGGATATTAGGTATCAGATCAAATAGAGTCTACGTACAATGTGACTACTACTAGCACTTGCACCTAAAGGAGATTCAAAGATTACACCGATAGAAAACTATATGTATATTAATATGTTAGAGAGTACATGTTTGTGCATGCAAATTCTAGTTGCATGTGGCTAGATTAAACAATTAATAATAAATGTTAAATAATGAAATGAAATAAAATTAGACAAATCTAGAATTTTCTTTTCAAAAGATTAACTATTATTGATTATGAAATATTTGCATACATATTTAAAATATAAAGCAATGCAAATGAAAAAAGAAAATTGCCATCAAATTGACAAAAAAAATTTGCAAATGAAAATATAATGTTCATATAGTTGTCAAATCAATATTTATCTCGCTTTTATGTGATAAGTAGGATTTTGGAGGCTTCTACTTGATATTTTGGAGGTTTTTACCATTAAATGGTAGTTTGTTTACCATTAAACAACATTGGGACTTGTTTTCCGACGACTCAACATGAGACTTGTTTCATACTCAAATCTCACACTATATGTAGCCTATTGACTAATAACCCTTAAATAAAAAAAATTATTTAGAAAAAGATTCCAAAAGCTAAAAGCTAAGTGGTAGTGAATTGATATAATATAAAAAAAGAGTGCCCAACGTCTAAAAGTTCTACTTGTAGACGAATCAATGGGTATTTGTTTATACACAAATATATATACTTCAATCTAAGTAGTATGGCAAATGGACATCTAGCGGAGACATTGCTCTGTCGTGAAAACGAAACAGATTGCTTCTGTTAGTTGCCCTCGATTTTCTGTCTAGAAAAGAAAGAAAGCGAAGTGTAAAAATGCCCAAGAGAACAACACACACGTATTCCAGCGAGGATGCTGCTCCAGATGGCCCCGACTCGGATCTTTATGTCTATTACTGCAAGCACTGCGGTGCTCATGTACTCATTACAGGTCTCTTTCTGTATAAATTTTCGTTCTACTTAACTACACATAATCACTATTCTATACTACAGCAGTTTTGAAGATGTGGGTATCAACTCATTTTGTAAGCCAGTATTTCAGCTAATGTTTAGTCGATGTGAAACTCCAGATGGTAAATTTTGTTAATTTTTTTCGATGTTTGGGAATCGTCTTTTTGGGATTTTGGAGCTTTTTCCAACCTAATAATAATAGTGGATTCTCTGAGCGATGTGCTTGCCTTTGTTAGATGTAATTGGGTATTCGAATTTAGTAAGTAAATCTGTTACGGACCGAGTCAAGAATATTTTCCCGAGTTTGTAATCGGGATTTTAGTTGTGGTGAAATAATATATTTGATGGTTATTTGCGGAGAAAGATGTTGAACAGAGGTTTTGAAGGTGTTGATTGATTGAGGATATGTATTCAAATTTAATTTTGTTAGAAATCAAGATAACCACCCTCGCCTCCCATTCATGGGATGCCGAGGCATTGATAGGGTCGATGGAAGTGAATGAAAGATGCTTTCAAGATCTCCATCCAGCGAAGCAACCATAATTGGAACTATCTTTCGACCATACGGAATTGGAAATATCATTCGACAGAGTAGAAACAATGTGTTTGGATAACTTCGAACGTCGACATTCCTCAGACTTGCCACAATGCTTGAAAACCAAAACGTCCTTATTTGATAAGGAAACTGGCTTGCTGATATTGACACACCTCAGATCCATCATAACCTGCGAAGGCCTATACTGCTTTCTTCATAACTAAACTAGCATCCTCACGCGGGCCATCCTTGGATCCATCCTTGTGTATGAAGACATATAATCCTCTTTTGATGAGTGAACTAGCATGTTCATGTGAACAATCCTCAGATATGTCACAATTCTTGAAGTTCCATACGTTCTTATTCATTACCACACTAATATGCTCCTATGGGCGCTAATTAGACACCCCAAAGCACAGAGACCCATGGCCTCATTCATAATTAAACTTCCAGGGGAAGTTCCATCTCGGAGATGGGTGAAAGTTTTCCTGGCCCCACGTGAAAGGAAAGAAGACAAATTAGTGAGTGGAAAAGTGAGATCAGTGAAGAAATTCATCTTTGGTTGGATAGCTCGGTGAACAGATTCTATCCTTCTTCCAATTAAAATGCCAAACAATAAGAGTATCAGCTTCACTTTAATTGCTGTAGTTCTTAAGATCAACTTGGGGTTTGATGTTGACATGAAAATGGAGTTCTACAAGATGTCTGTCATGGCTGCACAGAAATGCCAATGCAGTTCTGAAACTGGAGTTTACAAGTTGAAATTGAATTGTACTGGTGATGACAAATGGTTAAACTGTGTCAGCTTGTCAGATGTATCTATCTAGGACTGATAGGCAACAGGAGCGCCCAAAAAGGAGAGGGCAGTTCCTCAAGCAAAAGAAGAAATAAATTTGTAACAACACCCCCTAACTTTTTTTTGGATTTTTTCCCAACAATAGGTCACATGGCAATGCAAATAAGAGCTTTCTGCTGTTATGAATTTCTGATTTGAGTTTTGTTCAGTGTTTCTTGCACTATTTTACAATTCTCATGAAGATATTGACGTTTCAATGAAACATTACAATAGGAAATGATAACATAATGAAACTAACAACTAAGCACAACAAAATACCTCAATAATTAAGTCTTACAGAGTGATTCAGATTTGTTGCAGCAGGTCAAAGTAATGGACAATTAACTCAAGTGCTGGAAATGAATCTCCATAGTCAATTTGCCAACCCCAACTTTCACTATGCTGTTGAAAAACCATGAAATAACATTCAGCAAATGTACAGATCTGTATTAGGCACCAAAATAGGGGTGGATAAGCAGATACACCCCATAAATCCTCCAAAATCCACAAAGAACAATCTGAAAATGGTTTCAATGACTTCCTAACTGCTAGGTGCCCTCAACCAGCAAGTTAAATGCCCTCAGGTATTTAGCCTTTTGAACCCACATGCCCCACCTAGCAATTGGTACGATTGGCTCTAGTACGACCTTTTTTGAAAAATCAGACTCTGCTATTTGCTGCCCTCAAACAAGCCCAAATTGGTCGCATGGCAATCAAAGAGCCTTAGAAAAAGTACCCACAAAAAAATATCACTTCTCCAAACCCTGGTGTGCAAAAATGATGGATCCAACGTACTCCTAAAGGTGTACGGCTAGGGCAAGACAATCACCTGCAACTTCTGAAGGAACAACACTAAGCCTCTGGTATTCTGTAATCAATTTTCATTAAAATTGTCTTCATATTCGTTAATATCCTAATTCACAGATAAACTCCATTAAAACCACCACAAACGGAGCACTAGCACAGTCCCTGTGTGAGATTGTCAGCAATCACCTAGGAAGGATCTTTCACCTCCGAAGATGATATTCTCCATGAAGGATTTCGTCTTCACGAAGTTTTGGAAAAAATCAATAGCATATCCCTCTTTTCCAATATTCATGCATACCTAAAAATGAGCTCAAAAAAACCTTTTTATGTTTCAACTCCAACACCCAAGAAGGAGAATAAAATATTAAATTATTAAAATCCTTATGTCTCCCAATTTCCCATGCCCAAACAAACAATGCACTTTATTTTATTAAAAATTTCATTTAATTTCATCTTAGGCGCCAACTCCAAAGTCACCTTAAAATATTAAATAATTGCTAGTGAAACATTAGCCAAAATATAATATTATAAGCATTTATTTAAATTTGCCTTCTTAATTTACGAAAACCACAACAGAGCATCGGATATCAAATCTGAATGTGTCGGGGTGACATTGAAGATGAGGAGATATGATTGAGGCTGAAACAATGACTTACTATAAATAGCAATGGTCCACTAAGTTTCTTGATGGGGGGATGGGAGGACATGGGGACGAAGGGCCTAAGTTTGGGGATTGCGGGAGGGGGCGAGCGGTGGGGGGTGGTGTCAGTGGGGAGGGGGGGAGGGGTGGCGCTAATATGCATATAGGTATTTGGAATATTTTTTTTTATAAAAAGATGTATAAGAAATACAATGTTGAATTTAGAAATGAAACTTTGGCAAATTGAAATAACTAATTAAAATTATTAACAATTTAACAATAACATTGAAGTTTGAACAACGAAAATGTTGAATTTGAATTTTATATTCAATATTTCATAAAGATGATTACAATGAGTAGAATCATGAATCATGTCAAAATAACAAAATGCAGTGAAGTGAGGCCTCTAATCATCCCCATACTTCTCATCACTAGAACTACTGGAAGTGGACACATCCTCAAGCTCCACCAAACTAATACCAACAACCCTACCTGTGTAACTGTAGCATCCTCATCAACCTGTTCTCGCTCCTCTGGCTTTACATCCCACCGTGTTGTTGGACTCTCTTTGTACAACGACAAGCTTCTCTGCTCTCCTAAAGGTAAGTTTGTTCCTTTTAAGAGAGTGGATGAAGCTATGAGTAGACCAGTTCCTCTCAGTAGTTGAAGAACTAAAAACCTAAGATAGTAATTGAATGGCTAAAGTGCTAGTCAAAGAAATCAATCTGTGGCAATTCCACCACGAAATTGGGTCTTCCAGTGCCATAGTTCCCATATCCATCTTGGCCACCTCAGAATAACCCCTAAGAGTGGCAAATTTTGTCCACTCAGTACGAATGATGCCGGCCTCTACAGGACCATACATCTTTCCAATGGCCCTAAAGAACCTTGCCTTCACTTCAGCATCATGTAAGGGTGTAATTCTACCAAGCCTTTGCATGTAGCACTTGGAGTTCAATACATAGGCAGCCATGTGCAAGGGACTGTTGAGCTTCTCCCATCTCTTTTGAATGATTGGCTGAATGTGCTCATGTTAGAATACTAATGTGGGGTCCTCACATGACAACCTTCATTTGGCCTAGTATAGAATCAATGCACTCATACACCTCTCCAAGGCTAGGTGCATTGGCATCCCCATATCTAATGACCTGGAAAACTGGAGTAATGATAGAGACTATGCATTTTGCATCACCCCAAAAAACATCACTCTTCACTACATCCTTCACCCTCTTCCCCTACTCTATCTTGGTCTCAGGCCAACGATTCCATTCTACTATCATAACCATTAGTTGCAATGCCTCTTGCAACTCAAGCATTCTCTCCAAGAGAATGAAATAGGATGCATATCTAGTCTCGACAGGTTTCAAGAATTCATTCTTAGAGAAAGTCTTGAAGAGTGCATGTGAAGTGTGGTGGTTGTAGATAAACATCTGCACATTTCTAGCATCATTGACCATTGCTTTGATCCAATCAATCTTCTCCATGTCATTGAGTGCATTATTCATGGCATGCACACAACAAGGAGTCCACCAAATGTGTCTATAAGTTGTCTCAATCAATTTCCTGCAGCTTTGCCACATGGGTTGCATCTCTCACTACTTGGACCACATTTTGTGGCCCAACCTCCTCAATAGAATCCTTGAGGATCTGCAACTGAAAATTGACATCCTTGAACAGTCAATTGCCTTAAGAAAATATGGGCCCTTTGAACATGTAACCATGATATTGATGAGTGGATGATGCCTAATGTCCGTCCACCCATCCATGACAATACTGCGTCCATTTGCCACCCAACATTCCTTCATTTTCTCCATTAACACATTTATCTTGGAATAGCTCTTATCTAAGATTGTGGTCCTCAATTTTGTCTCCCTTGGTGGCACATATGTTGGTCTTGCCCTTGCTACCATCACCATCGCCTCCTTATAATAAGGAGATCAAGCCACATGGAATGGAATGCCATTGGAAAAGAAGAATTTGCCAATGGCATCATCTGCACATTGAATAATTCAGCTATTGGGTTAGGAGCATCAATTGTCAACTTGCGTTTGCCCCTAGCCTTTGTTGCATGGGCCCCTGAAGTAGATGGCATACATGTAAATTGCCTATACAAAGTAGAAGTAGAACAATGTGGCTGGCTTTGCTTACCCCTTGGCTTATGAGACAAAGAAATAGATATAGGTGTAGCTGCACTGTCTTCACCACCAACACTCCTTAGCCTACATATCTCAGACCTTAATTTCAAGTTATTTGTGTTGCAATGGCTTTGCCACTGCACCAAAAGATCAACCTATTAACGTTCGATACAAATGCTAGATTTATACAAGATCCATGGGAGGCAGTTAAGCCATGTCACGAATCCGCGGCGGACTGGATAGGCACCTACCTATCCAAGGGGACGAAGGCACCAACCTTCCAACAATCCCCCGTCCCCCCCAGTGCAATCGCAGGACTCGAACTCGTGACCTCGCTCTGATACCATTTATCCCTCTCATCTTGTGCATGTAAGGTTGTTTGCACAATCATAAATTCAACTTTTTCTACCTCTTTCTTCTTTCTCCAAACCTTCTTATCAACTTCTTTTGCTTTGTTCTCCTTTTCTTCCTTCTTGCTTTGTTTAGAAAAATCTGCTATATCACTTCTACAAACTTTTGTAGTATGACCAAAATTATTGCATTTGTAGCATATAGCATTGTAATTCATCAAAGGAGCAAAAAAGTTCCTATTCATAAATCGAAATCACTTCTTGCATATACTCTACAGTTTGTTGCCTTGTGACCAAAATGATTGCATGAGAAACAATACCCATAAAAGAAAGAATTGTTAAACCTGGTCATATGAGCTTGCCTAGAGATAGGAGGTCTTCTGGAAGTGTTGTTTCTGATTTTTGATTGTGAATCTTTTGCACTATCAAAATTGCTCTTTTTCTTTTCTTCTTTTGCAGGCTTGGAACTTTGACCTTCTTCATATCCAACTCCATTTTTATCAGCAAAAGATTTCTGTGAGCTAATGAGTTCATCTAATGACATAGAACTTTTCTAATTTTTCATCTCATTATTCAGCTGTAACATTGGTTTGTCTAATTTTCTGAGTGAAACTATTTCAGCCTCAGGCCTTTCACAATTTTCTTTCTTTAGCTTAAGCTGATTTCTGATTTCTTCTTCTATTTTTCTAGCTTCTTCAATCTGAACTTTTAGATCAACATTCTTCTTTTCAGTTTCTTCTAGTGCTTGAGATGTCTTAGTTTTTGTTTCATTCTCTACCTATAGTTGCAACTTCAAGTTCTGATTTTTCTTCCTAATATTTTTATTTCACTTAGAGCACTTATAAGTTCTTCTTCAAGGTTCACCTCTCCTTCTTTTTCATCAAAATGATTTGCATGTTCTTCATTTTCAGTGAGGTCCTCTTCTTTAGCCATGAAGAGAACTTCTTCTGTAGAAGATTCTTCTTCACCATCATCTAATGAGCAGCTTTCATCCTTGGAATAGAGGCTCTTCTTAAATTTTCAAGACTTCTTCTCCTTTCCTCTATACTTCTTGTTGTTGAACTTGGGCTTCTTTTTGTTGTAGCTGTCCTCATTCTTCTCATATGGACACTTGGCTGCAAAATGTCCTACTTCCCATAGTTGAAGCATTTGAAAGGCAACTTGCCTTTGTATTTTCTTGAACCCTTCTTCAATTTCCTCATGAAGTGTGCCTCTTCAGTATTTGAATCTTCATTTGAACTATCACTGGTTGCAAGCTCCTTGCCTTCTCCCTTTTTTGAAACTCTAAAGGTTGCCTCCTTTTTGGTTGATTGATCAGGAATTATTCTCATCTCATAAGCTGTGAGAATACCATGTAATTCATCTACTGTCAACTTGTCAAGGTCCTTCATTTCCTCGATAGCATATACCTTTGTATCAAAACGCAAAGGAAGGGACCTTAAGATCTTCTGAACAACTGTGGACTCCTCAATCTTCTCTCTTAGGCCTTTGATTGTGTTGTCAATTTCATCAACATGTAGAAGATATGCAACAACATTCTCTTCTTTTTGCATCTTAAAACTCTCAAAATGTCTTCTATGTGTCTGAAGCTTTGTCTTCTTGACTTTATTATCTCCTTCATAAGTTTTCTTAAGTTTGTCCCAAATTTAATGAGCTATATCACAGTGCATGATCTTAACAAATTCAGATTCTACCAAACCACAGAGGATGACATTCATTGCTTTGGCATTGTTTTCAAAAGCTCTTTTTCCATCTGCATCCGTTGGAGGAGTTGCTGGAATTGTATATCTAGTTACCACACTTTGCCATATATCAAATCCAAGAGACATCAAATAAGTACGCATTCATATACTCCAGAAAGCGTAGTTTGAACCATCAAATAAAGGAGCTCTGGTTGTAGAAAGTCCTTCATGAGAACCCATGTGTGCTAACAAGATCTACCTTCAAGTGATTAAGCTCTCTTTATGAAGGAACCCCATTCTAATACCAATTGTTGCAATGGCTTTGGTATTGCGCCAAAATATTGACATGTTAATGTTCGATACAAACGCCAAATTTATGAAAGATCCACAGGAGGCGGTTAAGCCATGTCACAAATCTGCGGTGGGTTGGACAGGCACCAACCTATCCAAGGGGACGAAGGCACCAACCTTCCAACAATTTGTTGATGCCAAAAACTTACATGCTTCCACACCTTTTCCTTGGATATGAAGGAGGTGGGCATTAACTCTGGTAATGTTGCTAAACCATTCAAGGCCACAAAAGTGGCACTTCCACAACCTTGTGCCTCCAAATGTCCTAGACTTGCTTGGTAATTTTGTTGCAAATTATTTCAAAGGAGACTTAGGATCAAAAGGACCCTTAGCATACTCTTTTGAAAATGTGGAGGGGCAATTCATATTTGCAACTACATTGGCCATAGAACTAGTGGTTTGGGTTAAACGGTCACCCCTCTCTGCTTCTACATTTTCATCAACCTCAGGTGCATAATCAGATTCAGTTTCACTGTGAGAGTGAACCTCAACCTCATCCTCACTCATGCATTGAGAACTCATTATGACACTGCATAAACAATATAAGAATTTAAAATTCAAACTATGCATGCAGCTATGTAACATAACGCAAAGGATTAAGACAAAGATTTTCTTTTCTTTTTTCTTACTCTAGATCGCACGAAGCACAAAAGCAAAGGATACACAAATACAAATCTTTGTTCTTAATTTTGTCAACCAAGGATTTCACTTTTGTTTTTCTTACTTCAGGTCGCACGAAGCGCAAGAGCAAAGGATACACAAAAGTTTCATGCTAGTTTGGCAAAAGTTTAAAATTTGATAACTTTATGAACAATGAACATTGAACAACTAAAATTTAATATGCTATTTGCTAATGCACTTGTAGCCATGTCTATGAAATTATGAACTAGTTAAAAAAAAAAAAAAACTAGTCATGGAATCCTACCTTTTGCTTGAAAAGTCCTCCCAACTTGATGTAGAATCCCTCTTCTAACTTTCTTGCACTTCCACTCCTTCACTCACTCTTTTGCTCCTTTTCAACTTTGATGTTGGAATGAATTTGTGAGTGATTGTGAGGATTTGAGGGGGTCTTATAGGGTTTCGGAGGGTTGGGATGGGTCCATTGGCCATTAGGGTTAGGGTTTGGGTGATCAAATAAAAAAAATACTAGTTTTTTTTTTGGGGCACTTTTTGGCCTTGTTTGATGTGGGAGATGCCTAGGCGTCCCCAGGATGATCAAGGGACTCTTGGGAATCCCTTGGACGTCTTGGGGACGTCCTAGTATCCTAGCGAACCCGAGCATCCTGGTGGCGACTGGGTAAAGGTGGCGCTTTGGTGGGAGGACGTCTCCCCCTTGTCCCCACATCTTGGAGACATCCCCATCCCTAAAATGTGGGGATTTGGGAGGGCGGGACACATCTCCATGGTACACTGATAAATAGATATGGGCTCCAAGAAATGTGGAGATCAAACTAGGTGGCCAAAAATGCTTCTGAAAGTGTCACAGCAAAATACATTGAAAACCGAGCTCAAAACAAGCCATAAAAATGCTGAAGGAACAAAACTGCAACGACTCCCAGAACCATGGAGTTCCTTAACTGACTACATTAGCCTATGGGAACCCGAGAGAAAGGCTAGCAGTCACCAACTGACTAGGCTTAGAGAGGGGACATTACAAAATTCAACTCCTTTAAAAGTAAGAAAGTGCCATTAGTTTATGAAGATAAGTAATGCATGTGGGATCAATATGAACATAGTTGAATGAACGTTCAAGTAGTTGCTAATAATAATTCTGCATTAGCAGTGATATGGGAGACTGAGGAACCAAATTGAGCTATTGTTGCAAGTGCCAATGTTCGAGATCTAATTAGACAAAACTGAATACCCTTATCCAAACATGCAAATTGGGATGATAACGCCAGCAGTCTTCCTTCCACTACTAAGGTTGAAACGGATTTTCAAGATGTGCTGTGAACGTTTCTCTGCTTTTGTTTGTAGTTGAAATCTTTTATTTGACTACAAATGCTAACATGTAAAAACAAAGTAAAATGGATATAAAAAAAAAAAAAAGTTAGTGATGCGTATGCACAGAATATGGATTACGTAGAAAGGTAGCATGTGCTATTTTCCTTGAAATTTTGAAAAAATTTGATTCACTTATTCTGGTCGTTCATAAAAGCCTTTTTTCTTTAGTCAGGAACCTGTGATCCCTCTATGTGATTGCTTTTTAGGCTATTCATGTTTATCAGATATCAGTTGAGGTAAATAAACACTTCTCCAATAATATCAAAATATAAAATTGCTCATTTATTGTCAATAGCTTTGGGTATTACCATTCTCAAGGTTAACTCTTAATATCCGTTGGCAATGTTAAAATCTTATATCTGGGATCCCAGTGCACATGGAGTTGTAAATAAGCATTATTTGGTAAGTGTCAAATTTTTGGCAACATTAAAATCTTATATCTGGGATTCCAGTGCTTACAATCTCTGCCTTGCATGTAAGCATTATTCAATAATTTTCAATTTTCTTAACTGTATTATCTTTAGATACCTTTTCAAATTTCAAGTCCATTCAAATTAGACCCGGTTTATTTCTGGATATGCAAAACAGTCACTGTCCTAGTGTCATGTCAATTATGAAGTAATTTTTGATAGAAGATTGACAAGTAAAATGTTTTAGCTTTTCTTAGGAATGGCCAGCTTTATGATCCAAGTGGAAAATGCTATCTTTTACTGCATGCATTTAGTGCTGATTTTTAAATGGTTGATCGACTGGAATGAGTCCTGACTGTTGGTGTTTTTTGATCCAGTGCTATTGCAAGAGCCAGCCTAGTTTCAAAGGTCTATTAGGATTTCTATAATAATTTAGCAAATCTGATGTTTATGCATTTAAGCATATACTCGGTGTCTTAATTTTTCACCCTCTTTTTTTATTTATGTGAATTTTAGTTATCTTTATGTTTCTTATGGCAGTCTAGCTTGGGTTGTAATGGGTATTTCATTCTCTGTTTTTTTTTTAAGATTTGAAGTTTCTGTACATTTAAAGATTCTATATAATTGGTGAAATATTTCTGATCTTCTTATGGAGGCGGCATTTGTTTTATCATATTTTCAGACACTCAACTACAGAAAATGCCAAAAAGAAAGACAGATAAAGCATATGTTCTGGACAAAAAGCAGCATCTGGCAAGACTTAATATTGCCGAATCAGGCAAATTTCTTTTGAAACGGTATGCAGTTTCTCTATCTTCTCCTTTAGAATATCGAATTGTAAACAGCTACTCCAAGTTCTAATCTTATCCAAGAAGTTGAATCAAATGAATGAGCTTGTTTGTGCTTATGTAATGGCATATTTTTGCTTCTTATTTCTCTCTGTTGAAGCTAATTATGCCAAGAGACTTAACCTACAGTGGCAGCAGGGGGAGAAGCATCTGATGTCATGACTGAAAAAGGAACTATTTAGAGCTGACATTTATTTTTTAAATATAAAGAAATCAACATTTTAAAATATATATTAATGCCTACAAATGAAACTATTAAAAAGTAACAGATAAGTATATAATATTCTACACTTTTCAAAGTGAAAAACAAAACAAAAGAATTACCAAAACAATGAATGGCAACATTTACAAAAGTAAAATTAAAAGTTAGATACAATTGTATTACCAAAAAAATTAAACAATGTAAATAAAAAATAATAATTTTTAAATAAAAATTTATGTGTTCATGTATGTATGTAGTAAATAAAATAGTTCTAAAGTAAAATAAAATATTTTAGATAGATGTATATAAGATATGTGTACCAGTTTTATAGGGTCCTTAATTTTATTTGTAATACTTGGATTACAATAATTACTGCAGGAGGTTATGGATTACTACTTTCAATCTGAAAATTCAATGTTTATACGATTTCCAGAGAGATGGTTTTTTGGGGAGTACATTTCAAAGATATTTTCAGTGAAAATTTAAACGATTTTGTTTAAAACTTTTTCAAAATTAAAAAAATGAAAGACAACAACTATTCTCCTTAGTCTTACTACCAGAGCTTCAAGGCCTTTGTAGTGGCTATAATCTAGATGTCTATTTTTAATAATTATGCTATATTAGTGTATCCCGAGGAAGTTGCTATATTGATTCCTAGAACCTCCATTGCACATGGCATTTTTCCTCCTCCTTGCTTGCTTGCAAAAGTAAATTGTAACCATGCAAATGACAACTGATGAAAACATAAAAATGAATGTTGGCTAGGGTCTTAGTTTGAAAATTAAGGTTTTTTTTATGGGTCTTAGTTTGGAAAACATGGCAGCAAGCCATCCCCACACAGTCTTTTCAAAAGGGGAACGATCCAAGAAACATCCCTCTGTGGTTTGACAAATGTTGGACCATAGAAAATTAGTAGGGGCAAGCCACTATATGAGAAGTAAAGTTGACTCAGTTGAATGTATCTTTCAAAGGGCTTTCATTAACCCTTTTTCCACCTCTTCATCATCACAAGGAGGCAGCCTCCCAACCTCTGGTGCATATCATTTTGAGATTTAGAGCAAAGATTGCCATATGAAGTAGGGCTTGGTATGCTGCTCATATAATCCCAAATTATGACCCCTCTCACAAATTGCTTTTCTCATTTACTCAAGCATGCTATCAAATTTCTCATAAATTTCTCCAAGACTAAGAGAATCCATTCAACATATTTAATGATATCTACAATAGGTGAGATGAAGGAGCAAACATATTTGCAATTTTTTTTGTTTGAAAAAACAATAAGACTCAAATGACAAAAAGTGAATGCTAGTAAAATATGAACAAGATTATCAAGTTAAAAACATTAAGAAATTAATAATTTAATAGTTTAATTAAAAAAAGAATCCTCTTACCTTACAGTGGACCACCAATCATGATTAATAGTCTTTTGTTTGACATATTTTCCTACAGTAGTATTTGCATTTGGCCATCTCCCCTGCACTAGATTAACCATAACCAATTGTAGAGCCTCCTACACCTTAAGCATCCTCTAAAAAAAAATGAAATAATTGACATATCTAGTCTCCATAGGTTTGCGGAATTCTTTACACAAAAAACTCTTGAAGAGAATGAGGTGTGGTGGTTGCAAATGCACATCCAAACATCTTTACCTTTTGCCACCACTTGCTTCACCTAGTCTATCTTTCTTACGTCTTTTAGTGTTTTGCAAATGAACATAACATGGGGGCCAAAAGGTGTGCTTGTAAGCACCCTTCACCATGATTTTAGTTAATTAGCATACATGTGTCAAATCAGTGACCACTTGTACAACATTTGAGGCCTCAACCTCCTCTATAACTTCTCTCAAAATTTGAAATTGGAAGTTCATGTCCTTGTGCTTCCCTAAACAATCAACAACTATAAGAAAATAAGAGCCAATTGTACGTGTGTATATAATGTTGATGAGTGGCCGATGTCTAATATTGGTCCACCCATCCATGACAATAAAGCAACCCGTCATAATCCAAGTCTATTTCATGTCCTCCATTACCAAATTCACTTTAGAATATTCTTTATCAAGGAGGGTATTGCATAGTTTATGTTCTCTAGGAGGGGTAAATGAGGGACCAACACAAGGTGCATCTTTGCACAGTTGTTTGAAGTAGAACACGCCACATAAAATGGGATGGCATGGGTATAGAAAAAATGGGCAATGGAAGATTGCCACATATTGTGCTTGCATATTGAACATACTCACAATTCTTCTTGGCTTCTCACTACCACTAGTCTTTTTTCCTTCATCTTGTGAAAACATCACCACTTCCACTAGCAACTATGGATTTCATAGCTGATTGTGTGGACTGTGGACTGTACTAGCATCAACACACTCTTAAACTTTTCATTTGCCTCCATATGCAATCAATTAACCTTTGCCTTCTTATTCTCTTTTAAATTTGGACAAATCTTAACCCCATGTCTTGAAATGTCCAAGATATGACAATATAACTAGTTGTAGCTCCCTCGTAAGTCTTTGTTGCAAATATGACCTAGCCACACTATACCTCCCCTTGTATTTCTCTGTCTTTGTCTAGGGCTGTTACAAATTGGAGAAGAGGTTTTTGGGGTTTGAAAGGGTCCTTTGTGTAAGTATTTAAGATTGTGAAAGGGCACTCTAATGAGTTATGTGACTCTTCTCCTTCACCCACAACACTCCCATATTTGTAAAAAAATCAGAAAGAAACACTTATCTCTACTACTAATTTTGCTATCTCAATGCTCACTGCTCACTATTGCTGCCCTAGTTTTGTTATCTCTAGTTACATCTTCAAACCTTACTCAAAATGTTTGTTTTTCCTCCAACTTTTATGCAATTTTTTTGGGCATGCAAAAATGATTTGGAATAAAGAGGGAGGCTTCAGTTAGTCATTTAGGGTTTCATTGGGTTCTGTTTTGTGTTTGTTTATTTGGCTGTATGGTTGGATAATCCTTCATTGAATCCTCCATCCATGACTACATCAATTCTAATGTATGTTTGTTCATTTGGCTGTATGGTTGGATAATCTTTCATTGGATCCTCCATCCATGATATCAGCTCTTAAGGCCACAAAATATTACTTATTCTTTTATTTGCAAGGTTTGGTTTATTCTTGGTGAGGTGTGTTTGCAATACTCCTAGTATAGCTTGATTGGCAAGGTTTGGATACTTTTGTGCCTAGCTTAATACAATTTTTACAATATATAAGGTTAATGCAAATAAATTCCCTTGTGGGTCTTCACAAAGGAGGTCTAATACATCAATTTGGAGTCAAGTCTGGCTGTGGCATATAAGACAATGTTTACCATTTATCTTATATTATTTTGAGCAAGGGATCCTTAAAGTAGGATGCATTAGCACTTGTGGCAGTATGTGCTACATTTCAATGGGAGTGAGAGGTAGTTCTTCTTTGCTAGGGAACATTGTAAGTGGACTCGACTAGAGGCACACATTTTGCAATTGATGTTTGAGGCATTGTCATTGGTTGGTGGCATAGTTGGAAAACTCAACCTCTTAGCAAAAAGAAACCTCCGGTCGGAATAAAGGCAATTTCGATTCATTTTTTGCGGTTTGTGTGGTTTTGAAGGCCTTAATTTGGGCTTGGTGGCGGGGGCTCCACCCCTCGACCCTACCCTATATCATGATAGGGAGCGCATTAGGGGCGCTTCCCTCGAACCCTACAAGGGCCGTTGCCCCTTGCCCCCAGAACCCCACAAGGGGCGTTGCCCTTGACCCCGTTGGGGGCGTTGCCCCCAGACCCCTACGAGGGGCGCTACCTCTCGACCCCGCTGGGGATCTTGCCCCCAGACCCCCCACAAGGGGCACTACCCCTCAACCTCGCTAGGGCGTTGCCCCCAAACCCCCACAAGGGCCACTGCCTCTTGACCCCATTGGGGGCATTTCCCTCAAACTTCCATTGAATTCATTTGATTTTCTAGGTACTCTCCAAGTCCAAGTTTCCAAGTTTGCCTACAAGTCTTCATCTATAATATCGTCTAGATCTACCTCTCC
The DNA here is from genome assembly GCA_007258455.2 of Sequoia sempervirens. Lineage (NCBI taxonomy): Eukaryota > Viridiplantae > Streptophyta > Pinopsida > Cupressales > Cupressaceae > Sequoia > Sequoia sempervirens. The sequence goes on from VDFB02271358.1 coordinate 1,166,398,237, forward strand.
CCTAGTTTTCACTAGACATGGAAAAGAGGAAGATGTAAATTAATGTAGTATTTACTTTCATTTTTACAAAAACAATTTGCTATTTTCATTTTGTTTCAAAATAACAGCATCAGCGATTCAGCACATTCCACGTGAGGATGCCATTTTGTACCCAATTTGCTTTTAAATCAATCAAATACAACTAGACTTAGCTTGTTTCTTTTATGTACTCATTTATTGACTCATTGGATGCATCTTATCATTGAATTTTGCCAAAAAACAAGAAGCGTTTTTAATGAAATTTAAGCAATTTTTTAAGTTGCCGAGTTTTTGCCAAACCGAGTTTTCCGGGCTTGCCGAGTACTTGCAATTGGCGAGTTTTCCAACTATGGCTGGTGGGAAAAACAAATTATGTTTTGGTAATTGATGATTTTTTTAGCTTTTAGAATGTGATATAAGGACTTGATATAAATGTTGGCATCTTATTTATTACATTTAAGTTGTGTGTCATTTAAGTTTTTAGTTGAAACTGTAATTGTCTCGTGATGCATAGCCTGTAGACTTGACTGATTTATCTTATAATTCGCTATCTGCTTGGCTGCTACAGAGACTTGAAGTGTTGGGGAGGCATCATTGTAAGGACCAGTTATAGATTGATTCCTTGGATTGCATAGCAAGATCTAATCAATAGCCAGCCTCAGATGCCTTGATGTTGTCCTCAAGCAAGCTTTTTTTTTATTAAGTGGTTGTGCATGATTGATTATATTATCAGTCCATCACTATCAGATATTTGAAGTATCGTTATTTGGACTTCACACAATAAGCTGACATGGCACTCAGCATGTGTTTTGTGAACTCATTCTGCACTTTTTCATGTTGGTTTGTTACAAAAGGCTGGAGAGACCTTATTCCCCATTTAAATGTGCTCTATATGAATGTATCTGTCTTTCCCCGAGTTCTCAACACAGATAAAATTTCATGTTTTTGATTATTTTGTTTCCTCAAATTGAAAATGCCATTACTGGTTCTGATTTTGAAAGCTGTTAAGGTATTTTATTGTACCATTTTTTATTTTTCTGACTAAAAAATAAAGAAACAAGACATGATAAATTCTGATAAGTAGCTTCTAGATGTAAGAGCTTCCAGAGGCCTGTATTGTGACTCAATTTGTTTCTTAAAATCTGTGTTTTTTGGAGAGGGCTGAGAGGGTAGTTATCATGATTGTAATCTTATCTAGTTTGATTTTGCGTTTGAATGGCATATGAATAATTAAGAACAATGCCAGTGAGCTGAAAGACGATTGAGCAAGTATTTGTGAATGTGGATTGTCTTTTTTAAGTTTTTTCTGTTCTGATTTAGTATTTTCTAATTTCTTGAACTTTTAAAATATAATTGTATAATATATAAGACTTGTTTAAGATTGTAATTGTCAATTTATCTCATGTAGGGGTGAAGGAATGGTGGAAAAGCAATTTCGTATGGCATGTGTTGGTTGTGGACTATTTGTATGCTATCGTTCTGAGGAGGATTTGGAAGCTGCTCCTTACATCTATGTTGCAGATGGTGCTCTTAGTTCAGTTGCAGCAGAAACAAATCCTCAGGTTCATATGCATGATAACTTAAATTATGGATTACCGATTAACGCATGCAATCGTGGTTACTTCTATTTGAAACTTGTAAATTTTAATGGTTGAAAATTCTGAGTTCTCTGCAAACTTTGTTGACAAGTATGACAACAAAACATTAAATTTGCAATCTGATTTTTGCTTGATATTTGATAATATCATTGGAAGTGCAGTTTCATAAGCAGGAGTTCTATCTCAGTAATTTGCATTTTTTAAGTTTGGGCTCTGCCATGCTGTTATAAAGAGAGTTTCTGGGTCATTGCCAAGTGAGACACTTACCAAGTCCAGTTGACCTACTTTTGTCACTTGCGGGCATTAATATAATTTCGAAGGTGGATCCCCTTGTTAGCCAACAACATTTCTGCTTTGTTAAATACACGTAGGCTATGTTCAAACTGTTGGCATATTCCATCATTATCTACCTGTATTGTTAGTTTGTTCTATTTTGTTATTGTTTGTTGTGATTTGTTACTATTTATTAGTAAACTTAGGATTTCATTTGTTATTTGTTGAAACCGTAAATACATGGTTCACCACTCGTGAGATCTATAAATATTTGATCCAATAATGTAGAGAGTGCGTTGCATTCTTTGCACAATAGATTTTGCACTATTATCTCTATTATGGTATCAAAGCCTACTTCTGTGCCTCACTTGTTCATATCTTTATCGTTTCCCTCTTCTTTATCCTCTTCTTCATTTTTATCCTTTTCATCCGATGTTTGAAGCAGGATCTCTAGTGCGTAGTGAACACAACTACTGGACCATTTCATTTGCGAGAAAGAATGGAGCATTTTATGGCAATCTTGAAGGGATAAGCAGAGGCTGAAAAGTGTGATAGACTGGAAGGGTCAGTTTGAAGGCAAAAGCGCTCCCTTCTTTGCACCCCCGTCCCTTCCAACACCGTGTGAAAATCATACTACCTGACATTGAAGGTGTCGATGCAAAATCAAATGTGTTAACCTTGTGAAGTTCATGGGCACAATGTACTTCATCTGTGGTGTGCTAGGTCACTATGCAAGTGAATAAAGGTGGCAACTGTGTTGTTTCTCATCAGGTTCGGTTCCATGTTGCATGCATAAATTTATGTCTTGTAAATTGTAGAGTCTTTTTTCCATGATACGATTTGATCTGATATGGAGTGATAGGCATGCCTCAAGTGATGACTTCCTCAATACTCTGACAAACTGATTGTAATTGCATAGGGTTGTTGAGTAGTTTAAACTTTAAAGATAAACCAAAGCTGCCATATCACACATTTTCATTGAGGTGCTTTATTCTTTTCAATAATCCTCCTACTAGTTGAGAGTTCCAGAAAATAAGGGATGGCTAATTCGCTAAAATTCTCTTGATCCGTTTTGAATCAATGTTTGGGTCAAGTTCCATTGCAAACACTTTTGAACCAGCTAGATACAGTCGTTACAACCTCTCCATTAAGGATCCGATCAAAAGGATTTATTTTTGATAATCAACTACTGGCGTTGACATATAAGGCGGCAATAGAGCAGGTTGCTTGAAGGAGGAACAACCAAGTCATCTACCACTATTTTTTAAAAGGGGTTGCAAAATGTGATCGACCACCTTTGTCATTATTTCTACCACGAGTGGACCAGCATGGTCTTTCCAGTCTGCCAGTGAAAGCAATCTTGGCCATAATCTGTAGAAAGCCTTCTCAGGCGATAACTGCAACAACTACCTTAATCCAGGGGCGAACAACTGCATGTTTTGTCACTCTGTAGGTAATGTGGATCATGGCTTCCTTGTTTCTCTATTTGAGAATTCAAGGGCTATCAATTTTGTGCTCTTTGCTATCTTTTTAGTAGCAGATCATATTAGGAGATACATCTAGTAGGTTGAATTTCTCCCCAGTTTTATTAATTTTCTCCTTGTAGTTAGTGCTTTATTAATTTTCTCTACAGGCTTGGTATTATAGTTTCTTGACACGTTTCAGATTTTGGAAGTTATGGTGGAAACAAAAATGTTGGCCCAAGTTGTAACTCTGATACCACTTGTTATTATATTTTTTGGAAATATTTGTAAAAATCAGAAATAGAGCAGACCACTTTGAGGGGTTGATCTCCAATAATCAGGCAATAATATAAGAATTCAATATTGTATGATATGATGATATGGGAGAGAGTTATCTTCCTTATTTATAGGCTAAACTATGTAGGGACATACCCTTTCATCCTAATTAAGAGGTATTAATGTTTTAGCTAATATTTATGTTAAGGTTAAGCATGCCACAAGTGTTTATCCTTAGGAATATACAATATATACTTAGGAATATATCATATTAGGATCATAACATAATAACTATTTAACAAATTCATAATTTGTTTGAACTCAATCTTTAGTGTTCAAGAAATAAACCCATGATATCCTACTATAGTCATCAATAATGATCATAATAAATCTAGCACTGATGTTGCTGGCAAGCTTCCCAACATCTACCAACATCTACCAGCATCAGAGTTATAGGATGTCTATCATATCATGTCTTTAGAAGCTGCAACTGATGGCAAGCGTTCGGCTAAACCATCCCATCTTGGATACAGATGGTAAGGCTTTGGCCAAACCCTTACACCTTGAATGCCAATGAGTTGTTTCCACAGTAGTGTGCAATTCAATTAAAGGAACCCCAAGTTAAAAGATGAAGAAGAATTAGCCAATTTTATGAGAGGTTATTGTGGCAAGGCTGGTTAGAAGATAACTCCAGTGTTGATTGAAAGCTAACTGACAAATAGTCTTTTGATTAACTATTTGCCGTAAGTTGGCATATGGTCCCCACTCTTTATAACAGCTATTTATTATGACCTGGCTTAGGCATCCTTGGCATTTTCCTTAGTTTTCTTTTCTCTTTTGAAGATTGGTGACCACAATGTTGCATTATTTAAGAATTAGTCTGCATGATTGATATGAAAATGTAAAACTCATCTGTGATTATACAGATGTTTTTTTCTTACCAAGTTGATGGAATTGCCTGCAATATTCTAAAAGTTTCAGTTATTATTTTTCTGTTCTAACATTGCTAATATTTTCATTGATAGTTATAAGAATGTCTCTCGTAAATGCGCACTTATGGCTATGGTTTTACTTGGTGCAGGATGCCCCTGTGCCACCTTGCATCTCACAATTAGAAGGTGGACTTGTTCAAGTGGCAATAGAAGTCGAAGATCGTGCCCAGCGCTCGGCAATTACAAGTAAAGCTTTATTTCTTTGATGTTTGGTCTAAGTTATTCTTAATCATGGCATAGCATTTGTAATTTCATTAAAAAGATAATAGGTACTGCATATTACTACCATAAAGATGATACACTAGATACTGTATACTTTATACTACAATAGATGATTTTTCGTTTATTACATATTTTTCCTATAATATACGTCTTTAATTCTTATATTATGTCTTAGCAAGGCAAGCAAGGGATAAGGGTGCTCTAGATACTCCTTTCTTACCGTCTATTGATCTCCATTTGGCAGTTGATTTGTATGGTCACCTTTGTGATATGCAAAAGCTCCATGAAGAATGTTTGTTGTTTATGAGTTCAAACTATAGATGGTACACATGTGCAGTACTAACGTGAAAAAAAGTTTTTAGTGTGTTGGTTGAAAATTTTGTAGACCTGGAGAATATACAAAATTGTGGTTTCAGCCACAATTTGTGAGTATGATACTCTCCTAATTTAGAGAAGGATCCCCCTTTTCTACTAACTAATTTAGACTAATGTGGGTAGGATAGCAACCTTTCCTCTTTCTTCAAGAAATATTATATTCTTTTCTCCTCTCAAAAAGGTGACAATAACCTTTAAGAAATTTATTACAGCAGCTTGAAATGTAAATGAGAGAGAGGAAATGAAGTTTCCTGAAAGCACAAAGACTTCCGTCACCTCCTTCGGGACGGGAAAACGATCTCCAAGCACAAAGTCTTGAGTATCTAAAATCCTATCTACCCTTTTAGAATGATAATCTAAGAACAAAGTACAATATATATCAGCTCAAAGTCTGTAAATACGGTGCACTTATGAATCACTTTATATGGAAATCCTTATAAGCACAAAGACTTGTAACTCTTTCCAATTCCTAATCATAAATCAAACTAATTTAATCTTTCAAACTTGTAGCACAAAGTCTACAAGAAATCAGATCAAAATCTTTTCACAACAGCTCCACAATATCACAAGAAAAAAACTTAGAATAATGCACTACTATGACATAAGAATATAGTAACAACATGCAACAAGACTCAAAACAAAGTCTGAAATCTCATATGCGTTCTTTCACTTTGTATTGCTTGGAAATTAAGTTTACATACACAAAGCACAAAGTCTCTTTGCTGTAAATTTCTGCAGAGTTCTCTCTATTGCCAAAAAGATGAAAATTACAATAGACCCCCTCAAGTATTTATAGGAGAGAAGTCTTGAGAAAAAGGTGGGAAGATCTCAACTAACTTGAGAAATTCTCTCAACCACTAACTAACTGTAGTTGACTTATTCAACATTACAAGTCCTAGTTTATTTCAACTTGTAACTTGATTACATGTAATTACAATCTTCAATAATGCGAGTAGCATGGCCACTTGACATTACGATTTCTGACTTTACATGTAATTTTTCAAAACAAAATTACGAATGCACAATTGAAATTATTCTAAGTGTCCAAGACACGACTCTAACTACATCATCCTTCGTCTGCAATGATCTTCATGCTGCTTCAGGATTGGTGAATGCATTTTTAATGATCTTTGTGTCCTTGGCGAACTTCAACCTTATCACAGGCTCGGAGTAGTACCATTTCTTTAGGAAGGAAATTCTTCTCTTCGTTGCATTCTTTTTCCATGCTTGATTCACTTTGTCCCTAGATGGCTTCATGAGGATTATTGACCTTCGGGCTGCCCCATGAATTACTGTTGTATCTCTTCTTCTTTTGTTCACTGATGAAGAACCCATAACACCTTATTCAAGATGAAATTGTTATAAAACAATACCCATGCCTTGATTTGTTGGTTTGATAGATCATGTGGGCTTACAAGTGAATTTCGGGTTTTGGAGACTACATTACATGTGTGGAAAAACAAGAACATTGACTTGCAATTGTGGAGAATGAACATGCAACTTCATATGTGTATGGGAAAATACAAGTTTTGCACTTGTGATTGGATCCTAGAGACTCATTTTCAAGTGTTTTTGAGTGCATTTTGGACCAATTTCGGGTTTTAGAAGGTTGCCTACAAGTGCAAATGAAAGGTGACTTACTTGCAATGTGGAAAAACATTATTACAAGTCTTAAAGCCCGACTTGCAAGTGACAGGTTTTTAAATTACTTTTTTTAATAACTTGTAACTTGTAATGGGGGTCTTGAGACTCCCATTACAAGTGATCAATTTAAAAACACAAAAGTGACTTAAAAAGCTCATAAAGTGAAATCGGGTCTTGGGGACTTGATTGCAAGTGAATGTATCACTTGCATTTTAGAACTTGAAACCCCCACACTTGCAGTAAGGTCTTCAAAACCCGAAATTGACAAAAACACTCCAAAAATGACTCAGAATTTCACGAAAAATGGACGAGAGTGAATGAAAAATGTTAGCCAAAAGGACTATAGACCTAAAACTTAAAATGCCCAACCTCTGTACCTCGTAATACGTGCCTTGAGGCCTAAAAATGTCAAAATTTTGATGGGTTATCTCTGATTTTTGCATGTCAAAAATCAGGGACAACAGTGTGAGTAGTTAATGAGGAATCACAAAAATTTTACCAAATCTTGTAAGGCATTGATAGATTTGTGTGTTTAAGCTACCATAAACATTTTTTTTTTGAACAGGTACAACATGCATTCAAGAATTTTATCTTGCAGTTTGGTCATTTTTGTTTGGTCATAATTTCATTTTGGCATCACTGGGTGTAATGTGCTTTTCAATGATCTTGTTTTGGCGATGGTTTTAGCCTATTTCTTGACCCTTGTGGGCTAGCTGGATTGGTTAGACAATGTTTTCCATGTTGAAGTAGATAACAACATTTGAACATTGGTTCAAGGCTTTAAGATTTAGTGCCTCCCCACTGTCTAGGTTGTTTGTAGTACCATTGGTGTTAAAGTGTAGTTACACCCTCTCTCAAGTAACTTGTGGTATGCAGCGCTAAGGTAGATCAACCTTGGAGGATTTTCATGAATAAAATTGATGACTTCTTTTGGAGTGGTGACTTCATTACCACTTTTTCACGATTGTACTACTTTGTATCATCCACTTTCCAGGAAATTGGAGACACTTTGTGACACAAAGAACTTGATTTACATAGCAAATCAAGGTCATGATGCTTAACATGATATGTTTGTGCTAAATATAAGAAGGTTACACTTTCCATGCAATATGAAAGCTAGATTGTTTCAAATTGCTCTCTGAAGTCAATCTTAGAGGTTCTGATTTCAACCATACTTTGAGAGTATAAGTAGCTTCTTTAAATTGGAGTTGTCTTAACCACTCTCTTAAGGTATAGGACATGGCATATTTAGCATTGTTGTTGATCACTTTCAGAACCTTATTGCACGTCAATAATACTTATCTGATTGAGGTTTCTTGATTTGCATCCATAAAAAATTGCAAGTCAGATGAGTATATTAAACAAACACTATTTTAATATTTACAGTCTTTATATAATTATAGTGTTGTGACCTTTTTCACACATCGCCCCATTGCAAATGGGGACCCCCTAATTTTGGCTTTGCTTTTCGGTCGTTTTGTTGTTGTCTCTCTTTTCTACTGCCTGTCCTTTCCAGGGATGTCTCCGCCGTTGAACCTTAATGTGAACTTTTGGCCAAGTCTGAGAATTAGGGTTTTGAATTTTCCAGCCAATTTGAGGTCAAATGAAGTAAATAAATTGAGATTTGAGATTAACGTTGATGTCAATGTGCTTCCAACAAGCTTCCACTGAAATTTCATCAGATTCCGAGTACTTACTATTTTTAGTAAGTGTGCAATTACAGGCATTCCTTCAACATTTTTGAAATTCCGACAGTCACACTGCATACAGAACACGTTAAGCTGCTCATGTGCAAAATTTGAGCTGAAACGAACAACTTACTATTTTTAGCAGTTCAGCTTCCAGGGCAAATTCTAGGGTTTACATGTTACATTTTCTGGTGCATGTCCGAAGATTCTTTGTGGGTTTTTTGAGACCTTCGCGATGATGTAACATGCAAAGTGAGACGACAACTTTCAGCATTTGGCCTTCAGAGGCCGATATTAGGGTTTGCATGCAGATTTTCTCAGCGCATGTCGGCATATTCCTTCTGGGTTTTCCAAGAGCTTCGCAATGGTGTAACATGCAAATGGAACTGATCACTTTTCTGAAACTTGCTATTTTTAGCCAATGCTTGCATGTTGAAGATTTTTCTGGGTTTTTCAAGATTTTTCGGGCAGTGAGACATGCAAAGTTATCCAGTAACCAGTTGGTCACTTTTTCAGCCACTTTCTATTTTTAGCAGGTACCACTTTGGCAGCTGCCCAACACTCTAGAACTGCAAACTAATTATCATGCAACTGAAACGAGGTCAAACGGAGCTCATCCGAGGAACATGCAGAAAATTAGGGTTTCGAGCTTGAGGACTAAAAATGAGGAATCAGACGTCAAAATGCCCAAAACTGAAGTATTCCGCCATGATCAGTATCCTTCAAGCAATCAACACGCAAAATTTGAAGGCAATCGGAGCACTTACTATTTTTAGTAAGGTATCCTTGGCGTAGGCTATAAGTAGAAAGTCAATCTCAGGCGCCAGCGCAGACAGGGAAGTTCACCGACGAGGAGCGCGCTGTCCAAATTTCAACTCAAACGGAGTTAAGGTAGTCCCAGAAACAAGCACTTACTATTTATAGTAAGTCACTTCAGAAGCGGCCATAAATAGCAGGTCAACATCAAGTCTCAGTAGGTACAGGTCAAGCAAGTGATGAAGACCCTATGGCGCGAATTTCAGATCAAACGGAGCTACAGAGAATGGAAAATCAGACACTTACTATTTTTAGCAGGTTGGTACAGAAGAATTAGGGTTTCCTAAAATCAAGGGCATAACACGACAGCCATGCAAATGTAAAATCCAGCCACGATCACCACACTTCGGGCATTTAGCACATGAAATTTGAGCTTATTCTGAACATTTACTATTTTTAGTAGGTTGCTAAAAATAGCAGAGGCATACGGGTACCAGGCACCAGCAGCTCAATCATGTCACTAGGATCCAGACAAAGTTAAAATCAAGCCTTCAGGAATTGGGAATTAGCTTGAAGTGCAAAATTGACAAACTTTCTAAAAATAGCAAATTAGGGTTAGCATGATCGAGTCATCCTAAATCCATCAAAGGGCAAGAAATCCGCCAAGTTTGATATTTTTTCAAGTCCAGCATCAAAACTTGCTTTAAAAGGCCAAAGACAGATCAAAATTCTTGAAGTGTTTGAAAAATGAAAGCATACCCCTTCATTTGCGCCCTCAAGCTGACAAGAGTCTTGAAAATTTTCGAAGTCGTGAAAAATTAGAAGCTCCACTAGCAAAATGCGCCCTTGCAAGCTTGAAGGAGGTTGAAAATTTCTCAAAGTGTGTGAAATTGGAAGTGTGGCACCCCAAATACGCCCAAGGAGGAGGAAGTAATGAAAATTTGACTAAGTCGTTTAAAATGGAAGTAGACCCCTCCAAGTGCCCCCTTGAGGTTAGAGTTGACAAATTAAAAGCATGAAGAGCTAAATGCGCCCAAGGTAAAGAAGACTCCAAAAAAAAAATTTCTAAGGCAAGAAAATTTGAAGGAGGACCCTCCAAATGCGCCCCACCTCGCCAAGGTAGTATGTTGGCTGAAAGTTTCTAAGTTTGAAAATTGGAAGCTCATGCCTCCAAATGCGCCTTGAGAAGACAAGATGAACTTGAAATATTCTAAGTCCTTAAAATGAGAGTCCATGGGTCAAAATGCGCCCTTGAACTTGGACATGTCAAAGATTGAAAGCTCTATGTGCCATTTGCGCCTAGGAACTTGAAGGCTAACATTTTACCAAGTATTGAAAATGAGGGCTCAAGGGTAGAATTGCGCCTAAGACAAAAGGAGAGAACTTGAGAAATGTTGAGTGTTGCAGATTTAAACTTCACCCCTTCTATATGCGCCTAGACTTGAAGAGGATAAGTTAGAATTTCTCTAAGTATGGAAAATGAAAGTAGCATGGCTCATTTGCGCCTTGAAGGAGGAGAATTGGAAAGTTTTCTAAGTTATCAAAACTGAAAGCTCATCACATAATATGCGCCCTTGATGTGAGATTGAAAGAAAATCTGCATTGAAAATGGAGGTAGAGGGTGTGAAATGCGCCTTGACTTGTGGAGAGGCTGGAGAAAAGGTTAGCAAAATTTCAAGTAATGGAAAATGAGACCTAAAGGGGTAAAATGCACCCAAGTGTGTAAGGTGGAGACTTGAATATAAAAAAAAAAATTTCTAAGACGTGGTGAAGTTGAATATTCCTCACCAAGTCTAATATGCGCCCAAGTTGATAAAAAAAAAAACATGGTACACTTTCAAGGAAATTCCTAAGATGAATTGATAAAAGTTTCACCACTAGCAGATGAAGGAAATTTAATAAAATTTCTAAGGCAAAATTCAAAGTGCTTAGTGATTTAAAATTTTTCTAAAGCAAAATATTTTCTTCCTTAGAAAATACGCCTGGACATGAAGGTGATGAAGTTCTTCTTGAAGCACGAGCAAGATTGCCAGTGATGAAGTCAGAAGATGTTGGCAGTGCAGGAACAATAAAAATTTTCCAAGTCAGAGCAAAGAAATACTCACAAGGACGAAGAACTAGAATAAATTTGTTGAAAATATTTTAAGGTTCAAAATTCAAGAAAATTAAATGAACCCGTTCGTTGTACACCCATGAGTCTGATGCGTTCTGAGAGAAATTTTCTTCTGGGTATTGAAGATTGTTGATGAATGGATTTAAAGTCTTCTACACTTTGTCGAGGCCTTCAGGGTGAATATTTTTGATGGGCACCAGGTTGATGAATTTCCTAAGGGAAATTTGAAATTTTTTTTTAGGCAAGGAATAAATGATGTTGTTGAAGATAAATGCCTTGGCGGATGAATTTGAAAATGATTGCCTAGATGATTTTTGATCAAGTTCCCGTGGAAACATTTTGCTCAAGCCAGTGTTGGATGAAATGTCAGAGTGAAGTGCGCCAAGCAGAATACAAGATGGATGATGAAATTTGGCTAAGGCATGAAGGATTGAACGCAAAGTTGGATATTGAAGATGATGAACCCTTGAAGTTAAAGCGTGAAAATCCTGGTAAGTAAGTTGAATTTATATTATGAAGTGTTCTAATACTCTTCTCCTTGCTTGTTTTGCAGGAGGAACGTTGTGACTAAGTGGTGATGACTTAAAGTGATCCAAGACGATATTACAACCTGTTGATGTGTTTTTCGTGACCGCACCAACGCAGAATAAAGTCGCCAACGGCTACCCTATTCTCTCTTGATCAAAGTATCCAACACGCTAAGATTGCGAGAGAGTTCATGCGTTCAACTCCAAGGTTCTTTCAGTGCGAATAGGCTCAGTTTGGCTTGATGTGATTTGCTGGTATTTCAAGGGGACTTACGGAATTGTTCAACAGCGGAGAAAGGAATTCAAATGCTCAAAAGATTTGTCTATGAAGCGCGGGTTTCCTATTCTAACCAGAAAGTACTGAATTGAAATGGGTTGCAGGGTTTAGAGATTCTAAATCTATTCTAAGGCGTGGGACATGGAGCTCAACTTCAACAAACTTCTAACCAAACTTTGCATTGCCTCGCATCGGACAGCTTCCACGGAGTCGGTGCAATCTTCAAGGGAGATGACTAAAGATGTTCAAACCACCATTTGACATGAAGATACCATCACAACGACACATACCACCATTCAAACTGTGATTGAAGTTAGGCCCAAACGTTTCCAGTTGACCACACAAGGCGCATTCACCATCAGCAAATACACTAGTGGTATGGATAGACGAAGTTGCTTAGATCAAACACCACATTCCACAATTAACATCTACTGCTTGCATGAAATGAAACTTATTCTACTTTATGCTACTTGAAGTAGAAGGGATGAAGAAACCTCGCTAGCTATCCATAACAAAGACGAATTTCACCATCAATGAAAAGATCTTTTATTATGAAAGTTTTACACGACAATCTCTTACAAAAATTTTCAAAGGAAAACTTTCCTTCTCCTCCAACTACACTATCAATCTACTTCTAAGTTGTCTCTCTATTCTAACTTCTACTCTAATTCTACTGTCTCATTCTAAGCTCTACTGAAGGTACAAATGAAGGGGGACTCCCCTTTTTATAGCTGGCCAAGTCCAACGGACGGCTCAGATTACAATTGACTGGATGGCCCAGATTGTGCCACCTCAGCCCTAAACAAGATTCACCCAAAAAACCGCCACCAAGAGGAGTGGGGTAATAAATGAGCCATAATGTCCATCATCCTTCTAGAAGATTCCACCCTTGAAATGCGTTCACACTGCTCTCGATCTTCGTGTTCAACCAATTCTGTTGATCGCTTGGAGGAGGGTAAAAGAGTCTCTAAGATTGCCTCTTTAGATAATAAAACTTGGTAGAATCTGGAGTTCAACTGCTCTTGATCTTCTTCTTGACGTTGTTCTTCGACCTTGCTCGAACTTCCACTCTTTTCTCCATTTTGAGTTTTGAAAACGCTCCTTCTTTGTCACTTAGCCAACTTTTGCGACTTTTCTTCCTTCATGTGAAACTCATAACATTATCTTCCTCCGAAGGTTGTAATATCATCGTGCTTCACCACTTCAAGTCGTCGTGCTCTGGCCTCCACGCTCATCCTGCAAAACAAGCAAGGAGAAGAGCATTAGAACACATCATAATATAAATTCACCTTACTTACCAGGATTTTCATACTTAGATCGCCAAGGGTTCATCGTTTTCATTAGCCAGCTTCGCGTTCAAATTCTTCATGCCTTAGCCAATTTTCCCACCCATCTTGCATTCTGCTCGGCGTACTTCACTTTGATATTTCATTCAACTCTGGCTCGAGAAAAATGCTTCATCAGGAACTCGATCAAAAATCATCTAGGCGATCACTTTCAAATTCATCCACCAAGGCAAATTTTATTTTGAAAACACGTTTTATTCCTTGCCTTAGAAAATTTTAAATTTTCCCTTAGGAAATTTCATCAACCTTGTGTCCATCAAAAATATTCACCCTGAAGGCCTCGACAAAGTGTAGAAGATTTTAAAATCCCTTCCTCATCAACAATCTTTAATACCCAGAAGAAAATTTCTCTCAGAACGCATTAAATTCATGGGTATGCAACGAACGGGTTCATTTAATTTTTTAATTTTGAACCTTGGAAAAATCAATTTTCATCAAATTTAATCCATCTCTTCAATTCCAGGCGCATTTCCTTGCTCTGACTTGAAAATATTATATCCACCCCGTGCAGCATGCACCATCTGACTCACTCTTGCCAATTTTATCCATGCCTCTGCAAATTTCATCTCCTCCATCAGACTTAGGCACACTTTCTTCTAGAGATGGAATTTAAATATTTATACTTAGAAAAATATTCCATCATCTCATCACTAGCTTGGGCGCATTTAAGTTTTGTCCTGCCGTCTGCAAACGCTTAGAAAATACTCTTGACTTCTTTCCCATCTTGGGCGCAATCCATGGGTAGAGCCTCCATTTTAATTGCCTTCCAATTTTGATAATACCCTCTTTAAGCTAGGCACATTCGGCATGGTAGACTTCAATTTTCACTTCCTTAGGAAAATTCACCTCCACCTCCAATGACTTAGGCGTATTTAGCCCCTTGAAGTCTCATTTTCCATCACTTGATCAAATTTACCAACTTGTTTTCATCCTTTTCCAAGGGCGCATTTAGACCTCTCTACTTCAAATTTTTCACACTTAGAAAATTTTCTTAGTCACCTCCTTGCTGGGCGCATTTGTTTGGTCAAGCTTCCAATTTACATGTCTTGGGTGTTTTCCAGCTCACCATCATAAGCATGGGCGCATATTAAAGGGTCACATTCCATTTTTTGTGACTTATAAAATCTTTCTTGCACCCTCACAAGCTGGGCGCATTTCATACCTTGCACTTCCATTTTACAACACTTAGAAACTTTCTCAACTACTGCACATTACCTTGGGCGCATTTAGGAGGTTGCACTTTCAATTTTGAACACTTAACATTTTATTCATCATCATCTCTTTCCAAGGGCGCAAATGAGGTCCTCTCCATCAAGTGTTGGAACTTGGTATTTTTCAAGGCCCCCCCACAGGCAAATCCAGGCGCATAAAGGAGGTTTGACTTTCAGATTTAAAAGACTTGGAATATATTTTCACCCTTTTCCTAGCCAGGCGCAAATCATACCCTGAGCTTCCAATTTTGACACTTAGCACCAAGTTTCATCACTTAGTCAAAATCCAAGTCTTGAACTTCAAGGGTGCAAATCATACCCTGAGCATCCAATTTGACACTTAGACAATTTTGAAGTCCCTCAATACTCAGGGGCGCATTTTCTATAGGCAACTTCCAGTTTGACCCCAGGCGCATTTGGACCCTTGGAGGTTCCAATTTCGAACACTTAGAAACTTTTATCAACATCTTTGTAGACTCAAGCGCACTTGACATGTTGAACATTTAATTTAAGGCCTTAGAAGATTTCCAAGTCACATTCTCCTTCAATACCTTCAGGCGCATTTGATAGGTTAAGCATCCAATTTTAATGCCTTAGAAAATTTTACACCCTGTGACTCCAAGGGCGCCTTTGACCCAAGCTACTTCCAGTTTTGACACTTAGGAAAATTTCACTTTCAGCATCTTTGAAGAGGGGCGCATTTTAATGGGTCAACATCCAATTCCAACACCTTTACACACTTAGGCGCATTTGACCCATGATGCTTTTAATTTTAACACCTTAGACAAATTTTCTCACCTTTACTCAAGCCAGGCGCAAATCACTAGCTGGACTTCGAATTTCGAGCACTTAGAATATTTTTGGCCTCAAGGGCGCATTTCTTTATCCCAACTTCCGGTTTTCATGCCTTAGGCAAATTTTGAATCCCAAGGCACAAGGGCGCAAATGCAAGGGGGAGCTTTCAATTTCATGCCTTAGTCAATTTTCAAGACTTGAATCCCAAGGGCGCATTTTAATCATGGAGTTTTCAATTTTGGCATTTAGGCAAATTTGAAGTTCCTCAAGGTGGGGCACATTTTAATCATGGAGTTTTCAATTTCAACACTTAGTAGAATTTTGAAGCCCCTCCTCAAAGCTAGGCGCATTTAGGAGCCCTTACTTCCAATTTTAGAACATTTTAAAGCCTCCTCCAAAGTTGGGCGCATTTCACCCCTTGTGCTTCAAGTTTCAAGTACTTAGAAAATTTTCCCATCAACTCCTCCCTCAAAGGCGCCTTTTACCCTTTGAACTTTCATTTTAACTTGCCTTAGAAGTTTTCAAGCTCCTCTTGGCACTTGGGCGCATTTCCCATGGCCTACTTCCATTTTTCATACTTAGATACTTTCATCCAAGTTTCCCAAGCAAAGCAAGGCGCATTTGGGCCTTTGAGCTTCAAATTTCAAGTGCTTAGAGAATTTCCACAAATCTTTGGCTTTTAAAGGCATTTTCCACTGGCTGAACTTGAAAATTTATCAATTTTAGTGAATTTTATGCCATTTGTCAAATTTGGAGAGACTCGTTCATGCTAACCCTAACTTTCTATTTTTAGTAAGTTCCCCAGATTTTGTGCTTTGGATTCTGAAGAGCCCGATTTTGCTTTGTGTTGACTCTCGGGATGTGATCGTGCTGTCGGGGCCTGATGCCTGTTTACACCTGCTATTTTTAGCAACCTGCTAAAAATAGAAATTGCTCAGAAAGTCTCGAAATTTCATGTGCCAATTGCCTGATGGGTATTGATCGTGACCGAACGCCACTTCTGCCTGACTTTTGTGTTTCGCCCTTGATTTTAGGAAACCCTAATTTCTTTGTCTTGACCTGCTAAAAATAGCAATTATCTGATTTCTTCATCCTTTGCAACTCCGTTTGTTTCGAAATTCGCGCCAAAGACTCATCACATGTTTGACTTGTACCCGCTGAGATCTGATGTCAACCTGCCATTTATAGCTGTTTCTGAAGTGACTTACTATTTATAGTAAGTGCTTGTTTTCTGAGGCTTCCTCAGCTCCGTTTGACTTGAAATTTGGACAGTGCGCCCGTTGTTGGTGAATTTGCCTGTTTGTGCTGACGCCCGAGATCAACTTTCTATTTATAGCCTGCGCCGAGAATACCTTACTAAAAATAGTAAGTGCTCCGATTGTCTTCAAATTTTGCCAGCAGATTCTTTGAAGGATGTTGATCGTAATGGATGCTTCAGTTCTAGACATTTTGACGCCTGATTCCTCATTTTTAGCCCTAAAGCTCGAAACCCTAATTTTCTACATGTTCCTCAAATGAGCTCCGTTTGACCTCGTTTCAGTTGCATGATGATCAGTTTGCAGTTCTGAAGTGCTGAGCAGCTGCCTAAGTAGTACCTGCTAAAAAAAGAAAGTGGCCGAAAAAGTGACCGTCCAGCTGCTGGATGAATTTGCATGTCACACTACCCGAAAAATCTTGAAAAACCCAAAAAAACCCAGAAAAATCTTCAACATGCAAGCACTAGCTAAAAATAGTAAGTTTTTGAAAAGTGATTGGTTCCACTTGCATGTTACACCATTGCGAAGCTCTTGGAAAACCCAGAACGAATATGCCGACATGCGCTGAAAAAGTCTGCATGCTAACCCTAATATCGGCCTCCGAAGGCTGAATGCTGAAAGCTGTCATCCTGCTTTGCATGTCACATCACTGTGAAGGTCTCGAAAAACCCAGAAGGAATCTCCGGACATGCATCAGAAAATGTAACATATAAACCTTGGAATTTGCCTTGGAAGCTTGGACTACTAAAAATAGCAAGTAACCCGTTTTAACTCAAATTTTGCACGCGACCAGCCTGACGCGCTCTGAATGCAGTGTGACTGTCGGAATTTCAGAAATGTTGAAGGATTGCCCGTAATTTCATACTTACTAAAAATAGTAAGTACCTCAGAATTTGATGAAAATTTGCTGGGAGCCTGCTGGAAACATGCTAACAACAGTGTTAGTCTCAATTTTCAATTTATTCACCTCATTTGACTTCAGGTTGGCTGGAAAATTCAAAACCCTAATTTTTTGGACTTGGCCAAAACTTCAAGTTTAAACTCAACGGCGGGCCCATTCCGAAAGACAGACAGTAGAAAAGAGAGACAACGACAAAACGACCCAAAAGCAAAGCCAAAATTAGGGGGTCCCCATTTGCAATGGGGCGATGTGTGAAAAACGTCACAACACAACCTTCGGAGGAAGATAAAGTTATGAGTTTCACATGAAGGAAGAAAAGTTGCAAAAAGTGGCTAAGTGTTGAGACTTAGTGATTGAGAAGAAACGTTTTCAAAACTCAAGATGGAGAAAAGAATGGAAGCTCGAGCAAAGTTGAAGAACAACATCAAGAAGAAGATCGAGAACAGTGTGAACGCGTCTACAAGCTGGAATCTTCTAGAAGGATGATGGACATTTATAGCTCATTTATTACCCCACTCTCCTTTGTGGCGGTTTTTAGGGTGAATCTTGTTAGGGCTGAGGTGGCACAATCTAGGCCATCCAGCCGATTGTAATCTGAGCCGTCCATTGGACTTGGCCAACTATAAAAGGGGGAGTCCCCCTTCATTTGTACATTCATGAGATAGGAGAATTAGAGTAGAAGTTAGAATAGAGAGACAAATTAGAAGTAGCTTAGTATAGATTGATAGTGTAGTTTGAAGAAGAGGGAAAGTTTTCCCTTTAAAAACTTTGTAAGAAATTGTTGTGAACACTCTCTCAATAAAAGAGTTTTTCATTGATGGTGAATTTCGTCTTTGTTGTGAGTAGCTAGCAAGGTTTCTTCGTCCTTCCAATTCAAATGGTAGCGTAAGTAGTATAATTTTCATTCCATGCAAGTAGATAGTAGTTGTGGAATGTGGTCTTCAACTTGAGCAAACTTCGTCTATCCATACCACTAGTGTGTTCGCTGACGGTGAATGCGCCTTGTGTGGTCAACTAGAATATCATGTACTTAACTTCGATCATGATTTGTGTGTTTATATGCGTCGTTGTGATGGTATTTTCATGCTAAGTTGTGATCTGAACACCTCGAGCTACTCCTTTGAAGATTGCACCGGTTCTGTGGAGGCTGTCCGAAGCGAGGCAATGCAGGGCCTGGTTGAAGCTTGTGAGAATTGATCGCCATGTCCCACGCCTTAGAGTAAATTAGAGCCTTCTTAACCCTGCACCACTTTCAATTCAGTACTTTCTGATTAGAATAGGAAACCCGCGCCTCATAGATTAATCTTTTGAGCATTTGAATTCCCTTCCTCTGCTACTGAACAATTCCGTAAGTCCCCTTGAAATACCAGCAAATCACATTGAGCCAACTGAGCCTATTCGCACTGAAAGAACCTTGGAGTTGAACGCATGAACTTTCTTGCAATCTTAGCATGCTGGATACTTTGATCAAGAAAGAATAGGGTAGCCGTTGGCGACTTTATTCTGCGTTGGTGCGGTCATGAAAAACACATCAACATATAGCTTCTGGTCTGAGTCACAAGGTTTGTGTTCGGAAAAATTTAGAACAAGTTCAATAGATAAAAATTGAAAAATAATTTGTGATTAAAATTCGAAGTATAGAAATCTACAGGTTTTTATGATTTTTTCAAAATAAAAAAATAAATGAACAGTAATGTCAATATATTAAATCTAATAATATAAAATTATAATCATTGAATTAAAATAAAAGTTAGTTAAAAAATCTAAAATGATAAAACCTAATAACAATTTTGTTAATAAATTTTAAATTAATCATAAAATATTATCAAAACATCAAAATTAAATCAAGAAATCTAAAGCCTAATAATTTTTGAAACCTATTGAAAAATAACATTTAATTAAAAACAACAAAAAAATCCAAAAACTTCATAAAATTTCTAAATATAAATAATAAAAGAAAAGTTTATAAATATATAAATGTAAAACTATGAATAATAAATTAAAACCAAAAAAATTACAAATTATCAAACTGAATTAAACTAAAGACATGATATTTCCACAGTCCATTAGAGTAATAGGAGAGAGCTTCTGGTGGATAACTTTGTAAAGATTTTTGTATCATAAAAGAATAAAATCTGATAAAAAGTAACCATTAATAAATTTTAATTAAAAGTTAAAAAAAGATCTAAATCAAAAGAATCCATATGGAAAATATACTGATGAGCAGTGATGATAGCAAATGGCACGGTGGCAGAGCACAGCAGTGACACAATAACACAAACAAACACAACTATACCTTACCTTTTAACTTTGATAGCAACTTCGTATGCACATAGAAAACATCAGCAAAATGCAGCAGCAAATTGTTTGAGGGAAGGCAAATTGTTTGGATGATTTTTTCCCTTTTATTAAGTTCTTTGAATTTCAAATTTATGATTAAATTCTAAGAACTCTATGACACAGCTTCTGGTTGATCTTTCGATGTGTAAGTTAAGTTTTTTCCATCAATTGATTGTTATTGATATCAAACTTTAATATAATGATCCTTTATATCACAAAGATGACTTTCCACTTATTTGGAGTTATAGAAGTTCACTAGAGTGTCCAATTATAGTCTCAATTTTCAGAAGGCGTACAGGGATGCATGGTTACTGTGCACATCTGACACGTACAAGGATACACACATAGATTTAAAAAAGAACAAACTAGATGAAATTAGAGGATAAATAAAGCAAAAATCAATAACCTAGAGTCAAGATGACTTTATTAAAGAAGATTCCTAAAGTCTATCCTAAAAGCTAATTGACTATTATAAATAAAACATTACTTTAATATTGAAAACATTCATTTTGTTTTATAACTTTTTGCCATTGATTGTGTGTTGGAGATTACATGCCATTGTCGCTAGAAATATCATTGATCAATAAAATATTAAAATAGCTAAAGGGATGGGGTTTTGAGTGATGGGGACCTCTCACCAAATAACACAACATTACAAAGAAGTTAGAAACTTAGATCTAAAAGATTCAAAGAAGACATAAATTGGTTCATTTGCAATCATTGCATCAAGGTATGCCATTTTGATTGTTTTTCTTTTTTCTTTTAATTTTGTTAGCTCGTTAGAGAGGGTTTGTGATTAGTTTTAAAATGTTTTGGTTTCAATTTGTTGTCACACCAAAACACTAAAAAATGAGCACTAGTAGTAGTGATGATAGTGTGAATGAGAATGAGATGGGCAGTGAAGAAGTTGAAGTAAACAAAATAGATCATTCTTCTCATTTTGAAAATCCAAGCACAAGTCCTCTCTTCAAAAATTTGCCAAAGGCCTTTTTCAACCCCCAAAAACGTTTTCTTTAATCCGTCACCAATTTAAACATTAGTATGGGTAAAAATATAGGGGGCAACAAGCATTGGTTGTGTCGTGTTTGCAACACTAATTATCCTAGGAGCTATAGTAGGGTTACACACCATTTATTGCGTGAGTGAACATGGGGTTAGAGTTTGTAAAGATATAACATTGGAACAATAGGTTGAATGGTAAAATTGGTTGGGGAGAATGAGGAAAAGAATACTAGTACTATGAAGAGTAAGAAATGTTCATCCAAAACATTGCAATCTATTGATGATTATTCCAATGTATTAGTTGGAGAGAGTTCTGATATAGGGAAGAAGAAGGCCACTTCTACTACAGGTGAGAAAAATATAGTGGTAGGGTTAATGAATTTGCAAAAATGTGAATGAGCCAATGATTCAGTGGTCAAGTTTTTTTATACCCATGGCATCCCATTTCATTTGGCAAGTCTCCTTATTTCAAAGATATGTTGAGAGATGCAGTGGCAGTTCAACCCTATTATGTCCCCCCTAGAGAACATAGATTGCATACCTCCCTCTTTGACAAACAATATTCAAAGGTGAACATATTTATGAAGGAGATGAGACAAACATAGATGAAGACTAGTTATTTCATTGTCATGGATGGGTGGAATGATATTCGACATTGGCCACTTGTTAATATTATTGTTTCATGCCCTATTGGTTCATACTTTCTTGGCTTTGGAAAATGTAGGATGTTGATTACTAGTTTTCCCTTTTGAAGGAGGCCATAGAGGAGGTTCGGTCTTCTAATGTTGTGCAAGTTGTGACAAATTCATCTAGTGTTTGTAAGTTAGCTAGTTTGATGGTTGAGAGCGCTTACATGCTTTGAATAATGCTTTGAAATACATTGGCAAAATAGATTAGGTGAAGATAATAGTGGCTGAAGCTAGAGACATACAATTGTTTGTATGTAACCATCACACCTCCCTTGCATTATTCCAATCTTATTCAAAGAAAGAATTCCTCAAACCAGTTGAGACTAGTATGCTAGCTATTTTATTTTGTTGGAGAGGATGTTGGAGGTGCAAGAGGCTCTACGATCCATGGTGTTTTGTGGAGAATGAAAAAAGTGGGCTCAATAAAATATAGAAGAGAAGAAGGTGGGAGAAAAGGGGGTTTAATGACAATTGGTGCTCTAATATTCGGTAAGAAATCTTTATTTAATTAAATATGTTTCTATTTTGTTTTTATTATAAAATTTTAATTAACATTATTAATAGTGTTAATGTTTTATAATTTTTAAATGTTGCTTGTAGATATATTTGTTCTATCCTATCATCTATTGTGAGGGTAATCAGGTATGCGATACAAAGTCTCCTAGCTCCAGAGAGATTTATGTGACTTCTGATAGCATGCTTGATCAAATGAGGCAAGCAATTTGTGACAAGGATCTTGGATTGCAATTCTATGAGGAGCATGTTAGGCCTATTTTCACAAAGAGGTGGATCACAATTAATGCCCCTCTTCAAATGGCTGTTTATGATCTTAATCCAAGTGGTACACACTTAGACCTGGTTGAATTCTTCTTTTTGAAGATGATGAGGTAATGGAGCCTTCATAAGATGTATAGTACTGAGGAGGCAACCATACTTCAAGAGCAATGGCTTCAATTTTTTGATCTTCAGGGTCCTACATTTGCACAAAAAACTAAAGGCTAGGATGGATAGAGCCACTAGTGCATAAAAAAGCCCCATTGGATGGTGGAAATTTCATGGGAAGGACACACTAGAGTTGAAACAACTTGTTATTTGTTTACTCTCACAAATTGCCATTTCCTCTGTTGTAGATAGGAATTGGTCCATCTATGGCTTCATCCATTCAATCAAGAGGAACATGCTTCCCTCTAAACAAGTAGAAAAGCTAGTTGTATTTCATAGTGCCTTGAGACTATAGGATCAACAAACTACCAAGTATTGGATAGATTCTAGCAGTGTTCCACAGGGTTTCGGGGACGGGGACGGGGACGGGGACAGGTGGATGGCAAGGGACATGTTTCAGGGACGCGGGGATGGGGGGTCTAAGTTTGGGGGCGGTAGGGGGACGGTGAGGGGATGGCCGTGGGGGGGTGGGAAGGTGCTGAAATACATATAGTACTTGAAAAAATAGTTATAAAAAAATGTTTAAGTATAAGAATTATACATCTTGGAGACAACTAGGAGTCCCCTAGACGTCTTGAGGACACCCAACATCCTTGAAGACCTAGCAGCGTCTTGGAGACAGCGACATTGGTGGTGGGATGGTGGTGCTGGTGGTGGGCTAGTGGGGGGACGTCCCCCCCCCAAGTCCCCAAGTCTCTAGGACATCCCCATCTAGGAAACACAAGTTTTTTGGGGGGGACGTGTCCCCGTGGAACACTGGATTCTAGCAGCACATTGGGATGTTGATCTTGAAAATGTTAGGCAGATTGATGAGAAAGAGGTGCAATTGGGATTGGTTGCGATTTCATTGGATGAACCACAACTTCAGCCAAAGAGTGACACAAATAGATCTAATTCTTTTGATATTGATAGCCCAGGTGAGACACAGTTGTATTTTGAAGTTTGAGACTTTGAGTATTAAATTTAATTTAATTTTCTAAACTTTAAACTTTAAAATCTGAATAATCAAATACTGTTGTTATACTGTTGTCATGATTAAATTGTTGCTATACTGCTGGAATACTACTCTTATACTGCTGTCATGATTAAATGCTATTGCTGTTATCCTGCTGTCAGGCACAAATTTACAATTTCACTGTTATTAATATTTACTGCTGTCCATTAACTTGTAGAAATTTGAGTCTGTCTGTCTGTCTGTCTGTCTGTCTATATATATATGGAAAAATTCATATATATTGCCATTCTGTCCCTCCATCCCTCCATCCCATCCCTGAAGCATGTCCTCTGCTGTTCCCCCCTCCCGTCCCTGAAATGCTGTGAACATAGATATGAACTGAAGTCCTGAAAATTCAATTAGAAATGGAAGCATAGATGAAAGTGTGGGTAGTTGTAATCTTGTAAGAACATCTGCAAGTTACAAGAGGAGTGAAAAGCTACAAAGTTTATAAAATGGGTGGTTAGAGGTTTCATGACACCATTTGAATAAGAGCTGGATCCAAGGAAGAAGGTTTCTCAATAAGCAAAGGAGTCATGTAGCACTTGTCACTTTTTAATGGAAGTAAGAGGATAGACAGATTACATATTTTCTTAAGAGGCTGATTTCAAGCTGAAAACTTACCAGATGCAGAGGTTTCACCATATTTAGAGGCCTTGTAGGATGTTATTGGATGCCCATTAGCAACTGTGGCATTACTGAAAATGAGCTTTGTGACATTCTTAGTCCTTTTGTCGGGAGATCCAAATCTATAAGCTGCATTAGTTCCTGTAGAGATGCATCCATTTTTTGAAGCCCCATTGGTCTCTGCATTGGAGGTAACAATACCAGTGGGCTTGCATGAGTTCACCAACTGGCTTCACTATCATAGCCCTTTCTGGCAGCATAGTTTTATTCCAGCATCTTAGAAAATGTGATGCTTGTAGGAAGGTTTTTCAATAAGCAGTGGAATCATGTAACACTTGTCGCTGTTTTATGGAAGTTAGAGGATAGACAGATTAATTTATTCTTAAGATGCTGATTTCAAGCTGAGAACTTACCGGATGCAGAGGTTTCACCATATTGGATGCCCATTAGCATCTGTGGCATTACTGAAAATGAGCTGTGAGACATTCTTAGTCCTTTTGTTGGGAGATCCAAATCTATAAGCTGCATTATTTTCTGTAGAGATGCATCCATTTTTTAAAGCCCCGTTGGTCTCTGCATTGGAGGTAACTCTTCCGGTGGGCTTGCCATGAGTTCACCAACTGGGTTCACTATCATTGCACTTTCTGGCAGCATGGTTTTATTCCATCTTAGAAAATGTGATGCTTGGAACTTGGAAGTACTCCCATAATCTTAGAAACAATATTTGAATAGGAAAATAGCACAGGAATGGGGACAGGTGGTTTGGAATAGGGAGAAGGGTTAAGAGCTAATAATGCGTTCCCATGCAACTTAGTGATAAAACCATTCCTGTTGGCATCTATGCTTGTACACCATCTAATATACATGTTGCCCATACTTATATTCTTGGAGGTAACATTTCTTCAATCTGAGTGAGCCAGTTTGTTGTTCCTTCAATACTTGTTTGCCTGCCCCTATTTAATAAAATTTCTCATTAGTCACATGATTAAGGTGTAAATAATGAATGTTACTAATTTTTTGGTAGAACTCTTGCAAAAGCAATACAAAAATACTCTCTATATTTCAGAATAGAAAGTTCTTTCAAATCGGGTGGATGTTAATATACATAGGCAACTGTATGGATATCACAAACAACTCGTATTCATTTCTTTGGCATTATATGCCAATATTGTAAATTTAACATATCAATTTCTAATTTTGTTTGCTACACTAATTGCTAATTGGTGCAACATTCTGTATGTAGTGCATTGATTCCACTTGTTTTCATACTTAACGTGTGTCCCATATATTTTTGATAATGAACATTAGAATTGGCCTGGAGCACACTCAATGTTGCAATTGTCTTAAGCAAAGTTGTACTCTTTAGTTTCATTGACTAGTTTTCATCATTTTCCCATTTATATTAAGCTTTATAGTAAGGACCAGGCATGTTTTGAGGTTTCATAAAGTGAGAAGTGCCATGCAGAATTCCTCATGGTTGCAGCAATTGAAGTAAATTGGAAGTCCAGGACCTATAATGAAGAAAGAAACCTTGTCCATCCTTCTCATGGAGGATCACTTACTTCTAATAGTATTCAGAAAGAAACCTTGTCCATCCTTCTCATGGAGGATCATCACTTGCTTCTAATAGTATTCAGAAAGAAACCCTGTCCATCCTTCTCATGGAGGATCACATACTTTTAATAGTATTCAGCACTTCATAAGTTCTTAGTGTATACACTGTTTGCTCGAAACATGACATGTATTTTGTGAAACCAGGACTTTTCAATCAGTGAATATGTATGTTGATGTAAATATTAAGAATGATAGGTTGCAGTTTACTGTGTATGTCCATAGTATGGTCAGTATATCTACGAATTGGTCAACATTACCAGCCTCAGAGGTGAAGGCATAGAAGCCACGAGAACAGTGGACACATGGCCATGGATCCCCACCTACTGGTTATCAGGTTCACACCTGCCAGCACGACGGGTTACATCTGCTGGGGTTTAGACCTTCACGCATGGGACATTACAATCTTGGAAAATATTAGTAGGAATGGTACTGTCTTTTATCAGTCAGAAAAGTAATCTTCCGGAAACTAATAAATGTAATCCACTCCTTTTATATAATATGATATTTTATCCTTGTTCAAAAAAGTAAGAAGTTCCTAGAACACATCCTAGCGTTTATGCCTAATTCAGGGTTAGTTTGACTTGTTTGCTTTTACCATAAAAAAACTGAGCAACAGCATAAACATGTGAGAAGAAAGTTAGAGAGTTCAAAAACCTGGACTTGGCAAGCCTAAATTTTTACTTGTCCTTGGGACTTGGCAAAACCTTGGTCTATTAAAAAGTACAAAATTTGTGAACTTGAACTTGCAAAATACTGAATTTAGAGAACTAAAAGCTAGGTTTTTTCCTTAATTTACAGACCAAAAAAAGGGGAACAACACACATCATAGTGTAATATGATTATAAATTACAACTTTGTATAAATGTTGCTCACATTTCTCCTTCAATCAAAGATTCTTAGTGTTTGTGCAAGTGCTCTTTAATTGGATGGTAAAGATTCCTCTGGAGGAACAATATCATTTTCAAGCATATCATGATTATCCCATGAAGCCCCTCTTGACGCTTCTGCCTCTGTTAGTGCCCGTGCTTCTACATCCACCACCCATTCTGCTATTTCCCTCTCAAAATCAACAATCTCTTCTACAGAAAGCACGAGCCACACATTCTCGGAAGTCCAATGTGAATATCGATTGATGCCATCCAAGTCAATTGCTTTGTGAGTCATCTTTTCCTCCAACTTTTTGACATGAAGGCAATGGTTGTCCATGTACTACAAATAAATGAGATTATCCAATTTTACACACTTTTACGGCAATCTGTCGTACTTTTTCATGTGAATGGCCTCAAATGTGGTCCAATTGCACTTGCACCCTGAAGACAGTGTTGGCATAAGATGCAAATGGCAAGGCTTCAAAGCTTTGGTTTTTTTGCACCATAATCTTCCACTACAAATGTGCAAGGACAACATTTATAATTTACACTTGTGTTTATTAAACTTAGTTAACTTATTTGCTTTTTCACTTTGTTGTTGAGTCATTTTTCTTTGAATGCATAGAGCTGAAGAAAACAACCTCCCCTTTAAATCTGCAACTCATCCAAAATTGTGGCTCTAAGGGCTTTGGTGGGTGTCATTATCTCTATGCATGTGTTGAGGCCATTTATAACCTCCTCATTGATTTCAAAGGAATTGGAGAAGTAAAACTTCAAATTCAATTGATAGGCTATTGCATGCATGTGTTGAAGTTGTTTGTCCTACCTCTTGTCAATTATGTACCAGACAGGTATATGCTTTGTTTTGTTGAACCTATAGTAATGGATGGCTTCCTTGGCCTTGTCCATGGCCTCATATAGATAACCCATTGGGTTTTTTCGTCCATTCACCAAATGTAGAACTCTAACCAAAGGTTCTACCACCTGAACAAAATACTTAAATTAAAAATAAAAAATAAAATTTGAATGAATAAATGAAAAATAAATGAAAAACATAAAGGAGTTGATTACTTTGTAAGCTATTAAATATTAAGTTAAATGCTACTTAGAGGATTTTTTTGTGCTCTTGGTAAACACAGTATAAAAAATGGTTTTCACAACCCTTTCCTCTTAGACCTTCTTTGAGTAAGGAGAAACCACCCATGTAGTGCTCACAAACATCTACATAAGAGTCATTAGTGAAACTGAAATGCTTTGTATTGTGATGAAGTTGGTTGGAAATCATATGGCTTCCAATCATGCAAGGTTCTTTCTCCTGGTGTGCTCTCTCATCTGGTTAAGCACCTGGGGGTGGCTGTAGATGTATTTAGCAATGTTTCTTGCCTCTTCCACCATGGTTTTCACCCACCCAAGTTTGCCTAAATATTCAAATAGAAGATTAATACAATGGGCAGCACAAGGGCTTTAAAAAATGGTGGGTCTCTTCTTAAGAAGTCTTCATATTGCTAAGTATACTATTGCATTGTCGGTTACAACTTGAACAGAATTCACCCACTTCTATGAACACCTCATCTAACACATTACATAGAATCTTAGCATGTTTCACTTCATGAGAGGCGTCGATTTGACTTTGAAAATATCAGTTGTCTGCTTGAAGCCACTAGGAAGTTAATTAACATGTGGTTCTTGACATCTGTTCACCTATTAGACAAATGAGTACAACCCTTTTTACTCCAAATCTTCTTTTTGTTAATGTTATAACAGCGTCGGTTGATCCTTCCAGCTCACGTTCCTTGAGAAAGTCTTAAATTGAATGTAGCCATTGGCTATTCAATTTACCTCTTATTATTTTGTGTCTTATGATTTGGCCGACATGTATAATTCGAAAATCATAGAGGTTACTTATTTTCTAAGGCCGACTTCATTGAAAGAATATAAGACATTTTAAGAGGCCGACATTAACATTTCGGTTCCTACATATGGATATTTATTCATTCATTTCAGCGATGTGAAAACAAGCTCTAAACAATCCGTCATTCTCAAGTGCGAACTCAATAAAGAATACTGTCTCCATCTCTAGCAAAATGCGAACATCTACTTCAAGTGCAATCAGTTCACTCATGCGAATAAGTCATCTCCATTGGTTGTGACCAGGTGCGAACTACATCAAGGATCTGTGCAAACTCTGAAGATCCGAGTGCTCAGACACTAGTAATCAGTGCGAACTCTGAGTCTCTTATGCGCATTCACCAGTTCAGTGTTTCCATTCAAGGACGATCTCTTAGTGGCCGAATCTTGAAGTTACCAGTTCGTTCTTATTAAGTGTTGTCAAGGTCTGAGAGGTTGAAGACCTACTGTATATTGTTAGATCAATATTCTCAGGTGCGATCTAGAGCATACAATCTGTCATTCCTTATTGCTTGACTCCTGTTATTGGTCTTGTGTTAGACCTCATTGTAATTTGTAAATCTACCACTGTTGCATCAAATAATAAGAGAGATCTTTGTTGCTGGGTTTTTCTCCCTCAAGAGGAGGGTTTTCCCAGGGTACTTGCTGTGTTATTTTGTCTGATTTTGATTTAATCTTCTGTGCATTTACTTCTGATCACATAATTCAACATGGTATCAGAGCGGGTTTGAGGATCGTGATCAGTTTAGTGCACTCAGATTATTGCATTCAGCTTGTCAAGATGGTGTATGATCTGAAGGTCGAAGGTCCATTCGATTCCATGTCTCATTCAGCATTATCAAGCTGTATACCTTCCAACTCCAGCACCTGGATAATTGATAGTGGTGCCTCCCGCCACATAACCGGATTCAAGGAACACTTATCCAATTTGGTGGAAAAGGAATTTGCTGAAAAAGTCATCATTGGAGATGATGCCACCTACTCCGTAAAGGGAATTGGAACCTCCACACTTCACTTGGATTCCGGCATATCGTTTCAATTGGGTAATGTTCTTTATGTTCCCGGAATCAAGCGTAATCTTATTTCTATTTCAGCTTTGGAAGATAAAGGATATCAAGTTGCCTTCTCCAAAGGCAAAGCTCTAGTGTGGATGCAGAACACTAACTTCAAGGATGCTCAAGTAATTGGTGTAAGACATGATAACCTCTACAAGGTCTACTCACATCTTCTTCAAGCATTGGTTCATGACTCTACCAGTCTTTGTGATCTTTGGCATCGAAGATTGGCTCACTTGCACTTCCGAGCTCTACCCATTATGGAGAAGATGGTGACGGGCCTTCCTAAATTCAACTCGGAGCACGAAGGTACATGCAAGGGCTGCGCATTAGGTAAGAACATAAAAACCCCCTTTCATAGTAGAGAAAATAGATCTAAGTGTATTTTAATTCATTCTGATTTATGTGGTCCTATGTCTGTTCCTTCTTCGAGTGGTTTTTTGTATTATGTTCTCTTCATTGATGATCACTCTAGGAAGACTTGGATTTATTTTTTGAAATCTAAAGAATCTGAGGAAGTACTGGATAGGTTTAAAGAGTTTAAAGCTTTAGTAGAAAATCTTTCTGGTAAACGAATTAAGGTTCTCAGATCTGACAATGGTGGAGAATACACCTCTAGTAGTTTTCGAAACTTTTGTACTGATGCAGGGATTAAGAGGGAGCTCTGTGTTCCCTATAATCCACAACAAAATGGTGTTGCCGAAAGGAAGAACAGGACAATTGTGGAAGCAGCAAAGGCCATGATTCATGATCAAGATTTGCAAACCTTCCTATGGGCAGAAGCTTCTAGGACAGCAGTATATGTTCAGAACAGATGCCCTCATAAGATCTTGGAGAATATGACTCCAGAAGAAGCCTTTTCAGGGAAGAAGCCTGAAGTCAGCCATTTGAGGATCTTCGGTTGTCCTGTCTATGTTCATATTCCCAAAGAAAAGAGAACCAAACTGGAACCTTCTGGCAAGAAGGGAATCTTTGTGGGCTACAGTGAGACATCAAAAGCTTACAGAATTTACATTCCAGGTCAGAAGTTGATAGAGATCAGTAGGGATGTCACATTCGAGGAAGATGTTGCATTCAGGAGATCCAAAGGGATTCATATGGAGATTGATAATGAAGAGTCTACTCAGGACATGGAGGTTGACCATACTCCTGAGATTCAGAGAGAGACAATGGAACCAAAGGAAGATCTTGATCCAGTTGAACCCTTGGAACCTACTGATGGGCCTACTGACATTGCTATTGGGAGGAAGAGACCTCTATGGGCTAGTCGCACTATGCAAGAGGCTGAAAACTTTGCAGCTCCTAGAGGCACATTCAGAGAAGGCAAAAGGCCACATAAGTTCTCCAGTTATGTTGCCTTAATGAGTCAGATTATAGAATCTGAGCCTTCTTGTTTTGAGGAAGCATCCAGTCTTCAAGTCTGGAGAGATGCTATGACAGAGGAGTATCAGTCAATTCTCAAGAACGATGTTTGGGATATTGTTCCTAGACCCGAGGGCAAGTCTGTGGTATCTTCTAAATGGCTATTCAAGATTAAACATGCTGCAGATGGAAGCATTGAGAAGTACAAGGCAAGATTTGTGGCTCGAGGGTTTTCTCAGAAAGAGGGAGTTGACTATGATGAGACCTTTGCTCCTGTTGCTCGCTACACTTCTGTCCGAACCATCATTGCTATTGCTGCATCTAGAGGATGGAAGATTCATCAGATGGATGTGAAGACAGCTTTTCTCAATGGAGTAATTGAGGAAGAGGTTTACATAGAGCAACCTGATGGATTTGAGATTCATGGGAAGGAGTCACATGTTTGCAAGTTGAAGAAGGCCTTGTATGGTCTTAAGCAGGCTCCTCGTGCATGGTACGAAAGGATTGATCAGTATCTATCAAGCCTGGGTTTCTTGAAGAATGATGCTGATTCAAATCTCTACTTCAAGGTAATCAATGGTGATGCATTAATTTTGGTTTTATATGTTGATGATCTAATCCTCACTGGAGAAGATCACCTGATTCTTGAATGTAAGAAGGATTTAACTTCTGAATTTGAGATGAAGGACCTTGGGCTCATGCATTACTTCCTTGGTTTAGAAGTCTGGCAGAGGCCAGATGGTATGATTTTAAATCAAGGGAAGTACACCATTGACATACTTAAGAGATTTGGCATGATGGATTGCAAATCCATGACTACTCCCATGGAGACCAATCTTCATAAACTGAAGGAGGCTGCAGCTAGTTCAGATTTGGTGAATCCTACGTTGTACAGACAGCTGATTGGATCCTTGATGTATCTAGTTAACACTAGACCTGATATTTGCTATGCAGTGAGTGCACTTAGCCAGTTTATGTGTGATCCGAGACAGATACATCTTGTTGCAGCTAAACATATCCTGAGATACTTGCGTGACACAGTTGGATATGGATTGAAGTATACTTCAGATGCAGATTTGGAGCTACTTGGTTTCACTGATTCTGATTGGGCAGGTTGTGTCTCAGATCGAAAGAGCACCTCTGGCTGTTGCTTCAGTTTAGGTTCTGCTATGATTTCCTGGTGCAGCAGGAAGCAGTCTTCTGTAGCATTGAGTACAGCAGAGGCCGAGTATATTGCAGCTTGCATGGCAACTCGAGAAGCAGTGTGGCTTCGTAAGCTCCTTGCAGGATTGTTTGGACAATCAATGGAGCCCACCATTATTCATTGTGATAATCAGAGTTGTGTAAATCTTTCTGTCAATCCTGTGTTTCATGACATAACCAAGCATGCTGAGATCAAGTACCACCATGTCGTAGATATGGTACCGGCGAAAGGTCAGATGGGGCTTTGAGGGTACATTAGCATCTTAGCGAGCAGACGGCAGATATTCTACCAAGCTCTCGCCAGGTGTGTTCATGTAATTCGAGACAAGCTTGTATGGTGGAGAATCCAGCCTTTGACTGAAAGGGCGAGTCTCAGCATCGCTGAGCCTTGTTTAATGAGTTCTTCTCCTAGAGAGAAGTTCGAGAAATCCCTTGTCAATGCACTTCTCTTCCGCGGACGAAGAATTTGGGGTGAAAGCCCTCGTTTCCACCCTCTGAGAGAGTCATGGTGGATGTCATGTGTGCGACTCCATGACATATCTTGTACTTGTGTTTCACCCTCTGAGAGAGTCATGGTGAAAGTCACTTGAGGTGACAACATCACGCAAGTGATGAACACTTGTACTTACTATTGCATCTTCTTCTGTGACGGAAGAATTTGAGGTGAAAGCCCTCGTTTCCACCCTCGAAGCCGAAGTCATGGTGGATGTCATGTGTGGACCTTATGACAACATCACATGAGAGAGTCCGTGATGATCTTTCTGTACTTGTGTTTCACCCCCTGGGAGAGCCATGGTGAAAGTCACGTTGAGGTGACACCATCACGCAAGTGATGAACACTAGTACTTAACCATGTGATGGTTGATATCACATTGAGGTGATATATCTCTCTTTATATCTGATTGCAGGCAACAGTAGCAGATTAACTTCATGCGGAGATAATTTTCAGCTGGAAGATCTCTCCCTAGCTGAGAGGGAGTGTTAATGTTATAACAGCGTCGGTTGATCCTTCCAGCTCACGTTCCTTGAGAAAGTCTTAAATTGAATGTAGCCATCGGCTATTCAATTTACCTCTTATTATTTTGTGTCTTATGATTTGGCCGACATGTAAAATTCGAAAATCATAGAGGTTACTTATTTTCTAAGGCCGACTTCATTGAAAGAATATAAGACATTGTAAGAGGCCGACATTAACATTTCGGTTCCTACATATGGACATTTATTCATTCATTTCAGCGATGTGAAAACAAGCTCTGAACAATCCGTCATTCTCAAGTGCGAACTCAATAAAGAATACCGTCTCCATCTCTAGCAAAATGCGAACATCTACTTCAAGTGCAATCAGTTCACTCATGCGAATAAGTCATCTCCATTGGTTGTGACCAGGTGCGAACTACATCAAGGATCTGTGCAAACTCTGAAGATCCGAGTGCTCATACACCAGTAATCAGTGCGAACTTTGAGTCTCTTATGCGCATTCACCAGTTCAGTGTTTCCATTCAAGGACGATCTCTTAGTGGCCGAATCTTGAAGTTACCAGTTCGTTCTTATTAAGTGTTGTCAAGATCTGAGAGGTTGAAGACCTACTGTATATTGTTAGATCAATATTCTCAGGTGCGATCTAGAGCATACAATCTGTCATTCCTTATTGCTTGACTCCTGTTATTGGTCTTGTGTTAGACCTCATTGTAATTTGTAAATCTACCACTGTTGCATCAAATAATAAGAGAGATCTTTGTTGCTGGGTTTTTCTCCCTCAAGAGGAGGGTTTTCCCAGGGTACTTGCTGTGTTATTTTGTCTGATTTTGATTTAATCTTCTGTGCATTTACTTCTGATCACATAATTCAACACTTTTGATCTTGTACTATGACTTCTGTGTTTTTCACAACTTTTTCTAATGAGGCCCTCTCAAATCATATGGACTAGCTGCCTTGAACCCTTTTCTAGCTACAATCAATGCATTGCCAGAGGATTTGCACTGGATTCTTAACAACATTGAATGGTATGTTGTTACAATTCCAAAAATTAACAAATGCCATCTTCATCTCATGATACTTCTTCTAGTTCCACGCAATATTTTTGAGTGAAGTTCATCAACTGTATTAGGAAAAACTATTTTCAATGGATGAGCTTTGTATCTATGGGTCAGTGGGCCAATACAAGAGCCCACTACATCAGTCCCTAAGTCGAGAGGAGAATCCATCACAACTGCATTTACCTCAGGGATCTCTTCTTTTGGAATTGGATCTCTCCATACAAAGCAAGGAGAGCCTTCATCTCGTGTAATCTCAGGTTCCATTGATTTACACAACTGCACATCTTGTCTTGTAATTCGTGAAAAGTGATATTCAAGGCCAGTGAGTACTTGTCTAAAACTCATCAGCGAGATTTACGGTAAGTTTTGCTGGGCCTTAATGACGTTTGACTATGCAAGAGTTGTTGAGTAACTCGCTGGGTTTTTGAACTATGATCCATGTACATCTGGATTTGGCTTGCAATATATTTTAATCTTGAAGAATTGGCTAAAATTTCTAAATTTGAGAAATGCACATGGTAGGTACTTGATTTTATTGTTTTATTTATCTTCTTGTAAATGATATCATAATCCTTTTGCATTTCTTCTGTTCCTTTTGTTGTCTCATCTTTTTTGTATTTACATCTGATTTTCTGGTAAACCTGGATTTGGAAAGTGACATTCTGAACCTGCTAGTGCCTATGTACCACCCAAACCTGGCAACATCTCAAGTAATCTACATCTTCAAGTTCAAGCAATTTATGCTGCTAGAACTGATACGGTAAGGAACTTAGAATGTAATACTGTAAAATAACTCTTATTCATCTGGTCATGGCTTATTTGACAGGAGTAAATGCGGATGATGTTCGCGTGACAGTAGCAGCACCTGCAGCTCGTGGGGAAGCTAATAATGAGCTGTTAGAATACATGGGCAAAGTATGGCAAATTCTTTTTCATTTAATATTTATCTGGAAATTTTTTATGAGCAAATCAGTTGCAACTGTTGGCTTGATGTTAATGTGACATGGTGCAGGTTTTGGGTTTGAGATTAACGCAGATGACCTTACAAAGGGGATGGAACAACAAGTCAAAGCTACTGGTGGTAAGTTTTGAAATGAAAGGCATCAGCTGTCTTGCTTGAATCTTACTGTATATAGTTTCTCAGATCTGATGGTTTTATTTTGTTTTCTTAGCCTGTTCTTCTTTTATATGTTCTGCATCTTACACCTTGAGTCGAAATCTGACACATCATCTCTATTTCTCTTTCCTATCTTGTGTTATGGTTGGAGCACGTGATGTCTCAATCAGGTGGAAGATTTATCTGCTCGGGAAGTGTATGAAAAGCTTTTACTTGCCGTGCAACCATAGAAGTTATTGTATTTCATTTTAATTTGTTGTGCATCTCACTTTATTCGTTGTTTATGACTTCTTATTGTGCCTATCAATGTGCTGTTAACCATAAAACTATGTACTACATATTTAATTTGTCCTCTCTGCAAAAAAATGTCATCCAACTTATATGGGATGGATCCTTTGGATGTGTGGTGGATGATTTTTTTTCAATTGTTGCCCTCTTTCCAAAGGAACTTCAGTTTTGCAATATCAGAAGTGTTATCCATGATTTCCCATTAAAATCAACCATGAATGATTTGGCTGCAAGTTACCTGCCTGGTAAATGGAAGATTTTCAACTCAAGCTGCAGTAACACACGAGGCAATTTTAAGAAAGATATGTGGCGTTTAATTGTAGCATGTACAATGCTCATTACGATCCTAACGTTCTATGCTTAGTCAGAGCAAGAACAAAGAGTACCATAGGAAACATTATAATTATATATGGATTTTCATAAATATTTAGTTTTTTAGTCACGTGAATTAACAATTTATAAAATTTCCTTAGTTTATTCTTTTGTGTATTCAACTATATGTTACATTAAAAAATGACTCAGTTTACACTAACGTGTGCTACATTTTACGATTTCTGTATCCTCTCTATGGGAAGAAATTTACTTGAAATTCATTATGTTATGATATTGCTATCAGGATTCAACCGTGTAGTTTCGAGTCAAACTCATTGACCCATGTTTCATGAGTAGTGGTTCAACAAGAACCCATCTCTCATGATATCGAATGGTCCACTTAGCACTCATTGCATCTAGGTGATGCTCACAGAGGTGAAGCACTGGTCCGTCCCGGGAGGTCACCCATCCCAGTACTGCTCCAGCTCAAGCGCGCTTAACCAAAGAGTTTTCTCCAAGGTTAAGCCCGTTTGAGTTGTTACCCCATTTGCAAAACCTTTAGCAAGTGTTGTGCCTTATGAACCATTCATAATAGAGCCCCTTTAGCTCATCAATTGATAAGTAGGAGGTATTTTTCCACAGCGGTCAAATTATGATATTGCTATCGATTCAACCGTAGTTTCGAAGTCAAACTCATTGACTCCATGTTTCATGAGTAGTGGTTCAACAAGAACCCATCTCTCATGATATCGAATGGTCCACTTAGCACTCATTGCATCTAGGTGATGCTCACGAGGTGAAGCACCTGTCCGCCCCGAGGTCACCCATCCCAAGACTTCCAGCTCAAGCACGCTTAACCAGAGTTTTCTCCAAGGTTAAGCCCGCTTGAGTTGTTACCCCATTTGCAAAACCTTCAACAAGTGTTGTACCTTTGAACCATTCATAATAGAGCCCCTTTTATTAAGAGGTAGAGGTGGGTCAGCCAAGTCAGTTCATACAAGTGAAGTTAAGTCAAACTATTGATCATTTACGAGGTGGTTCCAGTAACCCATTCATGATGGTAATGGTTCTCACAGAGGTGAAGTAATCGGTCCCCGAGGTCACCCATTCATAAGGCACAACACTTGCTGAAGGTTTTGCAATGGGTATCACAAGCGGCCAACCTTGGAGAAAACTCTCTCGTTGCGCTGAGCGCATCGATGGGTGACCGACGACCTGCTTCACCTCCTCGCGGAGCATCACCTAGATGCAATGAGTGCTAAGTGGACCATTCGATATCATGAGAGATGGGTTCTTGTTGAACCACTACTCATGAAACATGGGTCAATGAGTTTGACTCGAAACTACACGGTTGAATCCTGATAGCAATATCATAATTTGACACGCTGTGGAAAAATACCTCCTACTTATCAATTCATTATGTTGTTCATTATTAAACATATATGACGTTTTTTGAAGTTCAGGGAAAGATATGTATATATTAGAATGCATACAAATATCTAGTGTTCACGGTCTATTACATAGATGAATCTGAAAGTCGGATATGATTGCTGGTGGATATGGTTTTGATGATTCCGAAAAAAAATGGTCAAAGGAGGTGAACTATTTTTTTCCGAGTCTTTGGAAAGTAGGGTTGCATGCTTTGGATTTTTGTTCATACTTCGTCGTTTTTAGTGATTCACATGTGGTTATTTTTACTGTGGTTGTACTTCATGGTGCAATTGGTGCTTCTTTATTAGAAGTTTAACCTAGTTGAATTGAGATTTTATTCTCTTCGCATTTTTTCAAGGAGACGCTTCCAAAAGTAGACAAAGAAGTTCCATTTGGATTAAGTCATACCAAGCAATTCCCTCCTAAAAGGGTTTGTCCATTTCTTCAGCTCCATGCATTACGAAATGGTGGGAGATTCAGATTATTTTACAGGCACCAGATATAGAGATTCAGATTATTTTACAGGCATCAGAATCGCCCATTACCCAACCACTAACAGAAGTGCTTACTTGCTTCTGTGGTAATTTTAATGTTGACCAGTTAAAATATGAGAAACAGTCATGAGCTTATTTTCTAGAGTTTCTTCAATTCCAATTGGTTAATAAAGAATAGGAGGTTGAGGGAAGAAGTATGTAGAGGAGAAAGAAGGTTACGCTGATATGGTTTTGCACATCTTTTTGCACATTGGAAGCCGTGCAAATAGTTTTTTTGAAATTATTTTAACTTTTATAGCTTAAGAATAGTAAGAGGAAGATTGAGAAAGTTTTCGTTGATCAAATAAATTCAGTGTTAACAAAATTTCAGAGTTTGCATGCCATTTTCTATTTAGTTTTGTGTCTATTTTGAAGCAATTTTGTGGTATAAGTATTTAGTGACAAATGGTATGATCTGGTGTGAAGTTGGATTCATTTCTCTATCTTTTTCATCTATTTATATATACACGTCCATATTTACACTCCCTCTTATACAATTTATTAATTACACCTATTTATGCACCTACCTTCATTTAGCCTTTTGGCTACATGGATTTGATTGTTATTCCATTCGATAACAAGTTTGCAGTTGGAGGAGTGACCTCACAGTTGAAAACTTGCCCTCTTACAATTCAAAATTTAAAATTCACATTTGGCCAATTGCCCCCCTTCACTGTCTTCCACTTTGAGCCAACTAAACACACATTTGACACATTTTGATGCAATGTGTTGGTATTTAAAAACATTTAATGCATTTATTTTAATCATCTCCTAATTCACACAAACATTCAATCATTATAATCATGTCCTAATCCACTCAAGGATTTGAAATCATACCATTCTAGAGCATTGAAGTAAATCACTATCGACACATTTCAGTTTGCATATTTACATTTGCATATTTGCATGCTTTCCTATCATGTTCATTTTGTTCAATTTTTGTAGGTTGATTTTGAAAACTTGCCTTCCTATGACTATTGACAACCCTTATGATACTTTTAAATATTGTGAAGTACCAAAACATTTAGGGAGAGTAGATTGGAAGGGTCCATACAAGTTGAAGTATGAGTAGAGTACTAATAAATATTAGGATGAGTCTAGAGCTCAAGTATATATTTGTGGTTGCAAATTTGTCTCAAACGCTCAAACTTGCCCTCTAGAGCTCAAGCATATAGTAGGGATTTAGTACAAACTTGAAGGCACTCAATTGAGAGAGTGCCATTGTTTTTAGGTTTGACACCAAACAAATTTTTGAATCTCATGTATTTGGTCATCATTATTTAGCACAAACTTGTAGGGATTTAATTGACAAAGGCATTATTTTCAAGTTTGACATCAAATAAATTTTAGAATTTCATCCATTTGGTCTTCATTTTTCGGTTATTGAGCTAAGTTTATAACATCTCGTTTAATTCCCAAAAGCACATTATCCAATGTACCACTTTCAACTAACACTATATTTAGTTAAGTAGATTATGCTTTACTTGATTAACCTATCTCAACCCAAAGGAAATTTTATTTTCCTTTTTATTTCAAACCTATTTGAGCTTATATATCCCAACCTTCTTTCTAGGGTTTTACATTACACTAGGGATTCTAGATTTGTATTTTTTTAATATTACATCTTATTTTCAGATTTATCTTCGTTTACAACCTTGTACTTCATTCACATCTTTTTCTACAAGAATTTATGTGCTTTATTGTGATATATTTTTTGTCCACCCTATCCACTCTTGGCTACCACATTAAGGTTTCATTTTTGGAGATGTTATACATAGACATTTGTTATTTTTCAATATAAAAGTAGGCATTTGAGCTCTATTTCCATATCTCTTATGGTGTCTATGAGTGCCCACCTAAACCCTAGCACAAGTCAAATCAATGAGAATGAAGTACATGATGCACAATGAGAACAATGAACAATATAATCATGATGTTCATGTTGATAATTGAGATTTTGCAAATGAGTTAGTTTGGCTAGTGCAAAGAATCCTACATAACTAGTATATATGTTTAATGATATATTTGCAACCAAGGCATATGGACTATAGAATTTGCAAATGGTTTTTGCTAAGTTTACTTTTGTTATAGTGTTTAGTGCACCTCTACCATGGATCCATCTTTTACTATTACTACTTCCACCATGCACACTCATCCCTATATTACCATGGCCACTAGTGTCCCACCATTTAGTGCCTACCCCTTCTCCACCTATCCTTCGTTGTATGGCCTAGCTCCCAATTATATGTCTTCCATGATAATCATTACCCATATGATGTACTGCAATTACCCAAACGAATATTATTGCATTTATTGTTACCCCATTTAGCCAATTGACTTCCACACCCCATACAACATCCCATTCCCCATATACATTATAGTACCTTTCATCTTCAACGCCTTTATCCCAAGCCAATACTTCATCTACTCGCTTACATCCCATAGATATGCTCATACTCTTCCTAGTGGTTACCATTTGTAAGAAAATTTATAGTGCAAAAAATGGAGAAAAATAATCACACTATTAACACAGTATTTATGTGAAAAGCCTGGTAAAAGTATACTAAGAAAAAGCCACAGGCAAAGATTTTTTGCATTTTATTTCTCAAGAAATTCACAATTACAACAATCTTCTGAAAAGTTGCAGAAAATGTGACTTCAACAAAGTATAAGAAATCTAAGTTGTAGAGTCTTTGTTGAACACAACTTTCCAAAAATAGAAAGTGACTCATACAATTGCATGTCGAACATTTGGCAAAACAACAAAAAATACAGTCCCAAAAAAAAAACAGCTTCGTTGGAAACGCCTTCGGCGTGTAGGGGGGCTACGATAGCCCCCCCTGGGACCCCTCATCATTACGACCTTTGATTGTATAGTAGGCCTTTGGCCATGCTCGACGTGTACCATGAATGCTAGATATCCATGTCGACTATCCGTCACTGTTGGAATAACAATAAAATTGACTTCATATTCCAACAATCTCCCACTTGAAGTCAAATTCCTCTCTTGCGAATAAATCCTCATACTGAAAGACCAATGCCAACGTTGCCAATCATCAAGTAACATACAAGGGTAGAAAAGTTCTACACTAGATGAACTCTTTACTAATGGGCTTCGTCAAAATATCTACTAGGTTTACATCAATGTGTATCTTGGCCAATGATATTTGTCCTCCTTCCACCACCTCACATACAAAGTGATATTGAATATTAATATGCTTTGTTCTGGCATGATTTGTTGTCACAATGCAACACCATGTTGTCTTGCTTTACCTGCAATTCACCCAAAAGTCTATGAAGCTAGATTGCCTCCTTGCTAGCCTATGTTGTTGCCATATATTCAACTTCAGTAGTAGACAATGCCACCATTGTCTGTAACTTTGATACCCAGCTAACAACACCTACAACTAAGGAGAAAACATAACCTGTAGTGGACTTTCTCTTATCTCTATCTCCACAAAAAATTGCATCCACATACCCATTAACTTGAAGACTATTCCCACTATAACAAATATCAACATTAGAAGTGCCTCTCAAATACTTGAGAATCCACTTCATAGCCGACCAATGCTCAGGACCTAGATTTTCCATGTAACGATTGACTACTCCCACTACTTGTGCAATGTTTGGTCTAGTGCACACCATGGAAAACATAAGACTACCAATTGTTGGTGAGTCCAGTACACAAGACATCTGTGTCTTCTCTGCTTTTGTGCTAGGGAATTGTTTTGAAGACAATTTAATATGAATAGGCAATGGAGTACTAACTGGTTGTGCATTTTGCATACTGAAGCGATGTAGAACCTTCTCTACATAAGTTTTCTATGACAACCATGTTTTCCTTTTATTTTTCTCTGTGCATCCTCGTACCAAGAATTTGATTTCCTCTACCTAAGTCCATCTCAAACTACAAGTTGAGCTTTTAAATGGATGATTTTATTCATGTTGGGACCTGTTACCAACATATCATCAACATATTGAAGCAAAATAATTAAATTATCATCATCATACCTATGAAAATAGGCACAATGATCAACCTCACATCTGCTAAAACCCAAACTCATCATGAAGAAATCAAACCGCTTGTACCAACACCTTGGCGCCGATTTTAAACCATCCAACGATTTTCTCAGCCTACAAACAAGATTCTCCTTGTCTCTTTCCTCAAAACCTTTTGGTTGCTGGATATAAATCTCCTCTAAGAGATCACCATGCAAGAAGGTTGTTTTTACATCTAACTATTCTAACTCCAAATCCAACTCTAATAACACTTAACTATACAATAGGTGAAAAAATTTCATCAAAATCAATACCATACTTATGTGCATACCCCTTGGCCACCAACTGAGCTTTATACCTCTCCAAATGTGTCCCTTTTCAATTTGAAGACCCATTTGTTTCCAATAGCTTTTTGCCCCTTAGGCAATGGTACAAGCTGCCATGTCTTGTTCTTATGAAGAGCTTCCATCTCCTCTTCCATGACAACTCTCCACTTGCTTGCACATTCAGACTCACAAGCTTCCTGATATGAACTAGGTTCACCAACACCAGTTAGTAATGCATAAGCTGAATTACAAGTAGGATAGTACCCTTCAAGTGCTTTGGATACGCGAGTGGACCTCCTTACAAGGGGTAATATATCACCTTGTGGCATATTTGGTTGTTGTTCACCTTGCTGATTTTCATCTGGGACCTGCAGATTATCATCATAACTTTCCACCTCAACTGGAATAACTTATGTACTTTGTTGTTCTTTACCTCTTTGCATTGACTTTTCATTAAAATAAACATCTCAGCTAACTATAACCTTTTCAGAAGCAATATCCCACAACCTGTACCCCTTTGTACCTTCTACATAGCCAAGAAAAATACACTGTGGACTTCATCTCCAACTCATTCCTATTCTCTTTAGGAATATGAGCATAAACATCAAAACCAAATACACGAAGAAAAGAATAATCATGATGTTTACTTTTCCATATTTCTTTAGGGATTTTATTATAAAGAGTTGTAGTGGGTGATCTATTAATCAAGAAACAAGCTGTAGTAATAGCCTCTGCCCAAAATTTCTGCTCTAAACCAACAATGCTCAGCATACATATAGCTCGCTCCATAATTGTATGGTTCATGCGTTCAACAACACCATTTTGTTGTGGTGTCCTAGCAACTTTCAGTTTCCTTGCAATACCAAACTCACTACAAAACTGGTTAAACTCTCCTGAACAAAATTCTCCTCCATTATCTGTTCTCAGACACTTTATAGTCTTACCCTTTTGATTCTCTACTAGAGCTTTAAACTTTTTAAAATAAGAAAACACTTCAGACT
Organism: Sequoia sempervirens; assembly: GCA_007258455.2. Lineage (NCBI taxonomy): Eukaryota > Viridiplantae > Streptophyta > Pinopsida > Cupressales > Cupressaceae > Sequoia > Sequoia sempervirens. The sequence goes on from VDFB02271358.1 coordinate 1,166,441,616, forward strand.
TCTTGAGAAGATAAATCCATACCTTATGAGAATAATCATCTATAAATGAAACAAAATATGACAAACCCCCAATAGATGTGTAATGTCCCCATTTTCATGAGCATCACTATTTAGAGGATTTAGCCTATTCCCGACCCTCGTAGGCTAATGTGTGTGGTTAGGGGGTCCTTTGTGGCAGTTACTTAGTCAGTTGATGGTTTCCATTTTCCTGGATTCATTTGAATTGGAGAAATAAGGAGTTTTCTTAAGATTTACTGTTTAATTATTATTAAAGGTAACTTTAATAATTATTATTATTTTAATATTATGTTATAATGTTATATTTGCACTTTATATTATAAGGTCATATTTTAAATATTTGTAAAGTGCAAATATTATATTATTATTTGAGAAGCTTCTAGATGTACTTGGAGAAAAAGTATAAAGAGAGGGTTAGCCAAGCTTCTAATCATCCAAGAATTGTTATTGCTTGATATTGTTGTTTGGTGAAGGAGCCAGTTAGGGTTTCTGCCATTTCCAGCCATTAGGAATGAAAACTCTCATTGGTTATGCAATTTTGAAGTTGTGAAATATCATCTGAATTATTGCTACATTGTGGGCTTCACTTCAGAAGTTCAATTTGTGCTTCATTGCAAATTTTTGTGGCCTTTGGCTAAATTGAGAGATTAAGATTTCATATCAGCTTGTTGAAGCATTTTGGAGAATAACCTACAGATTCAAATTTGTGAAGAATTGATTGGAGATAAATTGGAGATCATTTGTAGATAGAAGGCAACATTAATTGGCATATTTGGAGGTGATTATTGTATGAAGAACATTTTGATTTTTCATCTCAGCAAGAGTCAACCAACCATGGTGAGAAGTACATATTTGCTCATTGCTTATCATTGAGACTTCAAATTTTTGTGGGCATTGAAGAAATCAATTCATTTCGTGTTGGTAATCATTTCTATAGCAATTTGGAGGGACATTGTTGCTGCATTTATTTATCTAAAATATCTAAAATATTGCCAGGCAAGAACAGGGGCGGCTGGTGTAAGAGTTCGATTTGGCTTGAGGGAAGCTCATTTTGGATTGTTTATTGGCTGCCACATCTTCATTAGCTTAGGGGCTTCTCCCAACCAAGTTTTATGTTATTTGCATACTCATATCAACATTTAGAATAAGTTTAATTGTTGTCATTGTACTCAAACTTTAAAGTGCATTGTTGTAAAGCCAAGAGTCTTGGCTAATCTTAATCAGCATTGTAATTGAGGTAGTTCATCAATTAGGAGTTATAAGTTGCATATCAAATTCTGATGTAATGTACATGTTTATGATTGACATAATAGTTTGCATGCCAAGTGTTTGTGAAAATGCTTCTTGGCTGTAGGTATGCATTTTTCCTTAGGAACACATGTATTTGCATATGAAAAGAATAAAAACAAGTGCATTTTATTCTCAGCTTATTGTTAGATCTTTTGACATTCATTTCAAAGCATTTGCATCATTTCTGCTTGATTCTAAGAGCATACACAACAAACTGAAATTCATATCAGCAAGCTACAACTTTGCATACCAAGTGTTTGACAATATTCCTTAAGCATGTATATTCAACATTTTGAAGTCAAAATTGGCAAGGAATATTACAAGATGTAATAGGAGCTTCCCAAGTATCTGAATGAACTAATTCTAACACATCTCTATTTCTGGTAGTACTTCTAGAAAAACCCAGTCTACTTTGTTTTCCAAATAAACAATGTTCACAAAAATTTAAATCTTTACATTTGGAACCTGAGAGAAGATTTCTATCTAGTTGTGTCTTTAGACCTCGTTCACTCATATGGCCTAGTTGTTGATGCCAGGTTGATACTGAGTCCATTTCTACATCAAATGCCACTACAACCTCTCCACTACTAGTTTCCCCAACTAGCCTGTAGAGATTGCCAACCTTTTCTCCCTTTAGCACAACCAACACACCTTTTGTTACCTTGAGATAACTTTTTTCACCACTGAATCAGTAACCTTGTTCATCAAAAACTCCAAGAGACAACAGATTTTTCTTTAATTCTATTACATGTCTGACATGTTGAATAGTTCTTACCATTCCATCAAACATCTTGATTCTTATGTCTCCTTCACCAATAGCTTCATAGGGGTTGTCATTTCCCATGTAAACCATACCTCCATCACATGACCAATGAGAAGAAAACTAGTCTTTGTGTGGAGTCATGTGAAAGGAGGCACCGAAATCAAGAATCCAAACATGAAGTAAAGAACCTCCCAGGTTAGAAGTTAATACCTCTCTGTCTTCCAGTTATGTTTGAAGTTTTGTTGTGTTGGCCTCTGATGCCAACGAAGTAGAATTTTCTTTGCTTGCTTTTGGCATCCTGCAATCCTTTTTGACATGTCCATTTTTGCCACAATTCCAACATTTTACTCTTTTTCACCTCTTGGATTTGGACCTGGTTTGTCTATGCTTAGTATTTCCTCTTTCCTAAGTTTTGCCTCTTGCAATTAGGGCTTCATTAGAAGAAGATCCGTGAGATGTCTTCCACCTAGAATCTTCAGAAATTATAACAGCCACAACATCTTCAAAGACCAATTTCCCACTCAGAGTTGAGTTACTAAGAACCATAACTAGTTGATCCCAAGTTTCAAGCAATGAGCACAATAAAATTGTTTCCTTATCCTCTTCAATTTTCACCTCCACTGAAGCCAACTTGCTTGTTAGTGTGTTGAAATTATTCAGATGATCTGTGATAGATGAATTGTCACACATTCTCAAATTATACAACTACCTTTGTAATGGAATTTTATTTGCCAATGACTTTGTCTCATACAACTTTTCAAGGTTAGTCCACAAGTTGTGCACTTTTCTCCTCTGCAACATTGAATAGTACTGGATCTGCTAGAGATAAATGGATTGTTGCTATGGCCATGCTATCCTTTTCATTCCAATCTACATCACTCATGGTCACAGGTTTTGATGCTACCCCTTTGAGAGCTAGGGAACATCCATCCTTCACCAATAAGGCTTGAATCTTTAGCTTCCATAGAGAAAAATTAGAACCATCAAACTTTTGCACCTTAAATCTAGTAATCGTGCTTCTTGTCATTGTTTACTTCTCAAAAAACACTTATGCACAAACAACCTTGCTTTGATACCAACTATAAGAAAATTTATAGTGTAGAAAAGAGAGAAAAACAATAAACACAATATTAACACAATATTTATGTGGAAAACCTGGTAAAATTATCCCAGGAAAAACCACGGGCAAAGATCTTTCATATTTAATTTCTCAGGAAATTCACAATTAAAAAAATCTTCTGAAAAGTTACAAAAAATGTGACTTCAACAAAGTATAAGAAATCCAAGTTGTAGAGTCCTCGTCGAACACAACTTTCCAAAAATAGAAAGTGCAACTCATACAACTGCATGTCGAACATTTGGAAAAATGGCCAAAAAGAGAGTAAAAAAAAAAAAGTCCAGCTTTGCCAGAAATGCCTTCAACGTGCAGGGGGTTACAACAACCCCCTTGGGATCCCCCATCACTACAACCTTCGATTGTCTAGTAGGCCTTCAGTCGCACCCGACGCGTATCATGAATGCTATATATCAATGTCAACTATCTGTCACTGTTGGAATAACAATAAAATTGACTTCATATTTCAACACCATTTAGTCATCCCTTAATATACCTTAGATTCACTATTTCACAAAATAGATCAAGTAGAAAAGAGAGTGGACACAAAACTTAGTGATGGAATTAAGGATGTTAGACATACACCACTATCTTATCGAATGTCCATTGCCTATGGGATTTATGACATTTCAATGCATAATGTATAATCGAAAATGTGACCCAAATATGCATCTTAGATTTTATATAGTTGCATGTGGACTTTCTTTATGACAAGAAAATGTTAACAAATCTATTTCCATGTACTTTGAAATATTTTTCTTTTAGTTTTAAGATTATAAGAATTCCAAAGGGCCCCATCCTCCCAATAATTTATAATAGATAATCTACATATTCAACCCTCTATAAGAGCCTTCATAGGAATATAAAAAAAAACAAGCCATAACAAAAATATTATCCAAAAGATTAAATCTATACATCCACCAACTACTATATATGCCCTTACAAAAAGCTAAGAGGATTGATGAGTGAAGCCCAAAAACTGAAACAAAGACCAACTAAAGCTAACAACATGCAAAACTTGACATTCCTATTATGAAGAATAACCACCAACATCCACCATACATAAGCCAAAGAAATAACCTATAATTTTTCCACTCCTGAACCTCCATATGAGCATCTTGAGGCAATGCCTTTTACCATTCATAACCCTTAAAAGAAACTTTTGAACCAAAGACATTTAATAGCTCAATTAGTAAAATATTAGGACCTATCATATTTTGTAGCCCTACAAACTTAATGCCTTTTTGAATCTTTGCTCATCGTAGGGCCCTTATGGTTTTGCTATTCTCTATGTTGAAAGAGTATGCCACTAATAATCTCCATAGTTTCTTTGTGATGACACATTACTAGATACCTCAACAAAAAATTAGTGTCCTTGCAATATGGATCCATATCTCGCACATGCTCCATTAATTCCAAAATTTGTGCATACATAGTTAAATATCGATGTCATTTGAGCCTTTTATTGCACTCTCTACCCATAGTCATAGGAACAAAATCCTTTGTTGACTCCTTTAACTCATCACTAATTGGAAGGAACATATCCACTAGGCTCTCCTTGACCTCACTGTCACACACAACTCCCTTAAGCTTGAGCAGAAAATCATTTTTGATGGCTTATCTAGTTCTTATCACTCTTTTTTTGTGCAAGCCATTTGCCCCAAGAACCACTTTGACCACACTTAATCAAATTGTAGTTGAATATTTCTTTAGATTGTGAGACACTTCTTGATAGTTTTGGTCCCTACCTTGATAGGGACTTGCCATAATTTTGTGTTGCAGCTTCAAGAAAATCACACAACCACCAACATATAGAGCAACTAGCCAAACCTATGTGCCATAAATTCCACATGCACCTACATCTACAAGCTTAAGGATAACAACTGCCCAATCACATACAAAATAATGATGACAATCTAGAACATCATTAACACTTATGTGCTCTAAAGCTTAATGGGATATCAATACAACTTACACCTTTATTAAATGAGAATCTTATGGAGGGAAATCTAACATAAGTAGGTCACACAACTTCCCCTGATCATGAATATTGTTGCTTTCAAAAGATGCACAACGCTACAGAGAGACACCATAATTTGCTAGGAAATCAATAGCCATGTTTTGCTCTCTATATATATGAGCAAAGAAAATATGAGGGAATTTGGAAGGAGGCTTGAACTTCATCAACATATTCTTTAATTTTCTAGCTTGGACAATTTATTTTTTATTGATCGCTTGGTTCACAATTTTAGAGTTGCCTTCCACTTCAATATGCCTATATCCAATTTCTAACATTGTTATTAACCTAGACAAAAGAGCCTCATATTTTGCCTCATTTTTTGACTTGACTTCAAAATGCTTTTCCCTCACCATTTTTAATTCTCTGCATTGTCCCTTAGGATAGACCCTACTCCTACCAAACTTGGGTTCCTCTTTGTTTTACCATCAAAATTTAATTTAATTTCAAAGGAGGGGGACAACATTTATCTCTTCTAGATATTGGAACACCTAGATTAACAAAATTAGGAACTTGAATGTTACAATATTCTTTCCTTTTATCTATGAATCCTTAAATGGGGTTTTAGTGGCCCTTTCACTTTCTCAAGGGTCTATTCATCTATTTTTAATGATCTGACTAAGGTGTTCTTAAATCAATTCAAAGTTAATACGGACCTTAGAGTAATAGTTGTTGATTTGTTTGAGTGTGCCCAAAGACCTAATGAACACAATAGTGATCATGGTATTCAATTTCAATATTTTTGCACTATGTTGATTACCACTTTACATGATTTTGAAGTGTAAAATTTTATTAATGGATAATTAAACCAATTCAAGGCAATGTGTATTTGAATAGTTTAACTTTCATGGATTTGTGTGCACATGTTAAAATTTTAGAATCTGAATCATTTGAGCAAAATGTATTTAATAAGGATTATCAAGACAAAATACTTCCTACCCTTCCAAGTATCAAAATTCGAAATAAATTTTCATATGGTAGAATATGAAGGAAAATGTAAATCAAGTTGCTAATACTTCTTCTTTTCCTTTTGTTTAAACAAAATACTGCTAGGAAGTTCACTAAATTTCAAGAGTCCATGTATGATGTACTTCAAATTTTGCTAATCCTAACACTCCCTCCCATTTTTCTGTTGAATTTTGTTATTAAATTTCATCCTTTTGTTATTAGGCTAAATTGAGAGAACTTTTTGCCTTGGAATTAAGGGAATAGTGAATGATTGCTTCATGTAAGACATATAACCCTATCTCTTTGGATTCATTCTTGAGCCAAGTGACCATGAACAAAAGTGTTCATGGTTTAACTACAATGAGATCTTCTAGAGACTAATGTCTCGCTATTTTTGAGGATATTCTACATCAATTTGAGTAAAATAAGTGCCCTTTCATTGCTTGGGCCTTCATCTTATAGCTGTATGGAGCCCTTAAGTCTAATCTAAGAGTGATTCCAACAACGATTATTTCTCTTATATCTTCATTAGATGGATTTTCTCTTTTGTATTTTTGTTTCATTAGTTATTTGAGGTGAGAAAATTCATGAGTAGAATTCATTTTATTTTGATGTGTTTCTACAATCACAAGTATAGAGTGTGTGATCATATTCTTTGGGTTCATAATTCTCACAATAGTCTTCTTCCTTACAATATTACATATTTTTTTGTTATCATAAAAATTATAGAATATGTATGCAACTTATAAAAAGTTTCACACCAAGGGAAACCATCTGACATGTATTTATGTTTCCCCCTTTTTATGGATCTAGAGTCTTCTTTCCATGAGGTCAATGGTCAAGGTATCTCATTACTATGCTATTTCCTCCCTAGATAGGTTTATTCACTTTATCTAGATTGTATAGTCAATCTACAAGATTTTTCCTATGAGGAACCTAGATTCAAAAGGTGGAATACTTTTCTCATTTTTGGATACCCTATATGACACATGTTTAAAACACTAATTAATTTTTCCTAGACTTATCATCAAGGAAAGGGGCCTTAAGAGGATGGGTTTTCTTAGGTGGATAGCTCGTTACTTTTGTTTACTTTAAATGTTTATCATAAGTCATAATATTCCCCTTTATGTTAAATTATGAGGTATATGATTTCCTGAGAGTTTGAGGGTTTTCATCTACTAAATAATTCCTTATAGAATCAAATGAATCATAATAAAATATTAGATAGACTCATTTGGTCTCAAATTATAAGGAATGTGTGTCACAATTTTGATAAATCTATTATTGAATTAAATCACAAATTCATTGAATCCATTTTATGTTGGTTAGCTCATGAATATAAAATCTAGGATCTATTCTATCTTTATAATATATTTTAAACTGCTTTGAATTCATCTTATGAAGGGAATGATTGGTTATGTAAATTCTTGTACTGTTCCCTACCACATTCTTCAAAAGTCTAAAGGAAAACCTTCATCATAATATCCTCATCCTAAATTTCTTAATAATTAGTTATATTAACAAAAAAAATTAATCATTATTCACTTGAAATCACAAATGTTTATTTTTGATATCATGAGGTATTATATTAAGATATTTGGGAATACTAATAAAATCTATCTATCTATATCCATCAATTCCTAAGGGTGGGCATTGAAGTTGATATCTTGCTTGATGAAGGCTACATCTATGAGGTGGGGGCCTTCTATTAATATGAGGTTGTGGTTCCCAATAAATTGAATTACACTAGTGATATTTGTTTGGAAAAGGTGTGTTGTTCACCTTGCATAATGTTATAATGTAATTTAATATTATTTTTGTGGTGCACCTAGTGGACCTAGGGTTACATGCATCACATGGGTCAAATATTCTTGGGGCCACTTTATGTGTTGTATGTAACAATTAGGATAAATACTTAATGTGAGTTTGCACATTGGAAAGATATTTAATATTGAAAAAACTTAGTAGCAAAAACTAAATGAGGGGGAAATGGTTTTGTAATCTCATGATATTAGTCACATGGTTTATGTAATATCCCTTGGTGGTTTTGTGCAAGCTTACGTCTATAAAATCAAGAACATGTGTAGCTGTCTAAGGTTGACTATTTTGGCTAAGGGGCTTGTGAGAGAATCTCTTCTAGGTTACATATGTGAGGATTTGAAGCATGTCATGAATATGTGGTTACATGCTTGTTCACATGGAGTGCATGTAGAGAGCTTGATATTTTAAAGATATTCATGAAGATTTTGTAGATGTATTGTAATGATTTTGCTAGTAAATAATACATGAGTGATGTATGCTTTTGAAGGCTATGTTTTTCCCTCTAGAGGGTTTTCTTAGGGTGTATCTTGTGTCATCTTTGATGGTATGTCTATTCTTTTTCATGTGGATGTTGAATACTTGTTATGGATGTTGAATACTTGTTCACATGATTTTCTTTATTTGATTTATGTGGAAATTGTCATAGATGGTTGAAAATTTCCTTTCATTTTGTATTAGAGCCATGGTTGTGGTTAGTATAGCCTTTATATGGGGAGATTTGGTGCATAGTAGAATTTAGGGTCTTGCAAGAAAAAATAAAGACATTGCAAGGTATAAGGGTTTTTGTGTAGGTTGTGTTTTACAGAGTTGGGGTTTTGGGGTTGTAGATTTTTGGTTATCATTTATAGATATGGGGTTTGAATCTAAGTTTAGAAAAAGGGTTTTTTTGGGTGTTCACAATGAGGGTTTTGTAGGGGAAGTTTCATAGATGATCCCTTGAGACAAAAAAATAACTCTCCATTAGATCCACGAGACCCAAGAGGATAATTTGACCTATTTTGGTTATTGGAATAATATATAATTTTTCCCACCTCACCCTAGCCATACAATTGTATGGGCATTTGCAAAGTGGAAAATTAAAAGAAAATAATTGTGTAAATGCTTCTAAAAAAATTAATTGGGGGATTGGGGGGTCTATAGACCCCATTCCATACCCCTATGTTATCCATTGTTGATGCTAATAGGTTGGATGACTGTCAACCGATGGCCATACCTTGGGTTGGTGGGCTTAGCCCCCAACTCCTAGACCCTCGATCTCATGGGGAACCAACCCCTAATCCCCCATGAGGGGTAAAATATATTTTTTAACATTTTTAAACAAAAATTTAAATCCTCCACCACCTAGTCACCAGCGGGCCACCATAGGGTCACTATCTAGCCACCCATATAGCCAAATTGGGCATATTTTTTCCAAGGGGCATAAATTTTTCTTCAAGTGTCGTATTTTTTACTTCTTATAGGTGTTAGAAAGGTACTTCCAATAAATCCTCTTTGGAAGAGGTGGGAGTCTCGTTAGATTTTATCTTAGTTTTAGATTTCTTCTTACCTTTTCCTTCAAATGATTGTGCTAACAATGCTCGATTCTTAGAAATTACATTCGATTAAATAAATTATGATTTCTCTCTAGTCAATTGATCACAAAATGTTTCAAAAGAAGGTATGTTAAAAGATTCACCTAGGCCATCCATAGTGGAATAAAATTAAGAGGAAAAAAAAAACAAATGGCCCCTTCAACTTTGAAAAAATCAAGAATATACATTCCTTATCAAATTTATTTTTCCCACATCTAGCTAATTGAGATCTTATAGATTTGAACTTAACCAAATAGTCTTCAATGCTAAGAAATGAACCAATGGAAAGAGATGCCAATTCTACCTGTAATTACAAAGCACAAACATCATTAATTGAACCAAACAACTCTTTGTACTTATCACATACATGTCTGGTATAGTACAGTCCTCAATCTAGAAGAATAGACTTTCAAAAACATGCAATATAATCAAGCCGATAGCCTAATCACATTTGTTCCTATGAGAAAATATCTCATATTCCCTATGGTAGATGATCACCCAAGGTAGACCACAAACCCTTGGAATAGAGTAACCTTTACATTCTTACGTTCCATGTGTGATAATTATGAGGAGTTGGTACCTTCAAATGAACCTGATTCAACCATGAGAGCAACAAGCACCAAGAGAACAAAATATACAATATTGTAGAGTATGAAAAGTGATCCTAGATTCAATTTGATTAACTAGGGTTTGATGATTGGCTTGTTGCCACAAGGGAGAGCCAACCTCCTAGGATTTATGTTGTCTAAGTTGTAAAATAGATAAATTTAATATGTGATTTAACAAGCCAATTTGACATGTAGCCCTAGATCTAAAAATGTAACTTATCATATAGATGAAAATGAAAAGTAGCATAATTAACCTAGATTTGAGAAATGGAAATAGTGAGGAAATTGTACTGCAAATCTGAAGCTAAAATGACTGGTCTATGGCATGGTGCGCCCTATATTGGGCTCCTTTTTAGGATTTAAAAGTTTTGAGATGTATGTTACAATCTGCACTGTCTTTTGTGGTTGTCTCCTACTAAAACTCTCGGATTTGACTTGTACACATGAAAAATAGAAGGAAAGGTTGTGGTGTATAGGGGCTTTCCTAAGTCAAACCCCATTTTGGTATTTCTACCTCCATGTACAACAATTTATGATGATCAAGAGGGCATGCCCTAGGATGGGGAAAGGCCAAAACAACAATAATTGACTAAAATTGATAAACTAGCAATCGTACCTTGGTGTGCAATGGGTATGCCGAAGAGGTGTGGAAGGTCAATTAGATGAAAAATGGATTTTTTTAATATATTTGTGTAGTACATGAGATCAATTGATAATTCATTTAGAAAATAATTTTATTATTATAATATATATTATGTATTGACTATTATATTATTATTTTTAATTAATATATCAAGTCCGGATTATTTGACATTATTATTAGATTATTAATGATTGGATTAGTTTTTTTTTGATACGTAAGGTTATTTTTATATTAGATTAAAGAGGAAAGCATACAACCGTCTACTAGGCAGGAATTTTCAGTCACTTCAAACCAAACCCAAAAACTACCAAACTATATTCAACCAGTACAGATAAGAAGAGCGTGTATAGGAGTGAATTTTCACCCCTTATGTAAATTCCCCTTTTTCCTTTCTCCACTTTAGAAAACCAAGTTCGGAGGCTAAATCCCACATAAGCTCATTTCCTTCCTTCCACTTGGGGCCTATTTTGAGCTTCGACAGAGGAATTTCTATCGGGGACACCCGCACGACGCGTAGACATCCACACGACACGCTTGCGTCCTTGGCAGATTCTTACGGCTGGAGCTTGCAGAGGCGTTATACTCCTCATTGGTAGTCGGCTTGTAATGCCCTCTTCGACCGATCGACCCAAATATGGCCGTTTTCTTCACTCTCTCCTTCAAATTCACTATTCACTCTTTCATTTCATCTTCTAAGCATTCAGTTGAACTTCTCCACAAGTTCTTTTTTCATTATTCAAGCATTCTAGTAGCACTCTTGCACTCCATAGCAACAACAACATAACTCCATCAATTCAGTAGAGCAAGTGTGGGACAACACCATTGCAGTAAAGGCTTGAGTTCCTCTCATTTTCTCCACCATTAGCCTTGAGTGCTCTTGGTGGAGGTGGTAAGCTTCCCACTCCTCTCCTCTATTACTTGTTTGAGTAAGTACATTTACTCTTTTGTAGTGTTTTAGTGTTCTTTACTTTATTGCTTCCTTTATCATACTTTTTCTCCATTGTTGCAAACTTGGCTGTTCATGGAGGTGGAAACACCAAAGCGGGGGTCTGACTGAGGCAGACCCCTTAACAACCCCAACCAAATTTTCCTCCTCTTTGTGTGTAGGTGAACGTGCTACTGGGAGCTAGCTGGTGAACAAATTCCTTTGTGAGATTATTCATGCCACCCTAACTCTTGTGTATTTACTTTATGATATTAGAACATATCGTGTCTACTCCATAGCGTTGTTTTGGCCCTTTGGAAGTAGTTTGATGGGTCGTTAGCCTGTTTTCTAGAGTTTAACCTCGTCTCTTTAGTCCTTTGGTCGTACAGACGTCAATGCACTTGAAAAACGCCAGCACTCCGCATTTTCATCCTCAAGCAAAGAGCTTCTTGAGGTGTAGTGTTGAACTTGAAAACCAACTTGCCTAGCCCCTTTCTAATTTTTAGGTCTACAGAGTGATTGAAGGACCTTATAGTCCTCATCATTCTCATCCCTCATTTCCTAACACCCCATCAAGTTGAGGTAAGTTAGGGTAGCCTTCCGCTCTTGGCTATCCGTGATCTGGGGCCTTGCACATGGTCGGTACCCCTCTCTTACATTTTTGGTGAACTCAACGTGAACCATTTTGGTTCCATTTTGTGATACTGACAGTTCATTTCCTCATACTCTAGGAGTGTTGTGAGGCTATCACCTTACAATCCAACCTGCGACCCCTAGTTGGCATAGTTGGAAGGTTCTGAAGGTGTTGTGTAACAAAACCTTAATTGGGTCACCATCTTATTCTATAACCTTTAGGGATCCTGTGAAAGTATCGTCTAGTGTGCACAATGGCCTCCTTCTTGCATCAACCTATCCCCTTTTCGCAGCCTGTGGACAGTGGTACTCGTATAACCTTCACTTCACAGAACCTGTTGATGGGTTTTAATAGGGAACTGTCTCCTCTCTACATCCTCGTACAGATCAACATAAACATCATAGCGAGTGTTCTCATTGATCCAACATCACAAGTAAACATCATAACCGAGGAGATCATGTTGATTAAATTTTTACATAAAGATGGGTACGATGCACCTATGAGCACCATCTACTTGCATGACAGGATTTCCATGCCCCTTTGGGTAGTATTGTCCTGTCGGTCCTGGTTGGACCTAAATCCGTGAAGCTCTTGTTTGACATTATCCCGGGGTTTGAACTCTTTAGAGTGAAGTTGGGTATCCCTTGGTTAGTGGCTATGAATGCGATACCCTCGGTTGTGCATAAATGTTTAAAATATATCCACGAGGGTTTCGTGCATGTAATTCATGACACTAGTTATAAACCACTGGTTGCTTTTGGTAGCTACTCCTTGGACTACTCTTGGCCTACACCTGTTGGTCCTCTTCCACCTAGGACAGACCTCCTGCACCGAACGTATCAGAATTATAAGAAAGGGAACCTAAGGCCAAAAGTGAGATGCCCTTCATCGCCTTATGTTGTTTCACATAGGGCTTGCTTAAAAGATGATAGTGATGTTGCTAAGGCACTTAGGAGGGAAGAAGAGAAGCGGTCCTGAGATCCTCCTTCTTCCTCTTCCACTGGTTAGCTTGATGCTTCTTCTCGCTCTGCTATGGTGCCGTCAAATTTTGTTTCATGCTTGCGGGATAATCCTATGGTGCCCGCTTGGTGAAAGCCCAAGTGTCCTGCATTAGAGCTTCTTGTTCTGTCCACAGAGACTAGTCTCATTCAGTATAGTAGGAAGAATGCCTCTAGTGGAGAGTCCTCTTTTTCTCAACCTCTGTGGCCCCCTACTACTCCTGCTCCTAAAGTAGTGAATGGGAAGAGGCCTGTTGTCGAGGCCCTTGAGCCGACTCTTCCTATTGCTGCTCAACCTGCTCCTCCTACTCTCATTCAAGAGTCTATTCCTCCACTGGATATGGCTGTAGTGGACACTCCCATGGTTAAGCAGAAACCTTTTGTTCCTTCCTAGCGTCCGACCTCTAGTTCAAAGAGTTGTAGAAACCACCTTGCGTGCAAGCACAAGCGTCGAAAAAAAGCTCTTTTGGATGAGCAGGCTACCTCACAGAGGAAGGAAGAGGAGACAACCGCCCCTGTATTTGGGCCTTCTCTAGCGTCCTCTCTCCTCCCCTCTGCTTCTGTTCAAACTAGCTTCGCATCACTTATGGCTTCCGCTGTGAGTACGAATGCGCCTGACCCTAGAAAGGTGCAGGTGTTCATCACTCCTTCGGTGAAGCTACCACTGTTGATGTCCATTCTAGATGTCTCACCTTTCCTAAAGGTCATGGATATGACAAACACCTCAGTCATATCTACTGCGGTTTTTTTCCTCCTCTTCCTCTGCACCTCTTTCCTCGTCTGTGGGGAGCTCACATCCCCCACCAAAGCAATAGGTGGAGGGTACTTCCTCCTGCGATATGGAACGAAAGAGGAGCACACCTTCTTCACAAGGTGGTCCTGTGTTGACTTGTTTTGTCCTAGTGATGAAACTAGTCCTAGCTTCCCCTGAGTTCGTCATGGCTTCTGATTCGTTTGATGAGCCTAGCGGTGAATCTGGGGCGCAATTTTCCCCATCCATTGAAGTTAAACATGACGCTCCTGTATAGTGCATGCTTAACTCTGTAGATGAAGTTTCGGCCTTGTCAGTGATCTTTGTGAAATCGCTGACCCTAGCTCAACAAAAGCTCAACAAAGAAGACCTTGTCAAACCCTCTTCCTTAGCCCTAGTTGAGGGAGGGCCAAATGCTCCTCCTCTTAACATCCCACCACTACAGGCTCGTCCTCCTTCCCCCTACGATGATCTAGAGTGGGAAGCGGACAACCTCTTGGTCGATCACTGTTAGGAGGAGGCCTCTTCTTGATCTTTAGATTAGATGTGTGTGTGTGTCGTGATGTGTTCCCCCATGATCGTGCTATGTGTGCCTGGATGACCCTCACCACCGTTGTTGGTGCTTGGATACATGTGTGGTTTTTGTGTCGTAAACCTTCCTCTATTTGTATCATCATGCTTCCATGTTTGTGCTTGATTTTTGGTAAATTGGGGATGATGCAAAGTATTGGGGGCATTTAGGCTTCCCCTCCATGTTGACCCAATTTTTTATTTTTACCTTGTCTTCTTGTGCATTCTTCACATGGTCTGGTATAGTAGGGGGTTGATGATAGTTCATTTATATACTATTACTATACATATATATATTTATGAGCAGTTCTGAACCCAAAATATCAGGCTACCCCTATGCCCTTTGTTTGTGTTTTTTCACGTTTGCTTTCTCTTTATCTTTCTCTCTTCTTTGCTTGAGTTGTCCCTCTTATGTGTTACAATGCCACTTCTTCAACATTTCAATTTTTAGGAAATGCATTTGTTGTCAACGAATATTTTATCAAAAATATTTGCAAACCTTTCTTCAAAATCGCATTCTCAACTTGGAACCTTAACGAAACATGTTTCCTTCATCATGGGTTCGTAAAGAAAGAACTTAAAAGCATTCTTCCGAAGCGGGAACAACTTTGACCTTCCCCTCATGTGGGGGAATGTTCTTGCTTTCAAATTCCTTGATGAAGTGAACATCTTTCAAAAGGATCCCTTGATGATGGACCGATTTGAGAAAGAAAACATTTGCTTTTGAATCGTGTGTCCCTTGAGTGGACTCCCTCTTCACGATGAGTTCCCGAGGGACCCCTTTGAAATTCTTCCAAATTGTCAACGGTTTGTGCACCTATCTACTTACTTGCCTATGTAGCCGCTTTCTGACTCTATGGAGTCAGGTTTCCTAGGTTTCCTCCATGCGAGAGATCTTGGGGGATATCTCCCTACGGGTCGAAGATCCTGTAGGGCACTTCCTTTGAGCTTCCTCCATGCGAGAAATCTTGGGGGTTGCTCCCTTGTAGGTCTGCGTGTCTGTAGGGCGCTTTCTTGGGTTTCCTTCATGTGAGAGATCTTGAAGGACACCTTCCCTACAGGTCTGCGGGCCTATAGGGTGCTTTCTTGGCTTCCTCTATGTGAGAGATCTTGGGGGACACTTCCTTGCAGATCTGTGGGTCTATAAGGTACTTTTCTAGGTATCCTCCATGTGAGAGATCTTGGGGGATACCTTCCTTGCAGGTCTGTGGGCCTGTAAGGTGCTTACTTCACGGGGCTTCCTTCATGTGAGATCTTGGGGGTCATCTCCTTGCAGTTCTGCAGGTTTGTAAGATGATTTCTTTCTTCAACTTCATGGTTATGTGAGGCTATGAAGTCCTTTCCTTGTCCTACACTCTTGAGTTCACTAGATCCTGGCCTACTTCCTTGACAGTCCAAGTATACATTTCTAACTCTACCTATTCTTCGATCTACTTTACCGAAGCACTCATCAGTATTCGTGCTTGCTAAAGTGGGGGAAAATTTTATCGGAGTGAATTTGCACCGCTTATAAAAATTCCCCTTTCGCCTTTATCCACTTTAGAAAACCATGTTCAAAGGCTAAACCTCACATAAGCCCATTGCCTTCATTCCACTTGGTGCCTATTTTGAGTGTTAGTAGAGGAATTTATGTCGGGGACGCCCGCGCAGTGTGCAAACGTCCCTAGAAAATTCTTGCAGGTAGAGCCTATAGAGGCATTACACTCCTCATCGGTAGTCAACTTGTAATGCCCTTTTCAGCCAACCGACCCAAATATGGTTGTTTTCTTACTCTCTCCTTCAAATTCACTATTCACTCTTTCCTTTCATCTTCTAAGCATTCAATTGAATTTCTCCACAAATTCTTTTGCATTCTTCAAGCATTCTAGTAGCACTCTTGCACTCCATAGCAGCAACAACATCACTCCATCAATTCATTAGTGCAAGCGTGGGACAACACCATTGCAACAGAGGCTTGAGTTCCTCTCATTTCCTCCCCCATTAGCCTTGAGTTCTCTTGGTTGAGGTGGGAAGCTTCCCACTCCTCTCCTCTATTACTTGGTTGAGTAAGTACATTTACTTTTTTGTAGTGTTTTAGTATTCTTTACTTTATTGATTCCTTTATCATACTTTTTCTCCATTGTTGAAAACTTGGCTATCTCTGGAGGTGGAAGCACCAAAGTGGGGGTCTGACTGAGGAAAACCCCTTAATAGCCCCAACCAAATTTTCCTCCTCTTTGTGTGTAGCTGAACATGCTACTGGGAGATAGTTGGCAAACGAATTCCTTTGTGAGATTATTCATGCCACCCTAACTCTTGTGTATTTACTTTATCATATTAGAACATATCTTGTCTACTTCATAGCATTGTTTTGGCCCTTTGGAAGTAGTTAGTTGATTCATTACTTTGTTTTCTAGAGTTTAAGCTTGTCTCTTTAGTCCTCTAGCTGTACGGACACCAATGCACTTGAGAGACACCAGCGTGTCGCACTGTCGTCTCGAGACCACGCTTTCGTCCTTGGGCACAAAGCTTCCTAAGGCATAGTGTTGAACCCAAAAACTGGCTCACCTAGCCCCTTTATGAGTTTCAGTCTACAGAGTCATTGAAGGACCTTATAGTCCTCATCATTCTCGTCCCTCATTTCCTAACACCCCATCAAGCTGAGGTAAGTTAGGGAAACCTTCCGCTCTTGGCTCTCTATGACCTAGGGCCTTACACGTGGTCGCTCCCCCTCTTTTACAGTTTAGAAAATTAAAATTTAACAATGTCGTTGACCAAACCTAAAAAACCCCAAACATTAACTACCACCACCCAACTAAACAACAATCTACATAAACCCATTAAGTTTTGCAAAGGATTCAAAATCCTTAACCCATTCAACACCTCCAACCGCCATTAACCCTATCATCTTCTTTCGGTGATCCACTACAATGACCATAATCATTTGATGACGCATAAGAGTTGCCCCGCTTAGGTCCAAAAGAAATGCATAAAACTTAACAACTTCATCTGTCTTTATCAGAAGCTCCAATTCATATGGCCACGAGATCCTAGTGCCTATGATTGCTGACTTCATAACCTCCTCCACACCTCCTATCAGGTCCTTCCTAAACATCCACACCAACAACTCCTTCGCCTCCACCTTAGGGACTCGGTTGTCAAGCAAGGAGGCCCAAAACCGCAAAGAAATGTGTGCATTATCCCTCCCAAACTCCTTCCGCACAAGATGCCCACTGCCCAAAACCATTTTGACCGCCGCAACTATGAGAGGAACAATGTTGCACAAAATTTGCTTCAACCTTTGATCCATTATCTCACAAAAAGCATCCTTCCTCGCCATAGCGAGCAAAGAAATCAAGGTATCCGCTCCAAACCACACCAGGCCCTCCACTGAGACCACAATGACAAACTTTGAGCACCCCGCAATTGGTATCCATAGATGATTCCAGAGACCAAGAAAAGGAAGCCAACCAACTCACCAACATTCACAAATCATCAAAACCAAAAAGCACTACTATGCTACACAACTGTCACCACCTCTCATTAATAAATCCCACAAGTTCCAAGCAATTTCGTCGCCACACAAACAAGGCATCATTTCTTCGCTTGGAAAGTTGTCCTTATGCCATCAATTTTGTCTTGCAATGCCAACGTTGTATGTGAGGATATCCTTAGAAAACGTGCTTTAACTATCCCCATTATTACAAGTACCTCGCCTTGAGCGAGATCGCCAACCCCTCATGCCAGCTTCCACCTCATCGCCAAACATCCCTACGTGGTTGCCACCCAACTCAAACTAACGAAATCCCTCCACCAACTTGGAGGGCTGACCTCCCATCCACCCACAAAATTCATACCATATGTTTGCCTATCACTTTTCTATCAGGACCAACAACACCCATGTTAGAAAGAAGATCAGCCTCAACATTCCCTTCCCTCAATATTTGATTGAACATAACTTGTTCAAACCCTTCTAACATACCCAGAGCAACCTCTAACTTCTCACCCAACTTCCAATTCAAAATTTTTTTTGTCCTCAATGCAATGATGACTAAAGTGGAATCACCCTCAATTACTACCTTGCTCACTTTCTCTACATAAATTCAGGCCAAGAAGTAAAGCTTGAAATTTAACTACACTATTTGTCCACACTATTTGTCCCCTTAGGAAGAGTTGTTGCTAGTGAGCCCAAAACATCCCCATTGCTATCCCTCACAATGCATCCCGCACCAGGGTTTCCCTTTGAAGCACCATCAAAATTCAATTTTTCCCAGCCTAGATTAGGGGGAAACCAAGCCACCTTATTGCGCTCTTCTACTATCGCCGCACCCCTCAAACCCACAAAATAAGGAGCCTTAATACCAAACCAGTTCTTCAACATCAAAGAATCCCAAAACAAGAAATTGTGCCTTTTAGAATTCATATCTTCCAACCTTGCATTGAAACATTCCACTATGCAAGCCTCAATTTTACTCTGTAGCCTGGGAATACACATTTCCTTATCCTAAAAAAATCCTCCTGTTCTGCTCCTTCCAAACTTCCCATAAAACAATCGAGGGAATCATCAACCATAGATCTCCGAATAGAGAATGCTTCAAGGGAGATGGCCAAGAGTTTAACAATGCTAGCAATTTGTTAGGGAAGGTTGTTTTCCACTGCAACTTCGAGATCAACCACTCCCAAACAACCTTCAAAAACTGACAATTTAGAAGTAAATGATCCACCGTTTCCTCTGCACTTTTACACAAAAGGCACCCAGAGGGTCCATAGAAGCCTAACATTGCAAATCAATCTCCCATCAACACCCTATCCTGAGCCATTTCCCAAGTGAAAATGCCAACATTAGGAAGGCAAGCCTTATTCCAACATAATTGGGTCAGAAGGCTTGGCTCAACATCCCCTGAAGAGGCAAGGATTGCATAACCAACCTTTGTAGAATAAACCCCGTGGCTGAAACATTCCACCGAATTTTATCCTTTCCATGTCTCCCCCAAACACATCTCCCTTTCAAAACCTTCTCAAAAGCTTGTACGTCTTGAATTTCCAGACCCAGTTGTCTAGGAGATTTCCAATCATAACAACCATCCTTAAGATCAGAGGTGTCTACGAAGTAGTCCCTTAGCTTATCTCCCCAAGCCTGTTTAGTTTTTTCCTTGACCCGAGCTAGGGATGGATCCATTGCAAGGATAGGAAATCCTTCCCAGGAATCCTCCCAAAAAAGTGCCTCTCTACCATCTTTAACCTCCCAAGTTAGATAATCCAAGATTAGATCTCTAGCATTTTTAATGAAGTTCCAAATGTGAGAACCATTAGGAAGAGATCTGGGCTTCATAAAACAATCTTCCTCATTAACCAAATATTTGGCTCTCACAATTTTAACCCACTTTAGCTCAGATTGAGAATGAATAGCCCAGGCTAATTTTACCCCAAGTGCCTTATTTTGTAAAAGCAAATTTTTTAACCTCGCGCCATCTTCTTCCCTTCTTTCACACACCTTCTGCCACTTAATTAATAGGAACTTCTTCTGATCCTCACTCCCATTCCAAAAGAAATCCTCCATTGATTTGTTTTAAGATTTACTCGCACCCACTGACATTGGCAAGCAAGAAATCATGTAAACTGGAAGATCATCAATGACATATTTTAACATTATCAATCTACCAAGCCAAGAAAGCCAATGACTCTTCCATGTAGAGAGTTTTCCTTTTACCTTTTCTAACAAGGAATTCCAGGTACCTCCATGTTGAATTCTTTTGGCTAATGGAAAACCCAAATATTTACATGGCAACTGGCCTTTTCTGAAACCCAGACATCTCAAAATTTGAACTTCCAACCCACTACTCGTATTGATGAAAAAATCTTCAAACTTAACCAATTTTATCTCTTGACCTAAAGCCAAAGTGTACTTGTCCAAAATACCCTTTAGCCTTCATGCTTCTCTAAGTGAGGCTACCCCAAATAGCATAGTGTCATATGTGAATTGTTGATGGGTGATAGAAGGAAGGATACTTGTGACCTAAAGATCTTCCACCCAACCATTACATCTTTCCTCATCAATCCATCACCCCAAAGCTTCTGCCATAATTATAAACAAGAAAGGAGAAAGTGGATCTCCCTGTCTTAAGCCCCTCGAAGCCATGAAAAAACCTTTAGGTGAACCATTCAGTAAAACCAACTATTGCGGACTAGCCACCCAACCAAAAATCCAATCAAGCCATTCTTTTTGAAACCCAAAGGCCTCTAAAAATTTAAACAAGAATAACCAATTCACCCTGTCATAAGCTTTCTTTATATCCAATTTTAACATTGTTGTTTTCTTCGTCTTCTAAACTGAGTGAATTACTTCTTGAGCTATGATTACCCCATCAAGGATCGACCTCCCAGGCACAAACCTTGTTTGCTCTTCTGAGATGATGAAAGGTAGAATTTTCTTGAGGTGGTTGGCGACAGGCTTAGCCAGAATCTTGTATAAAGTGTTGCAAAGGGAGATGGGACAAAATTCATCCCAAGATTTTGGCTTCTCTTTCTTTGGAATAAGCACTATAAAAGAGTTATTTACCTCCCTTAGAATTTTCCTTGAGCATCTTGAGTCCTCAATTGCCTCAGTAATTTCCGAACCCACAAAATCCCAACACTTCTAAAAGAAATCCGCCGCAAAGCCATCTAGCTCGAGAGCCTTCTCAAGGTGTAAACCAAAAACTACAGTTTTAATCTCCTCTTCCAAGAATTTAGCATTCAAAGCCTCCATTTGTGGACTGGAAACCAAAGCTGGAATGTTCCCTAATAGTGCATTTTGAACTCCTAGATTAGAACCTTCCCAATCATTTAGAAGATTACTAAAATACTCAATTGTTGATTCTTTGATATCTTGAGGATCCTCCAGCAAGCGAGCATCAACTGATTTAATGCTTGCAATCCTATTAATTTCCTGACTAACCTTTGTAGAATTGTGAAAAAATTATGTATTCTTATCTCCTGCCTTAAGCCAGATCTCCCTCAATTTTTGTCTCCAAAGAAATTCCTCCTTAGCCAAAAGATCATTCAATTTAAAGTCAAAACCTTCTCTTGTTCATAACTTTCGTTGTCCATCCCTTGGCTTATAACAACCTCAGCTAGAGTTTCCAATTCAGACTCAATCTTGATCCTTTCCTCAAAAATGTATTTAAAGCTATCCTTATTCCACTGTCTTATTTGATGCTTAACATGTTTCAGCTTTGAGACAATATTAAACAACTTTGTTCCACCCAGATTACATTCAAACCACCATTGTTTGATCAGGCCCAAAATATTGTTTGATCAGGCCCAAAATATTATGATCCCTGAACCACATCATTTCAAACTTGAACAGACAGTGAACTGGTCCCTTCTCACCTTCAACTAGTAACTGAACTGGAAAATGATCAAAACCCACCCCCGCATTGATTCTGCTATCCATGGTGAAAGGGAAGGCTCCCAAACTCCCTTTGAAGAAAAATCTATCAATCTTTTCCGCTATGTTGCAAAAAAATTTCCTTTTGTTGGTCCACGTGTAGCTGCCATTCCCAATTTATAGCTCAACCAACGAATTTCTCTCCACAAAGTGTTGAAAATCTGTTTGAGATTGAAGAACTCTTCCCACCCCTCCTCTTTTATCTGAAGGCCTTAAAATGGCATTGAAATCATCCCCCAGAAGACAAAAATCCAACCCTGGGCGGCTAAGAATTTGATCTAACTCTTTCCAAACTTGCCTTTTTTACAAACAAGAAGAAGGGCCATAAACATTAATAAGAAAAAAATGAAGATTTGAAATTAAACTCCTTACCCAACAAGTCAACTAGTTCTGATTAGAATCGACTTCTTCCACTAAAACTGTTTGAGGCTTCCATAAAATTAGCAAACCACCCGAAGCCCCATCAGCTCCAACCCCTAACCATTTCCAATACTTCAACGTTTTGCTGAACTTAACCAAATCCTGGTCACCAAGTTTAGTTTCTTGAATAAGAACTATTTATACTTGAAAAAATTCAATATGGTTCCTAATTAGGCTCCATTTATTAGGGGCGTTAAGACCCTTAACATTCCAAGTAAGGAGCCTCATTGTTGTTCGGGAAGAGTCTCGCTCTTCCCTACTTTCATCATGATGTCAATTTTCTTTTGGCCATTTGCTTCTTTGTCCCATTTAAGTTTCTCCTAATTTGAAATTCTTCTAGCTTTCTTATTCTCACCACAATTCGGGGTAGTTTTAAACAACTCCTTCTGACAAATACCTAACTTGGTTTGAGCAGATTCCAGTCCTAGGGTTGGTTTCCTTTTCTTCTTGAATTGGGAGCCGAAATACTCTTTGCACCCAACCACATCTTCAAGCTCATGAACGATGTGTGTGTCTTCCAACATATCCCCATCTTCTAGAACCCAAGAGTTATTCTTAGCCACTTCTGCTAGTTCCACTAGTTCTTTGCCTATCTCAATCAAAGAGTTCAACTCCACATTTTGGCAGTCTTCCCCCAAGATTTCTAGAACCTCTGTAATCTTGTCATCCAAATCCATGATCTGATCTATATCCTTCTCCAACGCATCTTCTTGCATTGGCTCTGTCGTTTTATTTTCCTCCACCCTAGGCAATGACTGGGGAACTGACAAGTCTCATCCACAACTTTGTTTCAACAAGAGAGGGCTTTTGATCACCACTAGCCTTGGCCCTCTACCATTCTCTGTTGCCTTTTGACTTGTTTATAGCTTGAACTTCAGTCTCCTTTTCAATAAGATGAAGAAGACCCCACTTCCCTAGCTTTACCGGCTTTTTTGAGCAGGGATCTGCAAACCAAGGGGTGCACCAAACAGTGACTTGTGAGAGAGTCAACCCTGAGCTTCTGAACCCAACTCTCGTATTCAGATATTAATTCAATTTCTTCCCAAATATGTCACACTGGATTATTTTCTACACAAATCCTCAAATAGGTAGAATCCTCCTTCACATCCTTCCGCTTTTCAGCACAAACAAAGGTTCCCAAACGATTCCCAATCTCTTTTAGAATGCTTGACCCCCAATATTCTGTTGGAAGATTTGAAAGTCTATACCAGTCCTGCACTGACTCCATTTCATGGGTTGAGGGATTAAAACCCACTATGCAACGACGAAGATAAAATTCACAACCATTGAGGACCCAAACACCATCCACAATATCATCCCTCAACTCTCTAATCGAGCACACCACCAAAAAAAAAGTGTTTTGAAGGGTTTTAAACTGCAGATCCGAGCCTCACTGCTCCTTCCACCATTTAACTAAATAATCCCAATTTAGAGAAGCTCCATACCATTTTGCAATCAACCCTAGATTTTCTAGCGCAACACCTCCGCTTGAAGCTTGATTGAGTTGACCACCAGAGTAGCTCGACCCCTCATAATCTTTTTTCCACCCATGGAAACTGCAGCTTGAGTCTTCCCAGACTCATAATCTTCCCTCGCCTCCTCCCTAACGATTAGGGTTTGGACCCCAACCATTATGTTCCTCTAGCCTTGCGGCACCACCTTTTCCTTTATGACCACTGTCTTGTTGTCTTGGCCTTCTAAACTCTTCATTTATATACACACCCCTCTCATGACGACCCCTAAATCTAGACACACCCCGATGCTGCCCACAAACACCAAAGGCTCTACCCGCCTCACCCAGGAGTGGGTGATTGTTAGTACGCAGCCTTTCCCATCGATCTGAATGCCATATACCTTCAACATTTTCCAGCCTAAGCTCTCTCCTGCCATCCAGCCCATGCTTTGTCCTTCGCCCTACAACTGACCATTGCAGACCACGCGCCATTTCCACTAGACAATACTAAGAACCTATTATTGGTCTTAACTACTTTATTAATGATTGGATTAGTTAATATATTATATTATATTTATATTTATTAGTCATAATATTATATTATTTATTTGATATGACTATTATATATTGTAATTATTCTAAGATTATATTATTCTTATTATTAAATTATTCCTATTATATTATTATAATTATTTTTTAAATATTATATTTAGTAAAATACCATTATCTTTAATATTATATTATTAATATTTATTATCACAATAACATTATTATATAAAAAATAAAATTTATATGATATAAAATTTATTATCACAATAAAAATCTATTATACAAAATTTATATGATATCACAATTAAATTTATATTATATACAAAATAATGTAAAATGGCATTTTATTATAATATAATTTGTAAGGAAAACAAAATATAAATTACTAATTTCATAATATAATGAAAAACATTAATACTAATATTGTTTACTTTATTCACAAACTCTCTCTCATTATAAATTTACCTATTCACGAAGACAAAAATATAGTACCTATACTAAGTCAAAGATTACAAATGCATAATTCAAGCGGAAGAATATTATACCTTGAATGATCTTATTAAGTTACACCGAGTTTCACAGACAGTGTTTGTAGGGAAAATATTTATTAACATTAGGCTATTTGCCAGCACATGGTTATTAACATTACGGTTATTGCCAGCACATCGAGTGAAAGTTGCATTTATTAACTTTGCAAATTTGATCAATGGTTGTAAATGCTTCAACTATCAATCAAGGCTCAATTAGGACTGTCCACAGTCCAAGACAAACTGAGCTCGTATAAACATAACTTGAATATTTAGTGCATGGATTTTTTTTTCTAATCTTTATAAACATATATTTTAAAAATATATATATTAAAAAGTGTGTATTAAAACATAGTTGTTTCCATTCAATGTCAATTTTTATATTAAATATTTAATTAAAATAGGAAAATTTATACAATCTTGATATAATTTCTTTTATCTAGTCAATCATATTTTTTTCAAATTTTTTTAATAAGTTTTAATAATTTTTCTTGACATAGTAATCAACCTAATATTTTGTGTTGATAACCTACATTTAGTAAAAATAAAATATTAAATATAAATAATAATTAAATTACTCAAATATATATATTTGAAAACTATACTTATGTATCTACAAAAAGGTATTTTTCAATTTTAAAAAAATATTATTTACATGAGTAGAAGTTGTTGAAACATCAAGTTTTTAAAATAATCGTATTTTTTTTATAAATTGGCCTCAAAGTAGTGTTACATATGTATTTACCCTATAATTTTAGTTGGAAATGTTGTGGAAATATCTAGCTTAGCTACAATTAGTCTTACCAAATCATATGTTTGTCCAAAACTAATTTTTAGTTAGAAATACTAAAATTTAGTTGTGCTGATAAATTGGTTGAAAGTGTGACACATATTTGTACTTTTACCCAGTTATGATATTTTATAGAAAGCAATCAAGTATTTATTTCACTTGTTAATGCATGTATTTATATGACATTCATAAGTTTTGGTGTGTTCATGTAAGGATCCATCTTGACAAACATTTGATCATTTGTTAATTTACATATGAACTTGCAAGACTAAATCCTATAATCACAAGTACTATTTCAAAGTAAGACCTCACCCTTGAACTATTAGCTTCTTTACATAATAACAAAAATCTAATGAAAAAAAATATCCTCCAAATGCAAATAATTTGTCGACAATAAGACCACACCCTTGAACCATTGACTCATTTTCCACAATACAATATAAACTTAATAGAAAACCATATCCTACAAACACAAATACTATATCACCAAACAAGACCCCACCCTTGACCTATTAGCTCCTATCACGTGATTATTAAGATCATATTGTGCTACACATAGTAGTAAATACGAACAAAGTATTAACCACTCTCCCTTAATTAATAACAATGTACCATATAAAAATAATAAAATACATTATGCAAGCATAATTATCATACAAACTATAACTTTGATTATAATTAGGCAATCAGTGATGTAGTTTTTGATGGCTTGACCTTTCACAAAACCTTGCCAAACTCTTAACACCTGTATCAACACTATTAAAAGTAGACTTAACTAGCAATCACACCTTGGTGTGCAATGGGTACACCAAAGAGGTGTGGAAGGTCAATTAGATGAAAAATGGATTTTTTTTTAATACATTTGTGTAGTGCATGAGATCAATTGATAAGTCATTTAGAAAATAATTTTATTATTATAATATATATTATGTATTGACTATTATATTATTATTTTTTATTAATATATCAAGTTCGGATTATATGATATTATTATTAGATTATTAATGATTGGATTAGTTATTATATTATATTATATTTAAATTTCTTAGTCATAATATTATATTATTTATTTCATATGACTATTATATATTCTAATTATTTTAAGATTATATTATTCTTATTATTAAATTATTCATATTATATTATTATAAATTTTTTTTTAAATATTATATTTAGTAAAAATATCATTATCTTTAATATTATATTATTAATATTTATTATAGTTTAAGATGTATGTTACAGCCTGCATTGTCTTTTGTGGTTGTCTCCTGCTGAAACTCTCAGATTTTACTTGTACACATGAAAATAGGAGGAAAGGTTGTGGTGTATAGGGGCTTGCCTAAGTCAAAACCAATTTTGGTATTTCTACCTCCACATACAACAGTTGATGATGATGAAAAGAGCATGCCCTAGGCTGGGAAAATTCCAAAACAACAATAATTGACTAAAATTGATAAATTACAAATGATAATGTTGCCTTAATGTGAAAACCCTTGAAAAAGAGATGGAAAAATACAAGTTGATTGATGGATGCCTTGATTTCTTGATAGACCTATAAAAGGTTAGTTCCCAAAACACAATAGCTTGTTGTAGATAGCCTGCAGAGGATAAATTAATACTTCTTCATAATTGCATCATAATGAAATCTCATTCATAATTACCTTCTTGCAAATAATTGATCCATTCTTCTTGATGCCTTGCAAACATGATCTTGTTTATTAATTGAAAGTGTTGTACTAACACTGCTAATTCTACCCTTAAATTTCCTTGACTGATTTTAGTATCTCCAATTTTGCTCCATATATTTTCTAGGATTTCAAATGATAAAAATGACTATTATTTGTATGTAATTCTTCTAGTTTCCCAAAAATCAAATTTTGATAGTCAATGAATGAAATTAGAAATTTAGATAATAAAATATCAACACTGATATATTGAAATTAGATCCAAAAAGGAGTGGTCTAGGGCATGGGGTGCCCTAGACCATACCCATCCTTTTTGAGGTCTAAAGTGTCAGGGGAAAATATTAAATACTTTTTTTGGTAAAAAGTGGACCAACCACTATATAAAATATATTATATCAAAAAAGAATTACATCATTTATAGAACATAGCCAAAAAGTACCCCAACAGCCTGGGGCAATAAGATTATACGAGCTAGTTTGTGCCACTTTCAGAAGAGCTTGCAAGCTCAGATGTCGAGGGAAAAACATATTAGCATGAGGATCTTCTAGTGCGTGCTTATATAGAAAATACACATTGTAAGATGGGTTAGAAATCAAATAGTATAGACAAAGTGATAGCCAACACTTCTAAACTATTAACCTCATCCAAACAAGAGAAAACAATGAAAGCATAAGGAAAATAAAACATCAAATCAAATACTCCCAATGCTTGAACTTGAATCATTTCTCTTGCTCTCCTATTTCTCATTTTGCAAATATGCCCTCAGATTTGTAGTCTAACTTGTGCAAATACCTGCAAATTGCAAGTACAAAGTTGGAGAAGAATAGCTGTTAAGGTGAAAATGGAGAAGGAAGGTTGCTTTTATAGACAACCTTTCGAATGGACGGCTGAGATTAATCTTCTAGAAAGATTCCAAGATCAATGGATGGGAATGCAGGAGAGGGAGGTTACGAAATGGATGGTTGAGATTAAGTCTCAGAAAAGATGCCAAGATCAGCGGTTGAGAATTGATGCACCAAAAATACGCCATGCATGGAAAAGCTATGACGCCTGACATCTATGACAGACATGCAAGACATGTAGGCTATGATAGAAATTAATGTTATGACAAAGGATTATGACAAAACATCTTTGACTAGGCCGTGCATAAATAATTTATTCAAAAATGGAGAGAGTGGAGGAAATGGACAAGTGGAAAATAAATAATTTATTCAAATTATTTATTTGGAGAAAATGAAAAGAGGAGCATTTAATTAAATTTATAATGGGGAGATGAAAATTAGACCTTAAATAATTAATTTAGATTAATTATTTATTAGGGGAGGTGGCATGGGATAGTTAAATAATTTTAATAATTATTTACCTATAGAAGAATTAAAGGACCATGAATAGATAAATAATTAATGGTAATTATTTAACTATAGATGGAAGGTGACAAAATAATTAAATAAATAATAATTTATTTAACTATTGAAGAAGAGGGAGAAATTAGTGGCGCAATTAGTTTATTTAATCGATCAGGATAGAATAAAGATTAGAAAGTGAATTAATTAAATAATTATTAAAAATTATTTAATTAGTAGAGGAATATGATCAAACATAATTGAATAACTAAAATTATTCAATTATCGAAGGACGATGAGGAAGAAAAATGACACTAGCAGGCTTAGGACATTTTTCATTGTCTACATTTTTCCCCTCTTTGACATAATGCAGTTCGTTGCATTGTGTCAAAAAAATTTAATTCTGAAATATGCCCCAGTGAAAGAAGAATGACGAGGAGGGTTGTATATGCCCCCTCAAGAGGATAGGTGAGTTCAAAGAACACGAGTGTGCTCTCGAAATGGATGATAAGACTAGAGGATGAAGGATAGAAGAAATGTTAGCTTGGAAGGGGATGCATTGAAGAGAAAGGAGGATGAAGATGGAAAGCTAGACGAGAAATGATAAGGGAACCAACTTTCATGCTTACATTTTTATATTTATCATCATTGGCCAGATTATTGTAATAGCCAACAAACACCATGATATGACGTAGACCAAGGTGTGCAAGGTTGTACCGTCATGTGAGACAAGCAGTCACAAACAAGGATGATCATGACTCATACTAAGAGAGTGATTGGCCTAGTCTTTTTGTCATAATCAACCACAAATAGTAAAGACAGGCAAGACAAATCATCAAACGTCATTGCTCCTCATTGCTCCTCTAAATCCTATTGTCAAGACATCCTCAAGGAACTAGCATCATGATTGCCAAAAGACAAAAAAAGCATCATAAAGTTAAATGCCAAGTGCTTGCCAAGTGTCTGAATGTCAAAATGTCAAGTTTTTCAAGTTTGTCAAGTGTGGTGGAATGTCGGATGTCTTGGTGTCAAAATGCCAGGGTTGACGATATGAAGATGCTAGATTGGTGTCAAGTTTAGGAAGGACACATCCTCAACGATGCCGAGATGTCAGATTCAGAAAGGACACATTCTGAATGACGTCGATGCTAGAGGGATACCAAATTCAAGGACACACCCCGAGCGAGGTCGATGTCAAGATGTCGAATTTATGTCAAGTTCAGGAAGGACACATCCTGAACAGTGTTGGTTTCAAGATGTTGAATTGATGTCAAGTTTGGGAAGGACACATCCCAAATGATGTCGATGTCAAGATTGTCAAATTGATGTCAAGTTCAGGAAGGACACATCCTGAACGATGTCGATGTCGAGATGTCGAATTGATGTCAAGTTTAGGAAGGACACATCCCAAACAATGTTGATGTCACAACGTCGAATTCAGGAAGGACACATCCTAAATAACGTTGATGCCAAAATTTCAATTTGATGTCAAGATTCGGGAAGGACACATCTCAAATGATGCTGATGTCGAGATGCCAGATTCAAGGATACATCCTGAATAAATTCGATGTTAAGAGAAACATACCTCGAATGTTGTGAGAGTCCTCAAAATGCCAGATGATTGTGACGATGCCTAGGAAGGACACATCCTAGGAAAATGAATAAGTGACGGGGCTGCCCTTCAGAAGGACACATCTGAAGAGTAAGCAAAATTTGACTGATTTTTTAAGTTTGACCGAGTTTGAATGATTTTGATATGCCAAGATGATTGTTGTGCTTGATTGAAAGATTGTAGAAGTTCGCTTGGGTAGATTGTTCGTTTGAATTTTGACAAAGACCATGATAAATTTAAAGATTATTTCACGTGTGAGAAAATTGTGCAATGAACCCTAATGGATTGAGCTAGTGTGGTCTCGGGGGCTCATCCACAGATGGCCTTACCTACATCATACACTCAGAGACCTCGTAGTTCAACATGACCAATGACTTTGTCTTGTTGACCAAAGATTGAGTCATGATTTATTTTGACAAACCTAATAGGACTGACCTAATGTCTCAGGGGCTCGAAGATGACTCTTGCCTATGTAGCAAGTGCACAAAGACAATGTAGTTTGACAATGACAAAGACTAATCAAGACTTGAATTGACGTGACTGTGCTGACTGACATGACTTTGTTTTTTGGAATTTTTTGTGTTTTTTTAGGACATTTTTTCAATTTTTAGGTCTTTTTTCGGAACATTTTTCAATTTTTAGATCTTTTTTAGGACATTTTTCGATTTTTAGGTCTTTTTTCATGACATTTTTTTATTTTTAGGTCTTTTTTCAAGACATTTTATGATTTTTAGGTCTTTTTTCTAGACATTTTATATTTTTAGGTCTTTTTTAGGGACATTTTTTGATTTTTAGGTCTTTTTTCAAGACATTTTTCCAATTTTTAGGTTTTTTTAGGACATTTTGTGATTTTTAGGTTTTTTTTAGGACATTTTATGATTTTTAGTTCTTTTTTCAGGTCATTTTATGATTTTTATGATCACGTGTGGTACCCACTGCAGTCTCATGATAAAAGTTTTCCCCTAGCCAAGTTGAGAATGAGCCAGGAAAAATGGAATGTAAAGAAAAGGCATGACTAGCATGGACAATGGACAGTATGCAAGACTTGATTTCAACCATTGTTAGCCATGGACGGAAATGTCATGATGTCGGGGTGAAGTGTTATGAAGAACATTGGAAAAGAGTATGTTTATTATGAGCCAAGGTAGATAGAGTGACAATAGATGACACAACAATGACTGGCTACACATGGCGCCTGTTTACCAGGTTTTCACTATTTGATGAATTATTTCTCTTTATTTTTCTCATCATCATTGTTATTTTATTTTTTAATTTTTTTTCTTTTTTTTGGTGTCACTAAGCCACCTGTTTGCCAAGTTTTCATCAAGGTGAGGATTTTTGTATTTTTCATTTTTTTGTATTTTTAACTGGTTTTAGGCAAGCTTTATGATGTTATGCATAGAATTTGTGCAAATGTAAACTGTTGATTTGCTCCGTCAACCGTTCACCTTCAGGAGTAGCTAACTGATATGCTCTAGAACCAAATGATGCTACAATGATGTAAGGACCCAGCCAATTGGGCTCAAATTTTCCTAGCTTCTCCCTATTTGACTGATTCTTAGGATTTTGCATGAGAACTAGGTCGCCAATGTCAAACTGCCAAGTCATCACCCTTTTGTTATAACTTCTACAAAGATGATTTTGGTATGCTTGTAAATGATTCAATGCATTGTGTTTGCATTCATCTAGCATTTCTAACTCATGCAGTCTTGATTGTCTGTACTCTTCATCAGTGGTGAGGCCTTTCATGGAGACTCACAAGGATGGAATTTTGACCTCTATGGGAAAGATGGCTTCGACTCCAAAGACAAGGGCGAAAGGAGTGGCACCGGTGGGGGTACAGATGCTCGTGCGGTATTCCCACAAAGCAAGGTTGAGTTGGATGTGCCAATCATGACCAACATCATTGATGGTCTTTTTGAGGAGTTTGATAATGGTTTTATTAGATGCCTTAGCTTGACCGTTTTCCTGTGGGTAATAAGGCGTGGAAAAGTGGTGGTTGATATGGAAACACTGACATAGTTCATGGACCTCCTGATTTTTGAAGGGAGGACCATTATCTGTGATGATGGATTGTGGAATGTCATACTGACAAATGATATAATTGAGGATGAATTTGGTGATTTGTTTGCTAGTATGTAAGTGAGTGGAATGACTTTAATCCACTTAGTAAAATACTTAGTGGCGGTGATAATTAATTTTTTTCCATTGGAGGATGTAGGGTGGATCTTGCCCACGAGATCAAGTCCCCATTGTGCGAAAGGCCAAGGAGAAGTGATTGGCCTCAACTCTTGTGTTGGAGCATGTATCAAATCACTATGAATCTGACATTGGCGACATGTTCTTACAAATTCTAGTGTATCCTTTTCTAGTGTCAACCAATAGTACCCAAGTCTCGTAATCTTTTTAGCTAAGGTCGAGCCACTCAAATGGGATTCACATATACCCTCATGTACTTCCTGTAAGGTCACTTTTGCTTCATTAGTGTCGAGACAACGAAGAAGGGTATTGTCGAAGCTACGATGGTAAAGGGTGTCGTTGATGATGGTATAACGTGCAGCTTTGTAGATAAAGGAATTTCTTTGGTTATTGGAAAGGTTTTGAGGAAGGCTCTGCGAATGAAGGTAGTAAAAAATGTCCTTATACTAAGGGGAACTGGAACCAACAAGCTCACATACCATTTTTTATTTGGGGACATCATAAGCAGGAACCAATAACTGCTCAACCAAAAACTCAAACTGTGGGACATTGCTAGGAATATCAAGCAAAGATCCAATTGTTGCCATAGCATCAACAACCTTGTTGTATGTTCTTGGAATCAATTCAAAGGATAGCTTGTGAAAATATTTTAGGAAACTATCAACCATCTATTTATAAGGCATTAACTTCTCATCTTTGGTTTCATACTCATCATTGACTTGGTTGATAACTAACTGAGAATCGTCGAGGACCTGCAAATTCTTGATTTTCCACTTGATAGCCATTCAGAGTCCTGCAATTAGTGCTTCATACTCTGCCATGTTATTAGTGCATGGAAATTCTATGTAGAATGACCTTGGGATGGAGTCTCCTTGTGGAGTAATGAATAATATTCTAGCTCCTGATCCATGATTAGTACGAGATCCATCAAAGTATAATTGCCAAAGTTGTTGGGATTTCGCATGAAATACAGACTCATTTGGAAAATTTGTTGTAAGAGGATGATTATCTGGTATTGGTGCATCTACGAGCTGGTCTAGTATTACTTTTCCTTTGATGGATTTCCGCTCAACATATTGAATATCATATTCACTAAGGATTGTGACCCATTTTGCTAAACGTCCTGTCAATGCTGCTTGACTCAAGAGGTACTTCAAGGGATCGATCTTGGCTACCAAGTATGTCTTATGGTTTAATATGTAATGCCTTAATTTTTGGGCTGCAAATACCACTTCCAAATAAGCACATTCAATGGGTGTGTAATTTAGCTCATACCCCACCAGTGTTCTACTAACATAATATATGGCTCTTTCTTTTTCTTCATTGTCATTATATGCTAGTAATGCCCCCAGTGCCGAAGTAGTTGCAGAGATGTACATAATTAATGGTTTTCCTTGGATAGGAGGCATGAGAACTGGAGGTGACAATAAATACTGTTTGATCTGGTTAAATTCCTCCTGGCATTTATCAGTCCATAAAAAGGGAATCCCTTTGCGTAGGAGATACTGGAATGGTTGGCACCTATCTGCAGGTTGAGCAATGAACCATCTGATAGATTGAAGCCTGCCTTGTAGTGTTCTTAGGTCACTAATTCCCTTAGGAGAAGGCATATCCAATATAGCTTTGACTTTAGTGAGATCAACTTTAATGCCTCTACGAGAGACTATGTATCCCTATAACTTGTCTAATGTTACACCAAAAACACACTTTTTTGGGTTCAACCGGACCTTATATTCTTCTAGCCTCTTGAAAACTTTGTCTAATACTGAAAGGTGGTATTTTCTTGTCAATGACTTTGCCAAAAGTTCATCCACATAGTCCTCCATTAATGTGTGTATCATATCATGGAATATTGTTGTCATTGCCCTCAGATATGTAGTGCCTGCATTTTTAAGACCAAACGGCATTACAGTCCAACAATATGTACCCCAAGGGCATGTAAAAGTAGTTTTGTGTTGGTCTTCAGGAGCAATACGGATCTGATTGTAACCAGAGAAACCATCCATAAGGGACATCTCATATCCAGTTGTAAGGTCCAGAATGATGTCAATGTTTGGCAAAGGAAAATCATCTTTAGGACATGCTTTATTGAGGTCTCAGAAGTTTGTGTATACGTAAATCTGTCCAGTA
This sequence comes from Sequoia sempervirens, assembly GCA_007258455.2. Taxonomy (NCBI): domain Eukaryota; kingdom Viridiplantae; phylum Streptophyta; class Pinopsida; order Cupressales; family Cupressaceae; genus Sequoia; species Sequoia sempervirens. The sequence continues at coordinate 1,166,476,403 of VDFB02271358.1, forward strand.
TACTTGGTGACAGGAATGATGTTGGATATACATTCTATATAGTCAATTGACCTTATAAAACCTACATCCAACAATTTTTTTAGTTTAGCTTTAACCAGCAATGCAACTTGCAGGTGCATTTTTCTCAGCTTTTGTTTTACTAGCTTGGCATCTGGCAATAATGGAAAGTGATGTAATACTAACTCAGGATCTAATCCCAGCATGTCAACATAAGACCATGCGAAGTTTATCTTCCATTATGAGAATTTTTTTTTGAAATTCTGGTTGTTCAATTTCTGTCAATGATGCTGCAAAGAGAACCATTTTGGGGTCCTCCACAATAGCTATATTAACGGCTATGGTATCCTCGACAAGCATTGCTAATCTTTCTATGTCTATGGGGAGAAATTACAATCCTCCACCCTTGGCTGCCTCAGGGAGGTTTTCACCCTCAGATACGTCCTTTATTTTTACTATTTTTCCGTCAAAAGGTGCCTTTCGGTTTTCACCTAGAGACGTGTCATTTTTTTATTTTTATTTTTAATTTTGCGACTAGAGGATGGCACAGTCTCCCCAAAATAAGCAACACAATCCAAGTCAATGGTAAACCCAGCTTTGTGATCCCCATTTGGAATGCCTTCATGTAGCCCTAGAAATTCTACTAGAGCCTCATCATTTTGAAAAGTGTCCATTACTAGTGCGCCTTGCTAGTTCTAGTCAATTAGGTCAGGGTAAACTAAGGATATTCCATCATCAACATTTGCAAATTGAGGGGATGATGCAGAGAGCATGTAAATGGACACCAAGACATTGAAAATGAAGTTGTCATCATCTGGTTCTATGTCAGATTCTATCCAGTATTCTCCTTCGCTTGTTTCATACTCACCAACAAAGTAAGGGACAAAAGGACTAGCATCAGGGTTAGGGTCAATAGTGGCAAGTGATAGTTCAAGTGATTTCTCATGATGGTCATCTATTTCCAGGTGACTGGACAAGTGCGTCAAGGCTAGGACGAATGGGAATAGGATGTGATCTAGACTTGGCATCATTTGGTGTTGTATCGATCTCGAACATTTGCCATAATCATTCTTCAAATGTAGGCTTTCCAGGTTCAAGGAATAATTCGTCAAGGTGGCAGTCACTTAAGGATTGTTGAGAGTTAGTTTCAGAGGAGGTGTCCTCAGTTGTCTCAACACAATCTGAAGCATGCGCTAACTCACATGGAAGCACACTAGTACTTGGATTACTAGATTCTCATGGACCTACCCCTAACCCAAGATGTTTTGGTCTTTCTGAAACTGATAATGGCTCACGCCTTCCATTCTTATCCTTGCCAAGACCGCTTTTTCCATCATAGCCTTTTGCTTTTATCATGTTGTATCCTTTTCCATATATTGCTACTAGCAAGGGAGTCAAATCTTGCGGTTCTTTATAAATCCAGGATAGTTTATCATTTGTGTCCTCTTAACTCATTTCACCCCACTTAATGAAAACTGTATTTGGAGGAACCCTGAAGATTTCTTTTGCCTATATTCTAAAGCAAGGTTTTCCATAGACCTAGGGAGACTTGGGCATCTTTGTTATGCAATAGGTTGTATTTAGCTTGTATTCTCCACATCCTTGGTCCTAAATTTGGAAGCTTAGGTTGATGCTTGGGATGATAAATGAAGTGGTCTAGGTGTTGTGGAAGCGATCATGGTGGTCGAAGAAGTAGAAGTGGATGCAGTGGATGAAGAAGCGGAAGACTTCACGAGTGTTGAGGGGTCAATGAATTTGGAAGACAAGGACGTCAGAGCTTCGCTATTAATAGGAACTTGAAATTCCGATACACCACATAAGTTGGTACAATATTGGAGCGGATCAGGGTCTCCATATATAGTAATCTCAGTGCCCTCAAATGGAAACTTCAAACATTGGTGATACGTGGAGGGGACGGATTTCAGTATGTGGATCCAAGGTCGACTGAGTAAAATGTTGTTTGGGAGGTCCAAATCTAGAACTTGACAAGTGGTGTCGACAATGAATAGCCCAATCCGAATTGGGAGTGCAATTATGCCCCAAGAGGAACGTTCTTCATTATCATATGCCTTGATAACAATGCTTCTTGTGGTGTCTATGCAAGCATCAGAAAATCCTAGTGCCTTGACCAATTTTAAGGAGCATATATTCAATCATGCTCTGCCATCTACTAAGACTCATCTAACCTTATGTTTATGAACAAGAACTTTTATATGAAGGGAATCATTATGGTTGGATTTGGATGACGAATAGTCTTGGTCAGAAAAGGTGATATGTTGGGGAGTCATGAGATATCCTACCATGGCTTTGAATTGGCTGACATCAATATCTTGGGAAATAGAGGATTCTTGCAATGTTTTATCTAGGATGGCCTTATGGGAAGGCGAGATGCGTAACAACTCAAGAATAGAGATTTGTGCAGGTGTTTTTCCAAGCTAGTCAATAAGATTAAATTTCTTTTAGGTTGGGACTGCTTGTTCTGTGGACGCGGTTGTGGCTGTGAAGTGGACGATCCAGCTATTGTTACCTTTGGTTGTCTAGGGGGAGGAGGGCCGGCTATGGCAACCTCTCTAGCACGGGTGGTGATATTGCATTCAGGGGCCTTTTTATGGTGACTGTGCAGACATGTTCATCAGTTGTTCTAATGTGATGTATGATAGGTCCTCTAGAATAATCATATCCTATGGGCATGGTTGGCGTGATTGTTGTTATTAGGGTTTGACGTAGAAGGGTTTCCTGAACCATGATCCTTCGGTGGATTTTTTTGTATTGTATGATCCACATTAGAAGCAAATTGTGGTCCACCGATTTCAACGATACACTTTTCAATAAGGTCTTGTACCAGATTTTTCAATTGTCTACAGGAAGAAGTTTTATGTCCTTTTATTCGATGAAAGTCACAAAATGCATTATCATCCCACCAAGATGGTTTAAACTGCCCAGGGTCATATGGTTTGGGGTCCTCAAGTGTGATGACACCATTTTGAAGGCATTTCTTGAGAACTTCTTCAATAGGCTCACCCAAGGGGGTGTATGTGCAGCCTCTAGGGAATTGTCTTGGTTGTCTAGGTTGCCTTTGATTTTGATTGTTTTGATTGCCTTGGTTATTCTGATTTGTTTGGATAGCATTCGTAGCATAGATTTGCATGTTTTTTGGTTGTGTCCCTTTTAGGGTAATCATTGGACCCATAGTGTTGACAACCTTAGCATCGACTACACCATCATTGGTGACATGTTTGTTCTTAACCCAAAATTTAGTTTTGTCAGTAGAAGAAGGGTTTGCATTTGTGTTTTTCGGACCATATTTTAGTCTTCCTTTAGCAATGAGGGCTTGTTCAACTTGGACACCTCGTTCAACTAGGTCCAAAAAAAGTTGTGAAACAATGAACACGCAAGCCATTTTTCAGTGGGCCCATTAACGTTTGTACGAACATGTCAACTTTTTCCTTTTCAAGTATGTCTATATGACAGTGACTCGCTAGGCCCCTCCATTTTTGAAAGAATGGTAAAAAGGTTTCACCTAAATCTTCTTGTGTGAGTTGGCATAAGTTGGTGATGGAGGTATCTATGTCAATGTTGTATGTGTAATTTTTCACGAATTTTTCAACAATTTCTTTCCATGACTATATTCCGGGTTGTAGTGTATAGAATTCTAGGGTTGGTCCTACGAGACTCTTTGGAAATAGTCGCATTAGATATGTGTTCTCATGAGCAATATCCACACAACTTGTTATGAACTCTCTAATGTGGTCAAGTGGATTTGTTTTACCCTTGCATTTGTTGAAGTTTGGAGCCACATAACCATGTGGAAATGGTGGCATGTACAAAGTTGTATCAAAAGGATTTTGACATAAGTCGTATGGCATTTGTGTCTTCTTGTCAGAGGTTTTCATATTTTCCATTTGTTTTTGAAGGTCATCCACTTTTTCTAGCAAGGCATGTACAATAGGATCATTGGTTGCCTGAAAGTAAGATATGTTTTGCTGATATTACTAGTTGTGAGTGGGAATTTGTTGTTGAGTATGAATCTAGGACGAGTATGTGGGAATATGTGATCCAACCATGTTTGTTTGTATTTGAGGTATCTGAAATCCCTAACTCATTTGATTGCCAAAGTTGCACATTTGTTGCGTCATTTGAGTTCCTTGTCCTTCTTGAAAGAATTATCCATGTAGCATGTTCGTGTTTGTTCCTTGGGAGTGTCCATGTGGTGCGTTGATATTTTGTCCTTGTCCATGTGGGATGTTCATATTTTGTCCTTGTCCATGTGGGATGTTCATATTTTGTCCTTGTCCATGTGGGATGTTTAATTGTGATGATGTATTAATGTTGTGTTGAGGGCCTTGAATGAAGACTCATCATGGGTTTCCTCCAAAGGGATTAAATGAGATTCCACCATAAGGATGTGATGAAGATGCCCCCATTGTCATAGATGAAGATCCTAACATAGGGTTTGTGGGATTTGCTCCCATTGATGTGGACCCAATGGTTATTCCTATCGTTTGTGATGATGATGTGGACGTTGTAGGAATGGACATAATAGATGTTCCTCCAATAGATGTCGTATTAGTTGAGGTGGAGGTGTTTTGACTTGTGGTGCCACTAGATGTCACATTAATGGTGTTAGTAGCAACTTGTGTGGTGACCACAATGTAATTGCTATTGGGGGAATTGTTTGTGTTTTGATGAGATGTCATGGTTTGTGTCGTGTTGTCCAGAGAAGGTCTTATGGTATTAATGTCGAAGCCTTTTGGTAGTTTTTCCCCTTGGTCTAAAAGCATAACAAGGTATCTGTCAAGATCGTTCAAGACCAATTCTTCTACAAATGAAGCTATGTCAAGGTTTTGAGTGGTAGCGTCTATATCCTCAGTTAGGACTTGTCCATTTTGGTCTCTCTGTATGAATTGTTCAAAAAGTGGATTTTGAAAGGAAGTTGACATGCTCATGGATGATTGTATGTTCAAATTTCCAAATGGGTCGTCATAAATCTAGTCATTGGGATTGGTGTTGGTGTTGGTGTTGTTGTCAAAGTCTTGTCCAAAGTTTACCATTTGTCTTTTCTTTCTTTGAAGTCTTGTTTCCACTATCAAGAAAATTGCTTAAATGAAGATGATGACAATGCAAGTATGACACTAGTCTATGTTTTTGTCTTTTGTGTGATAATGGATGACAATGCAAAGAGATGATAATGCAAGTATGCCAAAAGCCAAGGTGACTAGGATGACGATGTTGACTTGGATGACAATGTTGATTAGGAAAATGACAATGTGGACTAGGAAAATTGCAAGGTCAAGGTGAAAAATGAGGACTAAGGTGATGAAATTGAATAAAGAGGTAACAAATGTAAGTTTTAGGTTCAAAATGACAACTAGGATGTACAGTATTTTTGGATTTTTAGGAATAAAGTATACAAAGTATGAACTAAAATGAATACAATTTGGAGAAAGGGGTACCTAAACACTCTAAGCTTAATCTTTGTTTTCGATTTTGGTTACCAAAGGACTTGTTGAAAATGACAAAATGACAAGGTCAAGATGACAAGTGAGTTTTCCTAACTAGACTGTTGAGTTAGGAAATTCTCACAAAAGGGACAATGACTGAAAATAGGAATGATGACTAAGTCCAAGATAACCTAGTTTTGAAAGCAATGATTTTGCAAATTGTGATGAGGTTAACCTAATCCAAAGTATGCAAAGATGAAAACCTAGGGTCAAGCTAATGCCAAAAATTATGATTATGAAGCTTAATGTATGCAACTAAAATTTGAAAGATTAAGCCTATGGTCAAGAATACAAACTAATGGTTGAATAATGAGGATTTTGAGCAATTTCAAACTTGATTTCTAATAGAGACCTCTTAGAAAAAAATGTTTGACAACAGGCTGAGACTGTTTTTTTTATGTTTTGTTGAAAATTCTAAGTTGTCTGAGGTCGATTGTTTGTGTCCAGATTTGTGAATGTTGTGTATATTGTTTGAAAATCTAGAAAACACTTGACAAGCACGATGTTTGAATGTGGAAAAACACAAATGAGACAAGCACAATCCTATGGTTAGGCCAAGACAATATTCGCTAGATTCCACGTGGGTTTTCCCAACTGCATATCAGTAGTGTGTGAATCTAGAAGCTTGGTTGCACAAGCTCCCCCTTACAGTGCACTCTCTTATCAGGCCAACCAAGTTTCAGACCCCCATGAAACTCCCATGGCAGATTGATCACCTCTACTATAAACTACAAAGATGTGGATGCCTTCACACCTACCGGTGCTGCACTAGCAAATAGAAGGTTTTTGGCTACTACACAAAGGTGTTTAATTCAGGATCTTTGTTCAAGTGGCCATACATGGGGCGCAAGATTAAGCTTCATTTAGGAGGAACTCCAGCCTAAAGAGGTTAAGCTCAACAAGGTTTTGGGGAGTACTACTTGGTTAGTATGACATATCTACACTCGTAATCCTAGGCTTTCCCTTAGGATTCATATTTATATACCAGTCGGGGGTAGCTTGGCGAAAAAGCTCCATTGTCGGTCTGAGTCACCTTGAGATGAGTACTTTTTCCCACCAAGGTAGGCCCAAGTTCTAGAGGCAATAACTGTTTCTCTTACATCCAGGATCGCATGAATGTGCAAGGGGAGAGAATACTTCGATTATTGCATCAAGGTGACAAAATTTGAAGACACTTGTAAATTTTAATTACCAAATGATAATGTGAGGACACACAAGACAATTTTTTTTTTTTGAAGTTCAGCTTGAAATATGAAAAACAAAGTTCATTTTAAACTCATGCTGTGAGAATGCAAGTTCATTTTAAACATATGAGTTTCAATGCATACTTGTGTTCATTTTAGCCCAATGACATGAAAATGCAAGTTGTAATTGTAAAATTTTAGGCCCAATGAGTGATTCATACAAATTTGTTGTTCGCTTCAAGCCCCATGAATGAAATATGCAATTTGTTGTTCATTTTAAGACCAAATGAGTGACATACAAATTATGGTTCATTTTATCCTCATGAGTGTAAATGCAATTTGTTGTTGTTGTTGAAAGCAAAAAAAATTGATTATGCCTAAAGAAATGAAAAAACTTGATTTTTTGTTTCTATAGAAATAGTTTTTAGACTCCCTCCAAGCTGCGCCACATGTTGAAAACAAGATATTAGTAACTCAAAAGAAAAGTTTAATGAATACAGGAAATTAAAACAGCGATAACTTTCTCAAAACTTAACAAAATTTTAAATCGTTTGAATCCATGGAAAGTTGAAAATCAATCCTTCAAAACCCAGAAAGTATTTTTCCAAGATTCTACACACACAAAAATGTTATAGGCAAAAGAAAATGTGGGTTTTAACAGAATTTTTTTTAAAAAATAGCGAATACTAAAATGGCCATAACTTTTTCAAATCTTAACAAAATTTTAAACCTTTTGAAGTTCCAAAAATATAAGAATGAGGCCTACAAAACCTAGATGATCATTTTTAAAGATTCCATATGCCATTTTTCTGTGTTCAAAAGAAGATGACGGGATTTCGTATGAATTCTTGGTTGTAACCTGCAAAACAATGAAAACAAACAAATTTCTCTACAAAATTGTAAAATTCATGTCGAGTTCACCAATGTGAGATGGGGTTAAAAATCAAATAGCATAGATAAAGTGATAGCCAACACTACTAAGTTATTAAACCACATCAACAAGAGAATACAAACAAAATGGAGATATCAAAATGAAAGCAAATAAAATGAAGCACTCCCCATATTGTAGTTGATTCCTTCTCTTGCTCTCTCTCTTGTTATACAACTTTTCCCTCAGGTTTGTAGTCTAACTTGTGCAAATACCTACAAAGGGTAGTAAGAAATTTGGAGAAGAATAGTTGTTAAGGTGAAAATGGAGAAGGAAGGTTGCTTTTATAGACAACCTTTCGAATGGACGGCTGAGATTAATCTTCTAGAAAGATTCCAAGATCAATGGATGAGAATGCATGAGAGGGAGGTTACGAAATGGATGGTTGAGATTAAGTCTCAGAAAAGATGCCAAGATCAGCGGTCCAAAATTGATGCACCAAAAATATGCCATGCATGGAAAAGCTATGACGCCTGACAGCTATGACAGACATGCAAGACATGCAGGTTATAACAAAAATGAATGTTATGATAGAGGATTATGACAGAGCATCTTTGACTAGGTGGTGCATAAATAATTTATTTTAAATTATTTATTCAAAAATGGAGAGAGTGGAGGAAATGGACAAGTGAAAAATAAATGATTTATTCAAATTATTTATTTGGAGAAAATGAAAAGAGGAGCATTTAATTAAATTAAATGGAGAGATGAAAATTAGACCTTAAATAATTAATTTAGATTAATTATTTATTAGGGGAGGTGGCATGGGAATAATTATTTAACTATAGAAGAAATAAAGGACTATGAATAGATAAATAATTAATGGTAATTATTTAACTATAGATGGAAGGTGACAAAATAATTAAATAAATAATAATTTATTTAACTATTGAAGAAGAGGGAGAAATTAGTGACGCAATTAGTTTATTTGATTGATTAGGATAGAATAAAGATTAGAAAGTGAATTAATTAAATAATTATTAAAAATTATTTAATTAATAGAGGAATATGATCAAACATAATTGAATAACTAAAATTATTCAATTATCAAAGGACGAGGATGAATAAAAATGGCACTCGCAAGCTTAGGAAATTTTTCATTGTCTACACACATCATTAAACACAAACAAAGCCTTGAAATATAATTCTTCACCCACATGAGTATGAAGACAAGCTAGTTGGACAATGAAGGCATGAGGGTTACTCTAACTAGAGCAACAATGCATCATTACCACAAAGAAGTATGAGACCAATTCGAAAAATTATCATTTTTGTCCATGAAACCACCAATCATAATAGAACCATGACCGAAATCATGATTCTCAAGTACATTCGAGAGAGAAGAAAAATAGAAAATAGAAGGTAACAAATAACTGCCAGCCAAGAATTTCACCAAGTACAAATATTAAATACTTAATTTTTATTCCCATCATTTTATTTTTTGAAGATATTCATAAAACATGTAATTAAATGCATAATTAGGTCGAAACATATAGGGGGGAGAAAAACCTAGTGTGAAATTGTCAAGGGTGACAATTTTCAATGCTACAAATATATTGCAAAAATTTGATATGAAACCTCCCAAAATTGAATCAATACCAAAAATAAAGCCCTCCCAAAAGACAAAACCTCTCTAGGAGTCAGTATGTCCAAGTAATCAACCAAAATGCAAATATTCACAAATCTGAATAAAAGATACTTGGGATTGAAACTAGAAAAAAATGCATGAATAGGACCAAAGAGCTCCTAAATACCTTTCAAATGTCTTTGGAATCATGAAAAATGGATAAACTAGAAAAATGTTATGAGCTTAGAGGTCCAAAGGGATATTTGACTTCAATCAACAAGAAATTGCACCTATAATAGAATTTGGAAAGATGATCTAGACCACTGTGAAGTTCTCAAAACTAGCTTTTTAACAATATCTCATTTCTGAAAAATGGACTCCTGGATCACAAGATATGGCCCCCAAAAAAAATCTTCCCAATTAGGACCTTAAGGGAAAAATTTGGGCCCCTTGGGGGCTAGCTTGTGGTCCTCAATATGACCACCTACTATGTTGGGTGTTTAAAAACCCTGCCACCCAAGTGGGTGTTGAGGTGGCTGAGCACCAATGGTGTGGGCTAGTGGCAGCTCTACAACCCACTTGGGGCTAAGCACCTAGCACTAGCTAAATGACTAGGCATCGAGAACCAGTTGGTCCAAATAAACCACCAATAAGAAAATTAAACCCAACGACATAAATTAACAGTATTTTATACAAATTTTCATTAATAAAAGAACTATCGTTGGTGAAGAACATATAGTCCACAAATATGATGAGGTGATTGTGATAGCGAGGTATGACCATAGAATATTTTGCTAAATATGTCAACTGCACCTACAAACAATGATTGCAACCTATACAATGCCTTATGAATTGTACGATACAAACGTCGTATGACTTTGTACCATATGACTACGAACAAAAATGACGATGAAAATATGAAAAATTCCTCTTAGGTCCTAGGGCAAAAGTCTTCAATGTCAATGATTTGATAGTCAATATTAAGGGTTTTCGGCCTTCTAGACATGATGGTAGGGTTTGTTTTGGCCCAAAATGATTCAAAATAGAAACTACCTCCCAAATCTAGGAACCACCTCCTAGCTTCAAACCCTTGTAGATATGGCCTCACAAGTATAATTTGGATGAAATGAAAGGAAAACCGACTTTCTTTGACTACCTAGACTCAATGGTGAGCTCAAATTTGAACCATAAAGCTTCAAAATCAACCTACAATAGAAACCCATGAAACCCCAAATTTTTTGTTTCTTTCAAGTTTTTTTGATTCTCTAGGCCATCATATGATGCAAGAGAACATACTCAACTTTACTAGATTCACCAAGATCTCCAATCTAGCAATAACTCATGCACACAAAGTACCCTCAGATCTGAGAGGAGTTTGCAAATCTAAATATTTGACACCATGTAGGAGCTAAAAATTAGCTTACACTCTAAGATCACCTACAAAACAAAATGATAACCTTCCATAAGAGAGTATGGCAAGATAATATCTTGCTTGATATTATATGATCTTATGATACAAAGTGTACAAGATCCTTTCTTATATAGACAAGGTGAAAGGTATGATTAGATAAAATTATGACATGTGTCTTAGTCCTATAACATGAAACAACTAACTCAAGTATTATTAAATGACCTAGGACCCAAGAATTAAATCCCAAAAAGATAATATAAGATCTAAGTGACAACTTAAGACTTCTAAAAATATTTCTAGGACCTAAGTAAATTGAACATGTAAATAGGACCTATAAGTGAACTAGATAGGTAAAATACATATTTACATAAACAATGTGTTCCTTCAAGCCCTATATTACCGTAAGAAGCCTTATCCTATCAACCAAAGACCCTAGAGACCTTTCAAAATCTTGGGTTTATAACATTGAATGATCTTGTGAGACTCCTTATATTGATAAGGTAGGTAAGTCCATTAGCACAAGGATCGAGAAACATGGTGTGGACATTAAACAAAAGTACATTGAAATATCTACCTTTACTAAACACTCATCCAACAACACACCTTATTCACTAAGAGGCTACTCAAATCCTTGTTAAAGAAGAAAACTATATTAGGATAAATCTTAAAGAAACACTAGAGTAGTAAATGCTAACAAATAAAACTTAAGTTTCTCTTAGCAAACCTTGTTAAGTTTCTTAAAATCCAATGTTACCCCTCCTCGACATCTTTCCACTCTTCCAACTCCCTTTCTTTCTATATTTTTCCAACCTTATAGTTTCTTCTCTTTTCTCCCTTTTTATTTTCTTGTTGACCTTTTCATCTTGTGATAGCCATTCAACTTTCCTACTTTCTCCATACCTTCCCCTCCAACCACCATTTTCTTATTTTCTCTTTATTTATTGCCTCCACCAACCCCATCTTTAATTTTTTGTAGTCACCCCCTTTCAATTTTTTTCTTCTTTAATATCCCTTTAAAAATATCTTGTTCTTATTTAACAATTTACCACATTTATTTTTAATCCACTTCAAATTTGATTGCTCATTTTTCTCTCTTAGTAGTTTTTTTAAATTTATTTTTTCTTATTATTAATTAATTAATTAATTAATTTTCATTCCTTTCCTTCTTAAATTTCTTGGTCATTCTTTATGTAGTAATATTTTGAATGGTTTTTATTATAACAACCCTTACATTTATGAGAACAATCTTATAGTTAAATTTTCAAGTTAATTTTTTTCTTTTTTACTAGCTATTATAAGTTGACTTGGTATACATTGTAACAAAGATTCAATTAAATGATCATCTATAAGTGAGAAGATCAAGGAGGATAAAAAGAATAATAGAGCACATTATAATTTCTTAAAGCACATGTCGTCTTCTTGTTGATGAACGTTGTCTTTGATATTTCTCATTGTCATTGATATGGTTTGCCTAGGGGTTTGAACTAGGATAATATGTTTACTTATTGAGTCAACAAGCTCCTCAGTAATATCTCTAAACACCAATGAAAAATTTAGATACTTTGAAGGCCAAGGTGACCAAAATTTCAGACACATTCTTACAATTCATTCCTGCACATCAAAATATCGTACATGGTAAATTAGGTTCATGGTAGTTCGGATTAACCCTACAAGACTCATGATTAAACCATATGATATTTTGAGATTCTAAGACATTCATCAAACCTAATTTTTTGGAAAAGGAAAATCCATTCTACACATTAGTAACATCATTCCTCCATCATCAATTTCAAAGCTAAATACACCAATCTCCTTATTTAATTATCACATTTACTTTAAATTTCAATTATTTATTCAACTCTTTTATCTAAAGTAATTAGTGCCTAATTGATAAAATTTATTTATTTACCTTAAATTTATGTAAAATATGTTTTATTACAAAAGGGTCAAATCAATTAGTTGATAACAATTGGTGGGTATGATGATATTTTACTTGATTTCACTATCCTCCAATTTAAATAACTCAAATATGTAATATAAGGGATGAGATTCAAAATTTTCTTGCAAGTATTTTTTTGTGAAATAAATGTGTCTCAATCCTTGGTTCTTAGTTGAAGAAGTATCAACTCAGACTTGTACTCCTAAATACCAAGTTAAAAAAGATTAGGATTTGATACAAAACCTTAAAAATATATTATTTTAACTAAAACAATAAACATTGATGGTAAGTCTTGATGCTTCACCCATGTGAACATCACCTAGATGCAATGGGTGCTAAGTGGACCATTCATGCTCATGAGAGATGGGTTCATGTGAACCGCTACTTATGAAATATGAATCAATGAGTTTGACTCAAAAACTAGATAGTTGAATCTTGATGAAATGACATAATTTGATACACTGCAAAAGTACCTCCTACTTATCATTGAATGAGCTAAAGAGGCTCCATAATGAATGAGTTGAATCTTGATGAAACAACATAATTTGATACACTACAAAAATACAAAAGTACCTCCTACTTATCAATGAATGAGCTAAAGAGGCTCCATAATGAATGAGTTGAATCTTGATGAAACAACATAATTTGATACACTACAAAAATACCTCCTACTTATCATTGAATGAGCTAAAGAGATCCCATAATGAGTGATCAATAAGACACAACAATTGTTAAAGGTTTTGTAAATGAGGTAGCAACCTAAGTGGGCTTGATCTTGGAAGAAACTACATGGGTAAATGCACTTGAGGTTAAGTAGTACTTCGATGGGTGACCTCCTAGTAAATCTCTATGCTTAAATCATACGAGCAACACCTAGATGTAATGAGTGTTAAGTGGTCCATTTATGCTAACAAGAGATGAGTTCATGCAAACCACTACTCATGAAATGTGGATCAATGAGTTCCACTTAAAATCTACATAGTTGAAATTTGATAAAACAACATAATTTAATACATTACAAAAAAATACATCCTATTCATCATCAAATGAGCTAAAGGAGTTATATAATAAATGGTTCATAAGACACTTGTTAAAGGTTTTGCAAATGGGGTTGCAAGCTAAGTGGTTTTGATTTTGAGGGAAACTCCATGGTTAAGTGCACTTGAGTCTGAGTAGTTTTTGGATGAGTGGTGTCTTGAGAAGTCTTGATGCTTCACCCTTGTGAGCATCACCTACATGCAATGAGTGTTCTGCATACCATTCATGCTCATGGGAGATGAGTTCATGTGAACCACCACCCATGAAATATGGATCAATGAGTTTGACTAAAAAAATGCATAGTTTAATCCTAGTAAAACAACATAATTTGATACATTACAAAAAATATCAACTTATCATTAAATCAACAAAAGGAGCTCTATAATGAATGGTTCATAAGGCTAAACACTTGTTGAAGGTTTTGTAAATGAGGTAGTAAGTTAGGTGGGCTTAATCTTGGGTAAAACTCCATGGTTTACACATGCTTGAGTTAGAGTAATACTTGGATGGGTGACATCTCAATGCACCACCCCTATGAGCAACACCTAGATGCAATGAGTGTTGAGTGGACCGTTCATGCTCATGGGAGAGGTTTATTTGGACCACTACTAATGAGATGCGAGTCAATGAGTTTAACTCAAAAACTACATAGTTGAATCTTGATAAAACGACATAATTTGATACTTATGAGGCTCCATAATGAATGGTTCATAAGACACAAAACTTGCTAAAGGTTTTGTAAATGGAATAGGAACATAGGTGTAAATGAACTTATAGTTAAATGCATTTGTGTCAAAATAGTTTTTAGATGAGTAACCTTTTCACAAGTCCCAATACTTCACTCCTACAATCACTTAAATACAATAAATTTATCAATATATATTCTTCTAGATTTGATTGTGTGCTAGTTTTTTCATCAATGATTCGGATCACACTCCATGATCCAACATCACTATCCTGATGATGGATAACTAAGTGTGATCCGAAACATTGATGAAAAAACTAGCACACAATCAAATCCAAAAGCAATTAGATTTAAATTCATATGGATTGTGGAAATCTAATTACATTGATTGACACCCTTCATGGGAGGGAAATTTGTTTCAAAGCCAAGGAACTAGAGTTGTTAAGGGTTAAGCTTGCAATATATATTCTTTCAAAATTGAAAAACTATGGGAGAATCCTCGTAGTTTATACAAATCAAGGAAACTTAGGGTAACGTCCCATGAGGATGCACGTCCCATGAGGATGCTTGAGGATCTATTTTCATGGAGTAGGAGGCCCATAAAACAAATATGCTACACGAATAATTGAAATCTTTTTGAGGAAAATAACAACATCTACCTTTTAGACTAGATTTCTGTGGGTAAAATTGGGGTAGAGCTAAATGAAAAAAAAAAAATCTACCACTTGTCAATCATCTCACATTTTAGATTTCCCCAAAGAAAAATAAAAATTATCTTTTTTCTTTTATTATTATTTTCACAATATTATAGTTCATTCCTTAAATTTTGAAATTTAAATGTGTAAATTGACTTGTACTAGAAAAATTTGAGAAAACCACCATCTTTAAAATATTCCTAAAAAAATTAACAGCACACTGAATTTTTTTAGAAAGCCCCTCCATGAGACCTTACCCTTAGCTAGCTGCCATTGTTGAGCTTGGGCTCCGCTTTCGATTTTGGGATCAAAACAGAAGCTGTTTGCATACATTGATGGAAAAGCTTAATAAAAACCTGGGAAGTGGGGCAGGAGAACATCTCGGCTTGGGTTGTGATTGCAGTTGCAGTTGACGCATCACATTTAATCTGACCTCTCACCATTCCAGGTATTTGTATTGAAGCCCTTCAAGTGCGCAATGGAAGAACAACTCACAGCGGCACGCACAAGAATCGGGTGGATAGGAACAGGTGTAATGGGCTCAGCCATGTGCGCTCGAGTGCAGGCCGCTGGTTACCACGTCACTGTCTACGCTCGGACACCCGCGAAAATTTCAGCCCTCTGCCTCAGCGGCGCCGCCTCTGTGGAGTCTCCCAGGGCCGTGGGAGAACGCAGCGACGTTGTCTTTACCATAGTCAGCAACCCCTCCGACGTCCGCCAGGTCATATTGGGAACCGACGGCGTCCTCTCAGGTCTAGCCCCTGGCAGCATCCTCGTCGACATGACCAGCAGCCAACCCTCCCTCGCCAGGGAGGTTTTTGACGAGGCCATTGCCAAAGGCTGCGATTCCGTCGATTCGCCTGTCAGCGGAGGCGACCGAGGCGCTCAAAATGGTACCCTGGCAATCTTAGCGGGCGGTCGCAGGGAAACCGTGGCTAAGCTGGAGCCCCTGTTTAGATGCATGGGTTCGGCTACTTATATGGGCCCGCCGGGCTCCGGGCAGACTTGTAAGCTTGCAAACCAGATCACGGTGGCCGCGAATCAGTGCGGCTTGAGTGAGGGGCTGGTTTTTGCGCGCAAGGTGGGATTGGATGTGAGAAAGTACTTATCGGCGATCAGCGGCGGCGCGGCAGGGACGAAGGTGATGGAGTTGCTTGGCGAGAGGATGATTGAGCGGGATTTTACGACGGGCGGTCCTGTGAAGTATATGGCCAAAGATTTGGGTATGGCGTTGGAAGAGGGCGAGAAGAGGGAGGTTTCGTTGCCCGGGAGTGCGCTGCTTGAGCAGCTTTATGTTTCTCTTAAGGCCAAGGGAGGTGGAGAGCTTGGGCCTCAGTCTTTTATTACTGCTATTGAGAGCCTCAATAACCTCTCTTCGCCTCCGCCTGCAAACAAATAGGTAACCCTACTATTCTTTTTCATGCCCCGGGTTGAGTTCGAATTTGCAATCAGATTGGTATTCGGTACATATATTCAAGCTACAAAGCCAAATTTGAAACCCTTGCTTGTTTAAGAAAAACCAATAATCTGATATTTCAAGCTACGATTGATAAAGTGACCTTCGGATTTGATGCATATGAGTAATCTGTTATGTAAACATATGACTAATGCTTTTGGAGGACTGAGGAGGATTACGAAGGTCAGCTAGGCATATTGGGTCATTTTTCTACCTTCGTATCTGCCAATTTAGTAGGGGTATATTGTGGTCAATTCAGAGCATGAGAGCTGTTCAGCGTGCTGAGCTTTACTTTGTAGGCCATCACCACCGATGCTATGTTGGGAGTGGCCATATGAATTATGGTGAGAAACCAATGTTCTAGAAAAATATACTTTCTCCTTCAGTTGATATGGCTTCTAGATTCTATATACTGCACACATTAAACTTTGATTTGTTTAAGTGACAGGTTAAGGTCTTAAACTTTTCTTTTACTTTCATTTCCTGTAAAGACCCCTTGCCTCTGACTCTGATCGCATTAATGCCAATAACCTGTCAAGCTTTATTCACATTGTAAAATTTGCTGATTCTTAATCTTAACATCAATATTCGTATTACTAACCATCACACTTCAATAACCTCAATAATACTCTCTTCGGGCTCATCTCCATTAAAATTACTCTCACAGTCTGCAATTTCAAAATCCCTTGTTTGCAGTCAAATGCAAAGAAGCTCTCCCTATCATGGAGATCGTTAATGGCTGTTCAGGCCCCTTTGTGCGGGTTCAAAACCCTCTGTCTCATTGTGATACTGAGCTTTCTATGCGTGTTCAAAACTCTATCCGTTTCATTGTGTTACAGTGCTTTATTTGCAATGGCCTAATGTAGTATAGAAACACTAGGCAAATTTTATAATTAAGCACTCTTTTTAAGTAGTATAGCCATTGTCCTAAATCAATATCTCAATTGTCATTTTTGAGAAAGTGAATAAAATCAAAACTAAACGCCAATGATTATGTTCAAGAACTATTAGCATCCAACCCTTGTGGTATGAGTGGACGTTTTCATATACTGTTTCAATAGAATTTATGAGACTCTTAATGCATGTTTTTTCATTTATACTCATAAGGTCGATAAAATCTGATTCCTATACATCTTAGAAACAAGAACAACTTCAAATTTTTCTAGAACTAACCTTCAATCTTCTTGATATGGTCTGCATTACAGTAGCCTATATGAATACTCTTTTAACACCAATCATTGGAGATGATCTTTGTAAGAGAGATTAACAAATCAATATATAACATGAAAGAAAGTTATATTAATTAATGATGCATCTATTGGCCCTAGAGCATCAACAACGATGGTAGGTTAATTGTTTATAAAATTTTAATTATAGTATAAGCACATTTGGATTTTTGGTTAATAGTTTATTTGTAGTTTCGTAAAACATAAGATTTCAAATTAATTGTAGTACATAGGGATCTAAGCATTTGTATTTAAAAGATCTTTAAATTGACTAAAAATCAGCTACATCACTAAATCTCCTGTCTTGACACAATAGTATATTGTTGATATTGAGAGTTCTTAACAAATGGTTACTACTTTCCTAATTATATTCCTTAATGAGGAGCTGTTTTTAATATTCTCTACATACATATTATTCTTAATAAGAAGCTCTATCATTATTTAATACCAAGAGAGATTATTCTCGAAGTCAGCATTGATTTTACCTTAATTACGGTTGAATGCTAAATTTATGTTTGCATCCAACCTTAATTATTAGCAAAGAAATTTAATGCACTTTTTTAGTTCAAAACACAAAAGTGATTAAAGTTTTTTAACAAAGACTTCCACGTTTCTATACATGTCTTTTAGAAATCAAATAATTTTTTATACTCTTTCATGATAAGACATAAATAGGCCAAGGAAAGATATAAATGTGAGGTTTCATGACAATTAGACACCACAAAAGAAGACTAAGAAAAATAGTAAAGTTACAATGAGGTGACAATGAGATAGTAAGCATTGAGAGTATAGTGAAGCACAAGGAGTATGATGTGGAGTGTAATTGTGTAAAAGGAGTCATGCTAGGATCTAATGGTGTTATGTAGCAGCCCATGAGTCAAGTTTGAAAGAGTTTTCAAGTTATGTATTAATATATGTGAGGAAGGCCATTGTGGTAGTTTGTAATTGTGATGTGAAATTAATATAATAAAAGATCTTTGGAGGCTAGATTTTTCCTTTGTTGAGGGTTTTTCCAAGGTAAATCTTGTGTTACTTGTGGTGTTTCTTTCAATTTGTGTGTTCTAATTGTGTGGGTTGCATGGTTGGATAATCCTTCTCAAGGCCCTTTGGCTGTGATTACATTAGATGGTATCAAAGCTAGGTTGATCTCAAATTAATGTTGGTATGGGTGTGAGTGCACCTTGTCGACGCAATTTTTCAAAATGAGCTTATCAAATGAGGTGAAGAGGTTCGTTTAAATTAAGGCAGAAATAAATTGAGGAAGCACGCTGTGATGAATTATACTTTGTAGGGATTAAATAAGGTTTACAAGATGAGGTAGTCTATAAGAGGTTTGTAAACAAAGTGTTGATCATGAGATAGTTTGCAAGAGGCAGTTGTGGATAGAGCACTGGCCACGAGAGGTTGTTTGAATGCCACCAAAGAGAGGGCAAGGAATCCTTAATATTGCAAGAAAAATGGAGATGTATGAGAGGCTAAAGGTAATGCAAAACCAAAGGAACGTGTTGGAGTAATACTATTGGAGGAACCCTAATCTTAGGGTGGAGAGTGATGATGAGGAATAAGTAGATTTTGTGGAATTAGCTAGTGAAGAACACAAGGAGACAATGTTGAAAGTTGTTTATGGCATTGGTAAGAGGACAAGGGTAAGACTACTTCGGAAATTTAGATCCTAAGGAGTTGATAGATTGGATCACCAATTTGGATGAACATTTTGAGTATGAGGATATTGTGGACCTGAATAGGGTAAAATTTGCAAGGACCAAATTGAAAGGCTATGAAACAATATGGTGGAAGAAAGTTTAGTTGGAAAGAAATAAAATGGGGAAGCCTAGTATTACAAAGTGAGATTGGATGGTGGAAAAGTTAAGTCTAAGTTTATTTCAACCAATTATTGGTTGGAGTTGTTGAAGGGGCTACACAATTTGTGGCAAGGAGAGATGACCATGAACGAGAACACTGAGGAGTATTACAAGTTGATAATTAGGTAAAGACATCATGAGGAAGGGGTTGAGAAGATGGCCAAGTACATTAATGGATTGAGGGAATCCATCCAGGAGGAGTTGATAGTTGAGGAGACTTACCAATTGGCTCTCACTACAAAGAAGAAATTGAATTGGAACTAAGTGTTAGGACTTCCATCCAAGATCATAACAACAAAAACCTTGTGCTTCCACAAAACACTTGCACACAATGAGCCTAATTTTCCATTATCAAAGAGATTAATAAAAGAGTTGATTAAAATGTACATATATAGGCAAGGAGAGAATGTGCCTCATGATGTGGCACAAATAAGAAGATAAGTGTCTTATAGGTGTCAACCTTTGGATTAGTTGGAATGTCCTATTTGACCAAGTCATCAACCTTGGTGACAAGTGTTGAATGGCTGCAAAAATGACCTTTGAGGTGGGATGTAAAGTTTTCCAACCTCAAAAGGTATGCACATGAGATTTACCAAACATCTAGGCAAGCACATAAGTGTCAAGAAGACAAGTGTCCTATATGTGTCAACCTTTGGATCACTTGGAATGTGCAAACCAACAACCTATTTGACCAAGTTATCAACCTTGGTGACAAGTGTTGAATGACTACAAAGTGACCTTTGAGGTGAGATGGAAAGTCTTCCAACCTCAAAAGGTATGCATATGAGGGTTACCTTTTCACTTGGAATGTGCAAACCAACAACCTATATGACCAAGTCATCAACCTTGGTGACAAGTGTTGAGTGACTGCAACCTCGGGGACAAGTGTTGAGTGACTGCAAAAGTGGCATTTGAGGTGAGATGGAAAGTCTTCCAACCTCAAAAGGTATGCACACAAGGTTTACCAAACAACTAGGTAACCTCTAGAGGCCTAAAAGGTTGCACATTCAGCTAGACAAGATGTTGTCTAACCTTATCAACCTGAGTACACTTAAGCTATAGTGAATAGACAAATTATTCACAACACTAAGAGGAAGAGAGCAGAAGATTCAGAGCAACTAGACAAGATGCAACAACATAGGAGCAAGACTAAGAGGTCAAGGAAGGGGAAATCGATACCATAATGGAAGAGAAGTTGAAGCTTCTACAATAAAGAGAGAAATGAGATGGTTTGTCCTATCATGACAATATAAGAGATGATTGTAGTTACAACTCCAAGGGTAGAGATGGTGGTAGAAGTTGCCACAAAGATGAAAGGCTAGAAGCCAATTATGCTCGGAATCTTAGAGTGTGCATAGATTGATGAATAATTGGCATGCGACAATCTTAACTCTTAAATGAGTTATACTAGCACTTGCACCAGAAGGGGTGCAAGGGTTACGCCGATAGAAAAGTATATGTAAGTTATCATATTAAGGAGGCATATATTTTGTATAAATAGTATGTGCATTTACAAGTAACTTTGTTATTTGTGGCATTACATATTTCGAAATATAAAAGAAGAAGACAATGATGCATCCCATGCTTCATGACTATGAACTCATAGCTTGTTTTTTTTTTATGCATTATTATTTCGCCTTTGTGCAGGGAAATTGCACTCTTTAATCATTTTTTTCCAAAATGTCTACTATCTTTGTATTTAGGCCACAAATCATCCCACTATCATGGCTCAATTTATGAGGAAATGATCTCTATGTTTTTATCACTGTCATATGCCCTCTTTCATTTTCATCAAAGTCTATTTATTTAGATTGTCATGTAATAGCTTTTGTTTCCTACCATACGAAGCCATGAATGTTTATAGTCATCAAGTGAGGTTTGCACTCTTTAAAGAGTAACAAAGCAACTCTTATTGTTTGATGTCCTTGGAACGACTGTTCTTTGCATATAATAGCCACTATCATTCTCACACATTTATACTTGGATTGTCCTCCTATGTCTTCAACTATCCAGTGGTGTGCTTTATCATTACTTTGTCCTTTATGAAGATCACACTATTCACTTCTCCATTACTCACTCTATCTACTATGAAGATTAGTGTGTCCATTATAAATTGTCCCTAAATCTTTGCAACTTCGGATTATCATGCTTCAAGCTTGTGTAGAGTTTGTCATTGAAATATAGTCATGAAATTCATGATGTCTAGCTTGTGAATGCTTCATTAGTACTATCACATATTCATATCACTTTATACACATTGTTATAATATATTATTCTAACCATTTCCTTCTCATGAAGTCTATGACTATGACTGTCCTATAGAGATATTGTGTCTTTACTGTCATATCTCATGAAAATCCTCTACTTGTGACCATGTCTCTAGACTGTCCTATTATGTTTATAGAAAAATATAATTGACTGTGATTTTATAGTATGATGTCCTCTTATTTTGACAATGAATAGATTTGACCCGACTATTCCAGCAATTGATATGAATCTGTTGATTGCCTCAAACCAGCCTGAATTCCATGTCAGGTGAGTGGGAATAAGGAGGAATTCATATCCTCAAAAGAAATAAGTGGTATGTATTTTCTCAAGAGTTGCAAGAATAAGGAAGCACGATCACGCAATCTCACTAAAAATGTAATCATGTTTGGTGAAGGATGGTCGAAGAATTAAAGGATGTGAAACACATCGAAGATTGAAGGCCTACGACCAACTCGCGGGTGGGCACATTGCAACACCAGTAACAACAACTCTCCATAATCTACCTATAACTAGAATCTTGAATCCTATCATCTATTATTTTGGTGGAGTGCCCATTCTCACTCATGTCTACCACCCAATCAAAAAATGAGGACATGCTCAAGGCAATTAGTGCACTTGTTGAAAGCCCAATGATCGATCAAGAGCTTGAGCACTATGATGCCAAAGATGAAGACATCACTCTTGTCATTGAGTTGGCCATAGAGTGTGTCCTCGGGACCCACCAGAACAATGACACTTGTGTGATGACTACCATGTTGTAGCCTTTTAGAGGCAGCAAGTTATGATGCTTGGTGCTATTGATCACCTACACCTCATGGTTGAACTCCTCTTCCACTCTCTTTCAGAAGTCCTTAAATATCTTCATTGCTATTCACCTTTTATCTACCAAAGTGCCTATGTATACCATGTTGAGGCTAACCTCCCCAATAAGGTTCAACTCTGATAAATTCTCTATTGATATTCTTCAAGCATACTCTTCAAAAGGAAAAGTCAAAAATCTTAAAATTCTAAGAGAGTATATTCAATGTTTCTACCATATGCAAATGGGTTCAAGATAATATGAGAGAAGGCTACAAAGAAATCAAGAATGAGGAAGTTGGCATCTGCAAGTTTACTCATCATTGAAATGGCTTGTGATAGACAATTGTTGAGGGTGGACACTAAGTCCATTGTTGTGTTGAAGCATATTGCTCTAGACTATAGATAAATAGGTTGATAGTCAAAGGGAATTTTATTTGATACCAAAAAATTCCTCAGCTATGTGAGCTATAGTTTCATCTTGTTATAACATTTTCAACATACTTCTTTGTTCCCTATATGCACCAACACATATCCCCTAGTTACATATTTGACAACATTACATTTGGATCATACTTGAAAACATGAGAAGTTTGGTGATGTTTATTCTTACCACCGTGGTAACATTTGTAATAGAATAATCATTTCTATTTAGAGTGAAGTACTATTGAGTGCTTTAGATGATGAGAATCATATTTTTTAGATATAATGGCATTCTTGAAATTCCCAACTTGGATGCTCAACTTTAGAACTCCAATTGGGTTAAATACCCACTGTATGCTATTGTAAAGTTTATGTATTCATATGCTACTATATGATGGGTACCATACAAAATGATATAACAGTTGAACATATATTTAATCAAATATCCACCTAGTTCTATTGATGTATTATAGAGAAAAAACATATAATTGAGACTTACTCATGCTCCAAAATGCTTTCTCGAACTTTTTGTGCCAAAACCTTGTCAAATTGTTGAAAGTGTGTCTTTTATATGATCTTTGTGACATCAAAGTTCTTGTGCATCTTATCACCTCCCTTCTCTATTGATTTTAAATGCATGCAAAAAAAAGTAGAAACTTGTTTGATGGATAACATGCTGGTGGAAATGGATCTAATTATATAAAACAAATTGGTCAAAATTTAATATTCAATTTCTAGCGATATTTGAGTTTACAATAGAAAGACGCTTGGAACCTGTTATAATTGGCATTTTGTACACAATGAAAGTAGATGATCTGGCAGAAAATCAACAGCGCCAACATAAGAAGACCATGATGACTAAACTCACTTGTAAGGGTTTTTTAATTGTGACCTCAAAAAGTGAACATAATTTACAAACTAAAATCAACAAACTTCTTTCTACCCTCTCCATTATCATTGTTATACTTCTGCAAATACCCTTCACTATAAAGTGAGTTGTAGTACACCTCCTCTCCTCCATTACCTAATTTCATAGCCATTTCTCAAACTCAAACAACATAATGTATCCTATCAAAAAAATCATAAAAGCTCCATAATTGGAGCCCTACAATGGTGTCTATTCAGATGCTGAGCTGAACGAGATTATACTGCAGAATAAAGGAAGACTGTTAGAAGAAATGAAACTATACGATATTACTTTTAAAATACTACAACATTAGCCCTAAAACAACAACAGTAAGTTAAATACAAAAGTAATCATTTTAAATTTCTCTTTAGATTTGCTTTATGTTTTTTTAATGCAATTTTTGTTTTTCCAGTAAAATTTGATTTTGTAAGTTACAAATTATGATTCTGCAGATTAAGAAAATACAAAAAGGACTTTACTTTTCACCTCCAAAAGGGATACATCTTGCAAGAATTGCTCATAGAGATCTCTTTCAACCATTCTAGTGCTCATTATATTTGTTCGGAATGTGTTCCTATCAACTGCTCAAAGCACATAGCTGAGAGTGCCTGTTCAGGCAAAGGTTAATGACAAAGCTAGGCATGTTCTGTGTTCACATTTCAAGAAAACTAATCACATTCTTATATTCTAAGAATAAGCATAATCATTCTCTCCATATTTTTCCAAATTTACCTTGATGGTTGCTGCTCTTGGAGCATTATAGAGCACATCAAGCTCTCCAAAGCTGTCACCTGTGCTATATCTCTTTACCATCATTTTTTTCATAAGATCCTGTCATCCACACATCACAAGTTCCTTCCTGAAAAGTAAAGATCACTAGGTCAGTTAGCATCTTTAAAAAATCAAGAATTGATCTAGAAAAATGATAGATAAACATAAACATGTGCTAAAAGATTTTTGAAACCAAACTAAGCACATAAACATGTTGTGCTAGAAGATTGAGAGCTAAATTGTAAGACACTGTATCTATTAACAAGCTGATTGATAACAAAAACTAATGAGGATAGACACTTCCATAGTCTGGAACTAAATTATATCGATGAACATTAAACAAATCTCTACCACAACACTCCCATGATTGATCTTATTGCAATTATAAAGTTGAATTTGATTTACAAAACCCTACCAAAGCAGATAACCAATCTTGCTACAACTGCAGATTTTTGCAGCCTTTCAACAAAACAGAGAGAATCATGACAGTGTTGTTGCAATAGCAAACTTTATCGGCCCCATAGATACAAAAAACTTCATTCTGATATCTACAATCAGAGATCATTAGGGGATGTTCTGCATAGCTCCAGAAAACTTCATTTATAGTTGCAAGATAGCAATTCAACACTGTAGTCAATAATAAAGATGAGATAAACCCACAAATTGAAGATTTTGAAGAGCTACAACACTAAATATTTGAACCACTACCGCTGACATATTTATAAAAACAAAACTACCTTCAAGGGCATGGTACTGTAAAATGGTCCCCCTCCATCTTCTCCATAGCTATGATAAGCAATAGTTAAAAGAGACATCTGAGAGGAAGCCTACAAATTATGGAAGATGCTGGAAGCTGACTAAGTAGGGGGCTTACAGAAGGATCCCCGCGATGCCTTATGATGCCCTACCCTCTACCACTGAGTGGGGTGAGTGAGAGAGAATGTCAACTAGCTATTATTATTGCTATTATTCATGGATTTCACTACCTATAGTCAAACCCACCTCCATGACTATTTTCAACCCCAACTAAAAAAATCCGTAGATAAAACCAGAATTGTCTATGAACTAAGATATTGGTTTCAATAACAATTAGAATAAAAACATAGGTAGTCAAAGATGCAAATTTCTCTACACAAAATTCTTGTTGTCTATGAACTAAGATATTGGCTTCAATAACAATTAGAAGAAAAAGATAGGCAGTCAAAGATGCAAGTTTCTCTGCACAAAATTCTTGTCCCTGGCGAAAAACATATTCTGTTTGAAGGTCACAAGTTTAAATAGAACTAACATACCATTTTAATTGTTCTACAGCTTCAACTTTACATGTTAGTCCAACTTAATAATATTCCAAAGAGCGAGTTTTCTTTTCCAAAATCAAAAAACCCTGGGAAAAAACATGGTACATATAAAAGGAAGCTTAGCTCATTCTTGTTACCATGAGTTGGTGACCATTCTACAGCATTTACAGCTTTTGTGTGACCCGTAAGGCTTATTGAGAGTCCTTTTGGAATCCTGTTAGATGTGCATTAACCTCTCCACATTGCCCAATTGTGCTCAAATATGAGAAGGCACCTTTGAATCAGAAATACTACCAACAACTGAAATCCCCAAGCAGCAAAATCAATATAGATTAAACAGTCAATAAATATTAAAATCTGACAAATTTGACAAATAAATTTGCCAGAAAATTACACTATTATGATGTAATAATGTAGTTCTCATATAAAATAACAAAAGCATAAGCAAACACCAAAAGTGTATAGAAATACTTGATTTTTTTTCCTTTTTTTGGGAAGCTTATGAGGCTCAAAGCTTACTTGCTCTCTGCACTTACTGGACTCTCATGTTCAAGCATGGTTCAGTGGGCATGCACCAGCTGTTGAAAAAGAGTTCCCAATAACCTAGGGATTAAAAGTTTTCAACAATTCACTAGAGCAATCAACCAATTAAGTGAACAGTAAACGCTAATAAAAGCACTCTTGCGATACTTGAGAGAAGGCAAGTCCATATCATACAGTTATTAGCTCATTACAAGGAGGAGACAGTTAAATAATGTTCTTGTACTAACATATCTAAAATTTTCTGAGACTTCGATTTGGAAAAGAAGTTTGTGGTAAAAAATTTGAAAGATGGTAAGTCTTCTTGCATTAATGTAATTTTTTTAATTGATGCTGACCACATACTCTATATCATCAAAAAATAACGTCATATCTTAGGGGTAGTCATTTGCGAGTTGGAGACACATGGCTTATACAATGTTAAGCACACCAACAACAATGGGAAGTCCTAGGTCAGCCGCAACAGGTCCATGTGCAGAGAGACAAAAGGCACCTTAGAAAAACAGGGCAGGAGGCAAGAAGAGGCATCAAAAGCGAGAGGAAGGTGGTGGATGAGGAAAGAGACAAGGTGAGGTGCCCTAATCCTCCTCCGCAGAGTCATCACGTGCCGTATCCCACGAATCATGAGGCGCAACTCCTTTGTCACCACCCCTTTCTCTATCAGGGCCATCACATTCTTCAGATTTGCCCCAATAAAACCCTGCTCATTTACCATCCGTAGACAGAAACCCTAGCAAAATAAAATGAAAAGCACTTATGAGTCACCATCGACGTGGAGTTGGAATTGCCGAGGTGAGCCCTTCATCTCGATCTCGATTTCTGTCTCCATCTTCATCTCCACGTCCTGAGTCATATAGAGGTTGTAGAAAAAATATTACAAAACCCTACTTAAAGCAAAAATACCTGAGACGAACCAAAATTAAACTCCCTATAGTTGCTGATTCAATCTATTTACAAGTGAAAAGTAAATAATAAAATATCGAGGTTTTAGAGCTATTCGATTCTTCTGCTCGAGACAAGATTTTTGCAGCCTATTAAACGAAAACATTGGTTGCTAGTGCAACTAACCCCCTGTTGGTCGAATCATTCCATCCCTTGCCCTGGGCTTCAGTTCTTCTTGGTTTTCCGTTCCAAAGGCAGTACGCTACACCCCTTCTCCTTCTCCTAGTCAGAATACAATCAAGAATGAGACAGAGGGGGGACCGAGAACGAAATATGAGGATCGATGCCTCCAAACGCTGCTTCTCTTCACCATCGATTTAGAGTGATTTACCTGCTTGCTCCTATACAAGTATAAGATACAGCTAAGGGTTGGTCAGCAGGGATTGATTTGATAGGTTGCCTGGCAGTGAAGAATAAAGAGGTGGGGATCAGATCGATTATCAGTAGATTGCCTGCACCGACTAAAATTTGATTTCACAGATGGGGCCAGCACATCACATCGGCTTAAATTTGTATCGGACGACGATTGCAAATCAGCAGTTTAACAGCAACCCGCGAATTGTATGCCGGCGTGAGACAGGTATCGGCCGAAATCTCACACTATATATAGCCTATCGGCTAATGATCATTATTATGTTCTTATTTAGATATTTAAATAGCCTAAGATGATATATTTAAGGCAGCTTGGATGGCAACGAGGACATAAGTTAGATGGCAGCTTGGATATCTGGGCGAGGGTTGTGATTGCGATTGCAGTTGCAGTTGCAGTTGACGCATCACATTTATCTGGAACCCTTCAAGTGCGCAATGGAAGAAGAACTCACAGCGGCACACACAAGAGTCGGGTGGATAGGAACAGGTGTAATGGGCTCAGCCATGTGCGCTCGGGTGCAGGCCGCTGGCTACCACGTCACCGTCTACGCTCGAACGCCCGCTAAAATTTCAGCCCTCTGCCTCAGCGGCTCTGTCTCCGTGGAGTCCCCCAGGGCCGTGGGAGAACGCAGCGACGTTGTCTTCACCATAGTCAGCAACCCCTCCGACGTCCGCCAGGTCATATTGGGAGCCGACGGCGTCCTCTCAGGTCTAGCCCCTGGCGGCATCCTCGTTGATATGACCAGCAGCCAACCCTCCCTCGCCAGGGAGATTTTTGAGCAGGCCACTGCCAAAGGCTGCGATTCCGTCGATGCGCCTGTCAGCGGACGCGACCGAGGCGCTCAAGAAGGTACCCTGGCAATCTTAGCGGGGGGTCGCCGGGAAACCGTGGCTAAGCTGGAGCCCCTGTTTAGTTGCATGGGTTCGGCTACTTATATGGGCCTACCGGGCTCCGGGCAGACTTGTAAGCTGGCAAACCAGATCACGGTGGCCGCGAATCAGTGCGGCTTGAGCGAGGGGCTGGTTTTTGCGCGCAAGGTGGGTTTGGATGTGAGAAAGTACTTATCGGCGATCAGCGGCGGCGCGGCAGGGTCGAAGGTGATGGAGTTGCTTGGCGAGAGGATGATTGAGCGGGATTTTACGACGAAGTATATGGCCAAAGATTTGGGTATGGCGGTGGAAGAGGGCGAGAAGAGGGGGGTTTCGTTGCCGGGGACTGCGCTGCTTGAGCAGCTTTATGTTTCTCTTAAGGCCAATGGAGGTGGAGAGCTTGGGCCTCTGTCTTCTACTGCTGCTTTTGTGAGCCTCAATAACCTCTCTTCGTCTCCGCCTGCAAAAAAATAGGTAGCCCTACTATTCTTTTTCATGCCCCGGAGTGAGGTCGAATTTGCAATCAGATTGGCATTCGATATATTATATTCAGTAGTCTCGCTTGTTCAAGAAAAAACTAGTAATCTAATATTTCAGGCTACGATTGATAAAATGACCTGCCGATTTGATGCATATGAGTAATCTGGTATGTATACAAATGACTAATGCTTTTGGAGGACTTTGGAGGATTACGAAGGGCGGCTAGGCATATTGTGGTCATTCTTGTACCTTCCATCTGCCAATTTATTAAGGGTATATTGTGGTCAATTCAGAGCATGAGAGCGCTTCAACGTTCTGAGCTGTGCTTTGGAGGCCGTCACCACAGATGCTATGTTGGGAGTAGCCATATGAATTATGGTGAGAAACCAATGTTAGTAGAAGAATACTACTTTCTTCTCCATTTGGCATGACTTCTTGCATGTGGAGGAGAAGATTCTCTATATACTGCACACATTAACCTTTGATTTGTTAAGTGCAAAGTTAAGGTCTTTAAACTTTGCTTTTACTTTCATTTCCTGGAAGGAGTCCTTGCCTCTGACTCTGATTGCATTAATGTCAGTAAACTGTCAAACTTTATCCACATTGTTAAATTTGCTGACTCTTAGTCTTAACATTAATGTTCATATTACTAACCAATACACTTTAATAACATAAATAATACTCTTCTCGGGCTCATCTCCTTCAAAATTACTCTCACAGTCTGCAATTTCAAAATCCTTTGTCTGCAATCAATGCGAAGCAGCTAGCCCTATCTTGCAGGAGATCGTTCATTGCTGTTCAGACCCCTTTGTGCGGGTTCAAAACCCTGTCTCATTGTGTTACTGTGCTTTTTATGCGAGTTCAAAACTATCTCCGTTTCATTGTGTTACAACTTACATTGCTTTCTTTGCAAAGACCTAAAGTAGTATATAAACACTAGGCAAATTTTATAATTAGAAACTCTTTTGAAATAGTATAGCCATTGTCCTAAATCAATATCTCAGTTGTCATTTCTTGAGATGAGTGAATAAAATCAAAACTAAACGCCACTGATTATGTTCAAGAACTATTAGCATCCAACCCTAGTTGTATGACTGGATGTTTTCATATGCTGTTTCTCAATAGAATCTTAATGCATAGTATAAGGTCAAGAATGATTTTATATATGTCTGCATAAAATCTGGTTTGTATACATCTTACTACCAAGAACAACTTCAAATTTTTAAAAAATATTAACAAAAGGAACAACCAACCTTCAATCTTCTTGATATAGTATGCATTACAGTAGCCTATATGAATACTCTTAACACTAATAAGAGATTAACAAATCAATACATAACATGAAAGAAAATTAAATTAATTAATGATGTAGCTGTTGGCCTTAGAGCATCAAGAACAACAATAGGTTAATTATCAATGCAATCTTAATATAAACACACTTGGATTTTTGGTTAACAGCTTGTTTGTAGTTTCAATTAACCCTAGTACATAGGGATCTAGTCATTTGTACTTCATAGATCTTGAAGTCAACTAAAAATCAGTAATAATCACTAAATCTCCCATCTTGGCAAGATAGTAGTTTGTTGATATTGAGAGTTATTAACAAATGGTTGTTATGTTCTTCATTATATTTTCTAATCACGGGCTTTTTTTAATATTGTCTACTTGCATATTATTCTTTAGTAGCAAGAGAGACTATTCTCAAGGTCAACATTGATTTTATCTTAACAATTAAGGTTGGATGCTTGATTTATGTTTCATCCAATTCTATTTTTTAGCAAAGAAATTTAATGTACTTTTTAAGCTCATACCACAAAAAGTGATTAAACTTTCTTAACAAAGATTTCCATGTTTCTATACATGTATTGTAGAAATCAAATAATGTTTTCTTCTCTCTTTCATGACAAGATATGATTAAGACAATTAGAAGCAAGAGAAGAAGACTAGAAAAACATTAAAGTTACAATGAGGTAGCACTAAGATAGTGAGCATTGAGAGGTGAGTGAAGCCCAAGGAATATGATGTGGAGTGCAATTGTGTAAAAGGAGTCATGCTAGAATCTAATAGTGTTGTGTAGTAGCCCATGAGTCAAGTTTGAAAGTGTTTTCAAGTTACGTAAATATATGTGAGGAAGGCAATTGTGGTAGTTTGTAATTGTGTTGTGAAATTAATATAATAAGAGATTTTTAGAGGCTAGTTTTTCCCTTGTTTAGGGTTTTTCTAGAGTAAATCTCATGTTACTTTGTGCTTCTTTCAATGTGTGTTTTAATTGTGTGGGTTGCATGGTTGGATAATCTTTCACAAGGCCCTTTGGTCGTGATTATATTAGATGGTATTAGAGCAAGGTTGATCTCAAAGTTGTGTGGGTGTGAGTGCACCTTCTTAAACTTTTTAAAATGAGTTTGTCAAATGAGGTGAAGAGGTTCATTTAAATTAAGGCATGAATAAAATAAGGAAGCATGTTGGATGAATTCTACTTTGTAGGGATTTAATAAGGTTTACAAGATGAGGTAGTCTATAAGAGGTTTGTAAACAAAGTGTTAATCATGCGATAGTTTGCAAGAGGTAGTTGTGAATAGAACACTGACCAAGAGAGGTTGTATGCCACCAAAGAGAGGGCAAGGAATCCTTAATATTGCAAGGAAAATGGAGATGTATGACATGCTAAAGGCAATGCAAAACCAGAGGAACGTGTTGGAGCAAGACTGTTAGAGGAACCCTAATCTTATGGTGGAGAGTGATGATGAGGAATATGAAGTAGATTTTGTGGAATTAGATGGAAGTGAAGAACATGAGGAGATGATGTTGAAAGTTGTTTATCGCATTGGTGAGGACAAGGGTAAGACTACTTTGGAAATTTAGATCCCAAGGAGTTAATGGATTGGATTACGGATTTGGATGAACATTTTGAGTATGGGGATATTATGGGCCTAGATACGGTAAAATTTGCAAAGACCAAACTGAAAGGCCATGCGACAATATGTTTGCAGGAAGTTTAGTTGGAAATAAATAAAATGGAGAAGCCTAGTATCACAAAGCGAGATTGGATGGTAGAAAAGTTAAGTCCAAGTTTATTTCGACCAATTATTGGTTGGAGTTATTGGAGCTGCACAATTTGTGGCAAGGGGAGATGACCATGAACAAGTACATTAAGCAGTATTACAAGTTGATAATTAGGTCAATACATCATGAGGAAGGAGTTGAGAAGGTGGCCAAGTACATTAATAGATTGAGGGAATCCATCCAAGAGAAGTTGATAGTTGAGGAGACTTGCCAATTCACTCTCACTACAAAGAAGAAATTGAGTTGGAACTAAGAGGATGGGTGAAACTATTAGAGAGGAAGAGAGGAGAAGATTTAGAGCAACTAGACAATATGCAACAACATAGGAGCAAGCCTAAGAGGTTAGGGAAGGGGAAACCAAAACCATAATGGAAGAGAAGTTAAAGCTCCTATACTAGAGAGATGATGAGTAGTCGACTTGTTGCTACCTTACCTTTTAATTAAGTTATATGATCATTATTATGTTCTTATTTAGATATTTAGGTGGCTTAAGGTGATATATTAAATAATTTAAGTCAACTTGGGTGACAACTAGGGCATAAGTCGAGCATATATAAGAGCTTGTAGTTAGTTTATTAGCACCACATTGTGAATTGTGTTCTTATTGAAGATATTTGGATGTTTACCCCCTCGAAGTGGCTTGTTATTCTTTATTATTATCAATTATTTGTAGCATATTTACTATTATATTATACTAATTGTGCAAGTTGTTTCACTACAAGTGGTATTATAACATGATCTTGGGATTGTGAAGATCACATTGAAGCTTCTATAGTATAAATTTCAAGAAGATTGGAATAGGATTCAAGATGTTATTGTAGAATTAGAGTTACATTAGGGTTTCCACTTAATTCACTACCAAGGTTGAAAATTCATAATTTTTGAATGAGTTTATCACGCACACAATTATTCTACTACACTCCATATTTGAAGTCATTTAGAGAAGACTTCAAAGAGTTATTGTGGAATTAGGGTTTCCACAAAACTTTCTCCCAAAGAAACATATAAGCAAATTAGTGGCTATATTTCTAGGAAGTGAGATAGAGACGCATGCACATTATAGAAAAAATAGATTAAATTGATTCATTTTGTGTGATTTATTTCAAAATCATTTTTCTCTACTATGATGAGGCTTGCAACAAAGGGCAAAAAGAATTTTGTCACACCTAAAAATCTTTAATAAATGATGATATGGGAGTGAGGAGATTGGTTCCATAGAGAAAATAAGATAAGAAACCAACAAGATTAAAGATTATACATATTGCTTGACAAGTGATATATTTGGCAACCATAACACATTTAAGGACATACGCTTCTTGATAGGTGATATATCAAGCATTATTTCACATCATACCACATTCAAGGATGATATACATCACTTGAAAGGTAATATATCAAGCATCCATAATACATTTATGGATGATATACACCACCTAACATGAGATATACTAGACATGCAAAGCACATTGGCTAATAAGTGCTTATATCTAAAATTAGTCAGATCCACAATTGGATGTTTCAAGCAACCAAGGTGGATCATCTAGGTCAACTAATGTAGATACAAATGTTAACACTCATATGGGATCTAGGAACTTGATGCCAAAGGTGGATATTCGGAAGTTTGATGACAATGATCCACTAACTTGAATAAATAAAATGAAGAATTTTTTTGATATGTATCAAATCTCAAGTGGGCAAAAGATGATAATGAGTTCCTTATATTTAGAACCAAATCAATTCATTTGGCATGGATGGCTATGTTCTCAATGAAAGAAAAAGGTCTCACTATCTCATGGTCAATTTTTACAAAGGATCCACTATCACAATAGAGAAATAGTGTGACAACAACTACTTCAACTAGCTAGCTAAACTTAAACAAATAGGATCAATATGGGATTACATTCAACAATTCCAAAACCTATCCTTGAGGATAGATACAATTCCAAAAGAGAACTTGAATAAGTTATTTTTGGGTGGTCTCAAGGATCACATCCAACATGAGGTATGCATGTTTAGTACTAATTATATATTTGAGTCTTTTTCCCTAGCATGCAAGGTAGAGAAGTTTTCAATTCCTTGAAGGCAAGGGGTTGATGGGATAAGAGAGAAAGGATTTTCAACACAATCACTTCCTCAATCTACTAGATTGATGCTGCAACAAATTGAGACGAGTGTTAAAAGGTTATGTTATGATAACAAATATATTTGAGGACATAAATGCATCAAAAAAATGTTCTATTTTGAAAGGCCAAGTAAGAAAGAAGAGGAGGAACCAATATTAGATGGTGACAATGTGTTAGAAGAGTAAGGAGATAACCAATCATATTTCATCATGCACTTACTGGAGTTAGTGCCTCACAAACTCTCAAGGTGGTGGATTTATTGAAGAAACAAAGAATAACAATATTGATTGACCTAGGAAACACTCACAACTTCATGAGCAAGAACTTAGCTAGTTGTCTAAATTGTTTTATATATCTTGCTCTAGAATTCTAGGTCTAATTTGTAGATGGAGGTACTGTTAGTTGTTTAAAAAAATGCCATGGCACTAAATTAACCATGGGAGAATGTCAACTTGATTGCTAGATGTTTGTTATTCCCATGGGTGCAACAATATAGTATTTAGAGTATAATGACACTACTTTAAAAATGACTGAGATAAACTTTCAGGAGTTATTCAACTTAGAAGGAAGGATAGTGTAGCTAAGAGGGTTGAATACAAAGTCCCCACAAATGGAAAGATTTCATCAAATTCAAATTTTTCTTATGAAAGGCACTAATGGATTTGTGGCCTAATTGTTTTCTTTAGTAGCCTATCAATCAAATGCTCCTACCCATCCATATCTACAAGCAATTATAGAATGCCCCTTAGTGGTTTTTGGAGGTATGCCTAAAGGATTGCCTTCTAAGAGGGATTATGATCATGCCATATAGCTAATGCCAAGGAGCCAATCACCCAACATCAGGCCTTACAAATAGCCATATACACAAAAAATGATATTGAAAAGAATGTTTAGGAGATGTTAGAGGCAAGTATTATCACACATAACTAGATTGCTTACCGCTCTATTGTGGTGATGGTGCATAAAAAGGATCAAAATTGGCACATGTGCCTAGACTACAAAGTGCTTAACATGTACACCATTAAAACTAATTTTCCTATTCTAGTCATTGATTATTTACTAGATGAATTGAATGGAGCTATATTTTTCGCAAAATTAGATCTTAGATTAGGTTAACAACAAATTTAAATTAAGGAAGAGGATATTCTGAAGACGACATTTAAAACTCATGAGGTCATTTTGAGTTCTTAGTGATGCCATTTGGTTTTAATATTCCTCCATCTATATTTTAGAGTTTGATGAGTTCTATATTCAAGCAATTTTCAAGGAAGTTTGTATTTGTGTTCTTTGATGATATATTGACTTATAACAAAATGTAGGAAGAAAATTTGCATTATGTAGGTCAAACATTACAAGTTCTCAAAGATCATTAGCTTTATGCTAAGCCTTCCAAGTGTGATTTTGGTCTCAAAGAGATTAAGTACTTGGGACATAGTGTCTCATGAAGGATCAAAGGTGGATCAAAATAAAATTACTATGATAGAATGACCTATTTTTAAAACCATTAAGAAATTAAGAGATTTTTTAGGATTCACTAGATACTTATAGAAAATTCATGAAGTATGGACATATAGCAACACCAATTAGAACTCTATTCAAGAAGGATGCCTTTCAATTGAATGAATTAGCTAATACAACATTTGAGAGATTGAAGGAGGTTATTGGTAGCACTCTAGTTCTAACCACTCTAGACTTCACTGAGGATTTTGTTGTGGAGTGTGATGTTTTAGGTAATGATATAGGAGTAGTTCTAATGCAAGAACTTGTAGGCCCATTACTTTTGCGAGTCAACAAATGAAGGATAAGAATCAATTCAAACTCATTTATGAGAAGGAAATGCTAGCTATTTTATGCAGTAAAACAATGGAGGCCATATCTAATGGGTAGACACTTTGAAGTTAAGAAATATCACAATAGCCTAAAATATTTTTGAGTGAAGATAATATTTTGAAGAGTAGAAAAAATGAGTCACTAAAATGTTGGGTTGCAACTTTGAGATTGAATATAAGAAAGGGAAGGTGAAAATTGTGGTAGATGCATTATCTAAAAAGGATGAGAAAGATGAACAAAATTTATATATTATACGTAGAGTGGGAGGAAGAAGCAAAGTGGCAAAATGATGTTGCTACAAGGAGTGCCATTCAACAATTGTAAATCGATCCTAGTAGTTATGATAAGTTTTGTTGGAGGGGAGATGCTTTGTAGTGTAAAGGGAGATTATATCTATGCAAGAATTCCACTCTCAAACACAAGTTTCCTGAAGAGCTTCATGGTTCTCCAATTGGGGGTTATTCGATATTTTTGAAGAAATCATTGAATTGAGTAAGAATTCTTTTGGGAAGGGCTTAAATGTGATCACAAATTTGTGGAAAAAATTTTGGTATGTCAAAAATAAAGGGGAGATAGTTAAGACTCCTAGTCTTTTATAACCCTTAGTCGTTCCTAGCCAGCATTGGGAAGAGGTCTCCATATATTTTATCATGGGCCTTCCAAGATCTAAAGGTAAGAGTGTCATCATGAGAGTAGTGGATCACCTCACTAAAAATCCTCATTTTATTGTGTCATCTCATCCTTTCACAAGTGCAATGACAAAATCATTTATAGAGAATATACCAAAGTTACATGGTACACCCATGGCTATTGCCAATGATCGTGATCCTATCTTTACTAGTAACTTTTGGATGGATTTATTCTCTTGTTTTTGTATTCTATTAGCTCATAGCTCTTCATACCAATTTTAGATGGGTAAAATCAGGTCATCAATGAGTACTTGTAAGGGTATCTACATTGTTTTACACCATATATGAGATCTTAATGAGTAGATTGGCTATTGCTAGCAAAATGGTGGTATAAGACCCTAAATTTTTTGAAAATGTCTTCATTTTTAGCACTATATAGATACTATCCTCCATCCATCACATCATCACTGAGGGTGACACCAAGATTTCAAGCTATGGAGGACCACATGAATAATCAATAATAGGTGCTTTTAGGACCCAAGGAGAATTTAGTTGTGACACAATATAGAATGAAACAACAAATTGACCAACATTGCAACAAAAGGATTTTTTATGTTAGTGAGTGGGTTTATTGAGATTGCAACCTTATAAGTAAATGTCCCCACATTAACAAACAAAGAACAAGTTGTCTCCAAAATATGATGGTCTATACTAGATTTTGCAAAGATAGGAAATATCACCTACAAGCTTGAGTTACCTCCAACAAAAAAGATACATCCAATTTTTCATATTTCCTATTTAAAGAAAGTGATTGGGTGAAATATCCCTACACAAACAATATTACCAAAACTTGATGAAGAAGGAAGAATCATCTTGGAGCTAGTATTAATTCTTCAAACACACACAAAGAAGTTGAGGACTAGGACACTCACCAAGTATCTCATTTGGTGGAATAATTTAGCAGTTGAAGATGGAACATGAGAGGATGAAGAGTTCATCTAGAAGCATCCACAATTGATTATCACTGAGGACAATGCTTCTCTAAAGAGGGGGATATGTTATGTCCTTAATTAGCCGATAGGCTATATATTGTGCGAACTTTCAACTAAAACCTGTCTCACGTGGGCAAACCACTCAACTTTCCGGCAATGGTTTCAGTCAGATGCAAAACTCGACGGAGACTGAAATCTCACACCATCAAACTGCACCGTTCGCATTCAATATTTTCGTTTAAAAGGCTGCAAAAATCTTGTCTCGAGGTCAAGAATCTAGTAGCTGCAGATCAATCTTGGTAATGATTTGATTTCGTTTGATTTTTTGTGCAACTACAAATAAAAATCGTATCAGATTTGCACTCATATAAATAGTATAAACCCAGCAGTGCCATTAATATCTACCGACAATGTAAATAGACCATGTAAATGCAGTTTTGTTAATATTTACTGTGAATGGGTCAAAGCAACAGGTACAGGGAAATTGGTTTTGGTTCGTCTTATTTAAAAAAATCTGTTGTGGTAAGGCTTAGTAATTTTTCATGCAAACTCTGCCCTTTCTGTTGTGGTAGGGCTTCGTAATTTTTTCTGAAACTGTGCCCATTTGTTCTCATTGACATCGTAGACAACACGACACAATTTGTGCAGAATTTGAGGTAAGTCACTTGCCATGGTTTCAGGGAGTTTTATTTTTTCTGGAATCTATTAGCTGCTCTAAAATAATTCTAGGTTTACAATTGTTAAGCAACTACCTAAGAGGCATCTACGAACCCTATTGTTTTGCTTTATGTTTTCTTTTAAAACCTTATGTTTCACTACTTGTATCCTAAGGGACCTAAGCCAGGCTTTATTCTTAATAATTATAATTTTGTTGCCTGTTTGTTGATACCTACATGTAAATTAGGGCCTTCGAGCGGCACTGGGTGAAGAAAATGTTGATATCCCCTTTCGCCTACAACCTGTCTTAACTGACAATGATCAATTTCCTCATGACGAAATGCTTGGCGGCCGAGAGAGATATGGGAGAATGCAACAATCGTCCACAAAATCTACACATCTATTCACCCTTATTGCCTCTGATTTACTATGTGATAGGTACTATAGTTAAACATCCTTTTTTTAATATGGGTGCTCAGCCCTAACGTAACATGCATTACCTTCTTCCTCAAAACCCCACATTCTAGTAGAGGATCATGGATGAGTGTTAGCTGAGACAAAGAAAGTCGAAAGGAGATGAAAAAGAGGTGGAAACATAGAAAAGGGTGTGGGGAAAAGAGGGCAACACCAACCACATAGGTATTGTTGCATCTTTGTCATTTGTTGCAGACATTCACCTTCGTTGACATCATGACACAATCTCTATATAATCTCGAGGTAAGCCACTTGCTATGGTGTCAGGGATTTTGTATTTTGTGAATCTATACTTGACCATATCATTTTTTGTTGTGTTTTATTTCATTCTAAGAGAACTCTATCTATAGCTTTCATCTGAATATCACTCACCATTTGATTTGGGTGATTGAAATTTGCAGCAGCAATGGCATGTCATGGCTGGAGGAACTAAGGAAGCTGAGGGTCACTCACCTCAAGAGAGATCTTCAATTTAATGATGATTCTATTGTGTACGATCCCATGCGACCACTGCGTGAGTATTAGTTTTTGACTTTTAGTTGGATTGGGTACCTCTTGATTTTTGTTTGTGTTGCAACTCTCTTAAGTTGAAGCTGAAAAGGTTCACAAGGCTGAATGAGAGCAGAGTTGGGTGAAACAAGAAGTAGATTTGTGTTTGGGCAAGGCATTTCTTCTTTTGTTAGGATCCAAGGCGGGTAAAAGGTCCCAAAACATGGTAACTTTCAAAGTGTCTTCAAGAATCCTTTTAATTCTGGGTACAAAAGGTCGCACAACAGGTGTATCTAGCAAATCAAAATCTATTGCTGTATCATTTTGCATTGCCATCAATCGATCTTCAAATGTTTTTTCACAAGCATTTAGTTCTTGCATCCTATAGAAGGAGGAAACAAGATCAAATGTATCTATTACAAAATAGTTTCTTTTAAAATGAGCCCCCCAGAGCTTGCAAAATTTT
This sequence comes from Sequoia sempervirens, assembly GCA_007258455.2. NCBI lineage: Eukaryota > Viridiplantae > Streptophyta > Pinopsida > Cupressales > Cupressaceae > Sequoia > Sequoia sempervirens. The sequence continues at coordinate 1,166,516,284 of VDFB02271358.1, forward strand.
CCAATGGCAATGCCTTCTATTTAAAATGTGACAAATAAAGCTTTGATATCTCGTATAAGCTATCTTAAAGCATTTCAAGAAGTATTCTATGAACCTAGAAATTATTTTATAATATAACTAACTTACTAGTTTTATTTGTTTGTGTAGAAGCATGTAACTAATTAAAAATATGTTGTTTCTATTTATAGAAGAGCTCATTTGCTTTGCTACATGCGTTCACTTGGTTAGAGGAATACAAGGTATGTTAGTTTGCTTAGAAGAACATGCTATACTTTTTAATTTGTCTTCGGTGTTCATAATGTTATAAGAATAAATAAATAGCCGATAGGCTATATATTGTGTGGAGTTTTGACTGAAACCTATTTCACACTGCAAACAGGTGACGCTAAACAATTTTTTGTTAGTTGTTTCCGACAAATTACACTTTTATGGCCTCGTGCGTGAAAAAAATCACTCGCATTTAATATCAGATCTTGAAATAGATTAGATTTTCGTTGCACGCGTGAAATCTTGTATCCGATATTTGCAGATCCGCTTTTCATTTATCGTGAATAGATTGAAGCAATGGCTGGAGGGAGATTGGATTTGGTTCATCTCATGTCGTGGTAGGGCTTCATAAATGTTTACTGCAAACTCTACCCATTTTTCTCATCAGCATCACTAACATAAATCTCATAAGCATGTGAATTGAATTATTCTCCCTCTGCCATATTTCAGATGTCATCATATTCATATTATGTACATTATCTGATCAATCAGCCATGGAAGATCAGGTGGGAGGGAGAAATGAGATTTTGCTCCATGTTGGTCAGGTTGAGAGTGATACAATCCACACTTGATGAAAATTCTTAATATAAGGATGCAAAATAGTTGCTCATAGTTAGTAGAAAACGCTTGAAGTGTGAAGGGCCTCATTAACGTGCTGAGTAAGAAAACCCTCTTATGATTGCTTGATGTGCATTAAAAAACCTCTTAAGTAGGAATTTTGTTCTTAAGAAGACTCCTCCTACAATGCTTGATGATGTTAATTCTGTAGTCTGCCTTCTTTTATAGCTTTTTAGCAATGTGGTTGGATCAAGTGTAATCCTGTGTTTGTGGTTTATTTTGCAGCCAAATGGAAAATTTGAAACACAAACAAAAATATGCTTGAGCATATCAAATTATCAACCCAATGCATTGGCAGCCATCATGAAGTGGTAATTTTGGCGACTCATGTTTTATATCTGTTCAAAACTTTGAAGATGTAGTGTGATATTTTTCCATTGGTTTGAAGACATGCACACAGAAGACTGTCATTAGTATAAATGGCTTTTTTTTAGGTCATATTGATGACTTAAAACATAGACGGGTAAAATCCTACAAAAAAATTCTTTTGAAAACTGTTCGTGAAAGCCTTCAGTACTTAATACATTTTTATATTTTGTAGAATATTTTACATTATCAACTATCAATAAAGTTGGATAATCTATTTTCAGAGTGGTAGAGTCTATGTTCATTTACCAAAAATATAAATGGGAAAGAAAATGGAGATGGAAACAACATAAGAAATGAGGTTTAGACATGGTGAGATTCCAGATGGCACTCTCACATGCCCCTCAGTAACTTCCCCGAGTATTAGATAAATAAAAAATAGACTGATAAACTTTGTGGCCTTAGAACACATGGCCTTGGCTCCTTTGCACCTGGTGTGCATGCAAAGCAATTGTCAATAGTCTTAACAGTGAAACAAAAAAAAAATTATCCAAAATATTTACATATTCAAATCAAACTAATAGATACAATTTGCATTGTTCAGTGCAAAATAGGGCCTTGGCTCCTTCGCACCTTGTGTGTGTGCAAAGCAATTGCCAATATGTCTTATGTTTTAACAATGATGCAACAAACAATTTAAGCAAAATATTTACATATTTAAATGAAACTAATAGATAAAATGTGTATTGTTTAGTGCAAAATTGACTGTGACTTATTCCTATGTTGTTCATGCGTTGCAGGCTCTGGATCCAGGTCCGATTTGAACCTGGTTTGAGTTCTGGGTCAGTCCAGGTGGGGGTTCTGCAAGGCATTGCCATGAACCTGGAATGAATTTCAATGAGTTTCACATAACCCAAAACAATTCCGCTGCAGTTTGACGAGTTTGTAATCAATTTTTTGTAAGTGATAAACTAAAATTTAAAACAGTGCAAAAGTGAAGAAACAAACAATAAAGAGTTTAACTAGTGCTTCTTTGGCCTTTCACCCATCCCACTTCCTGACTGTGTCCTTGATGGTGGATGGGCAATTATATGACAATTTGTTCTTACTTGAGCATGGGTTGAATTGACCATGTGGCATTTCAACAAGTGAAGTGCATGCAAATTCACATTCCTGCAATAGCATGCTACCAATCTTATATTCTCAGCTACAATTCCTCTCCAACACCTACTTTCACTCTTTTATAAAACTTATATCATTTTTGATGTACGTCCATTAACTTCTTCTTTAACTTTGTAAGAACAAAATACATGAAAAGGCAACAAACTATGTGTCGTCTCATTTCATACTAGCACATGGAATCATCGACTACACAATCGTCACAAATGAAATAGATACAAATCATTCATTCAATTTCCTTGCACCAAATATGTATTACAAATATTTTGTAAATTTTGCAAACAAGCTTATATATAATTCAAACTACACTTCCTTACCAGGTTTACTTTTATACAGTATTCTATCGACGTAACCCTTGCACCCCCTCTGGTGCAAGTGCTAGTCTTAGAGTGTGTGTAGGGTGATGAGTAGTTATCTTGTGGCCACTATAACTCTTAATTAATTCACATGACCAGTATTATGTTCTTATTTAGATATTTAGGTTATCTTAGATGATATATATTAAAGTATCTAAGTTGGCTTGGGTGACAATCATGGAATAAATAAAGTGTATATAGGAGCTTGTGGTTAGCTTATTAGCATTAGATTGTGAATTGTGTTTGCATTGGAGATATTTTGAGGTTTTTCACTCTGAAGTGGCTTGTTATTCTCTACTATTATCAAGTATTTACAACATAAATACTATTATGTTCTACTAAGCAAGCAAGTTGTTTCGTTAAAAATACACACATCGCTAAGGAGATTAATAGGAGTGTGGATGATCTCAATAGGATAGAAGAGGATGTGAGAGGAAAAGGTGGAAATCTGATGTAGGGGCATCGTGATTGAGAGAGAGACCCACGTTGGAGAGGAAATTTAAAAAGAGGATAAAAACAAGAATTGAGATGGCTGCATAGGGGAAGATAAAAAAATCAGTTATTAAAGGGCAGTTAAAAACATTTGTAATTGGAGTTGCATGGGAGTAGATTGCACGTGGGTACAAAGGCAAGAAGTACAAGGCAAGAAGTAGTTGAAATTTCAATTATTAAAGATCAAGAAATTGTATCGAGGGGAGGTAAAAAGAGATTAAAACGGGCAACACATTAACTTGTGGAGAGAGTTTTGGCGCAGATAATAAAAAGGAGGAAGTTATTAAAATAAGAGGACTGGTTGATTAGTGTGGGGTGAGTAATTAGAGGTTGTGGGTGCAGGCAATAAGAAAAGGCATATATTTTTAGCGTGACAAATACGCATATGTTGGTGGAAGTGTGGACGCAGGAGTAGAGGGGGCAAATAGAAAAAAAAGGTAGCATTGAAGGAAAATAGGAGGCTGCGATAAAACAAAGAAGGTTGCCTATGGTTAAAAAGGGGGTCACAAATTAAATGCACACCACTTGCATGATAGCACAACTTGGAAGAGGAGTTAAGGCATGAGGAAGGAGGGCACACAGGTGTTGATAGAAGGCAGCGTGGGGAGTTAAAAGAGGGGATGTTGCAGATGAAGGTATGGTTGCACAGGATTTGGCATGACAATGATAGAAGAGAAAAACCCTATTGAATGACGTTTTAAGAATTAAAATTGCAAAGATTGTAAAGAACAGAGAAGGGTGCAGCTGGTTTGGGGATAAAGACCCAGTCAAAAGGCAATAAGACAATGCAATAATGTAACAACAGAGACAATAAAAGGACATCATCATTAAAAAGAAAGAAGGTCGACCAAGAGAAGAAGGCAGTGTCGAGGTGAAGGCAAAACCATAGATTGCTCAACAGAGAGTGCAGATTTGAAGGATGGAGACAAGAAGAAAGAGAAGGTGCATATTTGTGAAAGATAAGATAGCAGTTCATAATGGCATGAGAGGCCATTGAATGCTAAAGAGAGCATTTTTGTAATGCAGATGTATTTGTAATTTGATTTGAATAAACATTGTGTTTGTGCAAGTTAAATATTTGAATGAAGCAAATATTCTTATCTCTGTAATTTGTTCATTTGTGTGAGTGTTGGAAAGCGGAGGGAGTGCCTCTCCATCATTTTAGTATTAGAGCCTCAAAGATCTGGGAGAGCTTAAAAGATCTGGAAGATTCTAAAATATCTGGAAGGAGAAGTGGGTTATATGAATTTGCATAAGGAGGTCGGTGGAAGTTTGATAGGTTAATAAGAAGAACTTGGGTACCAAAAGACTAGGCAGAGGAAAATGAGAGAAACCTTAGGTAATGTATCAAAAAGAAAAGAAGAGAAAAAGATAGAAAGATGCATCAACATGCTAAGAAAGAAATCCCTTAGAAGAAAGACAAAATAAAAATGAATATGAAGAAGCAAGATTTAAAGTGGGACAAAGAAATGGCAGAGTTGAGAAGGGATTTAGAGAGGTGTAAGCTCGCGGTGAAGTAGTGGTTTGAGGAAAGAAGCCAAGAATATGGTTGGTGTTGGCCATTGAAAAAGAAGTTGAAGTGGCATGTGAAGATGATTGTTAAGAAAAGAAGAGGACAGAATATGGTTGCCTTGAAAAGAGAAGATGAAAGAGGTTGAGATAATAGAGAGTTTCCAAGTGATCAACATGCACTGGAAGAGGTGAAGAAAGTTCTCATTGAAGAGAACATGAGGAAAAGCAAGAAAGAAGGGAGAGGAGAAGCAGTGCAAAAAGCAACGCTCGAAAGGAAAAGTAAAGAAAAGAGGACAATGTCCACAAAGGAGGCATTCATGGAGACATTTTGGTCTCTTGTTTTATTTGTTAATGTTGCATTTGAATATGTGTATGCAGGTATGAGAAATTTCATAGGAGGGGTCATGGATCAGACCTTAGAATTAAGGAGAAAAGGGGCAAGTAAAGCACCATTAGATGGAGATGAAGGTGAAAGAAAGTAAAAACAAGTTGCAACAGTTTATGAAGAAGGTATACAAGGACAATTTGTGGCAGTCCATCAAAAAAAGGTACATTGCAAAGTACTTAAACATGAAGATAAGAATGGTGTTGAGATTTTGCTAAATGGAATTACAAAGATGTAGAGGATCATTTAGAATTTCATGATGCATTAGGAAGTATTGCAAAAGAAGGAAAGGAAACCCATGAAGGGGAAGAATTCGCAAGCAAAGAAGTCAAGGATGAGGGAAAATCCAAACAATAGAGCATTGCACAGGTATATGAAAGTATAAAGGTTAATTTTAATCATGCATGTGGAAATGTGAATGTCGAAATGCAAGTTAATAGGGAGAAGAGAAAATTGGAGTTCTCAAATCTTGCCAAGAATCATGGATACAAGGTGCCAAATTGGCTTGATAGGCACTTAAGGATAACATTTAGCAGGCACAAAATTAGCAGAAGCTTTATGCTGATTGACATAGGATTGATAGAACCTTTGAGGTTGGTGATATGGTTTTCCTGCGTCTACAACCCTATAGGCAGAGTACACTCAAGAGTAGTGGGGCTAAAAAGCTCAAGCCAAGATTTTATGGACCATACAAAGTCCTCCGGAGGATTGGAGAGGTTGCTTATGAGTTTGAGTTACCTTCAAAGAGCAAGATACATAATGTTTTTCATGTGTCTTGTTTGAAGAAGGCTTTGGGGCAGCATGTGACTCCATCACCAAATTTTCCTCCCTTGGATGAGGAGGGTTGGTTGATACTGGTTCCTGCAGAGATTCTTGATATGAGGGAGAGAAGGTTGAGGAACAAAGTTATCAGAGAATATTTGGTGCGATGGAAGGACTTGTCGTTGGAGGATGCAACGTGGGAAGGAGAGATAAAGGTGAATAGTAACAATAAATTAGAAAGTGAAAAGTGAAAAGTGCACCCCCATCCTAGAACTTAAGTTGTTTTAAAAAGGGGGCCAAGTTCACAATGTAAAATTAGACCCTCAATGTTATTTATGAATTTTTAGGCCAAATAGTAACCCCAAAAAGGGTTGACCCCTCTTGGAGAAGATATAAAGGCATTTTTGTCTATTTCGGATTCAATCTTATGACTTCAATTTGAGAGCAGCAAAAAACTTGAGGGTTTGAAGAGCTTGGAGCTTCCAGGAATGCAAACTTCTGGGAGAATTTGGAGATTTAGACGAAAACCCATTTCTCCTAGTGACAAGATTCAACATTATCCAGCTTCAGTGTGGAGTTGGCAGCATTATTTGGGGTTATAATTGCAAATCAGTCCATTTTGAGGACAAAAATTCGCATCAAATTGCAGATCAGTCCTTTTAGAGGACATTTCTACCATTTTTCAGCAGTTGCATAGGCAACCACACCTTTGTTTGGCATTTGGGCTTCAAACCCTAAGTGCTAGGTGAAGTTTTTGAAGTTTTGGAGCTAAGAAATTTCATACAACAGTGGCACAACTCCTCTCACACCTGGAAACGAAGTGGGTAGTCATTTATAGAGCTGGGAGAGTTCAAATTTGTTGTATCATGGTTATATCAAACCTGAAATTTCAATTGCAGCCTTGTAAAAATTCATTTCCTGGTCTTTGGATGAATGGGTATGTTGCAGTTGGCCCATATCTATGTAATTTTAGTCTTTTTATTAATAGAATCATTGTATGTTGTGTTATTTTTCCTTTATCAGCATTGGACATGTTCAGTAATTTGCATAAAACTCAGAAAACACAAAAAAAACAAAAAGAAACACAAAACACAAACAAAACCAAACTCATTCTATACGCTGGTCAAAGACTCTAAGAAAGACCAAAATCAGAAAATTCAGATCAAATTGAGGAAGGAATCTTTCAGGTTTGTGTAGTTTTGGTAATAGTTGAAAGTCTAAAGGTGAAGTAGGTTTGCAGTGTCTGTTGATTCAAAATTCTTGTATTTTTGCCTTTCTTTTTTAATACTTCATTGTATATTTGATCACATTTTTGCGTGTGTGGTCTCATCAGACCAAGCCTAAGGCTAACATCATTGTAAATACCAGTAACCTGTAGGTGTAAGGCACAAGTATGGAGATATCATTGCAGGTTCGGGCATAGGAGTAAATGAATGAGGGTACGATTATTTTACACTTAAGTATTCTATCAAGAAGATGTGGGTACAATAATATATGTGTGAAAATGATAAACAAATTAAAGAGGTTAAAATTTAATGATGATAATTCTTTTGGTAGTTTATCCAAGATTTAAATCAGTTAAGGGTTGTATTTCTTGTTTTGAGGAGTGCAAATTTGATTAACAAGGGAGCTAGAATAGAATTGTCTTTCTTATAAACAAACTGGGTTGAACTAAAACTTTGGGTCTACAATTGCTTTGTGAAATGAAGGGAAAATAAATATATATTTGATAGTAGAATACCACTGGCCATGAACCATGAACTGAGTATAAAAAATTTATTAACAAAATGTGTACTTAGAAACAAATGAATGATGAAGGTACTTCCACATGACTACTGAAGTAGTATACACCAGCCATGGGAAAGTACTACATCAATCTTCAGTTGTTCTTTTACAGCCCTATGACTCATAGGTTGTACATAACCATCTATATGCTGAGTGATATAAAGACATAACCATTTATATGTTGAGTGATATAAATACATAACCATTTACATGCCGAGTGGTATAAAGCATAATTTTTGAGATTCTATACTATGGTTGAGTAAACATTTGTTCAATAGTTGCTGCTCTTTCCAAGATTGAATTTTGCAACTAAATCGACTTAAGACCAAGGGTAAAAGTGTAGCAATTCATGCTAGTAAATTCCAGTTATAGGTTCTATGGTATAATGGCTCTAACTCCTTATTTGAAGTTCATGTGATCACTGCAGTGTACCTTGTTGAGTTGTGAAATTCCTGCATTCAATAATCTATAAGGTTTTGCATTTATTACCAATTTTCTAATGCAAGATGGGTCAGTTGAATCTAAAATCTATACGAGATACCTAGTGATTGGTTGTCTGATATAAAAGGAAAGCCATGCTAATTTTGTTTCGAGCAAAACCTAATGGCATAATCCATTGTGTTAGAAGGAATTATGATTGAAAATGTAGTCAAAGGCATAAGCCCTAATGATTGACTAAATGACACATAAAGGAGATAAACATTTAGACAGCATGTGTATAGGTGCAAGTGACTACCGAGACAGACCAAGGGTTCAAACAATAAACAAATGCTTGGCCAAAGTAGTTAAATCAATAGGAGAGGACTGTTGAATTTAAATTGAATCATCTCATGGGAAGGACATATGCTTAGATATTTTTCTTGAGGCAATAATAGGTCGCATGTGTCAATTATCCCATAGTTGCACAGATTTCACGAATGTTGGCCACGGATTGCTAGACTCTTCGTGATGGGTCGAGCTCCCTTCATAGGGTAGCATGGGGAAGCCTATGGCTTCATGGTAGGGCAAAAATCATTTTGATGATGCTATCTCTCTCTTCTTCCACTTCAAGTTAAAGTCGAAAAATGGTATGGTCTCAATAATGCAAATGATGTTAAGTTGATTATTTAGAGTCTTACTTATTTAGATGAGAAAAAGACTCACTTAAATACTTATATTTTTCATTTCTCTCACTTAAATACTTGTATTTTCATTTTCAATATAACATCTCCAAGATTGTTTGAGAGGGAATGGTTGTTATAGGTAAATTGGTTGCTCATGCTATCAACTTGCTTTCAAAAGGTGTGTATTAACAATTGTACTTATTATGCTTTAGTTCTATACTTATGCCAAGGTGTTGCTATGTACTTGTGATACAGGTAAAGTTTGTGCAATCATTCTATAATGTTGGAAAAGAAAAAAATAATTGTTTGACTCCTTAGATGGAATTTATAGTAACTCCATACATTACATTGATATTCATTCTTAATTGTTGATTAATTGAGTGGTTATTCTCTAATTGTACATACTTTATTTGTGCTTAGTTGATGTCTGTTATAGAAAAGTTCAAGTCAATATGCAAATATGACTAGTATGCCAAAATTTAGAATATATTTTCAATTTATGAGGAGTTCAAGAAATTAGCCAAGTGTGTAAAGGCATTAGTTTGCATACAATTCTTAGATCAAAATCGAGTAGTAGTCATTATGCTTTTATTTTTTAATACAAGCATCCTATGAAGATTAGAGGATAAAGACAATGCTCCAATAATATTCTTATTTCTATGTCAACATGGCTAAACTAGCAAGCCTCATCTCAAAAGCATGAAGATTGATGCATACAAACTAAAAGGATTGGAGCATCAACATGGAAAAACACTAGTTTGCAATTATCTTCAAAATTTAGTAAAAAAATAAACCACACCTCCTACTAATGATGTTAAATTATTTGAGTCTCAAAAATGAGATAAAAGAACACTTTCCCCATTAAAATATTTTTGTTCTGCTCAAGTCATCATTCACATAGAAGCCATTAAATATGAATCTTGGAAAGCTTGGAAAAGACTCAAAATTTTGTATGACAAACAACCATCCTATAAGAAGATTGGTCTCCTAATTTTGTTGAAAATTAAGCTTAGTGTTGATGAAAATGTTTACACATTTTCAAGATGAAAATTTTGAAATGAGAATGAAATATTATAGGTGAGAAAATTGATGATGATATGCTAATATCCATTATTTTGAATGGAGTCAATTCACAATATAAACTTTTTGGAAATGTTGCAACTCTATAATAAAATAAATAATACAAAATTTGATTTCATCTATGTATTGCTTAATCAACATGAATGATGGTTTGCAAAGGAGAGAAGGGGTAAACTTATAGAAGATGTTTACTTTACAAAGGAAAAAATATAGTATGGAAGAAACATGAGAAAATGGCACATTTTCCAAAGCAATTTTAGAAGCATTCTCCACATTCCTCCAAGCATAAACATTGACATAAGCACAAGAATTCTTATTGGCCTTGTTATTACTCAAGCAACATTTCTCCATCTATTGATTCTAGTAATCACACAAGAAAGCCAAAATGTTATAGGTGTGGTGGTATATGACACTATGTTGATGTAATCCATTGTGGAATATAGACCTCAAGACAAACATAATGCAAAAGCACATTATGTTTCTCACTCTAGTAGATCTTCTAATTACTCTAGTTACTTTGTTGTTCTAACACATCATATGATTGTGAACCATCTGGCATGGTTGAAGTATATGAGAGTGTCTTCTAAGTGACAAAATCTTTGGATTAAAATGGAGGTTAGAGGACCCACCAAGAGGCTAAAGGATAATACCCTTCTCCAATTAGCTTCTTTCATGGAGAATGGGCACACTACTTGAGATGCAATTTTGGTATGAGTAGTTGTATTTTCTTTCAAATTGGTAGTTGTAGTTTGTTCAATGTTGTTCTTCATTTTTTAGCTATGGTGAGAAGGAGATAGTGTTTAATTTTTTTTTTTGTTGCAAAGAATTCTTATCTATTTCTCAATAGGGGGAAGAGACTATTTTATCCTTTGATCAATCATCAATGGTTTGTATGTGTTGGTAGGGGTTGCTAGCACTATTAATGTTGAGCAAAATAAGGTCAACATTATTGGGCATCGTGATAAGTGTGTTTTACACAATATCAAATAATCATTGAATGGCTTTTGTGTAGAGCTTAATGGGTTGATGTAGTTGAGCAAACTATGATTGCACTTATACTATAGTAGGGGTATAAAATGGTCAAAGGAGAAGAGCATCCCAACAAGATTAATATCACAACTTGTGAGGTAGCAAGCTTTTGTATAAAATCACATTGGTTGATCAATACCGAGATATATAGCGTGCCAATTTACAAACGTGACAACAACTATCAGATGAATTTATAGCCACACACTCCAAATCATCTTTTAGTCCCTTTCAGATCAAAGAAGGACTTGTTGGATCTTGTGATCAAAGGTTTTATACTTCTTTTATTAATTTAGTTTTATTTAATTTAAGTTTAAACTTTGTACAAGACATGAGTCTCATATGTAAGACATCCCCTCTTTATTTTTATTTTATTGGTTTAATATTTTATGTTCATAGCTTAAGTTTTATGATGAGTTGTTTTTCTATATGATACTTTGGTAGTTAAAAGATTTATAAGATGTATCATTATATTTGGAAATAATATATATGAATCTCTCACATATGTAATTTTCAGAGTATTTCTAATATAATTTGTCTTTTGAAACTATTATTCACATTTTATCCTATAAATTATTATTAAAAAAATCTTAATTATATATAAACATTAAATAATAGACTTAAACACAACTTCATTAATTTATTTGCATTTATGTCACCTTTAAACTTGATTAACTTTCATATATAATTATTATTTTAATTAAAAAAAATCTTATAATTAGAGAAAAATCATTAAATCAAAGACATTAACAATATGATGAACAAAATTAATTGTTCAATGTTGTAATGATGAAGTGGTCATAATTAACAATTTTAAAGTGCAAATAGCATACAAATATTCTAATATCAATTTAAAAACATATGAGAGATCAAGTCTCGTTAAGTGCAAGTCCTCACATTAACAAATATTCCAATATCAATTTAAAAACATATGAGAAATCAAGTCTTGTTAAGTGCAAGACCCTAAATTAACAAGACCCAACATCCTAAAGAGATGAGATAAGATTGTGTCCTAAATAACTTCGATGAAATGAATACCTATCCTGACTTTCAACCAAAGAAGTTTCAACTATCTGACACTAAAAAAGAAAATAAGCAATACTAGTTCACAAAACCTTTCAATTAGTACAAGAGTAAAAGAAGCACAAACCATACAAAATGGAGGAGGCTCTAGGTAACATTATTTTTAATCAACAGACCAGAATTGAAGATAGAAGAAGATTTCAGGGGAGGTGATTGAGCCTCTCAATAGCAGTAATGTAACCCTGAGATCCCAAACGTCCGTCGCCATTGGCAGTCATGGAAAGATAAAGCTTCTGATGCAGAGCGCTCCCCGGCAATGCCACACCCACTCTCTCGCCTTCCTCCAAAGCCATCCCCAAATCCTTCACCATATAATCCGCGAAACCGCCTGGCGCAAAGTCCCTATCAATCATCCTCTCGCCGAACAGTTCAATCGCCTTCGACCCCGCCGCGCCGCCACCGATGGCCGATAAATACTTTCTCAAATCCAAACCTGCCTTACGCACAAACACCAACCCCTCACTCAGACCGCCCAGATTCGCCGCCACTGTAATCTGATTGGCGATCTTACAGCTCTGCCCGGAGCCTGGCGGGCCCAGATAAGTTTCAGAACCCATGCACCTAAACAAGGGCTCCAGCTTAGCCACGGTTTCCTGGCGACCGCCCGCTAAGATCGCGAGGGTACCATTTTGAGCTCCTCGGTCGCCTCCGCTGACGGGCGCATCGACGGAATCGCAGCCTTTGGCGGTGGCCTGCTCAAAAATCTCCTTGGCGAGGGAGGGCTGGCTGCTGGTCATATCGACGAGGATGCCGCCGGGGGCGAGAGCTGAGAGCACCCCGTCGGTTCCCAATACGACTTGGCGGACGTCGGAGGGGTTGCTGAGCATGGTGAAGACGACATCGCAGCGTTCTCCGACGGCCCTGGGGGACTCCACGGAAGCGGCGCCGCTGCGGCAGAGGGTGGAGATTTTGGCGGGCGTGCGGGCGTAGAGGGTGACGTGGAAGCCGGCGGCCTGCACCCGGCCACACATGGCTAAGCCCATTACGCCTGTTCCTATCCATCCGACTCTTGTGTGCCCCGCTGTAATTAGTGACTGCTCCATGCCTTCCACTGCTTCTGTGTTAATGGCGACTCGGGCTGGATAATTTCAGGTCAGCAGCTCACAAGATCCGTGTTTTGTTCGATTGTTCAGAAATATTTTGCGGGGGGGTTTGTACTTGTGAAAGAAAATCGTGCCTTAGAACTTTCGTCTCTCGAGAATATACTCCCCCCAATTGAATCTCATTAGAACATAGGAAAATGTGACGTCTTCATTAAATTGTTTTTCAGGGTTTGTCACAAGGAGATCTTCACTTACCAAGCTTCTAAAAATGTTCTATCAATATTATTAACTGTTTATTTAGGTTAAAAAAACAAATTAATCTTTATTTGTATGTATATGAGGTCTACAAATATTGAAGATAAATTTGAAGTTCAAGAATAGATTTGCATTCACAAAAGTGATCTAGTTTGACACAATCGCAAGACTCACATGACATAATTTTTCTAGTTTGTCAATCTTAGACCTAACATCAAACCTTTCTTTTCTTTTTCTTTTTTTGTTAATGACAGGTGTATCCTTGCGAACCTGCCCAACAGCCCATATTTTGGGTACCTGGGGCGAGCAGGGGCGAGACTAGTCCCATGCGAGGAGACCCAATAGCCAGCAAGCTAGTCGCAACTAGATAAACCCGAGAGCAAAGTCGAACCCGAAACCAATGGGGAGAAAACCCATAACCCAAGCCAACTCCACTACCCATGCCGACTTATAACATCAAACTTAATGTAGCAACCACTTGTCACAATCACACATATCTCTTTTTCATCAACATCAAGGTACACAATGACTTTGTGTTATTTCATTCTATTCACATCCAATCAAGTACACATTTTTGACCTAGCTTTATTATCTAGGGTAATTTATTTATTAATATTTATTTGCATTTTATTTATTCTAGATTTTTATGTAGGAATTTGTATTTTCTTTGTAAGCTTCAATTACACATTTTATTCAACCAATTAATGGCTTGCATAATTAGGAATAACTAAGGCACGTGAATGAATTAGTGCACGTTAAAGATTTATAAGCCTCAGATTGGTATCTTATAAAGCCAAACAAATAATTAATTCAATAAGTTGCACAACTTAGGCAATTGTGAGTTGGTGGGTTTGATTGAAAGGGTTACAATGATAAAGTTTTGTAAATGATGTATGATCATACATAGGCTACTACTATGCTTTATTTTGAATTTTTTCCTTCATACACTTCTATCCAACACAACTCTAGTCCTTTACTTTATCACTTAAAATTTATGGTATGGATTACTTAAGGGAAAAAATGAAGGGTATAACTAAGAAGGTCAAAAAATAGTTGGTCCATTTTGTATGGAGACACTCAAGCAAGACATGATGGTAAATATCTTTATGCAAAAAAATTGCAAATAACTCACGACTTATAAGCATGAGATGAATTACTCGTCTAATCTCTTTTTTGTGTTATAGCTTAGTAACCATTAGTTTATTCACCCCAAAATTGCCAAAAACCTCATGACTCTTAAGAAGATACTTGGATACCCATGTACATACCTATTTTGTAGTGGAAAAGAATCAAAAGTTTCATTTTTCTATATTTTGGCATCTTCTCTAATGCTTGTGTGATCTTGACTTCATTGATTTGATTTTTCAATTGATTTGGTCTTATTTTGAGTGATCTTTGATTGATTTAGTAGAGTTATATTGACCAAATTAGAAAGATATTTAACTCTTTTTGTTTATTGATTTAGATTTTTGTTATACCATGATGAAACCTTGCATGATAGTTATTAATTGGTTCTTCCACAATTATAGCTCACACCATTACCATTATTTTGTTCTTTCACATGAATATCTTACACAATATGTACCATATTACTTTTACATGATCACATCTAGCACGTGACCATTTTTACTTGCTCATATTATTTCTTGTCCTCACATTGGAGGCAACCATTTGTCTCATGTTACATGACCTTTCATCATTTGATTTACACCATGGGATGAAACATTGTTACAAGTGAACAATATAATTTTTCTCCTCAAATTGAAATCATGACGATGTAAGCTCTCAATTGAGGATGGCATAGTGTCCCTATTTTATTTTAAATGTTTACATGGTTTCTCATGTGTAAACATCATGGGGACTAACTCAATCACGTCCTCATGATTTCCTTCTATATCATGACCCCCTTCTTAGTTTTACATGGTTTTGTGGAAACCAAATCAATCACACCTTCATATCTCCATTTCTAAACTTGGGTTTACATTTTTCATGAAGGGAAACTTGCTCGCATCCTCATGTCTCCACTTCTATACTCCCATTTACATGGTTTCATGCACCCACTTCAATCACATCCTCATCACTCCATGTCTGAACTCATTTTGATATGTTTGCATGCTTACATCCATCATGGTGGATCCTCGTGGTTTCCCAATACATCATGATTCCAATGTCACCAATCTTTTGTTTTTCACATTATCTATTTCACACTTTCAATAAATCTAATTCTTATGGTTATATATTTTTTGGCTACTAATATAATTTTACAGGAACTACTAATGAAATGCATGTAAATATGGAGGATGTTGCTATTTAAGTACATGATAAAGTGCAAGATATCATCCTTAACTTGTTTTGGTGTGAATAAGGGTGTTTCCTATTCAATTTCCCCTTTATAGTGTGAACAAGGCGCTTTATCTAACTAAACGTTAGTTAGGACTTATTCACACATGTTCACATGTTAAGTTTACTTAGGGCTCTAGGATTCTTTCTAGAAGTCTCTAGTACAATACATGAGATTTTATCTTTAGTTGCCTCATGACATAGGATAAAGACACTTTTCACAATCTTATCTTGTCCTATCACTCAATCTTTCCTTTATAAATACTCTCATTGTACATTTACACATCATAATTTATTGTGCACCATAATCAAGCAATTATTTATCTTTCTACTCTCTTGTGGAAGGTAGTCTTTGGTTTTATAGGTGATCCTAGGAGCTTGAGTACATTGGTGACTCTTACATGGTATTAGAAAAGATAGCATGAGTTTTTTGTTGGGTGTACTTGTGGGGGGGGGGACCTCATTATTAACTCCAAAAGACTCAAAATCCCTATTTTTCATATATGGCACTCTATATTTTGGAGTAAAAAAAATTGGCCATTTTAGGAGGGTTTCGCAAATTCTAAGGAAAACATGTTCTTACATTTATATAAAACCTATATGGTAGAGATTTGTATTGTCATACCTTATAGTACCATCCAATCATAGTTTGCAGATGTTAGTCATTGGAACATTCCCTCACTCTACGTCAACTCTACGTGCTCAAGTGTGAATTGGAATTTTAAATTTAAAATATTTTGAAGGTAAAATAAATGCAAAACTCCAACACCCAATTATATAGGAATAAAAAGATGGTTTCACCCAACCCCAAGGGCTAAATCCCAGTAGGCAACGTGGTGACCACTATCCTCGAGTGCCATTAAGGGCACCTCCTCCATCAACAACCCAGTTGGATCACTACTCGAGTGACCAAACTAAATTTTCTATTGAAAACTAGGTTGCATCACCTAGATCCACCACCCAATCTCTACCTAAATAGTGCCTTTGACCTTCTTTTGGTTCCTTAAACAATATATTTTTTCTAGGAGCCATAACTTTTCACCCAGGGGTTAGATTATTGAAAATGATATATCAAAAGATGGTTCCAAGCATTTCACAATGGTGTAGGTTATTTTTCTAGATTTTTCAACAGGTATCTAAATTTGTTGATTAAACTCAAATCTTCATTTTTGGTCTTTGAGCGCATAACGTTATTCCTAGATCTCTTATTTTCATGATTCTTACAATATTAGAAAGGTATTAAGGAGATCTATGCAACCATCTATGCACTTTTTCTAGATTTTGAATCAACTATATTTTATTTAGTTTGTCACATATTTGCATTTTGATTGATTACTTAGACATCCTAGCTCTTGGGAAAGTTATATTTTGATCAAATGACTTTATTTAACTACTTAATATGTAATGACATTTTTTATCTTTGATTTTATCATTTGAGGGGTGTATCATTGTAATATCATGGGTTATGCAACATATCCTTCCATAGTCATTTTGACTAAGGACAATTATGAGTCTTAGTGTAAAAGCATCCTAACACACTACAAGTGGCTCAATATTTTTCCTCATCTTTATGGACTTATCCATAAACTAGATACACCTTGGAAGAAATTAGTATGGGGCAATAAAAATGATGATATCGTAGGATTGATTGACACAACTATTGGCGTTACATTTTTTGGGAGATCTCTAAGGCTAAGTGTCCACACACCCTTTGGATCAAAATTTGGGAAATATTTAGAGACCCATATATCTCTCCACTCCTAGATGATTCTACATCATGGGATGAATCATAGGGTTCCTGGGTGGGAGGCAATTGTTCCAAGTGGGAGGGACTCTACTATTATAAGGGTAGTTGTGGGGTGGGACGGGGGGGAGGGGGGGAGGGGGATTATAGCTTGTTTTGCACATCAACCATCCAAAGGTCTACCTCTACTATTTATGTATTAGAGACTAACTCCACAAAATTGAATAGGTAGTTGGGTCAGATGGTAGTAGGGGCCCCAAAGGTTATCAATCAAAAGGGAATTGTCTCATTCCACTTGGTGATGTAGACAATATACCCTTTGATGATGATACATTAGTGGAGCTTGAGCATCTTGATCATATAGAAAACTCTTTTTTTGCTCCTTCTCCTCTTATTGAGATCACATCTCCATCTTGTATTACTTCATTAGGTTTCAAAGTTGCTTCTTTTAGAGTTTTTAGTGGTTCTTGGCAACATGTACATCATAGTGGTTCTTGGGATTATAGCTTGTTTTGCACGCCAACCATCCAAAGGTCTACCTCTACTATTTATGTATTAGAAACTAACTCCACAAAATTGAATAGGTGGTTGGGTCAGATGGTAGTAGGGGCCCCAAAGGTTATCAATCGAAAGGGAATTGTCTCATTCCACTTGGTGATGTAGACAATATACCCTTTGATGATGATACATTAGTGGAGCTTAAGCGTCTTGATCATATAGAAAACTCTTTTGTTGCTCCTTCTCCTCCTATTGAGATCACATCTCCATCTTATATTACTTCATTAGATTTCAAAGTTGCTTCTTTTAGAGTTTTTAGTGGTTCCTGGCAACATGTACATCTTTTCTTTTAGATTTTTCTTTGAGGTTTGATTTCTTGATAAGTATTTTAAACTTATTTGCGGAGTCTCACATTTTAGATTTGGAAGACACATTTGAGGGGTTGTCTCTTCTCTTTGATGGTAGCCCCATCATAGTTGTTGTCTCATCATCTTTGTCTTTGGATCTTATTCATTATTAGTTACTCGTTGATCCTAGTTTGTCACCTTCTTTATTGATTGAGCATGTAGTTGGTTTGATTGTGTCATCATCTTCTATGGACATGGGGACATGTGAGAAAATTATAGATTCACCATCATCACACATACTTATCTATCTTCCTACTAATTCTTATCCAAAATGGGAAGCTTTCCTACATCTATACTTGGTTTTGTTTATTCCTGAGGGGAGAATTTTTTTTTACAAGCATTGGATTGTCTTTTGTATTCAAGGATTCACTGTTACTACAAGAGATTATAAATTGTGTGGGGGTTACATAGTCTCTCCTTTTCTCTCTTGTGGGTGGGTCATTGATTGTATATTTATGATAGAAATAGTCCTTGGGGGTTCATATTGAATCATCCTTCTTCCTTAACTTTTTATTTTTTTTTCTCTTTTGGAGGCTATATTTTCCCACTAGGTTTTCTCTTTTTCTCTGTTTATGAGAGATTGCATTTGTACATGATTACCTAATATGGCCTAGTATCTGAGACCCATCATCCTTACATCATCTATGAGTATTTACATTCTTGTATTTGTTTACTTCTCCTTAAGTTGCACTGAAGGGGGTTGTTGGTGTTAATAGGGGTATTTCCTATCCACTTTCCCCTTTGTAGTGTGAACAAGGAAAATTATATAACTAGTCATTATTTAGGACCTATTCACATGTGTTCACATGTTAAGTTTACTCAAGGCTCTAGGAATCTTTCTAGAAGTCTCTAGTACATATGTGATCTTATCTTTAGTTATCTAATGCAATAGGATTTAAGACACTTGTCACAATGCCTTGTCCTATCACTCAATATTGCCTTTATAATCAAGGATCTCATTGTACATTTACACATATCATAATTCATTTTACACCATAATCAATAAATTATTTCTCTTGTCAATCTCTTATGAAAGGTAATATTTCGTTTTACAGAAGATATTGGGAGCTTGAGTCCATTAGTGACTCCTACACCTTGTATCCTAGTGGGGATAAAATATAAGGATGAAATTGCATAACCTACCCTTTTAATCCTTTATTTTAAGCCTATTTTATAATTCTCATAATTATCAAATCGTCTTGTTTTACACATAAATTGATCCTATCCCTTGATCCATAAATTAGAGATAATCACCTAATAAACATCAATTATGGGTTTTAGAATATGTCAACTCAAACAAAAACTACAAAACACTAAATCCTAGATCAAATTTATTTATAAATTTAGTTAGGTTATTCCCTTCTACAAGAACATGAAAAAACCAAGCAAAAAAAATCCAAACATTAGTAGTTCAAACATCATAGACAAGCTAGAACATAGAGGTGCACATAGAGAAAACCATAAATGGGAAAGAAAACTTCTAAAGAGAGTAAAAAAATCCTTATACCACTATTCGTAGTCTTTTTAAAACATGTATTTATTATCTTATACATATTAGAACCCATTCAACTTGTAAAATGAGCTCCTACATTTGTAGATGGCCACAACTCCCTGGAAATCCATGTTTTTCACTTGCAACATTCAAAGATTAAAAATATGGAAGTGACAATGAGAAAAAACATTTTTCTAGATGTTCTTTGTGTTTCTATTGTTAGAAAATAATGTATCAATACCTAGTTCATTTAATCTATTTTCTACATAACCCCATGAGAGAAAAGCATGCATACAAGCTTACACAATAACCATAATGTATAGATCAAATAGACAAGCCACAAGATAACACAATATATACCCTGGGAGAACCCTCAAGAGGAAAAAAAACTAGCATCCAAAAGCATCCATACTCCATTTAAATTATTCAACAATAAAACAATGCATGCACTTATAGAGTTACAATGAATACTTCTGAAGCATCAAATCTCTCCAATCAATCCTCAATGTGTCCAAGCATAAATCCACACATCCCATGCTGTGCTTCACATATGTACTCCTCAGAAATACTCAATAATGATATCCCACTCACCCAACCAACCTTAACCACTAAACATGTGTTTTCTTTTATAGATACAAGCTCACACAAATACAACCAAGTAGTAAGATAAAACCATGTACCACAAAAAAAATGTGAATATAAAACTATTAAACCCTCATATAATATTGGGTACTAAATTTTGACAATATTAAATCACATAAAATAATAACCCAATGTTACAATACAACTTAACAAGTGGCCCCAAATAGTTACCTAGTGTGGCTAAACACACCTCCTAGGTGCACCACAACTAAATAATTATTTAATTACAACATTATAATATAATATTTTATGAAATGGTGTACAACACCAAATCCCAACATTTCCCCACTTGTTTTATACATTGCATAAGGGTCAATCAATGAAATACATCATCATATCCATACATGAAACCACATGAATCTCTAACATGCTATTGTACTTCATCAAGATACCTACAATAAAACTAAAGTGACCACCATCTCAAGCAATAACTCCTTTCATCCTCCAACATGTCACCTATGGAAGAAAAAGAACATGCCAAGGTGAAGATGAACCAATCCAATAACACAAGTATCAAGTCCAAGTGATAACAAAAGCTCCAAGCTAATGTCAAAGTTTAAAAACCACATGATCAAAAATAGCATCCATAACACATGCTAATACATCCAACCATCCATACCTCCTAGGTATGAAAAACATCAGTTAAATCGTGCCAACATATACAACCCATAAACCACAGTGACAAACTCCCTATATCAAACTTGTCAATAAAGAACATGCATATATCCAAGAACTCCCACTGCATGGGTAATGACAACTTTCAAAATGATCATGGCATATCAAGTCTACCAATCAACACTATACCAAGGTGTGATAAATGATCAAAACATGAAGTACCAAAAACAATCGCAATGATCCACACATGTAACCCAAATAGTTATGCATACTCTCTCACAACATGTCACCACAATCCTCCCAAATTATAAGAACATGAACCTCCAAGAAGGTACCATAGAATGAAAAAATAACACCTATAAATCATAGCATGTCCTTCTACCAACACCTCAAAGTGCTATGATGTGTCAAGTATGATCTCCTTACAACCTCAAATGAAAAGCCTCAACTACACCCAACCACTCAATCTCATAGATCAAATGCAATATATGAATCATGTAATATTAACATGGATGTAAACCTCTCTAACAAAGGAAATCAAACTCAAACTATCCATTTCCAAAACAAGGAAATCAACCCAATAAACATCTCTTAAACTCCTCATCAATGGATAATAACATAAATAAACTCATATGTACAAGGATATAACAATGTTAAACATCCCTCAAAATGTATCCTCCAGAACCAACTATCCATAGCTCAAGATCCATATCTATGAAAGATAAATCAGTAACACTCATGCTAAATAATCCTCGAATGAGTCTCCCAAAAATAAATCACTATGGCTCAAGACTCATTCCCTTGAGAAAACAAAGCATGAAACATAACACATCAGGAACAATAATGGGAAAATACCTTTTAGATGATAAATAGTCGAGTAGACCAAGAGTGGGAATGAGAATGATCCTCTAGGATAACCAAGTTATCATGACTCACTCCAAGAAGAATCTCCTCTATACCTATCTGAGATAAAGGAAAATTGAAACCCTAGAATTCACCTAGGATTTCAATGGTGCTTTTCCACAACATTTCATTTAAGATTTGAGGTAGAGGGGGTTTGATGGATTTGGACAAGATATAGGATTGACTTACAACCTAAAAGGTGAGTCAATTTGCCCTTAATCAAATCTAAAATGAATTTTGGAATGAAATACAATGAAATGACTAGGCTGATTATGCAAATACCTATTATGATGCAAATACAACAAATATAAAAAGTCACAAACAAATTTAGACTTCAAAAACAGACTGAGTAGGACACTATGCACTTGGCATATGAAGTTGGAGCTAAAAATTGAGGACTAAGTCACCTAGGGTGACTATGTCCTAGTTAAGAAACTTCAGATTTGTTTTCATAGTCCTTTGGTGCTAGATCATAGCCTTTTTTTTGCTTGTTGCATTGTCGGATCACTATCAAATATTGTTGTAATTGAGTTTCCATTTATTTTCAAGATGTAGGTTTTGAATGCAACAATGAATAAATTATCTTTAATCAACATCTAAACTTCTTGAGATCTGAAACCTGCACATTCAAAGAGAGAGGAAGGGTTGTGCCATTTGGGGGCTTTCCTTAGTCAAACCCCATGTTAGTGTTTCCACTTTCACAATAGCAATGTCAATGATATAGAACCTATCATTTTGAGAGATGGAGGCTAAATGATAAATGAATGATGAATCAACAATGGACTACAACTCACTTCCCTCTAATGGCTTCCTTGAAGGACGAAAGTCATGCAAATCTCCTCAAGGCTTGAATGTTGTTGGCTTGATTTGCTTGAAGACCTACAAGGGTTAGATCTCACAAATAATATGATAACATGGGCATGAAAAAAGCACATATGCTTTAACATGATGCTTGGATATTGAATCGATGCAATAAAGCTTTGAAATATTACTCTTGTCTTGCTCGATAATGCTCTTGATAATAAATTCTCCAATAATTGCTTGTTAATGCTAGACAGATTTCAAATATTGTAATAACTAGGTATTTCTATGTTATTACTCTAATTTCCCAAAAATCAAATCCTAATAGCCAACATCTAATATTTAAAATTCAAATAATAAAATGTTGACTTTGACATATTCAATTTTGGAGGCAAAATAGGGGGACTAAGTCGCCTTAGGCGACCGTGTCCTAGCCCTATTTTGTTTGATTTAAGGTCTCAGGGATAAAATATTAAATGAATGCTTTGGATTTCTATTTGTAATTTGTCACTAAATATTAAAATGAGCCACAAAATGCATAATTTAGGAAATTAGGTGTACAATTAGGTCCATGCACTTAGGGGGGAGAAAAACATAGTGTGAAATTGTTAAGGGTGATAATTTACGATGCTACATTCAACCCCTACTTTAGTGAGAGTATGAACTTATGCTTAAACTCAAACTAAAGTAGAAAAATATGTCAAGAGTGTTGAGCCTCTCTAATGTCTAATTAACTTGGTGTTACTAGGTATACACACAATTCAGAGGACCTAAAAATCCCTAATTGAATAGTTCATCTTTCACAAGAGGGTTGCATTTAATTATCAACCAAGGAATCGTAAAATTTAGATAGTGCTAGAAAAATTATGCATTCACATATTCTAGGCACATCCACATAATGGAGTATAGGAAAATACACATGTACAAAAGACAGTAAAATTTGGAAAGTGAAGTAAATTGCCAATTCACAAAACAGGGGAAATGAATATAAACTATCACTTTATGGTATGGGTACCTAATGCTTAAGGTTGTAACTGTCAACTGTTAAAATTGTAGTGTCCTAACCTAGCTAATTCCTTTGGAGTATGAAACCAAACATGAATCTACATAATTCAATTCATAAATTACAACACATGCATATAACTAGAAACTACTAACTGAATTCAACAATGTATTATCTAATCTAACAATAGAAACTAAAGTGGGTTAGCAACACCTCAAGTGGCCCTTGCTTGAGTTTCCACTTCCACAGAAGTTGTCAAACACTCACTTACTCAACAAATCATTAAACCAATTTTCTTTATTGCATTCTAACACTGAACTCTTACATAAAATCCAATAGGAATTTGTTGAAGATCTTTTATTCAATAAAACATATTCTATTGATGCAACTATTGAGTAATAATGGAAATAGATAAACAACTAACTAGAAACTATCAACTAGATTTCCTCCTTGACAAAAGATCCCACTATATAGGGTCTGTGAGGAGTTTCATTATTCACAGACTAAAAACAAACTCATGAAACAACTATCAACTTTCCCTCAAAGATAGGAAGAGGACTTAGTCTAAAACAAAAAACAATAACTATATAAAACAGGAGTAGAGAAACCAAATTAGAATTATATGCCCAATAGTTTAACTTATTTAACAAAGACATGTTCGGAAATTTTGTCATAGATTAATCCTCCTAAGAGTAGACTCGTTCTCTTGGTTGTCTTAATTGGCAAGCAAGAGTGTTATGCAATGACTCATGGCTAATCAATAAATGATCACCATCATTTCCTTCTGAAAGTGTTGTGCCTTGGTTGTTTGACTTCTTCTCTCCAACCATTTACAGTCCTTATGATGCGGGCTGAGACACTTCTTATTGCAGATTGATAGTCCTTTTTGCTACAAGGTGTGTTGGGTGAAAATTATGTAATCAACTTTTCGATAGATTACACAACTTGGACTTCAGCCACAGCTATGTGAGATGTAAATCTCTCCTCTCGGAAAGGGGAGGCACCCTTCTTACTGCTAACAGAAGCGATAGTAAATCAAACAAATAATTACAAAATGTACACGAAACTCACGGAGTGGGGGGGTGTGTTACATTCATCCTTCTCTTTTGAGAAGATGTTTACAATGCTTCACCGTTGGAAGTTCCAATTTTAATAAAGAGGGGTCCAAATGTCCAAATGTTGAAAAGATAGGATGGCAATGAATCTAAGGGGATTTTCAAGGCCCTAGGATTCAAGATCCCATGGCAAGACAACATAAGCACAAAAGAACACACATGTACGTAATGTAGAAAGACAATACACATAAACATACATAACAAAAACTTGAAGCATACGCGGTGAAAAACATGGTATACATAACATAAAGATGACAACAAAATAAAAATAAACGATATGTAAACATGATGTAAACACAAAGAAGACACATGAAAGACACACAAAAAACACAAGGTTAGTACTAAAGGGATTCAAGTCGATAAGGCAAAGATACCTCAGTATTAAATTTGTCTCAAATACCAAAGATCATCCATCGAATAAATTTTATAGGAAAGGAATGTTCTCGTGAGGACTAGCAAGTTGTGTTATGTCAAATCACTCATGAGCTACATGGATCTACTAGCTATCAAGTTGTGTTATTCCAGATATCCATGTAATATGATGGGTTCCACAAGGCTAGCAAGTTGTGTTATGCCAGACACTCATGAAACACATAGCTCAACTGTCAAGCGAGTTGTGTTATGCTTGGCGGTCATGTTAAAAGGGGTGCTCAAGTTCATGAACCAACAAGCTATGTTATGTTGAATCCATGGACTATCTTTCCAAAGCCTCACCTAAGAAGGTGCATAAATTTCTAAGAAGATGATGACAAAATTGCCTAATAAGGTGCATAAACGTCTAATAAGACGATGCCAAACTCACCTAAGAAGGTGCATAAACTTCTAAGAAGATGAACAAGATAAGGCCAAAACCTCAAGGGGTGTTATAAACAACACCATTGCAAAAGGTGCTTTACAAAAATGAGAAAGGTGTATCGCTCAATACATGAAGGGTCACACCTTAGGGAATATCACGCATGACATCACAACCGAGAGAGGATAAGTCATGGAATAAAAGATCACACTTTGGGGAATACTAGTCGTAGCATTACCACCAAAATGAACATCATACACCAAGAAAGGTCACACTCTTAAGGGATATCAAGCCTAGTATCACCACCAAAGAAACACCAATATAGATTGAGAAGGCCACACTTCCATTGACAAGGTCACCTTTTGAGGAGATGTATGTTATCGTCACTAAAAAGGGACCATTTCTTATGCAAACGATGAGCAATGGATAATATGCCCCCCTTAAAATGTTAGTGTGTACTCACTATATTAATATTTTAAGATACAAAGGGATACCTTGGTAGAAGGAATGCACCTAACACATGACTACCTAACCCCTTGCCATCCAAGTGTAGGGGCAAAGATGAGCTCAAAATGGATGATGAAATGATGCTCCTTGCAAGATGAAATATGATTGCATAAAACTTAATTTATACTTCCATGCATGGTAATGAGTATTGGTGATAGTGCAACTACCACATGGTAAGGAGCAACAACTAATGCTATTTGTCTTTGGAGAATCTTGCATGATTAAGTGAAGATCTTTGTGATGTTTTTGTTATTTTTGAAGGACAATAGCCAAGCCCTGTTGTTGTTTCTTGTGTGTTGAGCTCTACGAGGACACAAATACCTTGTTCTTTACCACCACATCCTTTTCCATTATAGCCAAATTGTTTCAAAAGTTGATAACCTTTTCCATAAATGGCTTCCATTTCTTTCAAAGAAGGTGGATTTTCATAATCACTTTCATCATATGTAGATGTATAATTTTCATCTTCCTTATTGCTATAAATTGTGGATTTTGTTATTTTTGATGATTCAACGATAGGTCATGTTGATAGCATTGTGGCTTCTTTCTCTTTTTTTGGTTTTGATGGTGAAATCTTGTATTCTCCTATGAATGTAGGTGCCAAATCTAATGATCCCCAATGATCATCTAATAGCTTTGTTATAGATGAAAGGCACTCACCTTTGTCTTGAATTTGTAAAGGTTCCACTTTTGAAGTTGGTATCAATGTGCTAAAAGTATTCATCATTCCTATTTTAGTTTGTAAACAATTTTTAGATTTAGGATCAAATTTTATCATGTAAACCTTATTGTTATAAGTGTATTTCATTAAAAGATGAAGCATTGAAGGCACTTCTTTCATCTTATGAATCCATGGTCTACCCAAGAGAAAATTATATGAAAGATTATTGGGAATGACATGGATGGGGGTTTGTAACACAATAGGACCAACTTTAACCAGTAATGTTATTGCACCAAGTAGTTGTCTTCCCACATTATCAAATCCTTTGATTGATAAAGCAGCTGGTTGGATTAAGGTTTTTTCTGCTCCAATTTTATCCAAAAGATGAACACCACAAATGTTAAGCCATGAACCATTGTCAATAAGAGTACACCTAATCCCAATGTTATTAATAACAACCATTATCATCAAGGAATCATTTTTTTTTTATGTTTCCAAAGGGGGTAATTCATATTTATGAAAGATAATATCCAAATTAGCTTCATTCATAGCTTCAAGCAAAGCTACTACATCATTTGGTTGAGTACTAGGAGGGACAACAACTTTTTGCAAAGTATTTTGAAGCATGCCATTATAAACAAGTGATGTTTGAATCAAATCCTGCAAAGACATAACAAGCCCAATGTTTTACACTTTAATTTTACCTATGTTTTTAACCCACATGTGAACAATTTATGTTTACCAACTTATAGCAATAAAAAAATTTCTTTTCTAATTCAATAACAAGACGCACATTCGAAATAATCACATTTCAAACTCCCATTGCATTTCAATAATAAAGATGCACATTTGAAATAATCCCATTTCAAATTTCCATTGTATTTATAAATAAGCATTACATAATTCCAAGTAATGATTTCATATTACATAATCTCATGTAATGATACAATTTCAATAAAGATAGAGATACATGAATACATACATAGCTTCCAAGAGCTTAATGAAACATAGATACAAATGGTCTAGATGTCCCTTCCTGGACATACATCCTCAAATCTTAGTTTCCAACTGTGACAGAGAGTATTACTCAAACACTTTTTCGCCAACCATGGACTTTCTGAGATCCCCCACACATCTACCCAACTGGTAAGATGGCCCTACCCTTCAACAATGAGATTGGTCTGGTAACCTCATAATACTATCCTTTCTTAAGCATGGTGTTGTGTCCTACATAACTAGAGCTACCATACACTGGCTACAACCTACATGTATGACATTCCCAGCCTAGTATGCAAACCTAGATCACAGTGAACTGATAGTCTAAATTGTAGCTACTTACACCACTTTGGCCAAATAATTCAACACCCAGTAATTTGAGTGTACGTTGTATGTTCACCCACCCCTTAGCTTGATTTGGTAAATGACTAGACGCATACCCTTTTCAACTAGAACATAGTTTCAACCTAAAAGGTGATGGCATGAATAGTGACCAACTAGGTTACTCCCATCCACGGATTATCCTAAACCTAGGAATAGCCAAGTTAACCATGCATGTTCAAAACTGACATCCTCAATAGGTGACCAACTAGGTTACTCCCAACCATGGATTATCCTAACCCCAAGAACAACCAAGCTAACCACACGGGTAAACATAATGTCACATCATTAAATGACTCCATTTCAAAAGTATAATCACAACATTAAATGATTTCATTCAAAAGTATAATATCAACATTAAATGACTCCATTCAAAAGTATAATCTCAACATTAAATGATCAATTTGATCTTATAGGTTAATCCCAACCTATGGCTTCAATCAAAAAGTAATGCATAATCAAATGTTCATAAACAATCATAAAACCTCTCTTTCAATATGACTCAAATATTCACATGCTTACAATGTTCACTACCTTCATATCTAATCTAAAGGACATTCTCAACTTGAGAAGAGTTTGTGCTTCTGCACCTATAAGTCCTCTTCATATTACGACTTTGGGTTGCCAAAACTTAAGTCCTCTTCTAGAATTTTGTGAATAGGAATATACTCTTAGTCAGGTATAAGACAATAGTGTAATCAAAAGGTACGCTTTTTTCAATCCTATTGTTGAATATCGATATAACAATCAAGTGTACACCCTAACCCTAGGGAAAATACTCTCTTCCTACTTTCAAGGAAATACGAGTAACCAATCAAGGATAAACTACCAACAGGGTTTGTACAACATCATATCTTATCAATGATGACATGTCTATCATGCTATCATTCTCATTGTATTACTAACCTCATTATCGACAAAGGTTTACCTAGCATCATAAGCTAACAATTTCAAGATAGCACTTCAATGTAATATCATTTCCCATACTACATGTAAGCATACATAAGGTCTATAACAACCTAGGTATGATACTAATACTTTATGGTTACCTTGTTTAGTAAACACAAATACATAATTCCAATGTAGTGGATAATATACATGAATCAACCAATAAGGTTTCACCCAAATTAAGAAATCATCAAAGATCAAATAAATTCACCAAAATAAGAATCCATCAAAATTCATGCAAGAAAGCTCAACATAACATATAATTCATCTTTTCTCAAACACTTGCATTCAAATACGATTTCAACACAAAAAGAATAAAGAAGTAAAATCATCATGCCTGGAATTATAGCTTCCATTAAAAATATTGCTCCTTAAGCTTAATTCCACAGTCACACTTGTTTCTCCTTCTATGTTCAGCCTATCTACAATCCTAGCCTTCTCTCAAAGATCTTTCAACTACTTCTCAAAACAATCTATCTTTCCTCACTAATGCACTCAACAACTTATTTGCACAAAAAACTACATCAATGAACTTCAAAAGAATGATAACAAATGAATAAGAATGAATCAGAATGAGTGAATGAGTGAACAAAAGGTAGAGAAGCTACATGTATTTATACTAAAAACTGAGAAACTCATTGCTATGTAATCAAGCTCTCCAAACCACCACCTTTTCTCTTCCCATTTCCACCACTCAACAACAAAACTATATTCCCTTCTAAATGCATCGAATCAACCTACAAAAATGAAATGTGGCTGCTAAAATCAATTAATTTGCAAACACATAAAGTCCTCACATTTCCAACTTCTCTATTATGGATGAGTCACCCTCTTCTATCGACAGCAACAACTCTTTTACTGAGTCAAACAAAGAAATTATTATCTATAGGTTTCCTATTTGTAAATCAAGTCATCTTCTTCCAAACTTTAGCTAGCTCATGGCTTTGAAAAAGTCTTTTACTTTCATTTAGCTGAGCATGGCTTTTCCAATGTTGCATATAGACTTTTATTTGCATTCTAACTCTTTTTATGACACTGCATAATATTTTTCTTTATGCTATGCATTGAGTGTTAAATATGTCAACAACTATAATGAATAAACTTCCTTACTTTAGCATTGCATAGTTTAAGTGTTGGATTTTCCATTCACAATGCATTTATATATTTATGCGCTTTGCATTATACTTCAACTCATATGCACTATATATGTGTAGCATATATTTACTATGTTGTTGGATTTTATTCAAGTCATCCACCAATATAAGGTTCGCATTTTATATGGGCCAAGTTTACTTTATATTACTTTAAATATATAACAATATATATAATATTAATATATATATATACTTATATTAATATGTTATAACTTCCATCGTGTATATATATATATATATATATTTATAATTATATATACATGTACATACGTATATACATTTATAATTATATATTAATATGTATTTATATCTATATAATAATAATTATATATATATGTTGTGTCCAATCGATATCCTCATGCATATAATATATATGTGCATGGGTACGCATAAGTATTTCTACTTACGTATATGCATGCATGTATATGTTCACATGCATGAGTTATCATTTTCACATACATATATACATTCTATATATATAAACACCGATTAATATATATAAACATAAATACACGAAGAAGAACTCAAACTCAATACAAAGATTTAATCACGTAATTCAAACATAAGAACAATCAAGAAATCAAAGGCAGGGGCGCACTTTTTCAGTGCCACTGCATTATCCGTAATTCACTAAGTATGAACAGTGAAACTTCGCGAAAGATCTTGTTTCGAAGGTCTTCGCGAGGTGAACATGGGGGAATGCTCGAATTGACTATTCGAGGCTTAGGAACACATTTCGAGGTGGCTTGGAAATCACTTCGTTATGCGTGCTTGAACTTCACGAATCCTAGGAAACAGACAAGTTTCGTAGGGGGGTTATCCGTGGAACGAGCGCTGCTAGATTCTGTGATAACAGCTGGCTCCTGCTGGGGATCTTCCTTCGGTTGTTCTTTTGAAAAGAACAAAGGGAGAAAAAATCCAGAATTCAAGTGCCTTTATCCATCCATTGGGCTTGGAGTCAGGCAACGACGACAACAGAAACAAAAATGCAAAGACTGAAAAGGACTTAAAAATAAAAAGCATTTACATACCAACGTTGACTTCTTTACTGCGTAAAGTGCTTGATATGTTGCCCACTGTGAGGAAGGGCAAATGGCGTTCCATCTCCGTATGCTAACAAGAAACTGTTTTCACCATGCAACTGATCTATTTGGAAAGGTCCTGTCCACAGTGAGTCGAATTTCCCGTGCATACCTTTTGGCTCTCTTCGTTTGTCCCACAGGAGAACGAGGTCACCAACTTGAAATTCTTGAGACTTAGCTTTTTTGTCAAACAGCTTCTTTACTTGGTCTTGGTGTTCCGCGATGCGGTCAACCACCTGAACCCGATTCTCTTCCAATTCGGAGAGATACATGATGCGCTTGTCGACAGAATTGTCAAACGTCTCATCCTCAATGGCCTTAGCCAACTTGAGGGCTGGTAGTTCCAAGGTTATAGGAATCTCGGCATTCAACCCGTACAAGAGTTGAAAAGGAGACATGCCGATTGCTTGCTTCGGAGTTATTTTGTCTTCCCACAAAGTATCAAACAAAGCCTTGTGCCACAAACATTGATTCCCGTCCACCAACTTGCGGATTATAGTTACTAGATTCTTGTTACTAGATTTCGCTTGACCATTACCTTGCGGATAATAGTTGGAAGAATGTGACAAAGTTATACCATGTTCGAAACAAAACTCTGTGATTTCACTTGATGAGAAAGCAGAAGCGTTGTCCGCAACAATCTTGTTCGGCACACCGAACCTGGAAATAATTTTTTTTTTTAAGAAATTGCACACTACTTCTGAAGTAGCACGCTTGGTAGGTATTGCTTCCACCCATTTGGTGAAATAATCCATAGCAGTTAAAACGTAGATATGGCCGGCACTTGACAATGGATTAATTGCACCTATGAAATCAATGCCCCATTGCTGGAAAGGTTCATCAATCACGACAGGTTTTAACGGCAAAGATGCTAATTTTGGATAGCCGACAAACTGTTGGCACAATTCACACTTACGCACCCAAGAGTACGCATCCTGAAAAAGTGTAGGCCAGTAATACTTTGCTCTCAGGATTTTGTGAGTGGTTACTGGCACTGAGAAATGTCCACCACATGCCAAATCATGATAAGATTTCAGCAACTTTTGTTGTTGTTCTTTATCAACACACCTGAGAAATGTCCCATCCATTGCATGTTTATACAAGCCGCTATCCCACAAGACGAAACTAGCTGACTTCAGCTTGACGGTCCTTTTTTCTTTCGGAGTCAAGTGATTGGGACATTCTCCGTATGTCAGGAAGTGAGTGATGTTGGAATACCATTCATCAGTGGTGCTAACAAATAGTACCATTGGAAGTGTACTAGGATCGACCTCCTCTTCGTCTGAGATTTCTTCATCCCCTGAAATTTCTTCATCTGGATTGTTTTCTGCAATGAGCTAACAAAGACCACGTCCACGTATCAGCTTAGTAGGTTTTATCTCCAGATCATATTCCTGAATCTTGGCAATCTAGTTTCCTCTTTTCGTTCCAAATTCCTGTTGTGTGAGGATAGACTTGACAGTCGAATCTGGAACAAGAACTTTCACATGACTGCCTAGAATGTAGAACCGAAAATGCTTGATGACTTTTACAACTGCAAAAGTGTGCTTTTCCATCTGAGAATATTTCAACTCGTAATTCTTTAGAGGGCAACTCATGAATGCAATGGGGGATTCAAAACCCTCATCATTTTCTGGCACCAAAATTGTTGATAACGTATGCTCGGAAGCATAACTGTACATCACAAAATCTTTGGTGTAGTTAGGGCAAACTAATACAGGCGCATGAGCAATGGCCTCCTTGATGTCATCGAATGCTGCTTTGCCTTCTGTCGTCCAGTGAAATGTGGCATTACCCTTCATCATATTCACAATGTGACGAGTCTTTTCAGCAAAATCTGGGAGAAACCTCCTTAAGAAGTTTACCTTGCCAAAGAAAGAATGAACGGCTTTCTTGCTTGACGGAAAAGCGAGGGACTTGATTCCATTGACTCTTTCTGAGTCAATCTTGATTCCTTCAGCAGATACTACGTGACCAAGAAGTTTACCTTCTGTCACCCCAAAATTTGACTTTTTGGGATTGAGGGAAATGTCGTGCTGATGACATCTCTCTAGATTTTGTCTCAAATTATAGAAATGCTCATGGCGTTGCTTAGAGAACACTGTAAGATCGTCAAGGTACGCCACAATGAACTTACCCATCACGTCGCAGAAAGCGAGATCCATGGCACATTGGAATGTAGCGCCAGCGTTGATCAAACCAAACGGCATCCTACGATACGCAAAGGTTCCCCAAGGCGTTGTGAAAGCAGTTTTGTGTTGGTCGCTTGAATTCACTTCAATTTGATTATAACCGGAAAATCTGTCTAGCATGGAGAGCATCTCGGATCCAGTTACATTTTGTAGAACTTGATCCATCACTGGAAGTGGGTAATTGTCTTTGAGAGACAATTGATTAAGATTTATGAAATCTACACAAATGCGGATTTCACCATTCTTCTTACGAACGGGGACGATATTGGCTATCCACGTCGAATGATGGATAGGCAATATTATCCGTGCGTTCAGCATCTTTTGAACTTCTGCCAAAATAGTTCCAGAGATCTTGGGATTGTACTGCCTCTGCTTTTGTTTGTAAGGTAAAGCTCCAACCTTGAGAGGAATGTCATGTTGCACTTCCTTAGGCCGAAATGATTTTAGATCGTCATATGAATATGCCAAGACGTCAATGTACTCCTGTAGTAGTTGAGCAAACTATCTTTTTTCCTCGGCCATGCAACACTTGCCAATGTTGACCATCTTAGGATTGGCTTCAGTTCCTAAATTTATCTATTCAACCTCATTAGATGAGTCAGAATCTGAGAGTTGCTTCTTCACGTGGCAATCATGCTTATCAAAAAGCTTCTCCAAGGATACCAATCCTTTAGGGATCTTATTCCCTTTGAGTTGTAGATATTCCTCGCCTGTAACAGGATCCATATCGGATACGAATTCTTGAAGTGGAGAATCGCTGCCCTCAAAGTACAACTCATCAAAATTGTCCGCTTTCTCAAGAAAAGCGATAATTTGATGGTCGTCATTGAAAATCTGCCAGTTCTCTGAATTATCAGGTACACTTGGGCAGAAAACCAACTCTATGGTGTAAGTAGAACCTTGAAAGTCTTTGTGTGGCACTAGGAGCGTGGCAGAGATTGCGAGGGAATCAACTCTAGTATTGTATTCTCTAGGAACAACAGAGATATCAAAAGCCTCGAATTCCTCAATGGAATCCCATACTAGATTACGATAATGCCTGAGTCTCTCATTCTTGGTTTGATAGAGATTTCTTACTTGACATACTATTAGCTCGGCATCACCTTGTGCATGAAGATTTTTTATACCTTTCTTCAATGCAACTTGCATTCCCAACAACAAGGCTTCATACTCGGCAGTGTTATTGGTGTTATCAAACTGCAACTTGAAGGAGAAAGGGAAAAAATTTCCTGATGGTGAGATGAAAACCATTCCTGCTCCAGAGCCGGTTGAGGAGCAGCTACCATCAAACTCGAGCAGCCAGACACCGTTGGAATCACCAACTGGAACAGTGTCGAAGTCCAAAACTTCATCATCTGACGAAGATTCGTGATCGGAGATGGAAAAATCTCTTGATGATGTTTCATCTGAAGTTGAAGAAATATCATATTTTTCTAACTCGTTTTGAGTCGAAGATTCCCCTACCTCATTTGTCTGTAGGTAGTAAGTTCCCACGCCTGATGATTCAAACAAAATATGAGCTCTGGGATCATCTGACTTAACAACTGAGAATTTTGATTCCTTTTCAGGAATCAGCTTTTGCATCACACCTTTTACTGGTATTCTTGCTTCGTACATATCCATACTTAGTTCTCCTCCAACATCCTTGCAGAAATTGCGTCTGAGGAGGATACCGTAGGAAGCTGGTACATCGACCAGGAGGACCGTCATCTTTATTTTCTTCTCTAGGTATGCGGCGAATGCATATTGTGCATCTTTGATCTGACCGATCAATGGCACTTGTTTATTCTCCATGGAAAAACAATGGCTGAATGTTTTGGTCATTTCAAGGCCTAACGCAGTAGCTACCTTGGCAGGCATCACATTGTCAGACGCGCCAGAGTCTATGACACAGTTACTCAGCTTGAAACCATTTACAAGTAGGGAGATGAAAAATGGATCAATGCGTCCAGAAGCAGTTGGAGGATTAGATACAAGGTTACTCTGTGATACTTTGGGTTTAGGAGTAACTGGGATGTCAGGAGTATCCCAACTTGGGGAGATCTTTTTATCATTTACGAACTTGACAAGCCTGTCAAATTGGTCGGGGTTGGCTTTGAGGTATTCAGCCTCGGACATTTGAACCTTGGTTTTCTTGGCATGGTCAATAATGTCGAAAGCCTGGAAAGAACTTTGTAGGTTGGAAGTCGTAACTTCGCTGATTGGTTTCACAAAAGGCACACTAGTCTTTGGAACGGGAGGATTAGCTTTAGCAATAACGGGAGTTGATGAAAGAGAACGAGGTGCACTTACTTGTGGATTTGCTGCTTTCTTAGGTTGCCAAGGGAGGGGAGATCCTCTTTTGGCGATCGTTACTGGTGGCTTCTCTTTTTCTGGAACAGTAGCAGCTTGAGCTTTGTCAAGTTGATTTTGTTGATGCCCTGTAAAAATAGCGTAAGTGTCAGTCACCAAGTCGTCTTCTTCTTCTTCTTCTTCTTCTTCTTCTTCCATCATTTGCAAATAGCTAATCTTGGAGTCACCAGCCGATTCAGTTTCTTCTTCTTGGAAGAGTTCGGCATTTTCTTCTTCAGGATATTCGGGCTGAGCATAATCATCTTGTTCAGTCTCATAGTACCTTGCGGCATTGTTAGCAGGCGAGGCTTCAAGAGCAAGTCGTCCTGGAGGTGCTGGGAGACGATTCTGATTTTTGTTGCCAGCATAATTAGGGAAAGTCCTCTTAGGGACATCTTTGTAGTTGTTACCATTGTTGTTGTTTGACACTTGCTTCTTAAGAGACAAAACTTCATTCACCAACCTTTGGATCAAGGGATCTGTAAAATTTGAGCTGGCAGTGGGGGTACTAACATTGGACGCTGAAGATCCTAAAGCTTGCATCCTTTTATTTTCATTAGTCCCCATCCTGATTTCTCCAGCAAGGATCATGTCGTCCTCCAGACTGGTAGCCAATTGCTGGGCTGCTTCAACGTTGACAAGATTTTCCCTACACAAGTAGAAACTCACCTTAGGTAGTTGAGTGTTGATGAAGAAGCACTTCAGGTTATGATCTGTTGGTTTAGCATCATTTGGGATCCGCGTCACCAACTTATTGAATTTCGCCACAAACTCGCGCATAGGCTCATGAGCCTCCTTACGCATAGTGGTGAGCTGCGCCAATAGAGCATGTGAATCTTCAGCAGGCTTAAATCTTTCTTCAAATTTAGTGCGAAGAGTGGCCCAATTGGTGACAGAGGCATTGGGAAGAGTAAAGAACCATTCGGCTGCAACCCCTTGAAGGGATTCAATGAAAAATCTTACTGAAACATCTTCGTGTCCAATGCCAAGAACGTCGCATACTATGTAGAATGCAGATATGTGCTCATCGGGGTGTTGTTTTCCATCAACTTGAAATTTTGGAAGATGCTTCCTGGATACACGTGGTAGTTCGTGTAAAGGTGGAGTCAAACGAAGGGGACCAAAAGCATTTCCCCATGGTCCTGCAGGTGGTGCGGCCATGACTAGTTGCACAACAGGTACTTGAACAGGACGCCTGCGATAAACTAACCAAACACTTGGGATTGGAGATCTTTGGCTACGTGGAGGGAAGCTTATAGCCCGTTGTAGTGGTGACCTTGCTCGTGGAAGAGTAAATGGAAAGTCACGTTGCAACAACTCTTCAAAGAGTGCAGATGTTATTCCTTGAGCCCTCAATCGTCTTGTATATATTCGGTCCGCCAGAATGTAGATCTGAATACAAAGGGTGTTGCAGAGTTAACAATATACAAAAGAACAGCAAGAAAACGGAAACTTATCTACTTCAATCTGAAGCGTGAGACTCAGATTGCGTATGTAGGTTCCCCAGCAGAGTCGCCAAAAAACTGTTGGGTGAAAATTATGTAATTAGCTTTTTGATAGATTACACAACTTGGACTTCAGCCACAGCTATGTGAGATGTGAATCTCTCCTCTCGGAAAGGGGAGGCGCCCTTCTTACTGCTAACAGAAGCGATAGTAAATCAAACAAATAATTACAAAATGTACACGAAACTCACGGAGTGGGGGGGGTGTGTTACATTCATCCTTCTCTCTTTTTTCAGAGAAGATGTTTACAATGCTTCACCGTTGGAAGTTCACAATTCTTAATAACCTTAAACTAACAACTAGCAGTAATACCAATATCTCTATCTCGTCAAAGCGAAGCGTAGAGATACCAGAAGTGATTAATAACAAACAAATAAAGTAAAAAAGGGAAAGCTCACCCTATTTTTCAATTTGGCACTCTTTATTTTGGTTGGAAAAAATTCTTTTAGAGGGCGCAATTCAAGGAAAACATGTTTTACATTTAATAAAACCTATATGGTAGAGATTTGTATTGTCATACCTTATAGTACCATCCAATCATAGTTTGCAGATGTTAGTCATTGGAACATTCCCTCACTCTACGTCAACTCTACGTGCTCAAGTGTGAATTGGAATTTTAAATTTAAAATATTTTGAAGGTAAAATAAATGCAAAACTCCAACACCCAATTATATAGAATAAAAAGATGGTTTCACCCAACCCCAAGGCTAAATCCCAGTAGGCAACGTGGTGACCACTATCCTCGAGTGCCATTAAGGGCACCTCCTCCATCAACAACCCAGTTGGATCACTCTTCAAACTAAATTTTCTATTGAAAACTAGGTTGCATCACCTAGATCCACCACCCAATCTCTACCTAAATAGTGCCTTTGACCTTCTTTTGGTTCCTTAAACAATATATTTTTTCTAGGAGCCATAACTTTTCACCCAGGGGTTAGATTATTGAAAATGATATATCAAAAGATGGTTCCAAGCATTTCACAATGGTGTAGGTTATTTTTCTAGATTTTTCAACAGGTATCTAAATTTGTTGATTAAACTCAAATCTTCATTTTTGGTCTTTGAGCCATAACGTTATTCCTAGATCTCTTATTTTCATGATTCTTACAATATTAGAAAGGTATTAAGGAGATCTATGCAACCATCTATGCACTTTTTCTAGATTTTGAATCAACTATATTTTATTTAGTTTGTCACATATTTGCATTTTGATTGATTACTTAGACATCCTAGCTCTTGGGAAAGTTATATTTTGATCAAATGACTTTATTTAACTACTTAATATGTAATGACATTTTTTATCTTTGATTTTATCATTTGAGGGGTGTATCATTGTAATATCATGGGTTATGCAACATATCCTTCCATAGTCATTTTGACTAAGGACAATTATGAGTCTTAGTGTAAAAGCATCCTAACACACTACAAGTGGCTCAATATTTTTCCTCATCTTTATGGACTTATCCATAAACTAGATACACCTTGGAAGAAATTAGTATGGGGCAATAAAAATGATGATATCGTAGGATTGATTGACACAACTATTGGCGTTACATTTTTTGGGAGATCTCTAAGGCTAAGTGTCCACACACCCTTTGGATCAAAATTTGGGAAATATTTAGAGACCCATATATCTCTCCACTCCTAGATGATTCTACATCATGGGATGAATCATAGGGTTCCTGGGTGGGAGGCAATTGTTCCAAGTGGGAGGGACTCTACTATTATAAGGGTAGTTGTGGGGTGGGACGGGGGGGAGGGGGGGAGGGGGATTATAGCTTGTTTTGCACATCAACCATCCAAAGGTCTACCTCTACTATTTATGTATTAGAGACTAACTCCACAAAATTGAATAGGTAGTTGGGTCAGATGGTAGTAGGGGCCCCAAAGGTTATCAATCAAAAGGGAATTGTCTCATTCCACTTGGTGATGTAGACAATATACCCTTTGATGATGATACATTAGTGGAGCTTGAGCATCTTGATCATATAGAAAACTCTTTTTTTGCTCCTTCTCCTCTTATTGAGATCACATCTCCATCTTGTATTACTTCATTAGGTTTCAAAGTTGCTTCTTTTAGAGTTTTTAGTGGTTCTTGGCAACATGTACATCATAGTGGTTCTTGGGATTATAGCTTGTTTTGCACGCCAACCATCCAAAGGTCTACCTCTACTATTTATGTATTAGAAACTAACTCCACAAAATTGAATAGGTGGTTGGGTCAGATGGTAGTAGGGGCCCCAAAGGTTATCAATCGAAAGGGAATTGTCTCATTCCACTTGGTGATGTAGACAATATACCCTTTGATGATGATACATTAGTGGAGCTTAAGCGTCTTGATCATATAGAAAACTCTTTTGTTGCTCCTTCTCCTCCTATTGAGATCACATCTCCATCTTATATTACTTCATTAGATTTCAAAGTTGCTTCTTTTAGAGTTTTTAGTGGTTCCTGGCAACATGTACATCTTTTCTTTTAGATTTTTCTTTGAGGTTTGATTTCTTGATAAGTATTTTAAACTTATTTGCGGAGTCTCACATTTTAGATTTGGAAGACACATTTGAGGGGTTGTCTCTTCTCTTTGATGGTAGCCCCATCATAGTTGTTGTCTCATCATCTTTGTCTTTGGATCTTATTCATTATTAGTTACTCGTTGATCCTAGTTTGTCACCTTCTTTATTGATTGAGCATGTAGTTGGTTTGATTGTGTCATCATCTTCTATGGACATGGGGACATGTGAGAAAATTATAGATTCACCATCATCACACATACTTATCTATCTTCCTACTAATTCTTATCCAAAATGGGAAGCTTTCCTACATCTATACTTGGTTTTGTTTATTCCTGAGGGGAGAATTTTTTTTTACAAGCATTGGATTGTCTTTTGTATTCAAGGATTCACTGTTACTACAAGAGATTATAAATTGTGTGGGGGTTACATAGTCTCTCCTTTTCTCTCTTGTGGGTGGGTCATTGATTGTATATTTATGATAGAAATAGTCCTTGGGGGTTCATATTGAATCATCCTTCTTCCTTAACTTTTTATTTTTTTTTCTCTTTTGGAGGCTATATTTTCCCACTAGGTTTTCTCTTTTTCTCTGTTTATGAGAGATTGCATTTGTACATGATTACCTAATATGGCCTAGTATCTGAGACCCATCATCCTTACATCATCTATGAGTATTTACATTCTTGTATTTGTTTACTTCTCCTTAAGTTGCACTGAAGGGGGTTGTTGGTGTTAATAGGGGTATTTCCTATCCACTTTCCCCTTTGTAGTGTGAACAAGGAAAATTATATAACTAGTCATTATTTAGGACCTATTCACATGTGTTCACATGTTAAGTTTACTCAAGGCTCTAGGAATCTTTCTAGAAGTCTCTAGTACATATGTGATCTTATCTTTAGTTATCTAATGCAATAGGATTTAAGACACTTGTCACAATGCCTTGTCCTATCACTCAATATTGCCTTTATAATCAAGGATCTCATTGTACATTTACACATATCATAATTCATTTTACACCATAATCAATAAATTATTTCTCTTGTCAATCTCTTATGAAAGGTAATATTTCGTTTTACAGAAGATATTGGGAGCTTGAGTCCATTAGTGACTCCTACACCTTGTATCCTAGTGGGGATAAAATATAAGGATGAAATTGCATAACCTACCCTTTTAATCCTTTATTTTAAGCCTATTTTATAATTCTCATAATTATCAAATCGTCTTGTTTTACACATAAATTGATCCTATCCCTTGATCCATAAA
This sequence comes from Sequoia sempervirens, assembly GCA_007258455.2. Taxonomy (NCBI): domain Eukaryota; kingdom Viridiplantae; phylum Streptophyta; class Pinopsida; order Cupressales; family Cupressaceae; genus Sequoia; species Sequoia sempervirens. The sequence goes on from VDFB02271358.1 coordinate 1,166,557,419, forward strand.
TTAGAGATAATCACCTAATAAACATCAATTATGGGTTTTAGAATATGTCAACTCAAACAAAAACTACAAAACACTAAATCCTAGATCAAATTTATTTATAAATTTAGTTAGGTTATTCCCTTCTACAAGAACATGAAAAAACCAAGCAAAAAAAATCCAAACATTAGTAGTTCAAACATCATAGACAAGCTAGAACATAGAGGTGCACATAGAGAAAACCATAAATGGGAAAGAAAACTTCTAAAGAGAGTAAAAAAATCCTTATACCACTATTCGTAGTCTTTTTAAAACATGTATTTATTATCTTATACATATTAGAACCCATTCAACTTGTAAAATGAGCTCCTACATTTGTAGATGGCCACAACTCCCTGGAAATCCATGTTTTTCACTTGCAACATTCAAAGATTAAAAATATGGAAGTGACAATGAGAAAAAACATTTTTCTAGATGTTCTTTGTGTTTCTATTGTTAGAAAATAATGTATCAATACCTAGTTCATTTAATCTATTTTCTACATAACCCCATGAGAGAAAAGCATGCATACAAGCTTACACAATAACCATAATGTATAGATCAAATAGACAAGCCACAAGATAACACAATATATACCCTGGGAGAACCCTCAAGAGGAAAAAAAACTAGCATCCAAAAGCATCCATACTCCATTTAAATTATTCAACAATAAAACAATGCATGCACTTATAGAGTTACAATGAATACTTCTGAAGCATCAAATCTCTCCAATCAATCCTCAATGTGTCCAAGCATAAATCCACACATCCCATGCTGTGCTTCACATATGTACTCCTCAGAAATACTCAATAATGATATCCCACTCACCCAACCAACCTTAACCACTAAACATGTGTTTTCTTTTATAGATACAAGCTCACACAAATACAACCAAGTAGTAAGATAAAACCATGTACCACAAAAAAAATGTGAATATAAAACTATTAAACCCTCATATAATATTGGGTACTAAATTTTGACAATATTAAATCACATAAAATAATAACCCAATGTTACAATACAACTTAACAAGTGGCCCCAAATAGTTACCTAGTGTGGCTAAACACACCTCCTAGGTGCACCACAACTAAATAATTATTTAATTACAACATTATAATATAATATTTTATGAAATGGTGTACAACACCAAATCCCAACATTTCCCCACTTGTTTTATACATTGCATAAGGGTCAATCAATGAAATACATCATCATATCCATACATGAAACCACATGAATCTCTAACATGCTATTGTACTTCATCAAGATACCTACAATAAAACTAAAGTGACCACCATCTCAAGCAATAACTCCTTTCATCCTCCAACATGTCACCTATGGAAGAAAAAGAACATGCCAAGGTGAAGATGAACCAATCCAATAACACAAGTATCAAGTCCAAGTGATAACAAAAGCTCCAAGCTAATGTCAAAGTTTAAAAACCACATGATCAAAAATAGCATCCATAACACATGCTAATACATCCAACCATCCATACCTCCTAGGTATGAAAAACATCAGTTAAATCGTGCCAACATATACAACCCATAAACCACAGTGACAAACTCCCTATATCAAACTTGTCAATAAAGAACATGCATATATCCAAGAACTCCCACTGCATGGGTAATGACAACTTTCAAAATGATCATGGCATATCAAGTCTACCAATCAACACTATACCAAGGTGTGATAAATGATCAAAACATGAAGTACCAAAAACAATCGCAATGATCCACACATGTAACCCAAATAGTTATGCATACTCTCTCACAACATGTCACCACAATCCTCCCAAATTATAAGAACATGAACCTCCAAGAAGGTACCATAGAATGAAAAAATAACACCTATAAATCATAGCATGTCCTTCTACCAACACCTCAAAGTGCTATGATGTGTCAAGTATGATCTCCTTACAACCTCAAATGAAAAGCCTCAACTACACCCAACCACTCAATCTCATAGATCAAATGCAATATATGAATCATGTAATATTAACATGGATGTAAACCTCTCTAACAAAGGAAATCAAACTCAAACTATCCATTTCCAAAACAAGGAAATCAACCCAATAAACATCTCTTAAACTCCTCATCAATGGATAATAACATAAATAAACTCATATGTACAAGGATATAACAATGTTAAACATCCCTCAAAATGTATCCTCCAGAACCAACTATCCATAGCTCAAGATCCATATCTATGAAAGATAAATCAGTAACACTCATGCTAAATAATCCTCGAATGAGTCTCCCAAAAATAAATCACTATGGCTCAAGACTCATTCCCTTGAGAAAACAAAGCATGAAACATAACACATCAGGAACAATAATGGGAAAATACCTTTTAGATGATAAATAGTCGAGTAGACCAAGAGTGGGAATGAGAATGATCCTCTAGGATAACCAAGTTATCATGACTCACTCCAAGAAGAATCTCCTCTATACCTATCTGAGATAAAGGAAAATTGGAATTCACCTAGGATTTCAATGGTGCTTTTCCACAACATTTCATTTAAGATTTGAGGTAGAGGGGTTTGATGGATTTGGACAAGATATAGGATTGACTTACAACCTAAAAGGTGAGTCAATTTGCCCTTAATCAAATCTAAAATGAATTTTGGAATGAAATACAATGAAATGACTAGGCTGATTATGCAAATACCTATTATGATGCAAATACAACAAATATAAAAAGTCACAAACAAATTTAGACTTCAAAAACAGACTGAGTAGGACACTATGCACTTGGCATATGAAGTTGGAGCTAAAAATTGAGGACTAAGTCACCTAGGGTGACTATGTCCTAGTTAAGAAACTTCAGATTTGTTTTCATAGTCCTTTGGTGCTAGATCATAGCCTTTTTTTTGCTTGTTGCATTGTCGGATCACTATCAAATATTGTTGTAATTGAGTTTCCATTTATTTTCAAGATGTAGGTTTTGAATGCAACAATGAATAAATTATCTTTAATCAACATCTAAACTTCTTGAGATCTGAAACCTGCACATTCAAAGAGAGAGGAAGGGTTGTGCCATTTGGGGGCTTTCCTTAGTCAAACCCCATGTTAGTGTTTCCACTTTCACAATAGCAATGTCAATGATATAGAACCTATCATTTTGAGAGATGGAGGCTAAATGATAAATGAATGATGAATCAACAATGGACTACAACTCACTTCCCTCTAATGGCTTCCTTGAAGGACGAAAGTCATGCAAATCTCCTCAAGGCTTGAATGTTGTTGGCTTGATTTGCTTGAAGACCTACAAGGGTTAGATCTCACAAATAATATGATAACATGGGCATGAAAAAAGCACATATGCTTTAACATGATGCTTGGATATTGAATCGATGCAATAAAGCTTTGAAATATTACTCTTGTCTTGCTCGATAATGCTCTTGATAATAAATTCTCCAATAATTGCTTGTTAATGCTAGACAGATTTCAAATATTGTAATAACTAGGTATTTCTATGTTATTACTCTAATTTCCCAAAAATCAAATCCTAATAGCCAACATCTAATATTTAAAATTCAAATAATAAAATGTTGACTTTGACATATTCAATTTTGGAGGCAAAATAGGGGGACTAAGTCGCCTTAGGCGACCGTGTCCTAGCCCTATTTTGTTTGATTTAAGGTCTCAGGGATAAAATATTAAATGAATGCTTTGGATTTCTATTTGTAATTTGTCACTAAATATTAAAATGAGCCACAAAATGCATAATTTAGGAAATTAGGTGTACAATTAGGTCCATGCACTTAGGGGGGAGAAAAACATAGTGTGAAATTGTTAAGGGTGATAATTTACGATGCTACATTCAACCCCTACTTTAGTGAGAGTATGAACTTATGCTTAAACTCAAACTAAAGTAGAAAAATATGTCAAGAGTGTTGAGCCTCTCTAATGTCTAATTAACTTGGTGTTACTAGGTATACACACAATTCAGAGGACCTAAAAATCCCTAATTGAATAGTTCATCTTTCACAAGAGGGTTGCATTTAATTATCAACCAAGGAATCGTAAAATTTAGATAGTGCTAGAAAAATTATGCATTCACATATTCTAGGCACATCCACATAATGGAGTATAGGAAAATACACATGTACAAAAGACAGTAAAATTTGGAAAGTGAAGTAAATTGCCAATTCACAAAACAGGGGAAATGAATATAAACTATCACTTTATGGTATGGGTACCTAATGCTTAAGGTTGTAACTGTCAACTGTTAAAATTGTAGTGTCCTAACCTAGCTAATTCCTTTGGAGTATGAAACCAAACATGAATCTACATAATTCAATTCATAAATTACAACACATGCATATAACTAGAAACTACTAACTGAATTCAACAATGTATTATCTAATCTAACAATAGAAACTAAAGTGGGTTAGCAACACCTCAAGTGGCCCTTGCTTGAGTTTCCACTTCCACAGAAGTTGTCAAACACTCACTTACTCAACAAATCATTAAACCAATTTTCTTTATTGCATTCTAACACTGAACTCTTACATAAAATCCAATAGGAATTTGTTGAAGATCTTTTATTCAATAAAACATATTTATTGATGCAACTATTGAGTAATAATGGAAATAGATAACTAACTAACTATCAACTAGATTTCCTCCTTGACAAAAGATCCCACTATATAGGGTCTGTGAGGAGTTTCATTATTCACGACTAAAAACAAACTCATGAAACAACTATCAACTTTCCCTCAAAGATAGGAAGAGGACTTAGTCTAAAACAAAAAACAATAACTATATAAAACAGGAGTAGAGAAACCAAATTAGAATTATATGCCCAATAGTTTAACTTATTTAACAAAGACATGTTCGGAAATTTTGTCATAGATTAATCCTCCTAAGAGTAGACTCGTTCTCTTGGTTGTCTTAATTGGCAAGCAAGAGTGTTATGCAATGACTCATGGCTAATCAATAAATGATCACCATCATTTCCTTTGAAAGTGTTGTGCCTTGGTTGTTTGACTTCTTCTCTCCAACCATTTACAGTCCTTATGATGCGGGCTGAACACTTCTTATTGCAGATTGATAGTCCTTTTTGCTACAAGGTGTTAGTCTTATTCCTAAGGCATCCATATTATTAACAATAATAAAGTAATCATAGAATCATACTAAATTTCATAGGCATTCATGCATTCATACATACATATATCAACATAGCATATTTTCATTCCCATAGACTTAAAATTGCTTAAAAGTGTATAAAAGGTATGTAAGGTCTTAGTAATGTTTGAAACTTAGCAAAAGAAATTATAAAAGCATAAAATAGTAAAAGGAAAACTAGCCAATGGTTGAGCTAATCAAAGAGGGGTCCAAATGTCCAAATGTTGAAAAGATAGGATGGCAATGAATCTAAGGGGATTTTCAAGGCCCTAGGATTCAAGATCCCATGGCAAGACAACATAAGCACAAAAGAACACACATGTACGTAATGTAGAAAGACAATACACATAAACATACATAACAAAAACTTGAAGCATACGCGGTGAAAAACATGGTATACATAACATAAAGATGACAACAAAATAAAAATAAACGATATGTAAACATGATGTAAACACAAAGAAGACACATGAAAGACACACAAAAAACACAAGGTTAGTACTAAAGGGATTCAAGTCGATAAGGCAAAGATACCTCAGTATTAAATTTGTCTCAAATACCAAAGATCATCCATCGAATAAATTTTATAGGAAAGGAATGTTCTCGTGAGGACTAGCAAGTTGTGTTATGTCAAATCACTCATGAGCTACATGGATCTACTAGCTATCAAGTTGTGTTATTCCAGATATCCATGTAATATGATGGGTTCCACAAGGCTAGCAAGTTGTGTTATGCCAGACACTCATGAAACACATAGCTCAACTGTCAAGCGAGTTGTGTTATGCTTGGCGGTCATGTTAAAAGGGGTGCTCAAGTTCATGAACCAACAAGCTATGTTATGTTGAATCCATGGACTATCTTTCCAAAGCCTCACCTAAGAAGGTGCATAAATTTCTAAGAAGATGATGACAAAATTGCCTAATAAGGTGCATAAACGTCTAATAAGACGATGCCAAACTCACCTAAGAAGGTGCATAAACTTCTAAGAAGATGAACAAGATAAGGCCAAAACCTCAAGGGGTGTTATAAACAACACCATTGCAAAAGGTGCTTTACAAAAATGAGAAAGGTGTATCGCTCAATACATGAAGGGTCACACCTTAGGGAATATCACGCATGACATCACAACCGAGAGAGGATAAGTCATGGAATAAAAGATCACACTTTGGGGAATACTAGTCGTAGCATTACCACCAAAATGAACATCATACACCAAGAAAGGTCACACTCTTAAGGGATATCAAGCCTAGTATCACCACCAAAGAAACACCAATATAGATTGAGAAGGCCACACTTCCATTGACAAGGTCACCTTTTGAGGAGATGTATGTTATCGTCACTAAAAAGGGACCATTTCTTATGCAAACGATGAGCAATGGATAATATGCCCCCCTTAAAATGTTAGTGTGTACTCACTATATTAATATTTTAAGATACAAAGGGATACCTTGGTAGAAGGAATGCACCTAACACATGACTACCTAACCCCTTGCCATCCAAGTGTAGGGGGCAAAGATGAGCCCAAAATGGATGATGAAATGATGCTCCTTACAAGATGAAATATGATTGCATAAAACTTAATTTATACCTCCATGCATGGTAATGAGTATTGGTGATAGTGCAACTACCACATGGTAAGGAGCAACAACTAATGCTATTTTTCTTTGGAGAATCTTGCATGATTAAGTGAAGATCTTTGTGATGCTTTTGTTATTTTTGAAGGACAATAGCCAAGACCTGTTGTTGTTTCTTGTGTGTTGAGCTCTACGAGGACACAGATACCTTGTTCTTTACCACCACATCCTTTTCCATTATAGCCAAATTGTTTCAAAAGTCGATAACCTTTTCCATAAATGGCTTCCATTTCTTTCAAAGAAGGTGGATTTTCATAATCACTTTCATCATATGTAGATGTATAATTTTCATCTTCCTTATTGCTATAAATTGTGGATTATGTTATTTTTGATGATTCAACGATAGGTCATGTTGATAGCATTGTGGCTTCTTTCTCTTTTTTTGGTTTTGATGGTGAAATCTTGTATTCTCCTATGAATGTAGGTGCCAAATCTAATGATCCCCAATGATCATCTAATAGCTTTGTTATAGATGAAAGGCACTCACCTTTGTCTTGAATTTGTAAAGGTTCCACTTTTGAAGTTGGTATCAATGTGCTAAAAGTATTCATCATTCCTATTTTAGTTTGTAAACAATTTTTAGATTTAGGATCAAATTTTATCATGTAAACCTTATTGTTATAAGTGTATTTCATTAAAAGATGAAGCATTGAAGGCACTTCTTTCATCTTATGAATCCATGGTCTACCCAAGAGAAAATTATATGAAAGATTATTGGGAATGACATGGATGGGGGTTTGTAACACAATAGGACCAACTTTAACCAGTAATGTTATTGCACCAAGTAGTTGTCTTCCCACATTATCAAATCCTTTGATTGATAAAGCAGCTGGTTGGATTAAGGTTTTTTCTGCTCCAATTTTATCCAAAAGATGAACACCACAAATGTTAAGCCATGAACCATTGTCAATAAGAGTACACCTAATCCCAATGTTATTAATAACAACCATTATCATCAAGGAATCATTTTTTTTTTATGTTTCCAAAGGGGGTAATTCATATTTATGAAAGATAATATCCAAATTAGCTTCATTCATAGCTTCAAGCAAAGCTACTACATCATTTGGTTGAGTACTAGGAGGGACAACAACTTTTTGCAAAGTATTTTGAAGCATGCCATTATAAACAAGTGATGTTTGAATCAAATCCTGCAAAGACATAACAAGCCCAATGTTTTACACTTTAATTTTACCTATGTTTTTAACCCACATGTGAACAATTTATGTTTACCAACTTATAGCAATAAAAAAATTTCTTTTCTAATTCAATAACAAGACGCACATTCGAAATAATCACATTTCAAACTCCCATTGCATTTCAATAATAAAGATGCACATTTGAAATAATCCCATTTCAAATTTCCATTGTATTTATAAATAAGCATTACATAATTCCAAGTAATGATTTCATATTACATAATCTCATGTAATGATACAATTTCAATAAAGATAGAGATACATGAATACATACATAGCTTCCAAGAGCTTAATGAAACATAGATACAAATGGTCTAGATGTCCCTTCCTGGACATACATCCTCAAATCTTAGTTTCCAACTGTGACAGAGAGTATTACTCAAACACTTTTTCGCCAACCATGGACTTTCTGAGATCCCCCACACATCTACCCAACTGGTAAGATGGCCCTACCCTTCAACAATGAGATTGGTCTGGTAACCTCATAATACTATCCTTTCTTAAGCATGGTGTTGTGTCCTACATAACTAGAGCTACCATACACTGGCTACAACCTACATGTATGACATTCCCAGCCTAGTATGCAAACCTAGATCACAGTGAACTGATAGTCTAAATTGTAGCTACTTACACCACTTTGGCCAAATAATTCAACACCCAGTAATTTGAGTGTACGTTGTATGTTCACCCACCCCTTAGCTTGATTTGGTAAATGACTAGACGCATACCCTTTTCAACTAGAACATAGTTTCAACCTAAAAGGTGATGGCATGAATAGTGACCAACTAGGTTACTCCCATCCACGGATTATCCTAAACCTAGGAATAGCCAAGTTAACCATGCATGTTCAAAACTGACATCCTCAATAGGTGACCAACTAGGTTACTCCCAACCATGGATTATCCTAACCCCAAGAACAACCAAGCTAACCACACGGGTAAACATAATGTCACATCATTAAATGACTCCATTTCAAAAGTATAATCACAACATTAAATGATTTCATTCAAAAGTATAATATCAACATTAAATGACTCCATTCAAAAGTATAATCTCAACATTAAATGATCAATTTGATCTTATAGGTTAATCCCAACCTATGGCTTCAATCAAAAAGTAATGCATAATCAAATGTTCATAAACAATCATAAAACCTCTCTTTCAATATGACTCAAATATTCACATGCTTACAATGTTCACTACCTTCATATCTAATCTAAAGGACATTCTCAACTTGAGAAGAGTTTGTGCTTCTGCACCTATAAGTCCTCTTCATATTACGACTTTGGGTTGCCAAAACTTAAGTCCTCTTCTAGAATTTTGTGAATAGGAATATACTCTTAGTCAGGTATAAGACAATAGTGTAATCAAAAGGTACGCTTTTTTCAATCCTATTGTTGAATATCGATATAACAATCAAGTGTACACCCTAACCCTAGGGAAAATACTCTCTTCCTACTTTCAAGGAAATACGAGTAACCAATCAAGGATAAACTACCAACAGGGTTTGTACAACATCATATCTTATCAATGATGACATGTCTATCATGCTATCATTCTCATTGTATTACTAACCTCATTATCGACAAAGGTTTACCTAGCATCATAAGCTAACAATTTCAAGATAGCACTTCAATGTAATATCATTTCCCATACTACATGTAAGCATACATAAGGTCTATAACAACCTAGGTATGATACTAATACTTTATGGTTACCTTGTTTAGTAAACACAAATACATAATTCCAATGTAGTGGATAATATACATGAATCAACCAATAAGGTTTCACCCAAATTAAGAAATCATCAAAGATCAAATAAATTCACCAAAATAAGAATCCATCAAAATTCATGCAAGAAAGCTCAACATAACATATAATTCATCTTTTCTCAAACACTTGCATTCAAATACGATTTCAACACAAAAAGAATAAAGAAGTAAAATCATCATGCCTGGAATTATAGCTTCCATTAAAAATATTGCTCCTTAAGCTTAATTCCACAGTCACACTTGTTTCTCCTTCTATGTTCAGCCTATCTACAATCCTAGCCTTCTCTCAAAGATCTTTCAACTACTTCTCAAAACAATCTATCTTTCCTCACTAATGCACTCAACAACTTATTTGCACAAAAAACTACATCAATGAACTTCAAAAGAATGATAACAAATGAATAAGAATGAATCAGAATGAGTGAATGAGTGAACAAAAGGTAGAGAAGCTACATGTATTTATACTAAAAACTGAGAAACTCATTGCTATGTAATCAAGCTCTCCAAACCACCACCTTTTCTCTTCCCATTTCCACCACTCAACAACAAAACTATATTCCCTTCTAAATGCATCGAATCAACCTACAAAAATGAAATGTGGCTGCTAAAATCAATTAATTTGCAAACACATAAAGTCCTCACATTTCCAACTTCTCTATTATGGATGAGTCACCCTCTTCTATCGACAGCAACAACTCTTTTACTGAGTCAAACAAAGAAATTATTATCTATAGGTTTCCTATTTGTAAATCAAGTCATCTTCTTCCAAACTTTAGCTAGCTCATGGCTTTGAAAAAGTCTTTTACTTTCATTTAGCTGAGCATGGCTTTTCCAATGTTGCATATAGACTTTTATTTGCATTCTAACTCTTTTTATGACACTGCATAATATTTTTCTTTATGCTATGCATTGAGTGTTAAATATGTCAACAACTATAATGAATAAACTTCCTTACTTTAGCATTGCATAGTTTAAGTGTTGGATTTTCCATTCACAATGCATTTATATATTTATGCGCTTTGCATTATACTTCAACTCATATGCACTATATATGTGTAGCATATATTTACTATGTTGTTGGATTTTATTCAAGTCATCCACCAATATAAGGTTCGCATTTTATATGGGCCAAGTTTACTTTATATTACTTTAAATATATAACAATATATATAATATTAATATATATATATACTTATATTAATATGTTATAACTTCCATCGTGTATATATATATATATATATATTTATAATTATATATACATGTACATACGTATATACATTTATAATTATATATTAATATGTATTTATATCTATATAATAATAATTATATATATATGTTGTGTCCAATCGATATCCTCATGCATATAATATATATGTGCATGGGTACGCATAAGTATTTCTACTTACGTATATGCATGCATGTATATGTTCACATGCATGAGTTATCATTTTCACATACATATATACATTCTATATATATAAACACCGATTAATATATATAAACATAAATACACGAAGAAGAACTCAAACTCAATACAAAGATTTAATCACGTAATTCAAACATAAGAACAATCAAGAAATCAAAGATTAATACCAAGATCATTCAAAACATTCCTCAAACTATGACTAAAGGTAAATACTTACCAATTCCTGAACTAACTTGACTCTACTTAACCAAAATAGAATGTTAGTGTGTGATAACTCAATAGGCATATTAAGGATTACCAATCAAGCTCTTCTCTTGAGTGATACTCCCCCTCTCTTTCGGAGGCTTTATTTTTTTCCTACCATTTAAGGGCTTACCTTAGTCAAACCCCGTGTTAGTGTTTCCACTTCCACAATGGCAATGTCAATGATAGAGAGCCTATCCTTTTGAGAGATAGAGGCTAAATGATAAATGAATGATGAATCAACAATGGATTGCAACTCACCTCCCTCCAATGACTTCCTTGAAGGACTAAAATCATACAAATCTCCTCAAGGGTTGAATGTTGTTGGCTTGATTTGCTTGAAGACCTACAAGGGTTAGATCTCACAAACAATATGATAACATAAACATGAACAAAATCACATACTCTTTAACATGATGCTTGGATATTGAATTGTTGCAATAAATATTTGAGATGTTGCTCTTGAATTGCTTGATAATGCTCTTGAAAATAATTTCTCCAATAATTGCTTATTAATGCTAGATAGATTTCAAATAATGCAATAAATAGCTATTTATATTGCATTATTCTATTTTTTTGAAAACTAAATCTTGATAGCTGACATCTGACATTTGAAATTCAAATAATAAAATACCAACTCTGACATATTCAATTTTGGAGGCAAAATACGGGGACTAAGTCACCCTAGGCGACTATGTCTCAGCCCTATTTTACAGGACTTAAGGTGTTAGAGGTAAAATATTAAATGAATTATTTTGATTTCTACTTGAAATTTAATGGTAAATGTTAAAATGGGCCACCAAATGCATAATTAAGGAAATTAGGTGTACAATTAGGTCCATGCACTTAGGAGAGCAAAACATAATGTGAAATTGTCAAGGGTGACAATTTACAACACTACAAGGTCCATCATGAACTCACGTCCATATCTAGGTGAAGGATCCTCGATCTTCCTGTTGAAATCTCCAAAGAGTAATCATCTCAAGAAAATGTCTCTAATTTGAAGAGAACTCTTGACTCACCCAAGTCTCCAAGTATCCATGAGCACAGGTACCAAAAATCAATCCATGTTAAACTCCAAGTGTAACACAACACCCTCATGAAGCTTCCAATAAATTACCATTGTACTCAATAGCAAGGGAACCAACAAGACCAATGTCAAAGCTCTAATTGTAGAATCAAGAACCCAACATGTCATCATGATCTAACCATCTCCTCCTAGGATATCACACAACAATGTATACATCCTAGTCTCAAAATAACTTGTATCATGTCAAAACTCTAAGATAGCATCAAGAGTAAACCATGACACAATACCAAACACATTCTAAACCAAGAAGCAACATCTCCAATCACATGAAGATAACCATCTCCTAATAGTGAACCTGTAAATGTGAAATCTCTTTTATAGCAATAGGGTCTAAGATCTCCTCTAAGACATCCACAAACACTAAAGAAGATCATCAATCACCAACGATGAATCCATATCACTACCAACAACTCCCACTAAATCATGATACCGAGCTACACATGGCATTGTGACAACCATATCTTAAATGAATATCACCCATGGTCCACACACACTCAGTTGCAATCTCAACAACTCCAAAGAACAAGTAGAACCAATATCTCTAAGCCAAGAAGATACAACCACCATCAAAACATTGGGAATCAATCCTACACCACCAAATCATCACTATCAAATGTCTCCAACTAAAATGTGTAACTAATGAAATGTAACCAAGCTATCATGACATAGTGATAAAACCACATGCTACAAGTCCAAAACACTAATGCAAGGGCATCTCATAAATTTTGCTTGCAATTTTGATTTTCAATTTTGGTCTTTGTTATTTTGAGGTTTCCTTTTTGTCGATCTTTGTTTTCCTCGTATCTTTGACCTTTGGAAAGGCATCAAGAAGTTGAAATTTGCTTTCTCTTGCATGATATGCTTGGTACATTGATCAAGATGAGATATAGGTGGCAATAGATAACAAAGTTATTTTGATGTCAAAGTACAATAGATGGTAATAGATGATATAATGGTTCATTTAGAACTAATCCTTCAAATGTAAAGTGCATAAAACGCACTTGATTCTATAGGTAGTTATGGTCTGTCATTGTAAATGGGAGTGGATACTAGAATGGTTTTTCTTTGGACATTATGTAGAAGTGCTAATGTGTATACACAAGTTTGTATAATGAGAAAAATAGGGGGTAGATCACCAAAAACCTCTTTAAAGGAAAGAGTTGGGCTTAACTATCATTCCCATAATTAATTTTAAAGTGAACTATTGCATTCATTATCTTATGAAGAGGTTTTGTAAATAAGGGGAAATCACTAAAGTAGGATTTTACAACTATTTCAATAGCTTCTATGTTTTAAATATGAGACATGATATTAATATTAGATCCCCAACATTTAAAACTAAGTTAGATATTGAAAGAATTTTTTCTTAAAATGCTATGCTGATCTATTTAAATTCACAAACTCCAACACATGATAGTAAGCACCCACTAAGTATGGGTAATAATTCACTATGATCTTACATCTATGTCACAAGGTTGAATTAATAATCAAGAATTTCTAGATATAAATATCTAATTGAGTCCATTTATAAGATGACATATTACCCAAGGGTTGACTACGTATATTACGTTATATCCATTCTAGAATGTGTTATATAACTATCATGAAACTTGATTACTTTTTGAACTGAGAGTGTCATATTCAATATGAATAAGTAATGCATGCTTGATTATTAAAACTTTATTAACTTTAAATCAGTGCATGATACTTCATCGCTGCAAGCCATATAAACTAAAGTTGCACTAAGTGCCTATGATCTATTGGCGAGTGACTTTTGATACATATACCTTGATGTTTGATTATTGCAGGACTTATGATAATAGTAAAATTGATCAATATCAATTGGCACTTTCACATTGGAAACATGTTAAGTTATCACCCAAAACAACATTATTCTTAAGATAATGCTATTGACTTCAACAATTTTGTTCTTATCTACTCTCTCGTGAAGATTTCTATGCACAATCACATTCTGTAGATGATCTCATAATTCCAAGTTCTGCAGGTGAACTCTCGATTGGTGCACCTTTTTTAGGAATTTTACTCAACCTTTAATCATTACCAAGATGGTTGGATCAGGCATTGTTATTGCCAAACCAAAGGAATTTGGACCATAGAGATAGCCATGTGATCCAGCAAATCAGAAAAATCGTTTATGTAATTTCAGGATTTTGGCATGAAGTTCAAATTTTATAAAAGGATTTTTGTTGATTTAGTTCGCAGAAGGATAGGCAGATTCAACTTTCTTATTCTAGAGTTTCAATTTTTTTTAACTAAGATCAAAAGGCATTGTAAAGTTTCAAGCCTGCGTAGGTTGCAATTAAATTTAATCACTCTATAAAAGAATTCAAAAATCCATTCCCGTAAAAATTTATTTTTTGGTATGATGAAATTATTTCTTACCTAATAATTTAAACTATTTTTCGGTAATTTATTTCTTTTCTAATAATTTAAACTATTTCTTCCGTAATTATTTCTCCATTAGTAATTCTAAATAGTTTCTTCGGTAGTAATTTTAAGTTACTTCTCTTGTAAATTGATTTACAATTAGGGGTAAAAGTTTTATTTGTTTAAGTAAAACTTACTAAGCACCTTACAATGGTAAAAAAAATAAAAACTATGTACATCTTTCATTAAAATTTGATTTACCTAAATTTATTATTTCAAATATTATCTAAGTGATATTTGTTATAAGCTCCCACAGTTTAATTTCAAACACAGCAATAGACTCTTTTTTTTTTTTTTTGGTTTACCAAAATAATAACTATATCAATAAATTTACGGAGGGATTAATTTTTTAGTTATTCTAAACTCACCATAAACGAATGTTATTATTTTTTATTTTCTTTAGGGTTTAATTTCTAATGCGCAATGTAATTAAATGTGCAGTAAGGATCAAAGGCTCTGATACCAAATGAAATGCAACTAATTCTCAAATTTAAAATGCAATAATTAAAATGATTTCATGATTTACTTTAAAAAAAACTTTTTATGCTAAGAAAATAATATAGTATTTAAAATTTACAACTAAATGGAATATAATAAATTAATTAACCATTCTGCTCAGTACATTCAAGCATGCCGTAAATAAATTATTAATTTAATAAACTTAAAATACTTAAACACTTTATTGCTCAAATAATTTATTAAACTTTAATACTTATCTGTGGAAATGTGCAAAAGAAATCCCAACTATTGCTGGAATGGTCCTTGGTTCAGCCTCTTCCGTCTGTGAGTAGTCTGGGAGGAAAGCAGACTTTGCTGCTCTACACGAGTGCTGGTTCCACCGGAACAATGCTCAACACTCGTGCCACAAAACCATGCCCTGGCCAGGACCGTCCTGAGTGCACGCACTTGTACCCCAGGTTGGACACCCACTGTAGGAGTGCCCCTTCTTCGTCCTACTCACATCTTGCTAACCTTGAAACCCTATTCCCGCAATGTGCTCCACTTTATTTTCCTCTTATTATTTCCTGTCCTTTTCCAAGTTTCACATGAATGATTTATATATCTTTTAAGGGGTGGTTTCCAAATTCATCACACCCTTTCACAAAGGTTTCCTTTTTAACAATTATTTAACTAAATAATTAGGCTTCCCCTTTTAAAGAATGTTTATTCACATTCTTTAATCTCTCTTTTTACCAAAGGATTATAATATCCTTTATTTTTCTCCCCCTTTTTAATTCTAAAGGGTTATTTAATAGATTTATTTTCTCTTGGGTAAAAAGTCACATAACAATTGGGATGGTAATTGCGTAGATTCTTGTATTTGAGATCTTGCAAACATTTTACAAGTAACAGATTATCGTGAAATTGGTATCAAAGCTTGAAGATTTGGGGTTGTTGAGGAGTGGGCAAAATTCCACTGAGAGTTATGAGAGGTAGAGGAGATTGAGGAAGATGCAGAAGAGGACATGATGATAGAGTCCTCAAATTGTTGCAAAAATTGACTACATAAATGGATGCCATGGAGAGGGCACAGTGAAGAGGAACCCCAGTAGATGATGCCAATGATGTTGAAGAGGAAGAGCGACCACAAGCAGATGATGAGGAAGATCACGAAGGACCCGAAGGAGTGGAAGAAAGATTGATCAAATTTGTGATGAATGTGGGAGCCAAGCCAAGGATTGAAGTTTGTAAGAGACCTGTCCATCTCTAACCTCTGAAACCTGATGCTAGATGACTAGGGTTTGTAATTTTTATATATTTTTTCAATGATTACTAGAAAAAAAATATGCATGCAAGAAATTAACAATTTATGAAGCATAACATGCAATGATATATAGTTGGAAACAAAGATAAATGCTGAAAATGAAGCTTTATTGATATTGCATAAATTTCTAAAAGCTTTACAAAGAAAGATACCCGGTAATAATCTTTTGAACTTGAAAAATGTTGAAACCATTATTCCAAATCTCTCATGCAAGACTGAAGCAGTAAATCTGATGAAGCATAGACTTGACTTTTGGATGAAGCCAACAGTGAGCACCTTCAGCTGATATTCCACAACCTCAGAATGCTAATACAATGGAGAGTTTTCATTCTCCAAAGCCGATATGTTGGCAGAAACCCTCAGGCTCCCTTCCCCAAACACCAATGAGAAATTATCAAACAAATATCCAATAATCAACTATGAATGTCCCCAAATGAGCCCCTTAAGATTCTTTTATACTTTTCCTGGAGGGACTCATAAACTTTTCTCACCAATGTGGGATAAAAGATAATAGGCCAATCCCCTAATTTGCCTTTTAAAACATTTTAATAAAATGTTTGCACTTTGGAATATTAAAATATGTCCTTGAAATTGGCGCTCAAGTAATTAATTAAAATGGCCCCCTTTTTAATGATGAATGGACCCTCAAGTCATAAAGTGCAAATACAATGTTATAATATTATATTAAAATATTAATTATTATTAAAGTCACCTTTAATAATAATTAAACATTATAACTTAGGCAAAACTCCTTATTTCACCAACTCAACTGAATTTGGGAATCGACACTGCCAACATGTGAACTTTAGGTGCCCTACTATAAATAGAATTGCTTGTTTGCTGACTTACTATAAATAGTAAGTATATGAAACTGAATCAACTGAAGGCTACTTGAACCCACACGAGATGTTGAAGGAGAGATTGCTCTGATCATCGCCAAAAGAGACCCTCTAACCAGACATAGTAGCCTACGAGGGCCGGGAATAGGCTAAATCCACCGAACTCTGATGCTCACAAAATTGGGGACATTAAAAAGTTCATACATACTCCAGAAATCTAAATTGAGAGGAGCTTATAGACTGGATTAATGATTGGGACAAGTATTTCAAATATGATGGAGTGGCAAAGGAAAGAAAAGTGAAGTTTTCTTGTACACAATTGAAAGGCCACACGACAATGTGGTGGGATTACGTGCAGGTTGAAAGACTCAATAAAAACAAGGAGAAGATCTCTTATTGGGATCGAATGGTTTCTAAATTGAAGATGAAATTCCTTCCAATAGACTACCAAACGAATATTTTCAAAAGATTGCAGAATTTGAAGCAGAAAGATATGTCAGTCAAGGAGTACATGGAAGAGTTCTACAAGTTGGTGATTCAGTCAGGCCATAGCGAAGAGGATTTGGAAAAAGTGGTAAGGTATTTGAATGGGTTGAGATACAATTGCAGGACGAGTTGAGTTTGGTGTCACCAAGAACTTTGGAGGAATCCTACTAGTTTTCCATTAAGGTAGAGGATAAGTTGATGAGGGGAAGAACCAACAAGTCTGAGGTAGAGGAGGAGTCAAAAAAAAGGATAGCATCACTATCAAGATGGAGAGGTAAGTAGTTCCAAAGGGCAAGTTAAGTTAGAAAAAGAAGGTTTTTAGGATAGAGAAAGATCTGTTAGAAGTGATGGTTATCAGGAAATAGGTAGAGGATTTACAAGTAAATGTTTCAAGTGTAATCAGTATTCGGGTCACAAGAGTTGGGAGTGTCCAGAATCTTCTCAAGGAGGTTACACAAGGCTTGAAAGGAGGAATCAAGTGGTGTAAGCAGATCAGAGAGAGTGCAGGATCAATTTCTCCAAGAAAAGAAGAACCTGAATCATGAGAATCTCTTTTGTTCAAAAGAGTGTTGTTGAAATTGCCAAAGGAGAGTCATGAACTGATACAAAGGAAGGCTATATTCAAAACAAAGTGAAAATTTGAAGGTAAGTGTTGCAAATTGATTATTAACAGTGGTATTATGAATAATTTAGTGGATGTAGAAATGGTGGATAAGCTAGGACTTATAAGAACTAAACATCCTACTCATAAAGTTTATTGGCTTCAAAAAGGGCATCAGTTGTTGGTAGATGAACATACTTTAGTAGAATTTTAGATTGGAAGCTATAAGGATAGTGTGATTTGTGACATCATGCCTATGGATGTGTGTCATGTATTGCTTAGAAGGTCTTGGTAGTTTGATCATAAGGTTGTACATGAAGGGAGGAGTAGCACATATACCTTTGAAAAAGGATGGAATCAAGCATACTTTGTTGCCTATGCATGAAAAAGAAGAGGACAATGGTAGTAGTAGCAGCAGTAGTAAGGTGATGTTGGTTAGCAGAAAAGAGTTTATAAATGACAGAGTGCCAAAGGAAGTTGGGGCAACGATTGTTATTTCGAAGGATGCAAAGATACATGAGAGTTTGGAACCACAATGTCAAGAGGAAAATGTGGCCATGGATATGCATGGACAAGTGTAGAGATAGCAAACGAATAGGTGGAAGATGACTTGGTTCTCAAAATTGAGGTCATTGAGAGAGAATGGCTTGAATTGACAGGAGGTGAGACAAACAGTGTAGCTGTCAATGATGAGGTACAAACTCAACTTTCAAAGCCATCGGATATAGTTGAAGTTGATTTTCATGAAAATACCATGATTGCAAGGGAGAGTAAAATGCAAAATGAATTAGAAAGATGCAACAATGAGAGGCTAACTACAGAGTGGGTGAAACATGTTGACGATGATGAGATGGGGTATGGTAGTAGCAATTTTAAGTGGAGAACAATAAAACAAGGGGAGTTCATTCTTCTGTTGGTGTGGAATGAAATGGAGCTAACCAATGAAAAGTGAATGACAAGAATAATGGGGAAGATGAGTTTGATGTATGGAGGAACTAATCCAACCATATGTTGGAAGAAAAGAAAGAAGTGAGGGTATAGGTTACGAACAGCATGAGGGGTATGCTACAAGTGCATGGAACTTGAAAGGGTAGTCCTAATACCCAACTCCCTTTGTGAGCTATGCTCACAAACAACTCCCCTAGGGAGCCTGATGCAGGGACATCATATAAATTTTGCTTGCAATTTTGATTTTCAGTTTTGGTCTTTGTTATTTTGTGTTCCCCTTTTGTCAATCTTTGTTTTCCTCGTATCTTTGACATGTGGCGAGTTTGGAAAGGTAGCAAGAATTCAAACTTTGCTTTCTCTTGCACGATATGCTTGGTACTTTTCATCGATCAAGAGAGATATAGGTGGTGATAACTATTTTTCTGAAAGAGAGATGATCGATAGTTCTTTGAAAAAGAAGAATGCATTGATTTTCATGGTAGTTATTTGTCGATGTAAAGGGAGGAGAATGGTTTTTCTTTGGACGATGAGAAGGCAGCCACACATGCTTGTGCAAACAACGATATACTAACTAGAGAGAGTGGTTGGGTGTGTGCAACAACAAAGGAACAAAGGAAGCAAAATAGAAATTTGATCGATGTCTAGGAAGGAGATGATGCCCTAAGACAAGAAGAGAATAGGAAGGAGAGGCAATGAATTCAATCTTCGAGTTTTGCCAGTAGATCTAGCCGATTCTGGGAGGGTCATTTTAGTTCATTGATGTTGAAGGCACAGACCTCTAAAGCCCTATGTCTTTCCATGGAAATGAATACATTACTTTTTCTATTGCCATGAATGGATTTCAAAATGTGTGCTCCCTTGTTTGTTCTTTCTTTGATTCCTATAATTGCTTTATGTTTCATTGTATAAAGATGGATAGTGATATAGTTGAAGTTCATTTTCTGTACTAAGGATTATGATACTATCTTGTTGCATAAGCACATGAATTTAGCTTCCCTATCACATGAATTGGTGAACTTTTGGAATCTTCTATTCATAACAGTGAGGAATAAAATAGTGGTTTGCTTTAATCATTGTTGACCATGATTTAGTTAGATTAACAATGCACCTTATCTCTATAGAATGTTGCATTGGGATGGTAATTGCATAGATTCTTGTATTTGAGATCTTGCAAACATTTTACAAGTAACATATTGTCATCAAACACTGATAATCATGGCACCTAATCATCCATCATCTCATCTCAAAACAACATAGCAATGCAAAAATGACCATAGAAAAGGATAACTAACAAAGTATACATCAACTCTAAATCAATCTCGTGGATATAGACAGTCCACATCAAGTCATCCCACTTCAACTAAATGGGTGATCATCCCATACAATTGTATAACTCATAGATCCCAAACACTGAAACATGCAAACTCATCATCACATTAGTAACTTGCAAAATAAGATATTAAAGATAATAATTCTATAGACATCAAGAATCAAATGCCAAATCAACCACGTATTTGATTCACCAAACATGTCCACAAATGAGTGACCATAGTCAAGGAACTAATTGAGATAAGAACAACCTCCTATCACCAAATGAAAACACCACTAAACAACTACATACATGATCATTTCATGTTAATTCTCAAATATACCCGCATATCCATGACACAATAATCATCACCAACATTGTACATGCACTCAACTATCACCACACAAGACTCCAAGTCCCCAAACATGTCAACCCGTGCCCTCAAACCAAAAGAAAACCTATGTACCTATCACCATCAAAGTCCAAATCTAAGAAAAAAAACATAAAACTATACCAAGAAGCACCAAATTGATAATCAGCTGTACCATCACAAATATCATATAAAAAATGTACTCCCTCAAGGTTTGCATCTTAACTCATTTCTATGCTCACACAATCACACCCTAAATATCAAGCACCTACAAGTGATAAAACAAGTAAAAACCTCTCCCTACACCACAAAATGAAAATCTACTTAATCCATTGTGTAGTACACTGCACATGCTCTCCAAGACTATTTGAAATTGAAATTTTAATTCTATATTGAAAATTGATGTCCAAAACTGTGAAACTAAGAAAATTTGACTTCTAGACCTTAAAAACTGATAGAAACAACAAAATAATGGAACCAAACCTATACCATTGCGTAGTGATTGAAAAAATCTTTATGTCGACTATTGGAAGTCAAAAATCTAACATCTTGGGTGAAAGTTTTGCCTGTTTGAAGAAATGTTCCCCAATTTGCCTTATAAGTGGTTGGCTAGCAGTCAGTTGACAACCCCATCGACGGTAGTGGCATGTTGGCAGCACCCATGAGGATGAGTAACATGCTTCTTTTCTGGTGGACCCAAAAACAAATCCATATTGATTTTAGAACCTTCTAAACATGATGGTAGGGTTAGTTTTGGCCCAAAGTGCTCTGAAAATTCAGCTACCTCCAAGATCTAGTAACCTTCACAAAACTTAAAACCCTTGTATATTTGGCCCTATATGTCATATTTTGACAAAACAAAATCCAATTATAAATTTCTCTAACTCCCTATGTTTAGTTGTGATGTCCTTGAAACCCAAAATTGTAGTTGACAAATTCTTCAAACCAAAATATGTCCCTCATATCTAGGAAGGAGTTTATAGCACTGGAGTTGTGATACCATGTATGAGTTGAATGTGAACTCCCAGCACCCCAAGATTAGCTATCAAACCAAAATATCTTCCATAAGAGAGAAATGACAAGAATATCTTAATATGATTAAGGATGCAAGATTGATTGATTTAATATGTAAATGTACATATGATTCCTTACTTATATAAGAAAGGTTGAGAGATAGGATTAGACAAGATCATGGCATGTTTCTTAATCCTGTACAATGGAACAACTACCTACCTCAACATTATTAAATGACTTAGGACACAAGTATTAAATTTCATATTAAGATAAGATAAAATCACATGACACATAAGACTGCTAGAAAGATTCCCTAGGACCTAAGTAAACCTAACATGTAAATAGGACCTATTAGTGAACTAGATAGGTAAAACACCTATTTACACCCACATCATCAAATTCCTTAGAATAGTATTCCCCTCTACTATCAAAACTCAAAACCTTTATCTTACAATATGATTGTTTTTCAACTAAGGCCTTAAATTATTTAAACTTAGTGAAAACTTCATATTTATGTCTCATAAAATAAATCCAAGAAAATATTGAAATATCATCAATGGAGGACACACAATATCTAGACTTTCTAATTGATTCAATATCCACATGACCATGAATGAATAAATTTAATCTTAGATTTATTACTACTTTAAACAAATCTCTATTTTATTTACCAGGCATGTAATGTTCACAAAAATTAAATTTCTCATAAAAAGAAGAAAAATCATCTAACTTCTTACTTAAAATTAGTGTTTAAACCAGACTCACTTATGTGGTCCAATCTACAGTACCATAACATACATGTATTTTCAATTTTCTTAATTACATTGGTAGAGTTTAAAATAGTGGTAACATCTAGCCTAAATAGAGTTCACATCCTTATCCCTCTCACTATCATCAATCTGCAACCATGGTTATCAAATGTTACACATATTTTTGTATCATTTAAATTAGAAACCAAAATTAAATTTCTAGATAATATAAAAATATTTAAAACACCAGGGAGAATTTTTAACTTCCCATCACTAAAACACAATTGTACCTTTACTTGTTCAACAATGGGATATGAACTATTGTCCCCAAGGTATAATTCTCTATCATATTCTTCACATGTGGAAAGCTACTCCTTACAAGGAGTCATATGATAGGAGCATCATTAATCAATCAATTAATATTCATTATATGTAACATTGCATGAAGAAAATAAAGCTTCATTACCTGAATTAGAGGACTTCTCTATGTTGGAATCCCACTATTTCTTTTTGTTTATGCATTCCTTCTCCACATGTTCCCTTTTCCATAATTCCAACACTTCACTCTATTCTTTTTACCTAGAGTCTAAGATCTTCCCTTGGACTTCTCCTTAGACCCCTTCTTATCTCCTTTAGATCCACCTCTTTCCTTGGACCTTCTCTTGACACGAAAAACATCTAATGAGTTATCCATAACCATCTTTCTCAACTCCTATGAAAATGGTTTTTGCAACAAGAGCATCCATCTTTGGATCTTTGATATTATCACTAATAACAAGGATAAAATTCTCACATGACTCGGGAAAAGAACAAAGTAACATGATACACATCTTCTTCATTTATGTTAACATCAATAGAAGCTAATTGACTAAAAATCAAATAAATGAATTTTAATGATTTACTATTGAATCACCTTACTTGATTTTAAGAGAAAATAATTTTCTTTTTAATTATAACTTATTCACCAAACTTTTTCCTTGGTAGATCTCACCCAATCATTTCCATAAATCATATGTTGTTTTCTCTTCAAAAATATTCAATAAGACAATTTGCAAGACAAAGAAAAATGATTCTTCATGCTTTCTTATCCATCTTATCCCATTCATCTTGGTTTATCTTGTCTGGTTTCTTTTCCTTTGTTGTTTATAACCATTGATCCATCTCTTCAAGGAGATCCTCCATTTTTAGCTTTCACGGCTCATAGTTTTATTAAAATTTTCAATATCCAACCAAGATGAGGATGTAGCCATAACTTGTACACAAATCTGAAAAACAAATTCAACCAAAACTCACACTACAACTCAAAAAATATTCACTTCCACCCAAGAAGCAAATTTGGCTAAGATCTAATACCAAATGTTAAAACTAAAGGTGAACAACTATAAAATAGAAATTTGATTTTTTTAAATATAAATTAGATTTTATCTAGTGCATAACTAAATGGAGAACACAATAAAATAAATCAACAACTCAAAGAAATATAGAACTGAAGAATAAACACAATACAATGTTTACATGAGAAAACCTATTCGAAAAAGAAAAAGAAAACTCCACCAAGAAGAGATTCCTAGATCTATATTATCTTCAAAATACATATTACATTAAATCCTTCCTTTCTCCTCATCTATCTTCAATCCTTTAGCACATGCAAACATAGTTTTTCATTCTTTCTAATTACATACCCATACTACTACCTTAAGACTTGCTTATATAGCATTTTCACCCACTAAATGGGGCATCCAAGTTGGTTATCAAATCCCAACACCTCCCGTGGATAAATCCAAGCATTTAATGTATAGTATAATGTAGGTTGCAACCATTTTATTCACCTACCTGATTTAGACAATTGGTTGTTGTTAGTTTCTAACCAACTTGGTGGTTATTGTTTATAACCACAAGTTGGTTTATCTTTAATAATAGTCATATAAGATGAGAAAACAACCTCATAACAACCACATATAAAATTGAATCCTCAAAACAACTTATCCTTCAAGATTCCTTACTAGTAAATAGTAAACCACTACCAATAAAAGTTAGTTACTAAAAAAAATTAATTACCATACTAATAAAACTTAATTATTGTAACAGTAAAACCTCGATGATAAAAATAATTACTACCGATGGTCAATCCCTCATCCCTTATGAATTGTTTACAAAGAATGTTAGGAGTAATTAAATACATAGGATTTACAAGGTTGATGACACTTTAATCCTAACATGATTTTGATGAAAATCTTAAAATTTGAACTATTTCCAAAATACAAACGGTACCTCTTTATCTATGAAATACCTCAAATTAGATGTTAGGCATATGATCTACCTTGGATGGATTTTTTGGATCTATCATTTTGCTAAACAATTCTAATCCATGTGGTTTTATACTCCTACTCTTTGATTTACCAAAATTTCCTTTGCCTACTCTACCATCTAGGTTGGTGGTAATTATGAATACCTTTAATCTAGTGTTCACATTCTCCTAGGGAAACCCCTAGAAGATTACTAGCTTCACGATCGTTCCAATGATTAAAAACAACAAGTTTTAGTTGTGCAAATGACCTTACAATAAGGGAGAGGGGCCTATAGCGGGCCACCCTAACTTCACACTCCTCAAAGTCTTTTGTGAAAATTTCAAATCACTACCAAATTTGTACAACTTATTTGGCAAGTCCCCTACTTATAAAAATTGGTTTCAAGGCCGCATCAACATGTTTTTTGTCAAGGTATCCAAAATGGCCCAAAAAAAAGGTGAGACCAATAGTGGGTCACTAAGTCATGTATTATTGGTGCACTGATGTGGCATCACATGACTTGTCCATTTGTGTATGTTATGGATAAAAGTGTTTTGCAATTGGATATTAATTGTAAGTTTATTGGATATTAAGCCTACCCACTATGGGGTCCACTTAGGCCTACTTCTATACCCACCATTGGACCCCCACCCACTATGGGCCCCTTTCCCTTAATTATGTAAATTTTGATTCTTTTGTGTGCACCAATTTGAAGTGTTCTTCTAATGATTGCTCCTTAGGATGAGAAAGGATATTCAAATATTGAATTATGCAAAATAAACACAAATTAATGTCTTTAAATACCAAAATAGAACAACAATTCATGCAAACATGTGTTTAGTTGACTCAAAACAACTAGCAAAATGGGCAAGAGTAGGCTAAATTTAAATTTAAATCTTGAAAATTTAAAGTTAGATCTAAAAACACGAAATGTATCTCACACCCATAAAAAAATGACCCAATATGACAAACCACCGTGATTTGGGCAACAAGTAAATGTATAGTCATGGTAGATGTAAAAAATATAATCAATGTAGGATAATTCATAGATATAAATAAGAGGTAAATAACATATAGAAATATGTACAAAAGAATAATTAAAAGCTAAAAGGATGAGCCCAACTTCACTCTCAAGACTACACTATTTATCAATATATTATTATTAAGATATTCTCTTAAATATAAAGAAAATCAAATTATAAAATAAATATTAATAATTATAAAATACATTTTAATAAATTATGTACTTTTTGTATCATTTTCTATATAATTAACCATTTGACTATGAAAAAATATCCATCTCTATATATTTTTTCTATATAATTGACAATTTGATTAGATAGGTAATGGGTCTCTTTCTCCTTCAGCTTTTAAGATTTTTGTCGTATTGTTATTGAGTTTGTTTGACCAATAAAAAACCATATTTATTTGATTTGTCCAAAGTCATTCGCAATATCTCTGATCTTTATCAACGTCACATCCCATCTTTAACAAGTTTAAAAAATGTTTATCTTAATAGAAAAAAATTAGGCTAACAAATATTTTGTGAGAGTAAAATAAATAAAAAAATATATTTATATTAATCACTATTGTTTGTTTACAGGAGTAGTTGAGGATTGAGAGAATATATGTGGATTATTAGGTAAATGGATGGTTATTTTTAGTTGGGTACTAAACTTTTAAAGTTATTTTTCATTAAATTTTATAATATGCTAGAATAAAATTCATGTTATTATGATTTTCATTTTTGAATAGTTATGTCATGATTATAAATTAATTAAGTTTTAATTAGTATTTTGGAAGTTGAATGGATATGGTTAGAATAGTATGATTATTTTATTGAACTTTGAAAATGTAATATTATTTTAATTAATTATTGTTATAAAATAATTACTTGACGGATAATTATGATATATATTAATATGTTTTATTGGTTGTGTGTGTGGGGTGTACTATGGGATCAAAGAAATAGTATCACACAAGAGGATGACATTCAATCTAGTGTAAAGAAAAAGGTAAAAACTATTTGATAAAACCATGCACGCACCACATAGTTTGCATTGATGATCTATTCATGACTTGGTATAAGTTAATAAGTTTCAATTAATTTTGTTTAATACATTTATAATAGTATCTTTTTGGATAGTCTTAAATGTTCTTATATAAATACTTTTTCATAAATTATAAAATTATTTGGTTTTTACTATTCTCAAACAATGTTACAAAATAAGAGATAACCTAAAATGGAAGCACACCCATGTAAGTATGCGCGCACACACAGAGACACCTACTCTAAGACAAACTAGAAGTATACATTTGAAAATACTCTTAATACACATTTATAAATTATTTTTTGAAAAATAAATCTTTCAAATATCTAAGCCTATATAAAAGCAATAAGCAATAATAAATAAATTAGTCTATATTAAAGAGCCAAGACAATAATAACACTGATTACACTTTCAAAAATAATAAGAGAACAATATAATGCTTATCTTTAGAAGTAGTAGGAAGGCAATTTACTATAGTTTGTTCTTTATGATTAGGAACTTTGCTCAGGGATCATATTTGTAATGGGAAAGCTCTAACAAATAGCTAAGTGTTTTGTTTTATGTTCTAAGTTAAATTCATTCGTACAGAGTTGATCTTCATGCTCACAAAAATTAACCTAGTTAACATATTCAATCAATATCCTTATAAATGGCATGTGAACTTCTTGATGACTAGAATTTTTTAGCCTTGCTTACTTGAACCTATGTTTACAAAAATAGTTGATGTTTGATTAGCACATTTTGGATTTTGCTAAGTGAGGATCTTCTCATTTTGTTAGACGTCTAGATCTAAACTAGTAATTTAGAATAATGATCAAAGACAAGCAATCATGCAATATGCCTTGGTCTATGACTAGATTTAGATTCTAATGTAAGCTAATGCAATGCTCCAATATGGACCACTCCCTTGGATTCTAAATAATAAATCTTTAAAAGTGAAGTAGATTTTGTCATTTTATACAATACCCTAGCATACAAGTTAACACATTTCATGCTCAAGTTGGCAAGTAATAATTAGTAGGAAGGGGGTTGCTTTGGGCCCAAATTTTGGATCATTTCAATACAAGAAAATTTGACCTAAGACAAGGAAAGGATAAATATAAGATCAAGACCTACCTATGGGGATTTGTAAAGGTATGATTAGGTTAGATTCAAGTTATTTTATAAATTTTATGTAGAAACCTACCACTTTTATGTTGCTTATTGTTTTAAGGGCAACCCAATAAAAGTGTGTCTAAAATAAATGAGAAAATTGAAAGGTATGCACTTTTCATCTTTAGATTTTTCCCCCACTTTAACTTGCATGTGGACTGCTATGAAGATACATGACAAAGT
The DNA here is from genome assembly GCA_007258455.2 of Sequoia sempervirens. NCBI lineage: Eukaryota > Viridiplantae > Streptophyta > Pinopsida > Cupressales > Cupressaceae > Sequoia > Sequoia sempervirens. Next base: position 1,166,586,130 of record VDFB02271358.1, read on the forward strand.
AAACAACTAGTCAACATGAAAGTAGATATTTAAACACTCATAAAAAGTATATGAATGAGGATTTTGATTCCATGCATGCTCTTCACAATGAACACTCCATAAATGTACAAATACAAAATAAATTGAATGATTAACATCTTATTTTCCACAAAATTTCAAGGATGATAGTCCAAGTGGGCATCTTTTGGGTATAGTAGGGTTGACTAAATATATGTATAGATTATAATGGGTTTGGGTCTAGCAATTAGGAATGAGGATTTTCACACTATAAACCAACATTTAAATCCCATTAGGTAGGGCACTAACCCTTTGTAGTTTACATGGGGACACCAATAGATAGGGGTCAATGCATAGATCAAATCCCAACCCTATGTTTCACCGCCAAGACACCTTGAGGTATAGTCAAGTGTAAGCATATTAAGGAACCAAGGCTACCCCCATGTCTACTATGAGATGCTCCCTAACTTACCCCATTTTTTTCCAAATAGGTTTGGGTATGGCAATAGAAAATGAATAATTTTACATTAAATACATACATTCAAATTCCATCAAGCAAGAAACTCCTCATAGTGCCTATGGTGGAACCTAGAGGTGGGGGTCACACTTACAACAATGCATGGAGCAAAACCCACCCCTATTTTCCACCATAGGGGCATCTTGAGGTATGGTCAAGTGTAACCATATTAAAGATCCAAGCCCATCCCCATGTCTATTGTGATATGCCCCACAAGCTATCCCAAAGTTTTAATAAAAGGGAATGGACCCAATTCCGCATTTCCATATCAAAAATTAAATTAATAAAAACTATATATACAATCATTTTTTTACAAGTTTAGTCATATATGACATAAAAATTAAAGTTTAACATTCATGTAATGTATAAATTTTGATATTTGATGTAATGTGCTCATTGATTGGAGTATAACAACAATAAAAAATAGTTTTTAAGAAAAAAATTATTTCATTATTTTGTGTTCTTAATTACAACAAAAGGTTGGAAGGATACAAAATTATAAAAGTATACTAATAACAACATAAATTTCTTAAAATTGTATGTTATTGTTTGGCATATGCATGATTTTATTTTATATATATGCAATCATGCTTTTGTTCATTCAACACTTGTAAAATCTTATTTTATAATTGTTCACCCTCCTACAAATATATGCAATCATAGAATTTCCCATTGAAGAAGAGAGTAACAATGATATGTTTTTAGCCCATAGTCATATTTATTCATTCAATAATTATAAATGTTTGTTCCATACTTGCATATGGTCACACAATTTCCCATTGATGAAAAGAGTAAGAAACCCACGTCATTGCACTTATTCTACTATTGAGTGTCATCATTTAATAGTTGCACCCTTTCATTCTATAGTTGTAACTATTCAATCATTTGATATGTGTATGATTTCTTCCAATGGTTGTATGCAATCATACATGTGTCCCTTGTTGAATTGACAATATATTTCTCTATAAAAAAATAGACTGCTAGAGGAACATTTGACCATCCTTGAGATGATTGAAGAACATCTTAGACATCCCTAGCCATCTTAGGGATGGATAGATTTCTTGAGGACATTAGGCCCCCGTGAACATTATTCTATTTATGTGTTCCCAATTTCCTTAGGGATAGGGGATGCTATGGGGATGGGGACACTATTTTGAAGGGTGATGTTTCCTTATGTAACATAGGCAATAATTGATGAAGAAAATAACTAATTGAAATCTTTGATGATAAAAGAGTAAAAGTAGAAAAGGTAAAATGACATCCATTGGCCATAGTGGGAGTAACAAAATCTTTGGCATGGTGGTAACCATATGAAGATCTACTAGGCATGATTGGAAGCCATGTGAAGATCTAAAGGGGAATGTTGGAAGCCAAGTGAAAATTCATTAAGCATGGTAGGAACCCATCATAACCATGACCTAATTACCCCAATCAACTTATCAAATATATTTAGTGATATTCATGACTATATAATTGGTTGCATATAAGGGATATAGATGTAATAATTGTAACAAATAATATTGTGTGACAAACATGAGATATGATAATAATATATAAGTATGAAAGTGCATGTAAAAATAGGAAAGAAGGTGTCCCAAGAATGTTTTCCCTAATGTTAAAAATAAAAATCAAGTGATAAGAACCAAAGTGCTAGAAAAAGTTATGCAAGCATAGTTTGATGTAAAATGTAAATGATAAGTGTTAGTATCATAAATATGTGATTCAATAAGTTTCATGCAACATGTGTAAACATGCACATGTTACAATGAGATTTAAACATGGAAGAGTAATAATTTAACCACAAACATCATAACCATAACTGAGCATGTAAATTGTATAAGCATATAAGCATGGTGGCAATAGATGCAAACATTATAAGCACATGATCTATAGGATTAATATGAGTATAACATCATCAACGCGGAACAAGATGAGTACCAGGAGATTCCCCAAGAGAGAAAACATATAATGCAAATATGAGTCCCGGCAACAAGGCCTGATCAAGTACTCATGTACAAATGTAAAGAGAGAGAAAACCCAGTGGGAAAAACCCCCCCTTCAGAGAGATGAACTGCTGTGAAGAAGCACTGGAAGAACTCTGATGAAGCAACACTGGAACCCCAAATCCGGCAAGCAAGGAAAGATAGTTTTGTTTGAAAAATACTAATCGGAATCACAAATGCAACAGCAGACCCGATGCCAAGGAACACTAGAAACTCACATACTGGATCAACTCTGGAATCTGTGAACAACAGTAGATGAAATGATGAATGGACCCATAATGGTGACAAATCTGGAAGCTGTGTCTCAAAGCCAATGCCAAACTGAAACTAAAACTGCCCATAAGACGAGTACCATCAAGATTCTGGAACATTAACCATAAAAGCATGGCCTTCAAATGAGAAAGATCTGAACCAATGCGGATCAAGAACTATAAAATCCCAATGTGAAGTGTGAACTGAAGCAAACCAACAATGTGTCCAGCTGAGCAAGAAAGAAGCTAGAAGGAGACAACATAAACTAGACAAAATCATGTGAGTTGTCACCAAAATGAAAGATGGATGCAAGAACCCCCCTTAATGGAACTTTATATCAGTTCTTTATTACAATACCCAATGATTGCATAAGGAGATGATGCAAAATTACATAAACATAATCGAAAATGCAAACCTAGCACACGAAACAAAAATGAATGCATGCCTAAAATAAGTTAGACATTTTCTGGAAATGACCTCAGATCTGCATAGAGGCCAAAACCAGCTTTCCGACGCCGTGAAAATCGTGTAAAACGGATAAGCGAGTGAAAAGATATGCGTCCCGGAGTGAAAACGGCAACATCTGACTTCCGAGGCAGAAAAAAAGTATCAAAAAAGCAAAACAAGAAAATCTCACCATCACCATTGCATAGAGCTCAGAAACAGCTTTCCGGTGATATCTCGTTTGCAAAAAAATGTTGCCGTATGAGAAAGTTATGCCCGATTTGGTGAAACTGGTCCAAAACTGCCCAATATGGCTCCACTAAGCCCTTAGGGGCTGAAAAACTTCGGCCCCTGGTCACCTGGGCGGACCAAGGGGCTAGCAGTTGGCTCCTGGGGCGCAGCGCCTGGTCACCCACATGACCAGGGTGCGGGGCTGGAAGCCCGACGAGGGGCTCGGGGCTAAGCTCTCGGACTCCAATAAGACCGGGGGCTAAGCTATATGGGCCCGCGGGGGCTGAGATCCTCTGGAGCGGCGGTAAGCGGTGCACTGGGGTGGCACCGCTGGCCTGAGTGGCCCTCCGGTAGCCGCCAGGCGGCGGGTGAGTGACCCAAAAATTTTGCACTACATGCACCGGATTTAAGGCATTTTTTCAAAATAAATATTTTTTTTTGATTTCGGTGCCTCGAAAACTGTGCCTGGGGGCTGTACGACCCTTGGGCAAATTTTTTTTGCCTCTCTGGACAACTATGTCCAAATCGAACAAATTTTATATGAAAATGGGGGTTTTTGGGTGCTACGAATCCAACGGCGATGTCCATTTGGGCCCAAAGTGCTCTGAAAATCAGGCGACCCCTAGATCTATCAGAAAAATCACCGATCTTACAACCCTCGTAGATCTGGCAAACGGTGATGAAAATCAATGAAATAAAAGTCATTTCTGACTTTTTCTGGTGCTCTGAATCCAACAGAAAACCCCGATCTGATCTAAGACGCTCCAGAAATATGCTCAAGGATTGAAACCCTCGAGGGACCTCGAACGAGCTCTGCATTGTGTTCCTCCAAAAAGGTTGAGAAGGGGCTGCGAATCGAGGCTCTGATACCATGTTAGAAAACCAAGATCTGATTGCAAACCAAAATAGACCTTCCACAGAAGAGGAAAAATGAAAAAGCAGAAGCTTTGCATAAAAACATGCAATTTGATATATTTGAAAAGACCAATAATTACAAGAGATAATTTACTTTATAAAAGCAAAGATGCAACAACCTAATCTTATCTTGAGCAACAAGATAGCTCAATAAGATAAAGATGAAAGCCTAAAACTTAGGAATTAAATAAAGCCTAAGTAAACTTATGCAAGCGTAATTAAATATTAATTACACTAACAGTGTGAACCACACAAAAAATGTTTAAAGTCACTTGTTTCAACATGTAGTGGTACTAAAGGTGTCTTCACATCATCCACATTGTGACTAAATGTGGTAATGCAAAATAAACATAATATTAAAGATCAATATAAAGGTATATAAATAAATCTCAAGTGTTTAAATATAAAGCAACAATGTAGGAATAATCCCCTCTCAATAAATCATCCTCATCATAATTGTAGTTATTTTTCAATCCTCTCATATCATTTCATGCTAAAGTTGATGTCTCTCCTCATTTTATAATGTAGTACTTTTAGAAAAATATTGAAAGAGGATCAAATGATTTTTTTTCTTTTTCACCAATTTCTCTTGATTTTGTGGATGTACTTCCATGTGTATATTCTATACTCATGATTCATTCTTTAATAACCATATAGTATGACCACCCTTTGAATATTAAGGAAATTTATCATATGATTCTCTCTTTTCTTTTCTTTTTTGTTAGAACACATGAAGGCATGGATCCATTTTAGCATAGAGGCTCATATAATTTAAAAAAATTATGCTTAGGAGGTGCACAATGATCCAATTGAGGTGCCTTAGGATTCATACCTCTATGCTCTTAAAATTATTTGGCGAATGGAAGAAAAGAAGTTTTTTTTTTTTTTGTCTTGTAGATCCATGTTCACATGTGTCTTTCATTTATCTTTTTCCTTCATCTTTATGCATAGTTTATACATATCATAATTTAAATATTTATAATTATAGGGAGGTTTTTATCTAGTGTAGATTGACTTGGTTCCACTACCAATGCATATGGATCTCTATGAAATTTTACCACTCTACCCTCATGAACATATTTAATATAATGAAGTAACATAGAGGGAACTTCTTTTGATCGCTCAATCTAAGGGCTACCAAATAAAATTAAAGATGGAATGATATGGCACAAAAAGGGCACCTCCTTTTAAAATCCCTATATTCAACCTAAAGTGTCAATCAAACATTCACTGATTGTATTTAAGGAAATCCCTAAATGTGCATAAGAGTGCTACTAAAGATTACTATTATATAGAATTTCTTCTATACGTACATTAAATTAACAAGTGAGATCAATAAGAATACCATGGATTAAAATGCACAAATATAAGGGGCCATATTAACTTCTACGATTAATCTTGTCATCATAAAAAATATAATTGGTGGTGTAGAATGATTATTAACACTTTTAATATGAAGCATCCCCAAAAAAATGATATTTTTATGCATGTAAATCAATGTCAAAATCATTATAATTATGCCCATGTACATCATCTCCATCCATGTGCTTGTGTACCGCATAACCATCCTCAAATAAATCAACATTACATTTATTTGTCATGTAAAGGAAAAATATTTGTATACATATTCAAATTTTCATAATGGGGCCACATAATCATTACACACACAATTAATACCATCTATATGGATCATATTATTGTTAATAAAATCTTGCATTTGTGTTTTAACTCTATCGTAATGACAAAATACACTCTCATATCCCTTAGGTAGCCCTCTAGATGGATCTAATGTACAAGTAGGAGGAAGAATAATCATACTATCATGAAGTAAAATTTAAGTACATTATTGAAGGGCTCACTTGAATATATAAATATTTTAAACTTTTGAGGATTGAAAGTAAGATGATTTGTATTATTGGCTACATAATGAGCATTAGTATTTTTCTCTTGTGTAGTGTCATAAATTGTCACCCTTGACAGTTTCACGCTAGATTTTGCTCCCTCCTATGTGCATGGACCTAATTGTGTTCCTAATTTCCTAAATTAAGCATTTTATGCCCTATTTTAATATTTATCAAGAAATCACATGTACAAAACCAAGGTAAACCTTTAATATTTTTCTCTTGACACTTTACACCTCACAAAATAGGGCCTGGACAAGGGCACCCTTGGCGACCTTGTCCCCATATTTTGGCTCCAATTTTTAATATGTCAGAGGTGACACTTTATTATTTGAATTTCAAATGTCAAATGTTAGCTATATGAATTTAATTATGGGAAATTAGAATTATTGCATATAAATACATAGTATTTTCACCATTTCAATCCTAAGGAGAAATTATTGAGAAAATTGAAGATCCTAAATCAGTTAAGGATAGTCAAGAGAAGATTTATGAGCATTATTGCAACATTATTTTCAATCAAGCATCATGCCAAGCATTCATCATGTTTTTATGTAAGTTGATTCATGTTTTGTGATCATTTTTTTGTTAGTAATAACCCTTGTAGGTCTTCAAAGCAAGCCAATCCAAATTACAATCAAGCCTTGAAGAGGATCATTTTCAATCAAGCATCATGTCAAGCATTCATCATGTTTTTATGTAAGTTGATTCATGTTTTGTGATCATTTTTTTGTGAGTACTAACCCTTGTAGGTCTTCAAAGCAAGCCAATCCAAATTACAATCAAGCCTTGAGGAGAGGTGCATGACTTTAATCCTTCAAGGAAATAAAATTTTAGTGGTGAGTTACATCTAATTGTTGATTCATCATTTATTTATCATTTATCCTCTATCCCTCAAAAGGATAAGATCTCTTTCATCAAAATTTCCAATGTGGAGGTGGAAACTATTGGAATACAATGGATTGTTGAGAGGGGGGTGAATCAGTGATCTAATCAAAACTAGATCATTAATCAACTTAACTGTTGTAAAAACAATTAATGCCAACATGAAAAATACATAGAAAACAATATAATCATGCAAATGAAATGATGACACAAGTATTTAAGTGGGAAAACCTAAGCAGGGAAAAACCCTTGTCCAACCTCATCAAAATATTCATTAAGTATCACTGACCAAAATCTCACTATACAATAGAGCACCAACTCCACCATTAGGTCTCACTAACCAAACTCTCAATAAGTACAATATGCTTAGGAGAACCAACTCCAAGCTCTTTAGGAGCACCAACTCCACCGAGAAATGAAAAAGTACTACTTTGTTTACAATACACTTCAAGACTTGCATTCAGCTTGTAATCATACTTTAACCTTTTACTTTTCCCTTCTTGACTCAGCTTTGTTTGCAATGTGCAATAAATCACCAATCTCACTTGTTTGAATTTTAACACTACATACAAGAATGACCACTTCTTTTACAAGAAAATATCTGCATACATTCTAACTCACATATTTTGAATGATTAAAAGAATGATATAAGATAGTGACTTTCTGTTACATTAACAAACTTCACTCACATAGACAACTCCCTATTCATATTATTATTCAGAGCATACACACATTGTTCTAGGATCACCTCAAATTCAAAAACATTTGTAATCATTCTCATATCACATAGGTCTATGTAGAGAAGAGAATACATTTGAAAGAAATTTGTGATGCAGAGAAGAGCATGCAAAATTTCATACATTGTTATCTAATTCCCTCTAAAATTGATTGATCTTCATAGACACAAAACATTAGCATCTTCCATTACCCTTCTTCAAACTCATTACCTAGTTCAAATGCACTAGAAAAGGTTTTATCCATTGTTGCTCCAATTCAATTAAGCAGATACACTCTTTGTAACATAGATGATCAAAATCATCTACTATACATCACTTTGACAAAAGATAATCTATCAAGGTCTTCAACAATGCGTTCCTCTCACAAACCCATGATACATGCCACCCAATGCACACTGGAGATTCTTAAACTATTGTTGCAATAAAATGATTAGCTAACTACGCATAATTGAAACAAGATACAAGAAATTTATATGCCTGTCAATGTGTCATCTCCTAGAAGTGGCCATTCTCAGCTTTAAATCTAGATCTTTGATCTTAGACTGTTGCCAATGCACAAATCAAATAGAGGTCGTTGATGTTATTTTAGGTGGTATAATATTCAACATTAATTAACATATTGAGCCAGTTAAGGGGTTGGTTACCATATGTGGGTAACACCCTTTAAGTGGTCACTTAAGTGACACTTAACCAGTGATACTGTCATCGACCAAATATAACAAAAGTGGACTTGTTATTAACTTTGCATTAATAAAAAAACCTCATTTAGGGTTTTATAATCAAGTTTCAAACAATAAAAGAAACCTTAATCAACTTCAATAACCCTCAATGAATGGAAAAATATTGTGTTTGATTTATGACCTCTTCAAGCCACCATATATCACTAATGTAGATTATAGTGCTTGCATTAAAAAAAAAGATGATCCTTGATGAAGTACAAAAAACTAGGGTTTAGATACCTAAGTGAAGATCTCATCAATCAACTCTGCTCATATCACTAACTTTTCCAACCATGTCTTTATGCCCAACTCCTGAAGCAACTTTTTGGTACATGAACCATGAGATCAATGTTGGAAGCAACTCTTTTACTATCACAAGCATTAAACAAGTACCTTTTTTCCCATTGACACCTTGTAATGAGTGAACCAAGAAATGCATGAATACCTTATTATCAACACCATAAAGCAATGAAGAGGAATGTAACCAAGTATATCTGACAAACATGTATTTGACATCATTGACAAACAATGCCAAAAAACTCATAACCTTTGACATCAATGACAAACTTCATCCAATAGAAACACCAACACAGGGTTTGACTAAGGTAAGCCCTGATATATCACAAATGTTCCTCTCTCTTTGAATGTGCAGGTTACAGATCTGAAGAACATTGGAGGAAGACTAAAGACCTCTTTATCATCATTGCATTAAAACCCTACAACTTGACAAGATAGAAAAACTCAATTATCTCGATAACCAATGAATATTTGATAGTTGGATCCGGAAGGAATAAGCCTCTAATCAAACAACTGAGGACTATGAAAGATTATTGTAGTTTTAACTCTCTGGACATAGACCCTAGACACCTTTGTCTAGTTAAATTAGGCTTAAATTTGTATGATAGGTGCACAGAACCTTGCTCTTTCCGGATTTGCTGTTGAATTTTTTTTTGCAGTTTTTTTGTTATAGAAAAGTTGTATTTCCATATTAGGTCACATAGTTTTATCAAGTTAATAAAATCCAATCATTTTCAATCAATTTTCTAAGGAATTAAAGGATTAGATCTAGAGTTGATTAAACTCACCTTTGAGGTTGAAGTTACATCTAATTCCCTTATTGATTTGCATCCTAATGTTCTTTTGAAAAAGGATTATGTTAGTGATATACGCATTAGATCTAGGATCCCTTTTTCATAAAAAAATTGTGTTTAACACTATCCTCTTGAAGACAATTTTGCTTTTGAAATTTAGAAGGGTAGGAAGTAATGGAAGGAACATGAGAAGAATAGGTCTATTTAATGATATTAGTTTCAACATAACATTCTTGATAGGTGTGCACAAATCCATAATGTGCTTGAGTAGTTGTTAAGCTATGCATTTTATTGAATATGTAACAACAATCCCTAACAAAAATATGTTGGATCTTATAATTAGAATATTAGTGTTTTATCTTATTTAAAAAAATGAGTCAAACTTAATGGTGTTGAAACTTGGATGTGCTCATTAGACCCTTGTACATATTTGTTTATTACTATAATCTTTTTACACCCTGTCTTGTTGTTACTGAGTTACTTTTACCTTCATGGGTAAATAGGATGATAAATGCAATCATTATTTTGATATGTTTGATAAATGAATGAAATACTAAAATATATATTATGTTATTATTTCTTTGAAGGAGTAATTATGTTTATATTGATGAAGTACAATGAAAGAATATGTAATTGCAATGTGAATATTCTAATGTTTTATGATGAAAGTGGATTTCATGTGAACGTCTAACTATTGTTGCAAATATGCCAAGTTGGATGCAAGTATAGGTTCATGCCTCTAGAAGGGAGGGGAAGTATCAATTACGAGAAGTGTTTGGTCAGGTAACCTTTAATGAAACCTTACTAAGCTTACACACACTCACAACCTAGACTTGGTTTAGAAGAGTTGAGTCAAATGGGATTCGGTAAGTGAACCCTTTGTCTTAGTCTTGGCTTATTGGAATTGGTTGGTCTAAGTTGATTCAGGTCGGTTGGAACCAAGTATGTAACTTTTGAGGATAGGTTGAAATGCTTGAACAATGTCTTTGATTTCTTTGATTGTTTGATGAAGTTGTCGTGATTGAATTTTGAGTCTTTGAGCTTTTCATCAATTCTTATGTACATTAATTGTAAACATGTATATGAGTGTATATATATATATATATATATATATATATATTGATTCGTGCATAAGAGCATAAGAATGTGCATATGTATGTATGTATGTAAATAGAAATACTTATGAGTATACATATGTGGGGAATTTATTATATGTGTGTGTGTGTAGGTATACACTTAATGTATATGCATGTCGACGAGGATATGGATTTATGTGTTGACTAATAGGTATCAGAATAATGATGTGTATATGTGCATATATAATGTATTAAAACATATGTGTTTGACTATTGAAACAATGGTTGATATTTATATATGCATATATATATATATATATATATATATATCAATTCGATTATCGATATATATATATATATATATATATAATGTTATTATTAAAGCACTATGTTATTTGTACATAGTGCATAATATGCATATAATGTTCATATTCTAAATAAATGCTTTTGTTAAGAACCAAGCACATATGTATATAGCGCTACCTTTTATACTACCTTGGCAAGCTTGAAATACTACGAAAGTTGCACATAAAGTAAGAGGCATATATTATATGTTGCGCTTGAACTAAGGGTGACTATTATATATGTAATTCCTTGTAAGCATAGCATAGTCAATCCAACACGTCAATTATGTCTGTTGCGCATAAGTTCATAATTAATGAATAAAGAATTAAGCTTAATTGTTGCACACTATACAAGCAACATGCATTATAAATTAAGTAAAAACAACACTATAAAAGGGAGTTGATTCTTTGGTTGTGTCAAATTTTTTTGATGTAGGAGCATCACCTTGAATTACATTTTTAAGGTCATTTTGATGTTTTTTGATCAATAAGATCATTTAAGACCATTTTGAGTCATTTGAAATCATTTCATGATGTTCTATGGTATTTTGGAGTCATATTTTAAAAGTTGCAAAATGTTGTCAAAAGTTGTCAAAAAAGTGTAAATGTGGTCATTAGTGTTAACAAGGAGTTAGAGGTTGGTTTTTTTAGTTTGTATTGATTGAGACATGTTAAATATTCCTTGTGATATCGACCTCAAGGGTTGGAATGAAGTTTGAATGAGAAGAACACCATTTTACCATGTTCCATATTGCATTTTTCTATGAACAACGATTGTAATTCACGTGGTATAGACTGGTACAGTCCAAAAACCACTTGGAGAAGTTTGAGGGAAGTATTAACTTTTAAATGATTTTTGTTTGGTAGAATTCCATCAAGTTTTTTGCAAGATATTGCAATTTTGGTGAGTGCAGGTCTGAACCTTGCCTAGGGTTTCCAACAACAATTAAAAATTCATATCTTCTGTTTTAACTGTCCAAATTTGCTAAAAAATTGTGAAGATCTTTGTTTTGATATGTTCTAGAAACTCTTTAAAGGAAAATTCATATTTTTCAATTTTGGTGGAGATATTAGTGACTATTTGCCTGCATTTATGTGTAAACAGTCTAAAATAACCCTAGTTCCTTGTTGCTATGAACAAGCTATGCATTACTCATGATGGATGGATGTAGAACCATGTTGGAATGTTGTTGGGGGCCTAAAAATTTCTATAATATCATGTTGTATTCTATTCCATTATTGAATGCATTTATATTGGAGTTTCAAGGTCTTAAGACGCACTAGGTTGTTTGTGGTTGAACACATTTGTGCATAGGTTGGCTAAGGTTGGGTTAGAAACCAATGAAATGTGTTGTAGCAAGTCTGCATAAGACAATTTTTCCATATTACACGTTATTCTCAAGGAGGGAGTGCCATTAGATTGTTTCCCCCATCTTTAAGGCTTAGGAGCAAAGTGCCAAGTATGAGTAAGGTTGTACACTTACACAAATGGTATTGAAACCCTATTTTGAAAGTGTTTAGGTTGTTGATTGAGAGTCCTTCCTCAACATCAGTTTTATCTTGTACCAAGTTAGCAATGTGAAACATGTCCAAATAAAGTCTGACTTATTCCTATGTTTAAACAACAAGCTTGTGAATATGAAATGTGATGAATAGTTGGCGCCATATTATGAATTCTATGTTTCTTTTAGAAGTCTTTTGAGCCTGTAAGTTGATTTCCATAATGAAACATGTGCATTATGAACCAGTCAAACATATTGTTGGCAAGCATTGAGTCGATCTGCTATCTTATTTGGGTGAGTAAAGAAATTTGCCACCTTTTTTTTATCAAGTTGAGTTGATGGATTTAGGCTAAGAAGTGTCATTTCATAAGTTGTGTTTGTAGCCTATAGATGTTGGTTTTTGGGTATAAATATGGAGTATTCTCACCTCATTTGGATACAATTCTTCTTTGCATCATTATGCTACTCCATTATACTATATTTTCATTGATAGATTTTTATTTTTCTATGAGTTATTGTGAAGAAGCTTTAGTGAGTGAAGTTCAGAGGGATTTGTTACTAAGTTGATTTTAAGAGGGGGCCAAGCTTGAGATCTAGTGTGTCAATTGGAAAAAAAAATTATTAGGCACGAGATTCTATTCTCTTCATGTTTATCTTTTATTTGAAAGATTGATTGCCTTGTGTGTTTAAATTGGAAATTGCATTATTTGCTAGAAATAGAGTTATAATCTATTTGCTTATAGGAAAGGAGTAGTCTTATTAATATGATTTCCTTATAAGTGTTTGTACTTACTCCATATTAAGGAGTGGATGTTGTCAACAGTATTATGTACTAGATTTGATGAAAGTGTGAATAGCTTCAGGGAGTAATTTAATACTCTTTAAACCCTATAAGGGAACTCAGATGATATTCCTATTTGTTGGAAAATGTGCCTCAATCTTACTGGCATGTAAACTCCTGAAAGAGAAAAGTCAGTGAGACCCTCTAGAAGTCTTACCGACTAGTAGTTGTGTTCTAAACATTTGAAGTGCTCAGGTCACTGAGACTTTGCTTCTGTCTTGCCAACGGGAGTCATCGGCAAGACATGTCGATCGCTATGAAACTTCCATCTCATTCCACCTGGACAGATCTCCTGCCGATATATTGGTGTCTAATGGTTATCAGGGAGACTCGTGGCAACATAAGTCATCGGGGAGAGGCATGAACATTCATAATGACTTATTCCGACCGAGTATGTCTCGCTGAGGTTTTACACATTGGCGACAGATGGAACACATCGGGAAGACGGCTAAATCTTCAAAGTGACTCATTCTGATAGCTCTAGTCTCGATGATGGGTTAGCTCTTGGTGATCGTCGGGAAGACTCTTGGCTGACAAATTTGTAGTTGGTATGAACTCTTAGTGATAAGGTTTCTCTCACTGACAGGGAGGTGCTTTCGGTGAGAACTCTTGCCGATAGGACTTGTCTCGCCGATAGATCTGTACAAGATGGTTTTGTGTTCGGTATGACCTCTCGCCGATAGCGATGGTCTGACCAATGGTTTTGCAGTGGATATCGATGTGATGTCTTAGTGATAGAGTGAGTCTGGGCGATAGGTTTGAACTCGATATGACTCTTGCCGATGGTGGTGACTCTGGCCGATAACAAAAATTGAGCCTTGTGGCATGGGGGAGACACGACCTAGTGTCTCACCGACATGCGATACAGTTTGAATGCCTTGACAGAATGTATCCTACGTGGTCTATTCTGAGCCAATCAGAGAAGCAAAATGTGAACCGTTAGCAGTTGGATTGTTGCGACCATTCTTGTGTGGAAGGTGAACAGATTGTGAGGAGAATGATTATGCTCTGGCAATGGTGGATGATGATGTATAGTGTGAGATAATGAAGTGTTGCTCCATTGAACACAAGTTGTTCGTGAGTGAGTTCATTGGATGTTTCTGAGAGCTATTTTGTATAACGATTGATCAGTGAATGTTGCTACTATAAATTGACATCAAAAAGTGAAGTCTGTACTTTGTATGTAATTTTGTTTATTGTAATACAAAGAGGCTTTTCTTGGTGTGGTGGGTTTTTCTCCCGTAAGGGTTTTCCCACGTAAATTTGGTGTCCAATTGTGTATGTTCATTTCTCTATTCTGTTAATCTTTTCAAGTGTATCTTAATGAACTGTAATTGTAAAATTTAATGTCATATCTGCATTCTTCCCTAAGGTTTTGACGTTAGGAGAGTTTTGTTCTGCACCTAAGCTTTCCTTACACTATTCATAGATAGTTTACACTACATGTATGATGTGAAATGTATCAAAGGCATGAAGTGACTTGACACTATTAGCTTATAATGCTAGGAAACCTTAGGAATGCCAAGGTTTAGCAATACATCAACAATGATAAGATATGATAGGAGGAGATGTCATATTGCTAATCTATACTTGAGTGATCTCTTGATCATTACTTTACTATTGAATGAAACCCTAGGTTGAGAGTAACCTACTTGGGTCAAAAAGTATATTGGATTAATGATTGAAACCCTAGGTTAAGAGTTACCTACTAGGTTGGCATATTTACTTGATTACCTATTGGAACCAATAGGTTGAGAATATGCTACTTGGATGGGCTATGTAGTTGAGATTTGTTTGAAGTACATAGGTTGATATCAACCTACACAATTAGACTGATTGTTGATTATTAATTATATAAGAGAATTAGGGTATACCAAGGTTGGGACTCACCTATGTGATTAAATTGATCACTTGAGTTTGTGAATTACTATTTGATTGGAGCCTTAGGTGGGATTACCTATTGAGCTAGAGTTGTTACCTGATTGGTTGTTTTTATACTCTTGATATGAATTTATATTGTTGACAAGACTCTACTTTTTGAATAATCCTTTTTACTAAGAAAATTACACTCTAGAATGGAATCATCTATTGATATGATTATTCTTCGATTGAGGTCATTCATTGATGAAACAATACTCTTGATGAGAATCACTTAAATTGATGTGATATATTCATTTATTGATGATTATTTATTCTACGATAAGATGATGCTTATATAGTTATACTTTGGAATATAAATTTATTTACGAAGCTCTTGTAAAGTTAGAGTCATGAAGGGATCATAGGTTATTCCTGGGATTCGATTATCAAATAGAGGGGATAATTTATGCATGTGAATACTTGATAGAAATATCCTTGTGAATTGGAAAATGGATTAGGTTGTTTTTTAGGCTAAAGATTAACCATGCATAGTATATGAATGGTCATAATCCAAACCAAGCTAGGGTAATGTATGTGAATAGGATGACTGACACTCAAAGTACTAGGTGAGAATACTTTGGCCAAATTAGTATAAGTTTCCATTGTTTACACTATCATTTGATTATGTTCCTTTTAGGCATGCTAATTTAGGATTGTAGAGGATACAAGTTCTAGATATGTAGGACACAACACTAAGCTCATATAGGCTATTGTTATGAGGTTACCATACCAAACTCTTCGTCGAAGGGAAGGGCCATCATACCATATGTGGGAGATGTGGGGGGGATCATAGTTAGTCTGTGGTTGGTGGAAAAGTGCTTGAGTGATGCTTCTCCTCATCAGTTGGTTTTTTAGGTTTGCAGATGTTAGTGCTAGTATAAGGGACAACTAGGAAGTTTGTGCCAGTGAGTGGGGGCATCTAGAATGTATGCACCAATGCGGCATCATCAAGACCAATTTGTATATTTATTACTTGGAGGCTCAAGAGACTTACACATGTATGTATCATGTACCCATTTATATGGAAGGATGTATTCTTGAATGATAAACTTGAGTTTATTTAATATGAAATCTATGTTATGGAAAGATTTTTGAAATGACAATGAAATACAATAGAAGTTTGGAATAGTGTTTATTTCAAATATGCATTTAATTTACATTATGGAAAAGAAAATTTTTATTGCTATGTGGTGGCATCATGGATCATTCACTTGAGGTGAAAACCTTAAAATTTTACTGAGTAGAACATCGGGGTTGTTGCAAATATTTAAACCCATGTTCACTCGAAAATGATGAAAAAAATAATTGCTCAACTAAGAGGGAGTATTAATGAACCCACAAGGAAGAGAAAAGAACCATCCTATATCATATTCCTTTAATGTGTATGGAGCCAACTTGGCCAATATCTTATCTTCATACAAAAATTCAAACACTCAACAATGAAATATCTTAAATGTTTATTTGGGTCACCCTTTCCATCATATATCTTAAATTGTGGTGCCAAAAAACTAGCTATTAACGCAATTTTATCTCTCAAGTTCAAGAGTATTATTTTTTACTTCAATGTAATACACTTATCATTATCGTTTCCATTAGGCATGGCATCGGCCTCATGTTCTACTATTTCAAACTTTTGAATAAGTGTATCAAGGTTGGAGATATATGTGTTAGGGGATATGAGAAATGAAATATTGGGTATAAATTGGATGAGAAGTTAGTAAATAATGTGGGGGTAAAGGCTATGTGTAGTGTAAATAGTAGAAGGATGATCATGAGTGGTAGCAAGGCAATGAGGAAAAGAATAATGCATGACATTGGTGGAATGGGATGAAAGCACATTTTTCTAGTGGGATGGAACGATGAAGTGACTCTACTAAGATGAACATGAGAAGTAGTTAGGATACATGTAGGATGAGAACTAGACATTGTACTTGAGGAAGGAGCATGAGAAGTAGGAACAACACTAGAAGAGATATTATGCGAAACATAATTATAAGGCATGCCAAATCGGGGACTGGAGGAAGGATAAGTGATAATGGAAGAATAAACTTGGGTGGAGAGAGGGGGAAGCACACCGTTCAAAGAGATTTAAGATATAAACTTTTCAGTGGTGTGGGTCTCATCACTATTTTTTGTTGCTAGTGCATTCTATAGCCTGTTGAAGTCAAAGGTGTTGTTGTCAGTCTTAAGCTCATAAATTTTGACTTGTTTCTTTGTTTTTTGTGATTCTAGTGGAATTGGGATTGCCTTTTAGAGCTCTCCACAACCATCAATGCATTTTTTCTGAATTTCTCTCTAAGTATATTTTATTCAATTTTTGTGTTTTCACATTTTGGTGAATTACTTAGACATCTTAGCTCTTGGAAACTTTTCATTTGCATGGGATGACTTGTTTTTTTCCATTCTTCATGTATTTCCAATATTTTGTCCTATTTGGACATTGTAGACATCTTTTTGCATGCATATTCTCTTTGGTAGATGCACTGAGATAAAGTGTCATTCTAGTGTATACTTTTTGGGGATTTAACGCATTATATAGTGCCTTTTGTACTCTAACTATGATATAAAGTGTCATGGGGGGGTTGATTTTTTCCTTTGGGTTTCCATCACACCTTTTTCAAGTGAGTGTCCCTTCCATGACAATAGTGAATCCTGGTGATTCTTGCCTCATGCGTGTGTGCCTTAAAGTTTTCACACTCTTTTATTTGTAGGTTGTTTCTCCTACATGCACTTCTTGGTTTCATACAATTTCAATGTACTTTTCTTGGCTCTCCCTTGTTAGCATTATGGGGGGGTTTCTATTGTTTGTGCTAATGCTTCCTTGGTTTCACGTTTTGGAGTGATTTATGTATCTAGTTCTTGTTCCTATGTACTAGGTAGATGTAGCGTACATCATCAGTTGGTTACCCATGCATTTTATGAGATGAAGCATTTACCATATGGAAACTCTTGCATTCATATTTTTGGAGGTTATTCATTTCAACACCATATTAGTCATCATTTAATAGTAGTCTATAACTTCTTCATGCTTTAGTGATGTTCTACATGTTCCTCTATTTTTTGGGACACTATTTTGGTTGGAGGATTTTCAATCCTTCACCTTGTTTTGGAGGTTTTTCAGTCCTTCATTTTCCTTTCTCTCTTTTAGAGGGAGTTTTTTCCATGAGGTTTTCTCCTTTTCTCCAATTTTGAGAGATCTTTTGTTTGTACATGTGTACCTCACCAGGCCTTGTTTTTCAAGACCCATCAAACATTCTTTTCTAGGGTTTTTAGCTACTCCCCATGTTCATCTGAAGGGGGGTGTTAGAGTAATCATGCATTAGCTAATAATTAATTATTAGTCTAATTTATTCTCATACACTTAAGATAAACTTAGGAGTGATTTACTATGTTAACTAGAGAGATATTATTAGATCATTCTATCTCATTGCATGAGATGTTGACACTTGTCATGATCTAATCCCTTTCTCATTTAGGGTTTCTCCCTTATAGCAGTCGACCCTCATTATATTATCATTTCTTGTAATGACTCTCCTCTTGAGATTCCATACCTTTGATCTCTCTTGAATTTTGTAGCTTTTTCTTGTTGAGGAATATTGCATATTATTGTTTGCAGCTCTCTTGCATGGAAGGCATGTTCTTGTTCGTTGTTTAATCCAGTGACTTATATTTTTCACAATTCTATCATCACAAAGATGAAAAATTTATTAGATGGTTGTGAAGAGTGCCTTTCTACATGGTCATCTTCATGAGGAGATCTATATGGAGTAGGCTCCAGGTTTTTTCCAGGACTCTTCACTTATTTTTTAGGTTACGTACTTCTTTATATGGTCTCAAGCAAGCCCTTAGGGCTTGGTATGAGAAGATAGATGGTTTCTTGCTTGCATATGGTTTCCCTCGTTGCCACTCAAATCACATAGTTTACATTCAGAGACATGGGGATGAACTTTGGTACAAGTCTTATATGTTGATGAATTGATCCTTACTAATTGTTCCTCATCCATGATTCAAGGTATTCAACATAGTTTGATGACACTCTTTGACATGATAGATCTTGGGCTTCTACATTTCTTCCCTGGTCTTTAAGTTCTTTAGTCTACTAAGGTGATTTCCATGTATAAGTAGAAGTGTGTCATTGACTTGCTTCATCGATTTTCATATGAGTGATTGTAAGCCTGCACCTACACTATTTCAGTTTGGTGTCACCTTAACTACCACTTGCACCACACCTAGTGTTGATGCCACTTTGTATATATAGTCAGTTGGTAGCCTTTTGTATTTGATAGACACACGTCCAAATATACCTTTGCTATTGGGCTTGTCTCCCATTTTTCACATGACCCTCATGAGAGTCATTGGAAGGAAACTAAGCATATTTTTAGGTACATTAATGACACCACTTATTTTGGAATTTGGTAAACACCAGGGGCTTCACATATAGTAGGCTACATTGACCTAGATTGTGTAGGAGATGTTGATTCTCAGATGTCCACTTCCAATTTTTTTTTCTCTTGGTTCTAGTTTAGTTGCATGGTCTTGCAAGAAGCAAACTGCCATTGCATTATCATCTATTGAGGTTGAGTATCGAGGAGTAGTTCTTGCTATCCATGACATACTATGGCTTTGACAGCTTATGACAGAGTTTGGTCTTCCACTTGATCATCCTACTATACTTTGGTGTGATAACCAAAGTGCCATTCACATATCTTGCAACCCAGTTGAGCATCAGTGGACAAAGTACATCAAAATTCATATACACTTTATTCGGTAGCTTATATAGGATGGTGTTCTATCCTTAGAGTATTTACGTATTGAGGATCAAGTTGCAGAAATATTCACTAAACCTTTAGTATCGCTTGACTATATTGCATTGCAACAATTAATTGGGGTGAAGGAAGTTGTCCTTGAGGGGGTTTTAAGTCCTCCTTCCTTTGTATATAGTTCTCTTTTTTGGAGAGGATTTTTTCCCACAAGGTTTTCTCATTTACTCTATTTTTGAAGACTTTTATTTTTGTACATGATTACCTAACATGGCTATTGGAGTAATCAGGATAATCACTTGATAATTAATTATTAAATCCATTTTTACTTTAGTTCACTTAAGTTAAACTTAGGAGTGATTATTATTATTATATTGGCTAATTATAGGTCTAGTTGTCTCATTACATGAGATTAAGACACCAGTCACAATCTAATACAATCCTCATCTAGGGTTTGCTTTATTTTGATTTTATAAGCATGCACATTCATTGTATCTAAGGTTATTTAAATTAATTCATAGAAAATTAGTTTCTCTTATGGATTATTTCTTCTCAAGGTTGCATGAGCATATCAATGGATTTGATCTTTCTTTTGTGATAGGATAATTGCTTTCAAGTGATTTCTAGGTGTTGTGGGGTTCACTATCAACTCCAACATGGTATTAGAGCTCCAAATTTGTAGCTTCCTATCTGAATTCTAAGAGATCCGACCTTGAGGAAAAATTGGCTCATCCTAGGGTGAAATGGGCATTACTGTTGCATCTAGAATGGTTGAAAACCTAAGAAACGTCTGTTAATTTGTTCAAATCCAAGTAGTTGCAAATTTTATTTTATTTTGCTTGCACAGATCTTGAGGTAAAATTTGTATAGTCGTACAACCACCTCTAACATGTGTAGATAGGCACAGTATAGGTATGAAAAGGTTTTATATATATTTTTTGGTCTTATTTTTCAAGGTTTTTTCTTAAAAAATATCAATAAATTATTTTTTTTGAAAAAAATAAATAAAAAAGAAGTTAAAAAAAAAGCAAAAAAGGGTTTTTAAAAACCCTGCTAGATCGTATGCCCGTGCTTGTAGGCCATATCTTGACACAGTGGCCCCTTTGCACTTTATGATGACCCATTTGCATTTTATGGTGGTGCCTTATTTAGTGCGACCCTCTAATAAATATCGACGGCCTATTCACAATTTTGGCTAGCACAAAAGCCAACGCTAAAGTCCACCACCAACAAGGGAATATTCCCCCCAAAATTGAGTATATATCAGTGCCAAAATCAACGATGCCTTGTACATTCCATAAGAGAATATTCTTCGCAAGATTCCTGTAGTACCAAGAATATTTTGGTGAATTTTATTTTTTAGGTGATTGGATTTTTTTGTTGGTGTAATTAAAAGTGTTGTACCTTGTCCTAGGTCATAATTACACCTTAGTTAAGTTTACTTAGGGACCACATAGGAGGTTGTTGGAGAATTTCAACTTTTGGTGGATTTGACATGTCATTACTTTATCACTTCCACCTTTTGTGAACATATCATGTGATTATCTCTCCACCTTTTGTGGGTGATCCACCTTTTGTGGTGATTATCACATTATCACTTTTCCACTTTAGGTGGAGTGATAGCTTTTCATAGTTGTCTCATGTCATAAGATTACGACACTTGTCATTATCTTATGCCCTTCTATGTTCTCACCTTGGCTATATAACCAAGGGGTCTCCTATGTAATTTTTCATAGCATAGCTAATCATATTTGCATTCATTGATAAGAATACAGTCTATTCTTGTCATTTTGTTTCTATCTCTCTTATGCTTGTGCTTTCTATTAGGCCTCTAGATCTTGGGTGGCTACCTTCATAGCCAATTTTTACATTTTTGATGGAGGCATATTTTGAGCATATTCACTAATATCACCATGACGTAAATTGTATGGATAGGCCCCTTTCAACCTCCAAACCCTAGTTTGCATGCAAAGGAGTAGTTTTTTCCTTTTCACCTTAACTTGGGCATACAATGTTAAAATTAGGCAAATGAGATATCATCGAAAAGCTGGTTTTGAGCACTTTCTAGTGGTGTAGATTTTATTATTATATTTTTTTGCTAGTTCCTGTTATTCTTATTCAAATTCAAATATTCATTTTACACTTTCAAGCTCATAATTTTTTTCCTATATTTCCAATTTTCACGACTCTAGTGGCATTGGAAAGGTATTTTAGAGCTCTTCAGATCTATTCATTCACATTTTCCAGAATCTACTCTAGGTACACTTTATTCATTATTTTGTGATTTCACATTTTTCATAATCACTTGGATGCCTTGGCACCTAGAAAGGATATGTTTGTTTGAGATGACATATTTTGATTTGATTTATTAGTATTAAGATTATTAGTCTTTGATTTTTTCATCTGAGTGAGTATCATGGGTTTTTTTGTACATCCTTTTGTGATCAATTTGGAAAAGGGTAATTATGAGTCTTGGTGGAATAACATACTGACACATCTTAGGTGGCTTGATATTTTTCCTTATTTGTATGGACTTATACCTACACCAAACACACTAGGGAGTTTATCAAAATGGGGTATCATCAGAGATCATATTGTAGGGGTTATATGTTCTAGTGTTGATTTTGACACTATGTGTGTTGTATCAAACATTGATTGTGCCCACACACTTTGGAATAATCTTGGGAAATCCATGGAGGCCCTCATATTTCTCCATAGAGGATCTTATTACAGATTGTCTCATCCCTCTTGTAGATGCATATTCCATACCCTTTGATGATGATTCTTTAGAGGAGCTTGAGTATATCACAGGTCTTGCATGTTCTAATGGTTTAGAGACTTGTCTTCATGTTCCCACTCTTCAAATTGAGGCTACAACATCATCTTTTGTTGTTCTTGATCAGTTTGACATCACCACATATTTGGCCCCTATTGATTCAGTGTAGTAGGATATTCATCTTCCATAAACAACTGCATGGGATTTGTATCTCGTAGGCATATCATCCTTGTTTGTGGAGTCCTATATTGCAAATCTAGATGATTACTTTGAGGTCATTCATCTCCTCTTTTTTGACATCCACATCAATGTTGTTGTCCCGCCATCTTCATTGCCTTTGCAACTTGTTCTATATCGGTCTTCATAGGATCTTGGATCGACATCATCGCTTTCCAACATGTGGACACGTGAGAAATTTTCAGAGGCACACATCATTTGGATTTGGATTCTTGGTTCACCTATTCTTTTGGATTGGCTTCTCCAATCACCAATGGATCTTTTTCTTCTTAAGGGGATAAATGTTGTTTGTAGGTAGTAGATCATATTATTTCTTTAGGAGTTCATCATTGGCACAAGAGCTCATTCTTTATGGGGAGATTCATATCCTCATTTTCTCTCCTATCAAGGGAGCATCTATTTTTTCGCATGACAAAAGTAGTCCTTGGTGAGTCCTCCTTCTATCCTTCTTTCACTTTTCACTAGTGTAGTCATTTCTTTTTCTCTCATTTGGAGAGGAGTTTTTCCCTTGTGGTTTTCTGCCTTTTCTCTAGTTATGAGAGTTTCATTTATTTGTACATGGGTACCTCATTAGGATTTATATCTGGGACCCATCCATGCATCCATCATTGCATTCTACATTATGGTTTTATAGCTTCTCCCTAAGTTGATATTTAGGGGGGTGTTGGAGTAATCAAGATAATCACTTGATAATTAATTAATAATTAATTAATTAATCATTAAGTTGATTATTACTTTAGTTCACTTAAGCTAAACTTAGGAGTGCTTTTTATTATTAGATTGGGCTAATTATAGGTCTAGTTGTCTCATTGCATGAGATTATGACACTTGTGACAATCTAATGCAATCCTCATGTAGGGTCTGCTTTATTTTTCTTTTATAAGTATACATATTCATTGTATCCAAGGTTATTCAGATTGATTCATAACAAACCGGTTGATCTTTTGGATCATTTCTTCTCAAGGTTGCATGAGCATATCAATGACTTTGATATTTCTTTTATGATAGGATAATTGCTTATATGTGATTTTTGGTGCTGTGGGGTTCACTATCAACTCCAACAATGGCCTCATAGCTGAGACTCATCATTAGTGCATACATTTCTCCCTAAGTTGCACTTAAGGGGGGTGTTAGTGTAAATACTGTCATTATCTACCTAATTAGCTAACCACCTTTTTAATATTGACTTGTTCACACCTAGTTTATGTTTAATTAGGATTATTTTAAAAGCATGAAGTTTCCACAATCCATGATAGAGTTGTAATAAAATTTCTAGATTAAAACTATGTGCCAATTTTTACATCAACGTTTCAGATCATACTCTATGATCCATCATCAGGATGCAATGCAGATAGAGAGAAGAGTATGACAGATCATGGAGTATGATCTGAAATGTTGATGTAAAAATTGGCACACAGTTTTAATCTAGGATTCTTTTGCTTTTTGTTTCACTTCATAACATTGAGACATATGTCCTCATGACTTGAGAGACGTATTGACACTTGCTCAACCACTTGTTAAGTGAACTCACAAGTGTCCCATATTTGGAGGGGTAGCCAAAGTTTCACTCCTACCTTCTTACCTCTTCATCCTTGACTATATATGTAAGGATTGATCATTGTATTCTACACATTCTATGATAGTTATTTGGCTTTTACATTGTGCTTGATTCATTTCATGGTAGTTTGAATATTGCATTCATTATTTGCTATTCCAATGTTTATAGCTATAAGTAAATGAAATAGAGAGTTGATTTAATTAAATGCTTTAAAGATGCTATTTGTTCCTTTTCAATTATATTCATATTTGCCAATTTTTATATATTAATGATGGTGATCTTAGTTTGCTTAAGTCTTAAGTTAGTTAATATTGATAAATAAATATTTTTGTGCATTTGTATTTAAATTATAGATATAGTTTATAATCTTTAAACTTAGATAATAACACTAATAAATCCATTGCCATATCAAATTAACTCAAATTTATTAAATCTATCCAATTTTATACTTGAAGAAGAGTAATATTACATTTTGGTATCAAAGCCTAGTTGAGATCCAAAGTTGCATATTCAAGATAATATCATGTGAACTACTTGGTAATTAATATGAGTAACTAACAAACCTATAATTAAAATTAAATGTATTTTAACATTTAAAATTTCACTAAAGCCATCCTTATTGATAAAATAACATTTATAAAAATGTGTACTAGAAAAGTTTAAAAAGTTGGTATATATAATATACCAAACAAATATGCATAAAATACAATTATAATAACGAAAATTATATACATTCAATTGCATTCATTTCATATCTCTCATCCCTCAAGCATCCTCTCTCAAAGGAGCAATCAATAGTGAAACTAGGCCTGGTATTTGATAGTCACCCCTACTTGTCATATGAAGATTTCATGACAGTTTGGTCATTTAAATACCTTTCATTTAACGTTTTCCCCTACTTTTTCATATGACAATTTTATGATACCAAACAATGCAAGCTAAGTGGGCTTAACCTTGGGGGAAACTCTGTGGTTAAGTGCACTTGAGTTGGAGTTGTACTGGGTGGGTGACCTCCTGGGACAGTCGAGTGCTTCACCTCTGTGAGCATCACCTCGATGCAATGAGTGCTAAGTGGACCATTCATTATCATGAGAGATGGGTTCTTGTGAACCTCTACTCATGAAACATGGGTCAATGAGTTTGACTCGAAAAACTACATGGTTGAATCTTGATAGCAATATCACTATTTGACACGTTGTGGAAAATAACTCCTACTTGTCAAAAAAATGTTTAATTTATGATTTTTAATTTAAAATCTTTAAAAAATAGAAAACAATATTAGTAATAAATGTATAAATCTTAAATATACTTTTACAATTAACAAGAAGTTTCTAAGTTCATATTAAAAAAATCTTGTTAAATATATTCTAAAAGTTAAAAATAATTATATTTAATTTTGAAAAGATTCTAAATTAATATATATTTTTATAATAAATATTATAAATCATATATTAATATAAAACAATGATAACTATTAGTAAAAATGTCAAAATCTTAAGTTTACTTTTACTATTAGGTTTCTAAATTAATATTAAAAAATTCAAAAAAAGTTATATTCAAAAGATTCTAAATTAATTTGTCTTTTTATAATAAACATTATAAAATGATATAATATTATTAATTAAAATACTATATTATATCTGTTTATAATAAATTTTTATGGTTCAATAATAATTTAAAGTGTCATGGATACAGTTATATAAAATATAGCAAGTCAAACTCTATGGTCTAATAAATTTTAAAATATACGTTTTAAAATTGAAAAAACGATCAAATAGACCATCAAATTCTAGCTCCGAGTGAAACATCTATTTTTGGGGTGCTAAAAAGAGTACAAAAAAACTTACATACATCATTATAGGGCCCTTCCCCGATGTCTTTGAATCTTTTACACATATTTTTAGGGGTTGACCTGGGATAACACGCCTCTTTGTGACATGACAATAGCCCTTTAAAGATATTTCTAAATATTGTTAGCTTTCAAATATTACAAAGGAGTAGTCCAAACAATAGAATAAAATACTACAATGTACAAGGTCAAATTTAAACTCTTAGAACAAATTTACATCACTGTGTATTTCAAAATATTTCGTTGAATTTTTATTGGATGAAGAAATAAAACAGATTACAAAATCTGAAGAAATATTTCATTGATAGAGTGACCACACTTTCTAGGTAAAATTTAGACTCTTAAAGCAAATTTGTGTCATAGATTTGACATATAGATTTAGCTGTAAACATCACTATAACTTTTAAAATATTTCATTGAATTTTTATTAGATGATGAAAAAATAAAACAATTATGAAATCTGAAGAAATATCTAATTGATAGAAAACTACCGAGTCAAGATTTAGAATCTTCAACCAATGACATTCACTTTCCAACTATAACAAAACAAAAAATATATTTTCATATATATTATAACAACTGCTAACCATTTTACAACATTTATTAAATGATAGCATCCCCTTACCTCATAAAAGAAGCTTACTTTGACCCGGGACTATGTCCAAAGAACCACAAAAGGACATTGGAATGTGTTCCCACATTACCATCGGCATTATCTTATCTTATTTTAAGCTCACCCATAATCATCTAGTTTGAAATTTTGAATAGTCGAAAGGGATCGCCAACTATTTCCTTTTCCGACTTTATCCAGTTATTTATCCATCTAACCAAATCTTGGCCTTTACTCTAGGCTTAAATTTGATGGCCGTATGACCGTATTTAGAGATTTTTGCCGTAAAATACAATCAAAATGTTAAGAAGATTGTATCAGAAGAAAGGAGAGATTTTGGATAGACTGTCAAAATTTATATAGAATTATAATGATATATATATTTGATTTATATATGATTTTACTTACACTAAGGTATATCATAATGTTTTAAGGGCACCTTTGAATAGATAACCGTCATTAAAAAAATTGTTGACACGCAAGGTCGACCGTCAAATTTAAGCCCTGCGGCTTCACTTAACTTTCCCACTTATTTTGTCGCCTTAAATACCAATTTACCAAATCTTGGTCTTCACTTAACTTGCCCACTTTCAGTGCCGATATATTCCTCTACATGTATAAAATTTTGGCGCTAGTTGTTTTATTCCTTATCGACTGTTAGCCAACCTAACTTGAGCAGCCGGATTTACTTTCTGCTTTATTCTGCCGCACGACACCGGCCTTTTATCGTTGCTTACGGCAAGGAAAACGTGTACAGAAGTTTCCCACAGTTTTTATATTTTTTTATTAGTCAACGGGGTTACGTACTGCCGGTTAGCAATGGCGTCCTTAGAGTTGGAATATTATTTATTATCAATAAATTCTCAGCTTCGACGACGAGAATTTGTGATAGAAGTTCTGTCAGTCATTTCACGTGCCCATTTAGAAGCTGTTTTTTCTTGGATTAAAATAACGAACACAACCAACCTGCCTTGAAAATAGATAAAGGACAAGACCATGAGTTGCGTAGGGCTCACTTTTTCCTTGCGTGCGCAACACGTCATCATGTGGTCGCGTAGGCTCCGCACTTCAACGCACACGTCAACATGGTGCGCTGGGAAGCCAGACCGCGGGGTAACCGCGTGGAGAGCGTATTATACTTGTAAGCGCTTCAGAATACGCTGACTGGGTCTATGTAGGGTTAGGGAGTATAATAATGGAGTCCACGGTATTAAATGTCTGTACATCTACGGCGATCATTGTCGTGACTACATACGCCTTGTTATTAAGTCAGGTGTGGGTTAAAGCGGGCTTTGAATTGCTTGGGAAGGAAAGGGATGGCCCGGGAATGTAAATACTTCAAATAGTAGAGAGCTAATTTTATTGAACTCCTGCGAATTTGCCCGTCAATGGAACCCGCCCTATAATAGTGAAAGCCCCACATATCCAGTGCAGTCGGTTTTTGAAATTGGCCTGCAAGATCGGGTTTAATTTATTCAAGAGTCTATTTTTTTCATTTTTTATTTGTTGTCAGCTGAAATAAGGGGAAGGGTCCATCCAGGAAAAAGCCGTGCAGGGAGTATAAGGAAGATGAATGCTTTAAATGCTTAAAAGTCGCGACTCGAATAAACAGTAGAGTTCAAATAAAAAGTTTTTGTTTCGTATTTCTTGGGCTGATTAAGAGGGCAGAGGATTGCTAAATCTGCAAAAGTTCCGTCACTTGTTGGATAATGGTGAGATCTAGGTTTAACGGTCGCAGCAGCAGGGCCAGTGCTTTCGCAATCGTGTTTGCAGTGTTGACATTTCTGTCGGGTTTGGACGTGCTTCACGGCGTGGGTGTTTTGAATTTACATCATAAATTTGCCCACAAATTGAATTCGTTTGACAGAATTAAGGATTTCAGGGAGCATGATTCCAGGCGCCATGGCAGGATTCTGTCAAACGTTGAAATTCCAATTGGTGGCTCTGCAAATCCCAATACTGCAGGGTGTGTATGTTAATGTGTATTTTTCTTTTTTTTTTTCTTTTAAAGGAAAGTGAAATTTAGGAAGTTTATGCTTCTTTGTAGAAATTTCTTGATTTGCATTTACCTTCATTCATTCATTCATTTGACCTAAATTTGTGTATTTACCTTCCATATGTCATTTCACTTTTGTATTTATTGTATAAAATTTCATAATTGCTCATTTTGTACGCGAACATTTATTGTCCATTTTCTTTGAAATTTATTTTCTGAAGTTAGAAATTATATGCGTTTTTACTAATAACATAATTTTGTATTTTATCTGTGTTTATTTATCCCCCATCTTTTCTAATTTAAAATTTAGCTCTATGAATTTTGGATTTATACTTATTTTTCTAAATATTTTATCATTTGGAATTATCTGTGAATATTTATGCCCACGTTTCTTCGATCTATAATTTAGTTTTGTGAATTTTTATTGCCCACGTTTTTTCAATCTATAATTTAGTTCTGTGGATTTTGAATTTTAATTTGTTTTCTAAGAATTTATAAACGACCATTTTATATGCAACCGTTTATCGTCTATCTTCTTTTAATTTAGATTTCATCTATATGAGGCTGCGGTTTATTTCTATTTTCTGAAGATTTCACAGCTTTTTATTTGTTTATAAACTGTTAACAACGACTAAATGCTCCGGAGGCATCTTGGTGTCAAACTACAGCAGATGTGAATATGGTGCAATTACTTTTCTGCAGTTGAATTTTATTGGCAACTCTGTGAAATGCTTAGAAAAAGAAAAACAGATGTTGGGCTCCTTACTAAATCTCAACAGTTGACACCCTTTAGATGGCCAATGTTGTTAGTTTGCTAGTAGAAAATTATCATTTCAGTACTTCTGCAGGTGGAGCGTTTTCTGGACAAGGAGTGACAATTGCCAACTAGTTGTCATTATGATTTTAAGTCCAACAGAACCAAGTTAATCACTGTAAAAAGTTAATTGATATTTATACTTCTTCCTAACTTTTTAAAAACCTCACGTTAAAACTGATTGGCCAACTTGGAGTTCTTCTCTAGGAAAAAGATTACGGTTGACTTTTCTAAAAATTCCAATTTTTGTTCCAAATTGGGTTGAAAACTTATCCTATTTAATAGAAAATTTGGATAAAAATAAAGTTTATATCATTTATAACTCATGCTTCTTTTGAGAAGTTCAATTCTATAGTGAAATCAATGGTATGTCAAAATGGTTGTCACCAAACTTCAACAAATATATGCGTCTCATTGCTAAAAATGTTTCTTTGCATACTCAATTTATCATTTCAGCTTCTGTTTGAAAATGGAGTGATTTTCTGACTAATGCAGTAGAGGAATTTGCCAAATGATAAGTCACAATTTCAAGACACATAGGATCATTTTCCATCATTGTTGGCCTGCTCACAAATGCTGCCTAAATATGTAAAATGCCTAAAATGGTTGTTGGTCCTCCCACTAACGTTTAACTGCTTTACATTACCATAAAGGTAACATTGTGATTTAAATTGTCATTTTTTGCATGTGTAAAGATGTTATGGTTATGTGACTGATGATGGGGTAATGGCAATTGCCCGTCATGATCTCAATCTGGTGAAATTCTTCAACAACCTAAAATGAGTTCTGATTAGCTTAGTGATCTCACACTTATTACAGTTCTGTTTATGACATGATTGTAGTTGGTGATATTTTTTATTTCTAAATGTTTATTGAATAATTTAAATTTGTTCATTCTTTTTCTTGGAACATTTTATTTTGTTCATAGTAGTTGTTTAATTGCTTTTGATTTGTTCATAAATGTTTTGGATGCAGGCTGTATTATGCTCAAATAGGACTAGGGGTTCCAGCCAAGCAGTATTTTGTTCAAGTAGATACAGGAAGTGATATTTTATGGGTTAGTTGCACTCCTTGCGCAAAATGCCCGAGGTCAAGTGGGCTTGGGGTAAGCAGATGTGCCTGTAACTTAGTCTTATGTTTTGCTTTCAATTTGTTAGCATTGAAAATATTATGTACAGATCTCAGCTAATCCAAAATGAATAGTCTCACAAAGTAGCTCAATTTCTAAGGGAATAAACAACCAGATGGCTCAGAATAGTTAGACTTCTCCATGAGTTTAGGTCCAAGGGTCTGCATATTCTTGTATGGAATGAGATGGATCTAGTAATTACTTATGTAAATACCAGACAACCCTGCTTTTCCAAGTTGAACATATTGTCTTCTCAAATCATATCTAAATTCTTTAGTGCTTAGGACAAAACAGGTGGGCATTAAATATCAAATGCAAGTTGAATTTTTTTTTCTAAGGTGTGGATTACTGGATAGGGTTCATTAGATAGAAAATTTATGAGAGTACGTCAAAGTGCAACTTGGAAAGGAAGAAGTTATATTAGTGGCAAAAAATGACCAGACCAGGTCAATCAGACTCCAAAAGCATAACAAATTAAAATAGGAATGCTTAAGAGAACCACAACAACTCAAACTGAGGTATCTAAAAACTAGAAACATGAAGCAAAAGAATCTAACAAGGAGGTAAAACCCAAAGGTTTAAACCCTATATAAGTTGGTTCCTTGCCAAAGGTAACCCCTAGTAGATCCTATAGAAGGGGGCAATGGAGGTTCGTCCTCCACCTTGAATCAGAGTGTGATGGCCCCGTCATACATCATACCACAACTGGAGCCTGTTTTAAATAAAAAGTAATCGCTGGTCAAAGGAAAAGTGACGACCAAGGAAAAGGTAGCGATTCTTCAAAGGGGTTTGATGGAAGTCAATTAAGGAAAGTATGCAGCGATTCCATGAAGTTTAATAATTACTAATAATTAAGTTTAGAAGGGCAGCGATTTAAATTAAGAAGACACTCCATTTGGGGAAGAGGTAAGGGAGGTGTCTATTTGTCCTCTTTGAGGGCAATATGTAGAAGAACTTAAATTGAAGAAAAGGCATCGAAGGAGATCAGATAATATATAAATATCTGCATTCAGAAAAAAACAGCAGCCATGTGATTTAATAAGTGATTGGTATGCAACATGATCGAGTATAATGTTTAAGATATATAATCTCTTATGTATCTTTAATCTAGTTACTAATGGGAATTGCTAATCTATTTAAGACTCTTATAAGTATTGATTTAATCTATTTGTTTCCCTATAAGCAATCAGGCATGGATTAGCAAGGAAACACGATTGGGAGAGGCAGCAGACCGGTTCCCACAATATAAGTAGACCACCCCATTTTGGATGGACGGGAGTTCCTGCCACTTGTGGGCCAAGGGGTGTTATACCACGCTCTTGGGCTTAATTGTGATGAACAGTCTCTGGGCGCCCTATTATGCTTTCCTCTCCAATCCCTACTATGGTTGGTTATTGGAAATGAAACTATAGATTAGATCCAATTAGGTGATATTATTTATCTTAATTGTTCATTTACTCTTAAGTTCAAAAGCTTTATATGATTTAATTTTAGAATACTATTTGTAAAACAAATTATATTGTTGGATTTGTTAATTTTGGGCAAAAATCAGGTAACTCCCTCAACGGGGGACGTTACTCAGAGTTTCCCCGTAATAATTTTGGGAAGTCTAGGTAGAAACGTGCCACTTTGGAGTTATATAAAAGGCTTTGGGAAAAAGCATTGTATTCATTCGACACTTATCATTTTTCAAGAAGCTTTTGCTTCTGTGGAGAACAAGGGTTTTGCAGCTGCAACTGATCTTGGAGAACGGATTTCTCTTAGATTATGCATACTACAGGTGTGTAAAAAGCACCCAAGGTTTGCAATTACTGGAGGCTTTGATTCAGAAGTTTCATTGTGCTTATTGGAGGGTTTAACTTCAGAAAATTTCAAGAGGTTGAGAAGAAATTTTCAGATTACTGGAAGAACAATCTTTGGAGGCCTTTATTGTTTGCTAGCACTCATTCTTCATAGCCACGTGGGGTTTCAAGGCCGTACCAATCAGCCAGTAGCAGGCCATACCATGTCCTTGGCTAGGGCATGTGAATCAAGGATCTGAGCGATTCTTTTTGGAGCCTCAATCCTCTTCCATTTGGGTCGACTTAGCCATGGCAGCCCTTGGTTATCATTTCTAAGGAGGAGAAATCAGATTCTAGAGCTGGGCATTGATTTTCATGGTGATCATATTTGCTGATATGAAATTTCAGACCTGCAAAATAATGAGCTCTGGACTCCGGGTATGCTCAGATTGTAATTGCATATGTTAGAGATAAATCTGATTTAATAGATTGTGCATTTGCTTCAGCATTAGTTTCACATTTTTCTTAGTTTGCAATACTTGCATTTCTTTTATATTTCCTGGCTTCTTTATTGCAAAAAAACAGAAAAAAAGCAAAACATTCAAAAAACAAAAAAATCAGTTAAGGCAGAATAGTTAGCAAATATCTCAGGAAGGGGTGGGATATTTCACAAACCCTTCAAAATATGAACAACTCAATACACAATCTTAACCAAACTAATGGGAGGGGTGCCACTTCCGATCATTCTGAAAATAACAATAGAACTCCACTAGGGTCAACACCTAGGGTAACTAGAGCTTCCTTTCTACCTAGGGAGGGACCACCCAAAGAAGAAGAAGAAATCAATACACCAAACCAAAATTTAAATGACTTGGCCACAGCCTATTGAAGATTAGACCCTGAAGTTAGGAGAAACATCCCCATTAGGGAATATGGTGAAGCTGGAACAAGAAGTAATCCTAGAAGAGAGAGGGGTCAACCTAATAAAAACTTACATCATAAAGTAGGCAAGATGTCTCTCCCTAACTTTTATGGATCAAGGAAGACCACTGCCCATTCACGGATCCAAAAATTGGATGCATATCTGTCTCTTAATCCAATGATAGAAGAAGATGGCATCAAATTTTCCATCCTACATTTGGAAGGTGTTACACACGATTGGTGGCACCATGGCTTGATTACTCAAGGCCACCAAGACGTAACAACTTATGATGACTTCACCAGAAAATTCATTGAAAGATTTGACCAAAAGCACCCTGAGAGACATTTTAAAGTCTTAACTCAATTAAGACAAGGGACTGTCGAAGACTATGTGGTGGAATTGCAAAGAATTAGTCATGGTCCTCGGAATTACCAAAAAAAGACTCACTTACCTATTGATAGAGGGACTATCAAAAGCTATTCGTGGCCTAGTAAGTGCCCTTGATCCCACATCTCTCCACGACACAATCTTAAAAGCCCTACGACTTGATACCATTAAAATAGGGGATAAAGGTTACTCCAAAAATGTATCATCAAAAGATAAAACCTCCTATAAGAAAGATGGGCATCAAAGAACATTTCCTCCTAGAGATGACCGTGAAGACCTTCAAAGAAAAGATTTATGTTTCAAGTGCAAGGAGAAATGGGAGCATGGACATGTTTGCAATCGAGAAGAGTTTCAAAAGAAAAACTTGTGTTACAGGTGTAAGGAGAAATGGGAGCCGGGACATAAGGGTGGAAAAAAGAGGCCAAGCACGCAACATAGAGGCATTATCCGACGAAGAAGTATGGAAAGAAGAGGAAAATCCAAGCAAAAGAAGAAAGTGCGATGAGGAAGGTTGTGGAACCTTAGCTGCAATCTTAAGGACATCCAAGCACCACCCCTTTCGGATTCGAAGTGTTCTAAAGGGACAAAGGGTAACCACCCTTGTGGATAGTGGGGCAACACACAACTTTATCGACAAAAATTTGGTTACAAGAATGAATTTAGAAAAAAGATTTTAAGGGGCAACACACAACTTTATCGACAAAAAATTGGTTACAAAGAATGAATTTAGAAAAAATATTTTAAGGGCTTTAAGGTAACCTTGGCTAATGGGTCCACTACCCCGTGTACAAGAAAGATTCCACAACTAAGCATCACTTTGGGAAAGCATCCAATCAAAGAAGACATCTACATTGTAAACATGAGGGATATCGATGTAATCTTGGGCGTCCCATGGTTGCACTCTTTGGGATGTTTCTACCTAGACTTTCCAAAATTGGAACTTTGTTTTCAACAGAATGGAAAATAATTCCTGTTACAGGGACTATCCAATGGATCCCCGAGAGTAGTTTCGTCCAAAAGGATGGAAAGAATCTTTAGACATGGACAAGTGGAATGGGCCTTACAATGCATGATTCTTGAAAATTTTTCCTCTCGAGGTAAAGCCATACACATTGACATCCAACCCCTCCTAAAGAAACACAAAAAAGTATTTGGCAACATTTCTCTAGGACTTCCTCGCAAAAGAGGTTTTGAACACACCATAGAACCTGAAGAAGGGGCTTATGTAGCTACTACCGAGTATTTCTCAAAGGATTTTCTAAAATTGCCGCTCCACTCATTGACTTAACTAAAAAGGGAGCCTTTGCATGGAATGAAGTAGCCCAACAAGCTTTCGAAAGCCTTTAAGGAGATAACGAGTTTTTGTCCCGTTCTAGACGTTCCTAACTTTTCATTACCTTTCGAGTTAGAGTGTGATGCTTTTGGAGAAGGCATTGGAGCAGCACTTGTGTAAAACAAACACCGGATTGCATTTGAAAGTCGCAAGCTCACAAAGGCTGAAAAACATTACTCAATTTCTGACAAGAAATGTTAGCCATTATGCATGCATTGGCCAAGTTTAGACAATATTTAGTCTGTGGGAAGTTCATTGTAAAATCGACCATAACAGCCTAAGGTTTTTCCTAAATCAAAAGGATTTAAATGATTGTCGACCAAAATGGGTCAGCAAGTTACAAGTGTATAATTTTGACATAGAATACATGAAAGGGAAGAACAATGTTGTAGCCGATGCACTGTCCCGCAATGTCATGTCCGCAACTTAACCCGACCCTATATTTGAATCTTGGGTGGGAAAACAGTGTTCATTAACACTAAATTTGAATTTAATCTATTTAAATATTATTAAATAATATAATAAAATAATATAATAAAATAATTACTATTTAAATTAATAATAAATATTCTATTTGGATTTGGTCGACCCATTTGGGGAGGCATATTATGTTGGTATTTATAATTTTATATTGAATACTTGGATTGGATTAAGGCAAAACGATTGGACACCATGTCTTGATGATCAAAGCAAAGACGAAAACCTCTGCATGGTCAACGACCAGGTGAGACACAAACCTCATCCTGGTGGTCGTGATTCTTCTCATTAGCAGCTTCCAGTGCAATATAATCTGATTTTAGTTTCCTCGTGCTAGGTTTTTTTTATCTCTGAGCATACGTAGGAGGGAGTCGAGCAAATCAAGTGACATATTTGGCGGAGCCTTTGGCTCACGCCATTACTTCTAGCCTCACTCGCGATTATCTCCAGTTGCGTGTAGCTACGATCTCACAAGCTAGGCTTGTCGGGAGATTCTGACAAAGAAGAAGGCGCCACTTTAGGGTGTCAGCTAATCGCCTATGTCGCCTTCACACTCGCAATTGCCAATCGACATATTTTATGACTTCTAGTTTCCTTGTATCGAGTCGCCCACATATTGCATATCGGGCGAGTACAAGCACTTTAGAATCAAAACTGATTTGATAGTGCTTTGACTATGTAATCAACTCTGTAAGTGGAAACCAAAGCTAAATACGATTTTGCTTCTTATCGCAAATGTGGTGTCCCTTTATCATTGTTGTGCCCATTACAATTGGTGTATATTTTAGTATTGATTATTATCTTTGTTAACGATTAGTCCTCCTGCGAGTTGGCAACCTAACTTTCATTGGTTACTGTGAATTAATTAGTGTTTAGTATTGTTCAGATCTAGAAGTATTTCTTGTGATTGGTCATTCATTGTTTCTGTGTCTTTCACACATTATTGCCGCTGGGGTAAATCTAGATTTTCCTGGTTATCTTTCCGTGATCACCTATTACTGCTATCTATGTAGATCTGGGAGCAAAAATAATATCTTTATTACCATCTACTGCTGTCATGTGCAATTTATGGTGAATCCTACTAACGCTAACAGTAGAATTGGAAAGAGTCTCAGGTAGCTAGTTTGCATCTACTGTGGCTTGTTCTCCATTATGACTGCTTATTCCAATAGTATGATTCTGTGTGAATACCATTGTAAATCATCGTGATTTATACACATATACATTCTAGGAGCGCTGTTATCATTTCCTGCTGCCATCTATGACTAGCTTCTAGTTCAAATCTGAGTCTGTGTATGGTCCTATATCAACCCTATTATTGTTGTGTGCAGTCAGTAATCTATTACTATCAATTTTCAATCTGTATATCTGTATCATCATTGTTGTGGATCAATATTGGTTTGGTATCTTACACGCAAACCCTACTTATGCTCCATAACAAGCATTTCCGTAGATTCGAACAACTCAATTATTGATGAATATGCCAAAAATCCACAAGCAAATGACATTCTAGAAGGAAATCTACAAAATGAAGAATATAAAGTGGTGGAAGAACTCATCCTATGCAAAGATAGGATATATCTTTTTCCAGGCTCAAAGATAAAGGAGAAGATCATTAGAGAATACCATGACAACCCCTTAGCCAATCACCAAGGATATTATAAAACCTATAAGCAAGTAAGAGGGAGATATTCTTGGAAAGGTTTCAAGAAAGACATCCTAAAACATGTTCAAGAATGCACGACTTGCCAAAGGAACAAGGCAAAATAGACCTATCCAGCATGCCTCCTACAACCCCTACCCATACCTAATAAAAAATGGGAAAGTGTCTCCATGGATTTCATAACTAGGCTTACCAAAGTGCAAGGAAAAGATTGTATATACGTAGTGGTGAACCACCTTACCAAGTATGCACATTTCATTGCAATGCCCACGGACTATAGAGCTCCTCAAGTAGCCGATGTTTTCTTGAAGGAGATTTCAGATTACATGGCCTACCTAGAAACATCATTAGTGACAGAGACAACCGATTCCTTAGCTTGTTTTGGCAAGAACTCTTCTGACTAGCAGGAATAGAACTCAGGCCAAGTACAAGTTACCATCCCCAAATTGATGGGCAGACAAAAATTGTAAACAAATGGCTGGAAGGATACTTAAGGAACTATGTTACGTGGCAACAAAATGCATGGATCAAGTGGTTACACCTTGAGAACTTTGTTATAACACAACCCATCATATGTCAATAGGGATGAGTCCCTTCAAGGCCTTGTATGGGTATGAGGCAACCTCATTTTGGAGTTTAATCCTCCAAGGAAGTCGTGTACCAGGGGCTAAAGACTTTGTGCAACAAAATATGGACATTATGAATACACTTAAAGAAAATCTACGTCAAGCACAAAACTAACAAAAGATATATGTTGATAGAAGAAGGATTGAAAGGACATTTGAAGTTGGGGACTTGGTTTTTCTAAGGTTACAACCCTATAGCAGTCATCAATCAAGGTAGAAGAAGGATTGAAAGGACATTTGAAGTTGAGGACTTGGTTTTTCTAAGGTTACAACCCTATAAGCAGTCATCACTCAAGATAAGTGGAGCTGAGAAGCTTAAAGCTAGATTCTATGGACCATACAAGATTTTAA
The DNA here is from genome assembly GCA_007258455.2 of Sequoia sempervirens. Classification (NCBI taxonomy): domain Eukaryota; kingdom Viridiplantae; phylum Streptophyta; class Pinopsida; order Cupressales; family Cupressaceae; genus Sequoia; species Sequoia sempervirens. Next base: position 1,166,624,774 of record VDFB02271358.1, read on the forward strand.
GAAGGATAGGAGAGGTTGCCTACGGGTTGGAACTACTGGCAAATAGTAGAATCCATAATGTCTTTCATTTGTCTCGACTCAAAAGGTGTTGGGACAGCATGTTACTCCATGTTTAGAATTACCTCCGCTTGATAATGAAGGCAAGTTAATTTTGGAGCCCGAAGCCATTCTTGATATACGAGAAAAGAGATTGAGGAATAAGTCTTCCTGAGTATCTAGTTAAATGGAAGGGTCTACCTACAAAAGACGTCACTTGGAAAGGAGCCGAGATCTTTGATCATCCAAATTTAAAATTGCTTGTGGACAAGCAATATTGGGAAGGGCGGATTGTCATGCCCCTGTCATAAATCATACCACAACCACAACTTGTTTTAAATAAAAGTAATCGCTGGTCAAAGGAAAAGTGATGACCAAGAAAAAGGTAGCGATTCTTCAAAGGGGCTTGATGGGAATCAATTAAGGAAAGTATGCAGAGATTCCACGAAGTTTAATAATTACTAATTAATTAAGTTTAGAAGGGCAGCGATTTAAATTAAGAAGACACCCCATTTGGGGAAGAGTTAAGGGAGGTATGTATTCGCCCTCTTTGAGGGCGATATATAGAAGAACTTAAATTGAAGAAAAGGCATCGAAGGAGATCAGATAATATGTAAATATTTGCATTCAGAAAATCAACAGCCATTTGATTTAATAAGTGATTGGTATACAACATGATTGAGTATAATGTTTAAGATATATAATCTCTTATGTATCTTTAATCTAGTTACTAATGGGAATTGCTAATCTATTTAAGACTCTTATAATTATTGATTTAATCTATTTGTTTCCCTATAAGCAATCAGGCATGGACTAGTAAGGAAACACGACTGGGAGAGGCAGCAGACCGGTTCCCACAATATAAGTAGACCACCCCATGTTGGATGGACGGGAGTTCCTGCCACTTGTGGGCCAAGGGGTGTTATACCACGCTCTTGGGCTTAATTGTGATGAACAGTCTCTGGGTGCCCTATTATGCTTTCCTCTCCAATCCCTACTATGGTTGGTTATTTGAAATGAAACTATACATTAGATCCAATTAGGTGATATTATTTATCTTAATTGTTCATTTACTCTTAAGTTCAAAAGCTTTATATGATTTAATTTTAGAATACTATTTGTAAAACAAATTATATTGTTGGATTTGTTAATTTTGGGCAAAAATCAGGTACTCCCTCAATGGGGGACATTACACAGAGTTTGATCAGTATGAAAAGGTCAATACAAAATCTGATGATGTCTTGGGGAGAATTTTCTCAAGAGTGTATGATCAAACATGGTACTTCTCATTGTATCCCTTGTCACAGATGGTCAATGATCCGCTAGATGTAGAGGGAAAAATTGGTAATGGTCCTCTGCCCTTGCAGTGTGGCCATCTACAATTGATTAAAATAAATAGATGAAGAATTTAATCAATTTATCTGTCCTAGAAGTTGCATGTGGAGGGTGATATCTGAAAGTGATTTCTACTCTGAGGCAAAGTGCAAAACACCTTTTTGTTTGTGATACTAGGAATGTTAGGCTGAGTCCCTCTTGGGTCGCTGTTAAAACAGTGATATTTGCCTTGGACTTGATGATAGATGGACCACCTAAAAATAGATTTTAAAATTGCAGATATTAAATCTTGATATTCTTCTTATGCAAATATAGCTCCTCCAAAATTCCAGGAGGTTTTAAATGCATTTAAGGAAAACACTTATTTTCCCATAGTGTTCTGATGTAGGGCTTGAACTATGTGTGAGCTATACACTCATAAAGTGGTAGCATTGCAACTGATGCTGGCCTTAGGAGTGGATTTTCTTTGGAAGGTTTGTGATGTGATGGTATCAGCTCTCATCTTATAGAGCGAGGAAACATTAAAATATTATGCAACTTGATATTTGTCTATAAGATTATTGTCGATTTATGTGTGAACTTGTTTCACCTTGATCATATTTTTATGCCTCTTTTTTAGAGGCAACCTGCAATTTATTTGCTATACAAGTTCTAGGTCTATGCCTAGTCATTATTGCTTTCAGTACACTTGTGTCCTTACAAATCGTACATAGTTATCCACTTGTAAGCACATGCTTTGTGAGAGCCCATTGTATGTTATGTGGAATTTGATGAAATGGATCTTTCTCTATTTTGATAATGGGTCAACAAGTGAACATGAGTGTGACCCATGATACAGGTTGGCACTTAATAGTTAATACATTGCATGTCTTAGTAGGGAGAAAAGCCTGTTTCTTGCCAATATTGAATCTCTAACAGAAAACGTGAATTACATGTCGTTACCTGTGTTTAAAATGTACCTGCTCCCTTTGCTGTGCCATTCTGACCCAGGTTGCATGGCTTTTTCAATAAACCATTCAAAATCAGGTCAAACTTGCAAAAATCCGATTTAAAAAAAAAGAAACAAAAAAAACAAAACTGTTATGCCTCTGCCATAAATCACAAACGTGATTGCAGCCTGTCTTAGAATTAGTAATGATCGCTGACCTAAGAGATATGACCAAAGAGATAGGAAAGTGGTGACTCTTCAAAGGGGTTTGACGGGAGTTAATTAAGGAAGACTGTTAAGGCAGTGATTCAACAAGAAAATAAATAATAAATAATTAAAAGAGTTTAAGGGGCAATGCTTGGTTGTGGAAGAATGTGTCCCTTGATAAGATGACCAATGAAAGGATGTGACTCTCCCCACCATGGAAGATATAAAAGAAAGAACAAATGAGTGGGGAGAGGCATCAAGTGGAGCCAATTGAAAATTGGAAAATAAAAAGGAATTGAGTCAAAGGCTGAAATAAATTGTCTTCAGCACTAATAATATTGTGAGATAAGTTTAAGAATAATATTAGATTACAAATAAATAGATACATAAATATACCTTGCAGAAATTAAGCGATTGGCAAATGTAAGTAATTTAATTGCATTTCCCTTTAAGAGTATTTAATAGCAAATTCATATATCTAATTTCTATAAATAATCGGTTTTGAATGTATTAGAAATGGATTGTAAATAGGAAGGACAGCCAGCCTTTCAAGTTTATGAGAGGTGAAGTACTGACCTTTCCTTCATCAAGCATGCCACCCTGAGATGTAGGCTCATGGGCCGGGAGGCGTATGAGTGCTCCAAGGCTTGTTGACGAAGGCAGTCTTTATGCATCTTATCAAGCATGCCACCTTGAGATGGACGGATTGAAGATCTTGCCATGCTTGTGGGTTGAGAGGCAAATGCATAGTTCGCAAACTCGGACTCGGAGAGTACTTGGCAAGCCAAACAAAAATTGACTTGGAGAGTACTCGACAAAACTCGACACCTTAAAAACACTTAAATTTTTGAAAAAGGATAAATTTTACACAAAATATAGCTACAAAATGAATCAAATGAGTTTGGTGGGGGGTTTAGGGGCAACACACCCAATGAGGTTGAGGGGCAATGCTCCTTGCAGGGGTCTGGGGGCAGCGCCCCTTGTAGGGTTGAGGGGCAGCACCTCCATCGAGGTCCAGGGGTAGCGCTCTAGGCGCACTCCTTCTCGCAATACAGGGCGGGGTCAAGGGGTGGAGCCCCCGCCACCAAGCCCAAATGAAGACATTCAAAACCATACAAACCTTCGTGGCACACAACATTTTCATAATTTTTTAAAAGGCAAAAAACAATGCTTAGAAAATAGAAAGCCAAAAAAAAAAGTTTCCGGCAAGTTTGTATATAGAATCCAACTAAAAGGTATATAGATAATTAATATATTGTAGATGCTCAAAGATCATGTATATATACTTTATAGTGTATACATATACAAACTTGATAGTTCATACTTGATAGTTCATGACTTCATAGTTCATACAATAGACAAACTTCATAGTTCATTCTTGATATTGATATACATACATGATAACAAACTAAGATACATCGACTGATACACAGTGATACACATTATAGTTTGCCTATCACGCAAACTTTTTCCTTCACACAGATCGCCAAAGCCAAGTAGAATTGCTTTCAATCGATGTTGTGTAGAAACAAAGCATTTTCGAGGGTTAAAAAGAGAAAAAACGTGTCAAAACCGCATCTATCCCGTGTTTTTCTCCCGTGGTTTTTACAGGTGATTTTTTGCCAAAAAATCAGCAAGTTAATGGCGCAAAAATCAGCGAGTACTCGGTCTGATTATGTTGAGTATTTACTGCCCTAGGCTCGCGAATAAACCCGTGAGTTACTCATTAGGGTTTCAATTTCAAACCTGCAAGTACTCGCGGGCTTGGCGAGTACTCATCAAGTCTGCGAACTATGGGCAAATGAGTGCTCTTGGGCTTGATCAAGGAGGATGGTGTGCCTCCAAGGTGGACTAAGAGATCGAGCGGACCTGAGATCCTACCATGTTCGTGGGCTAGGAGGTGGATGAGTGCTCTTGGGCTTGAAGGTCTTCTCAAGTACTCCACCTTGAGATGGATGGATTGGGATCCACCCATGCTCTCGCAATACAAGGAGTCAAGGACAACCATCCTTGAGATTATGGTTTGCGAACATTTCCAGTGAATTCCTAATATGGTTACTATAGGATATGCCTTGGAATAATTATTAATGCTATTGATGTATTTTGGTTTAAATATGAATGGTATTTATGTGGATTTATATGTTATCATATTTTATGTTAATACTTGTAAATGATTTTATCATATATTCTTACTTCTTAATGATTATCAATATTATTGTAGGTCCTAAATCAGGATTATCTTAAATTGTGTATTACATTTGATAATATTTTTATAAAGTTAGGTTTGTAAATGAATTACCTCCTTAGACTTAAGCTGGAATTGTTATTCTAGGGCAGAAATCAGGAAGATCCCAAGTAGGGACAGTGTAGTAACTGACAAAACCACCTGGCTGTGGATTTTTACTTATAAACATTTGCATTTCTTTTTTATGTGTTTTTATGAGTATTTGAGTGTCTTTTAATTTGGCTGTTTTTCCCATTTTAAGCCTTTGCAATTGAATTCCTTTTCTTAAACTGGGCATGGGTTTTTGCCTATAAACATTTGCATTTCTTTTTTCATGTTTTATGAGTATTTTAGTGTCTTTTAATTTGCTGTGTTTTTACTGTTTTAAACCATTGTAATTGAATTCCATTTACACTTTTAGTTTGCCATGCCGTTCCTGTGTAAATATAATGTTACTATGGAATGTCTTATTAAAAATATCCAAGTATTCACTTCTGAAAAATGGTTAGCTCAAGTGGAATTCTTTTCTCTCAACTAGAGTATTTTGACACTTGTGAGGGCACTTTGGATTCATGGCACTTTACAAAATGCTTTATACACCAAATTTTGATTTGATGTTGCCAATTGCAACAAATAGTTGTGGGAGTTCATGCCACTATGGGTTTTAAAGACATCTAGTTTGTAGATTTGGTGGAACCAAATTACATTATTCTTTGCAAGCAAAAGTTTAAGTTTCTCAAGCACTTGATGTCATTTTTTGTCATTATTCCTTGACATTGAGAAGATTGTTTTTGGGGAATTATGTAAAAAGAAAAATTTACTCCTAAATTTCTGCCTGTGTTGCATCAATTACAGATTGAAATAAATTTATTTCCAATACTATTTCTGGTATTTGAATAACATTTATTTTCTTACTTTTGCTTTGCTTTGCTTCCTTGCAGGTGCGGTTAACAATTTATAATCCAGATGACTCTGGTACTGTTGTTAGTTGTGATCAATCATTTTGTAACTTAGTAAATCAGGTTGACAACATTGAAGGTTGTAAGCATAGCGAACCATGTCCATATGCTGTGCAGTATGGGGATGGAAGTTCAACTACTGGATATTTTGTAAAGGATACATTGCAGTACAATGAATTAGTTGGGAATTCCCAAATGAGAACAGAAAATGCAAGTGTCATGTTTGGGTTAGTTTATTCGTCTGAACTAAATATTTTCCTTCATAAATAGTATCTTTACTGATTTGTAAAATTTCTACAATTTCATTGTCATTGAAATGGTTTTTCATGTTCTCATTAATAACAAAGAAGTGGGTAGTAAAATTATTATTTCCTTCTAAAACTAACAATAATAGGGGAGTGCTAGCTCAACTTGTTTTAGTCTCTATGTCTAAAATAAATCCTTTCCCTCATAAATAAGTATTTGTACTAATTTCTAAAAATTCTAAAATTCATGCCGTTGAAATGGTTTTGCAATTGGTCATTAATAACAGAGAAGCGGTTAATGGAATTGTTATTTCTTTGTAAAGCTAAGTTGCTAACAATGATAGGGAAGTGCTAGCACAACTTTAATAAAGGTTTTTAAATGCATGGTATGGTTCAAACATAGGATCTTAGAAACTTTGTAAATTCTATAGAAATACATGAGAAGGTTAAGAATCCTATTAGAGAAAAGAGGAATGACAACAAGGCATCACAGTTCATAAGCATCATTCTTCACTTCAACAACTGAGTTTGAAAATAAATCAATAATTGAAACTCCTGAGATAGATTGTTTGGGTGATCTACGATTTGAATGGTTTACAATTAGAAAGCTGGTTGTTAGGCTACTTGCAGTTCAAACATTCTCTGAGATGAAAGAAAGAAGTCCCAAGATTAACATGTTGTAAGCTGTGTCCTTCAATGCAACACAATATTCAGATAAACAACTAACTTTTCAGTGTTGCTAGAAATGCTTGTGAATCTTTGAAGGCAGTGATAACTACCTTCTTTTTCCTTGTGAATTTGATATCTGAAGATGTAATAGTTTTCCATGCCCAACTCCATATTATAGACCTTAGAGATCCGTTGGGGGTCAAAGGAGGTGATAGTCTCAACTCAAAACTGAAGAGGAAAAACCTGTGATTGGCATAAACAAAATCTGTTTTATTAGATAGCAAAATAGAGAAGTTGAAAATTATAAGAAAAGAGACAGCATGATAAAAAATGTAGTGTACAAGCACCAGTTAAGAGCAAAAAAAACATTTGGCTTTCATTTCTTTTTTTCATTTCCCTCCAAATCCAAGAGATGATGTATTTCTTATTTGTTTTTATTGATTTTGTCTAAAGTGCTTCTTTTGTAGGTTATGTGTTCTGCATTTATGGAACCATTGATATCAATGTATTTCTACTTAATACAGGTGTGGTTCTCAACAGTCAGGTGATTTGCTACAGAGTGACCAAGCATTGGATGGTATTCTTGGTTTTGGACAAGCCAATACATCTATTCTTTCACAGCTAGCTTTATCAGGTAAAGTTCGGAAGGTTTTTGCTCATTGTTTAGATGGAGACAAAGGAGGTGGCATCCTTGCTATTGGAGATGTAGAAAATGATGTGCCAACGACCCCACTAGTTCCCAATCAGTAAGAACTAATGCTTTTCTTTGTCTAAATTTAGATGATTTAAGGCTTAAGCCATTGACTGTATCTTATTGGCACGTTTTATGGTTGTATATCTTAATACTTGGTTTCCAAAAGAATGCTTGGGATATGGCCTTGAATGCTTTGCTGTCAAGTTTTAGTTATTTGCATGGAAAAATAGTAGCTTTGTTTTTTATCAATTTTCTTTCTCTTAGTTGTTATGTATGGTGAAGTTCTTCCTAGAGGAGCATAAAATTTATCAGCCTAAGTTGATTTTTTTAATGGAACTGATTTTTTGTTTTTTCAATCTGTTCTTCCATGACTTAGATTATGATCAAGTGGATTTCCCAGTCTTCATTTAATACCTTAACTTTGGTCCTCTATTCTTGCTTATATTGCAACAAGCTTTCCAATGCTTCTTTAAAAATTTGCCTCTTGTTAGACTGTTCTTCCCAGCAAGGGATATTATGTGTGTGTGCATCTCTTTGCCTTTGCACATGCATATTTGTTCCAAATCATCACATTTATAATGCATTGGAACTGTTTTGAAGTTGAAGTTATGAACTTTGCTTTAATAGCTGTAACAATGTTTCCTTTAGGGTTGTTGTCTTTTGTCATTTATCCAACCATGTTTTTTTCTACAATTGCCACTCGTATACTTAAAACTTAAAAGGTTAGACCATGCAAACAATTTGCCAGGATATGTGTTAGAAAATTATATTCTAATATTGTATAATGGTCAATTATATCTACAGTAGTTGGTAGGTAGTTGGTAGGTAGACATTTAATGTCTATAGTAATTTACTCCTCTATATATTGTAATCTTCTCCTTTTGTTAATACAAGCAATCAGCCAATTCATTTCTGAACATGGTATCAGAGCAGGTCTGAGTCTCCCTCATGGGAGGGCTCAGGATTCTGGGAGGTTTGCAAAATTTTGTTTCCTGAAGGGTTTGGCTTTCATTTTTTTCCCGCTTGAAGGTCGTGCTCGAAATTGGGTGTTTTTTTCTTGGCTCTTTGCAACCCGATTTTTTTAGTGAGAGATCTTTAGCTTCTGTTCGTGATTCTTCACGACCTCTCCCCTAGCGCGACTCTATTTTTCAAGCTTTAAACGGGCTTGGTTATTTTCGCAGCTGCATTTTTCACGATTTCTAATAAATTCTCGGATTTATTTTGATCACGCCAATCCTTGGATTTTTTGTGCGTCGCGAAGGGTTTTTGACGATTTTTTTGACGCGTTCTTTCTTCTTCTAGTGTGATGCAAAACTCCTGGGCGCGGATTTCTCAAGTTTTCTTTGTGCCGTTCAATCCACGCAACCTAAATCTGTTTGGCACGACTTCTGTGTGTCTCATGCCCGCGTTTTCGCTTTTCTTGGGGCCGCGTTTTTGATCTTATGTGTGCATGAAAAACAGGACGTGGTTTGAACACGTCTTTCTGCAAATTTTTTGACGACTTTGGTCTAGCTTTGTGCCCTAACCGAAGCGCTTTGAGCTTGTTTATGTGAAATCCGAATTTCAATCTTCTTTTTGCCGCGATTTTGAGCTGGTTTCTGCAATTTTTTGGTCATCCATGATGGCTAGGGTTTTCAGAATCTTCATCTAGGGTTTTTACCCTTTGTTCCAAGGTGAATTTTTTTTTCATTTGCAGATTCTTGGTGGGCTTTTCGAGATCTCAACTGGGTTGGTCTTCGATTTTTTTGGGTGCTTCGATTTTCGTGCCTCAGTTTTTGTGCAAATCTGTTCTGGCGGCTAGGGTTCCAAACGCTTTGTTTTTCCAACTGACAATTGATGTACGGGTTTTAATATTTTTTCCCTTTTTAAATAAAAAAAATCTGTACGGGTTTTCATAAATTTTTCCCTTAAATTTTTTTGGGAGGGTTTATAATTTTCTCCTCAAAAATTAAGAGTTTTTTCCTGTATACCCTAATCGGGGTTTCTGTTGTTAGGGAGGGCTCTCTAGTATGTGGTTTTTACCGTTTTTTCCGAAAAAACGATGATTTGTAATCTGGGTTTGGCGATTTTTTCCTCAAAAATCATACTTTGTTGCAGTCTATTTTGGTTGCACTTGGAGTTGCTGGGGCGAACATCTGCACAATTGGCTTCTTGCAGTTTGTTTTCGAGCGTTGTGCTCATTTGCAAAAGTTTCGACGGTTTGTCGATTTTTCCTCAAAATTGTGGCCGCTGTTCTCAATATGTGTCTCTGGCGACATGGAGGAACAACTCTGTTATCCAACATCAGGTTGGATGTTTTCTGGTCTGAAGTTCTGCAATTTTTGGGAGGGTTGGTGGCAGACTCCTCTCAAGTGGCAGAGTCAGTGGCTGGCTCTTGTCTCTTGTTGCAGAGCTTTCTAAAGAAGGGGCAGCCTTCTCTGTTTTTTCTGGACGGTTTTTGGTCATTCACGTTCTGCAGATCCAGGGAGGGTCTCAATAGTAGCAGAGTGTTCTGAAGAATTTGTGACCAAAAGACCTACAAATTGTTTTCTGTAGGCTAGTTAGACGATTGACCATTAAGGGAGGGTGTTAGAATATTATATTCTGATATTGTATAATGGTCAATTATATCTATAGTAGTTGGTAGGTAGACATTTAATGTCTACAGTAATTTACTCCTCTATATATTGTAATCTTCTCCTTTTGTTAATACAAGCAATCAGTCAATTCATTTCTGAACAGAGTAATGTCACCATGAAATTCGGGTAATCCCTTCTTGGATCCTTGAGGAAAATCATGATTAGCTTGAAATGCGAGAGAGCAAATATTATTACCCCATGGTAAGGGAAGAGGTGGAATGCCATTGTTGTAGTTATTGCCGTGATCAACCATTGCATGATTGAGAGGTTATTTATCCAAAGGAAAAAATACTCCAATGAGATCAGGGATGGATGGAATTGATCCTCCTCTTGAGGCTAATTGTTAAAAAGCTGGAAAAGCAGATTCATCAGGGTCTGCTTTCTTTCAAGACCTTGTGGAAACTTTATAATGCCATATCTCTTTAATTCTAGGTAGGAGGAGGCACAATTGGTCTCCCTGCTGCAAAGTCAGCTTTTCTTTCTTGTTTGTCTAGCATGGCAGCTGTTGCTCTCCAATGTGCAGAATTTTTCTTTAGGTTGAATGCAAAACACCTTAGACTATCCAAGATTTCTTCTTGTTCCTATTCAAACCAATTTAGATTAGGGTGCAAAACAAGACCTTGAGGGGCTCAGATGGTCATTTATTGTGAAATGATAAATTTGAGTTTCAGCAACTCATGCCCCATGGTGGGTGCCAAAAACTTAGCTTTTAATTTGCCCTTTGCTGGACAACTCAAACTGGAACAATGTGTGAGTAAATTCCTCTCTTCAAATTAGAGGAAGCCACATTGGTTCAACACAAGTCTGTCCTTCACATGGCTTGTAATGTTTGTAATGCTTGCTATTTTATTTACTGACATGTTTAGACTCTACTTGTTTTGGGTTCACCCCCTCATTTAGTTAGAATCTTTTATTGTTGTGCTTCCAGCTTTTAGCATGTAGAGTCTGTTTCTTTTGGATGTTGGAGCTCAGTTTTGATGATTTCTCATATACTACTAGGAATTTTGGTCATTTGTGGACATCATTATACTTTCTTTGTAGTGCTTGAAACAACCTGCAGCTACTGTTGATATCCATGATGTCAAATGTAGGCCCAGTTGCCACTGTCCTCCAACCCACACCACTCAATAACCAACTTCTGTTTAGCAATGTTCAGGTTACAAAGAAGTGTGCAAACTGGTTAAAATGATTCCATTCTAGGGTGCTAGTTGCGAGGTATATTTTCTTATTTTAAAAAGTAGTTGTTTAGTGATAGATTCTAAGAGTGCTTTGTCTTTGTACACTAGTAAGAGCTCTTTGGTGTCACCGAGGATTACAATTTAGGGTCCCCATAGTCTTTGCTATTCTCTAGAAGATATTTTCAAATAAACACTTGTTGGGATTTATAGTTCCTACTTGTGGGAATGAAGAAGTTCAGATCTTTCCTTTTCACATGTTTGGCTGCAACTTTTTTATAATTTTCAGACAATTTCTTTTGATGATGTGTCTTTAGAATTTGTTGTTGGCATTCTTGTAGATGCACTCTAGTCCCATTGAACTATTTAGATCCTTTGTGGACATTACTATAATTTGAATAGAGATTCTCTTATGCTGGGAGGCAAAATTGATTTAGTCATTACTAAGCCATTTGATGTACTTACTTTTATAAAGGTATTGTTATATGGATCTAATCAAAAGAGAAAAAAGATAGAGAAAAAGTTGGGAAAGCATAGTTTGTCTGATTCTTCACATTTCTTGGGTTTGAACTGCCTCTTCTTTTGCAGGTCTCATTACAATGTTAATTTGAAAAGAATAGATATTGATGGTGCAGATTTGGGAATTGACCCAAAGGTGTTTGAAACTACTGACAAGCAAGGCACAATTATAGATAGTGGTACAACTCTTGCCTATATAACAGAACAGGCTTTCAAGCCCCTGATAACTGCGGTATGTGTAATGATTTTTAATGTTTTCTTTGCTGTTAGAGTGGACAATTACTAATGACCTTAATCTACAGATCATGTCAGCAGAACCAAATTTGGAGTATTTATTGCAAGATGGCACATATTCATTTGTTTATGATAGCAGGTAGTGCTTTAAGTTTAGGCCCTTAGCCTTTATTGCAATTTTTTAATGTGAAATTATTTTTCAGGTCATAAATTAGACCCTTACATGGTCATTAGCAACCAATGAAGTAGTTAACTACTTAGTATTGGAGACACAGACTCTGTACCAATTCTAATTCTGAACTTTCTAATTTTCAGAATTCTTTTTAGAAAGTGAAATATGCCTCACTGAAATTTTCTTGCACAATGAGCTTTTAAAGGCGATGCTAGATATTTTCAATCTACTTTTCCATTACAAAGATGTGTTTAAAGACATACACCATTTTTTGTCGTCAGTTTCTTTTTACTTAAGATTTTGTTGTCAAAATGAAATGTACTCTGTTTGACTTCATGGGAAGTTATGCATGTTTGGCTTAATTTAATTCATTTTTGAAGCAACTGTGCTAAAAAAATTAATGTATTATGTATTCAACTCTTTTATTCACTATATGGGCCTTGTAGTATATAATGTGGCAATAGTATGGTAGCAAATAACAAACTAATGAGAGAAGTCTCCTTTGATAGGAAGAAGAGTGAGAATAAGAAGGTTGTCTTGTTTTGCAATTGTACATGCTGGAATATGCTAAGAATGTACTAGAGGTTTAGATTGAGATTGTTGATGGGTGATGAATGTCATCTTGAAAAAGAGAGACGAGGATGTGTTCAAGGATTGCCACAATGAGCACAATGACAGTAGCTTGATTGGGGAGATGGAATTGAAGAAGATGAAATAGAAGGGATAGTGAGATTCATTCGGATTTTCACTGGGATGTATGATACCAATTCGTCTTGAAACATGCACTGCCCTTGGAACAATTCTTGAATGTGATTAGCAACTTTGCATCTACTAGTTTTTTGAATTTTTCGATTCTATATATAAATACAATAGTAAACACATATAATTATGTATATCTCTGTGTGTGTGTGTGTATTTGTGTACATATAAAAATATATATCTCCATGTATGTGTGTCTAGATTTCCTCAATTCCTAAAATTGGAAGTTGGGATTGAAGTTGTTGAAATACATGTGATAGTGTTACTCATTAGTTCTTTTGGGGTCCATGGTACCAAGTCTTCTTGATGCTTGCACTGCACTTTTACCAGTTCTTGAATGTGATTAGCAATTGTGCATCTATTAGTTTTTTAATTTTGTATATAAACACACATAAGCACATAAATGTGTCTGTGTACACCTCTCTCTCTCTCTCTCTCTCTGCCTGTATATATGTAGGTTAGTTGTGACCTTGGGGGCCACTCCCTTTGTGTTAATCATCAGAAAATATGAACATTACATTGAAGCAACCCATTAACAGCTCTCTCTCTCTCTATATATATATATGTGTGTGTGTGTGTGTGCTTCCTCAATTCCTAGATTTTGGAACTCTGACACACCTGTAGCTGATTCACATTTGCCCCTGCACCTGCAATATAGTATTAGGTTGACAAGAAGCCTTATAATTACCAGGAAGAAAATCAAAGTAATAAAAGCCAATAAATTTGATGAGCACCATATATTGTACTTAGTGCTTAGTTTATATTGTGATACGTATGCTTGATGCAGCTGGTAGTTCAGCACATAGTTTTGGGAAATATGAAAACAAGGTCACCCTGCTGGGGGTGCAACTTGTTGATCGGTATTCAAAACCGTTTAATGGACCAGAAAGCTTATGCTGTTAATAACACAATGAAAGCATGCAATTTTTTTTGGTGATAAATTTCACCCGAGAACCACTCTGAAGGGCCTGATAATCACAAAATATGAAATATCTAGAAAGTTCGTTTTTTGGAATATTGAAATTGTGTTTTGATAAGTTTCATGTATTCACAAAATATGAAATATGTAGAAAATTCATTTTTTTGGAATATTCAAGTTGTGTTTTGATGAGTTTCATGTTGCAACATATCCATTCGACTTGTTGGGGAAATAATTGTCATATTGCTTTTAAGATTCTATGGTGAATCACTTCACTTATTTCTAGACTTCATTATAAAGAAAAGGGGATTGTTGTAGCCTCACATCTCTTCTTATAGATGGATTAAGCTGTCAATTACACTGCAGAAGCTTCTTTGTTTGTTGGATTCTTTTCATCTTCTTCAGTTTATCGCTATATAACACATCAAATTTGAGAAAAAGGAAAGTAAGGATAGAAGACAAACTCAGAAACTCAAGAAAGAAACCCAACCATGGCATTGCGGCCTTGAGTATTGAGTACTATTAAGTTATTAACAATGAAGTGATTGGAGGTTGGTTAAGGCAGTCAACTGTTTTGTTATCTTTCCTTTCCATTATGCTTGATCAGTAGATGGAACTTTTACAAATATGTCACATGCTTCATTTGCCTTGCATTATTGAGCTTACTTTGTGTATGCAGAAATTGAAGAGTTGTGGTTATTGTGAATGATGGTCTCCTTACCAAAGAGATAATATTACCATTGCTTCACAACCTGAATTGCATAGAGCTGCTTTTTGTAGGTAGAGTATCTTTGCACAATGTCATTGTGTTTCAAAATGCTATGCAACAGGATGCTCATTTTGAGTGAGAACAGTTACTGTATGAGTGTGGAATCAGATGCATTGGCTGTTATTTCAAAGTACTGATTGACATTAGGCATTGCAAGGATGGGTGTGGACTGTGGAGCAAAGTCTGGCCTTGAGTTCTTCAAATGCTTGATGTTGTGCTTGTGTCCACTGGAATTATGAATTACCTCACATGATTTGGTGCAATTGCTAGTGGACGTGAGAATCCAAATGCAAACTGATGATATGAATTTTCAACTCCAATGAATCTTCACAATTATGTATGGATGCAAGGAGTTGGCCAATCATGAATTATCTCATTCTTTGCTAGACCTAAATGAATTCCTTCATGAGTTATAGTGTAGTCCAAATGCTGAACTTGAGTAACACCAAATGTACACTTGCCTAAGTTAGCTTGTAAGTTGTGTCTAAGAAGTGTTTCAAGAAACTTCTCAACATGTGCAGTATGCTCTGTCAAGTCTTATCGTAGATAAGGATGTCAACTAAGTAGTTGGTGGTCAAGATATTGGTGAAGGGTTGTCAAATATTATTCATGACCTGCATGAAGGTTGTAGGTAACATCTAAAGGCATTACCAACTGTTTGCATGCACCTTCCTTTATCTTGAGTTTGATCTTGTAGATGTTTTTTAAATTGTATGTGGTGATCCATTTTATTCCCTAGATTGCAGCACTAAATATTAAACCCTAGGTGCTGACAGTTATTGAAAGCTTCT
Source organism: Sequoia sempervirens (assembly GCA_007258455.2). Lineage (NCBI taxonomy): Eukaryota > Viridiplantae > Streptophyta > Pinopsida > Cupressales > Cupressaceae > Sequoia > Sequoia sempervirens. The sequence continues at coordinate 1,166,640,027 of VDFB02271358.1, forward strand.
CCTTATGAAGGCCAACCCAGTTAACACAATCAGCAATGAAATTAAGGTGGTCGACCTAGGAAAGAAATAAAAGAAAAAGATATAAATTAAACAGCAGCGATTTATATAAAAGGTGGAGCCGACTAAGAATAAATTAATGATTATTAGGGGCAACAATTACCAAACAGTAGGTAGATAAATAACCATAAAAGGCAGTGCTCAAGTTATGAAGGGATGTATCCCTTGCAAGGTAAAAGCCTCAATGAAGAGGTGTGACTCCCTCTCATTTGAGGATATATAAAAGGAGAGAACAAATCATTTGGGGGAGGAAGAATCAATCCAGCAGATTGGATTAAAGAAAAATAGGAATTGGAAATTATAAGAAATCTATTGGAATAAATATTATTTTTTGCAAGGGTATTATTGGGAAGTAAGTTTTAAATATAATTAGGAATAACTATATCTATCTATCTATCTATCTATCTATCTCTCAATGTGAAATGTTTGATAGGAAGATGCAGCAGTACCGGTTCCCTCATCAAGTATGCCAACCAAGATGGATGGACTGGAGGTCCTGCCATACTTGTGGGCCAAGGGGCCGAATGACTTGGAGGCTCATTCCGTGCCCTTGGGCTTGGTTGAGGAGGGCAGTCTCCCAGCGTCCTATCAAGTTTTTCCATCGGATTTCTAATGTGGTTGGCTATTGGAAATAAGCTATGAAATAGATATGAATGAATTTAGGATATTTTGATTTCAATAGAGATTATATATGATCAAAGATCCTTGATATTATTTAATTAAGATTTTCTCGAAATTTTATTGCAATTATGTAGTTTTATAGAATTCTATTGGTAATTGAATTGCATTGGTTGGAATTGTTATTTTTGGGCTAAATCAGGTATACCCTCAAAAAGGGACATTACATTGTAGGGCCCTTATTTATAATTAAAGCAAAACAACACTTAAAAGAATGGTGCCACCTTATACTAGTCAGCCTATGTTTAGAAGAAAGCAAGGGTTAAAGCTAAATATGCCTATATAAACTTGTTTCCCTTCATTCAAAATGACAAACAGTTACTCCTTTTGCTGTGTATAGCAGAAAGTTCGTATTTCTTTTTGATTTTGCAGGTTTAATGGTCTGATTTTTTGGTGCCAAGGAAGAGCATTTCTTAAGTTGCAGCTATATTAAAGAACATTTCAACATACTCATCAGCTTACCTTTACCCTTCAAATTCTTCCATTTGTTGCTTCTGTCATATCAAATGTCTCTTTCTAAAGTGCTGTTCTGTCAGTTACAGCAGGATTGTTCTTTCAAATTGTTATATAGTCCAAGTCACAGATATCACGAAGAAGACTCTTTTAACTATTGAATTGCATGAGGATGTCTTGGAGCCTAAAACACTCTTGTCAAATAGCTCATGCCATGTTTGAGCTATAATGCTTAGTCATATGAATATACTTGATTTGAAGATGGATGAAAGAGTTAGAGAAAGGAGCAATTGGGCTGTCAAATTAGTGGAAAGTGGACTGTTACAAGTTGTCTCTTTTCCTATCACAATTCAATCCCTTGAGTTGCTGATAGCTTGTGCCCACTATTACGAACCAAGGACTAGAAGGATTATGTCGTACAACTATCAAGTGATTGTAGCTTAGATGCTGAAACCTTTGAATTAACATTTGGATTGCAGCCCTATAAAGAGACCCATCTGATTTATTTGGAAGAATGCGAACTTCAGTGGGGCAACAATGTGCAGGATTTTATACTGAAATGATTTTGGGGAAGAGCTCAACCTAATAATCACCATCCTCAACTAGGTGATGGGCCAAGTAGAAAGAACCTTCAAGAATTGGATGCTTTACATTATCGACCTTATTTGTGAAGGAAAGAGACACATTGACTAGAGTCATTTTGTCAGCAACTTTACTCCTTATTTGATAAAGTTCTCTAACACTAGGGCTTTCGATATAATGTCATAGCTCATTTACTCTTTGGTTCAAGTTGATGCTTTTATAGGGTTGAAAAAGGTTCAACCAAGAGGGCATTGTTTTCTTGCAATATCCACAACTAGAGTGTAGAGTAGGGTTGAAGAATTTCAAGAGTTCTAGTGATGTCTTTAGTCTTTACTATGTTGATGATTAGGGATTTGGGATGAAGACTATGTCTAGATTTCAAATTTAGCAAGGGTGGTGATGATTTGTCGGTTGATTAGCAAGGGATTATGGAGTGAACAAACTGGTTCATCCAGTTTTCTACCTTCATTTACATTAGAGTGTGTAGATTTGACTCATATCCCTTATAAACTTCCATGATAATCAAGTTGTGAAATCCTCTTGATGGATGTAGATAGCTAAAACAATATTAGTTTACTTTAGTTACATTGTACAATCGACAAGTGTAGTTATGATTTGTCGGTTGATTAGAGTAGTTTTGGTCGTTGCCAACGGTTGGGAATTCCTTAGCAACCGTTAGCAAGTTTAAATACTTCTATTGTAGTCAGGACAAGGGACCTCATTGTGTAAGAAGTTCTTGATCCCAATTTTGTATGACAAGCATTGGTAAATAAAAGACAATTGCTATGCTTTCTTATTTAGTATGTTGTTTCGTCATGTTCTCATGTAATTCAATCCTACATGTATAGTTCTATTTATTGCACTTTATCAATTGCACATTTGTAGAAGTAAACAATGGAATATTGTAGGTAATTGTCGGTTGCACACGAGTACTGTAGGAAGACTCAAATTGGGAGCAAATTTTCCAATATAGATTAAGCCATACATATGAACAAATGTGATAGATACTAGGAGTATGAGAGCTGAGTTATCTAACTTTAACCTCAAATTTCATCACAAGAGTAAGTGCTTTGACTCCAAAGACACAATGGTTAAAAGACTCGAAACCAAATTTACACATGTGCTTGATATTGAGGATTGTTGGGTAAATTGCCTTGATGAATACGAAGCTCGCAAAAGAAGACATAGTTAAATGACCTTAGATCAACTAAGGGAATTCACATCCAAGCAAGTGCCAAATCAGCTGGTTGATTTAGGGGAAGATCTCTCGTCTTCCCAATTTCTTTAGCCAAGATGAAATATTGAAACACTATCACTAGTTGATTGGTTTGTGAGGGATCACATTATTGAAGATTGGTTGAATAAGAAAGTAAATGGGCAATGTTGGTTCCCAAAGTTGTAAGTTCCTAAAACCCTAAAGCTAGGCCATTCTTTGAGCACTAGGGTTGTCAAACTTAGAGCAGCTGATCTCTAATTTACAATCAAGTAGGGCAACTATGGATCAATTATTGAGAATGGGTAATCTCTCCTTTACTTTGGGCTCAACTAGACCTAAGGGAGGCTTCCCTACATGTATCCTAAACAAGATTGATCACAAATGAATATCGATAGTTACACAAATGTGCGACCAATGTATTCTTGGTCCCAAACGTTGTCACTAGACCAAAGACTAACCTATTGCTCATAAGACCTCTTGTTAAGCTAATAAGCACATCATCGAATGATTGTAGGATGTGGGTATGCAAACCATGATTCTCTAGGATAAAACCTTCAAGTCTCGCTATGGATATTTCACTAGATGGATCACTGAATCATGAGATGCAAACAAACTATTTCCTACTCCTAATCTATTAGTGAACGATGTTTTCAGTTTAGGTGCATCGTGGATCACTATTTCCATGACTAGTACCTATTCATTAGGTTACAGAGTCACACCATACCATGGGAGACAACATATTGAAATCACAAAGGAATATAAGTTGTGGATAAACATATACCACAAATAATGATATCAAATAATTGAAAATTCTTAGTTATCCATACAAGACTACAAAAATCTTATATGTAATAAGAAAAACACTATTACAAATCTTGTAATAAATTAGAATGTTCTCATTCATCTAATCATTATTACATTCATACCAACACATGTAGCAAGAGGAAACCCTAAGCTAGAAAATTTCCCAAATGATCTACAAATGGAACGGTGTAGACATTTATAGCTACAAGAACCATTTACAATACAATGACCTCCTTGTGATTTAAAAAAGATGCTGCTCTAATAGCGACTAGATTTACAAGAGTTGGAACTTTAGAAGCTCCTTGGCACTTGTATTTGCAAGTTGTGGATAAACATGCACCACAAATAACGATATCAAATAATTAAAATTCTTGGTTATCTCCATACAAGACTACAAAAAATTATATGTAGTAAGAAAAACACTATTACAAATCTTGCAATAAATTAGAATGTTCTCATTCATCTAATCATTATTACATTCATACCAACACATGTAGCAAGAGGAAACCCTAAGCTAGAATTTCCCAAATGATCTACAAATGGAATGGTGTAGACATTTATAGCTACAAGAACCATTTACAATACAATGACCTCCTTGTGATTTAAAAAAGATGTTGCTCTAATAGCGACTAGATTTACAAGAGTTGGAACTTTAGAAGCTCCTTGGCACTTATAATTGCATGGAAAAGAGAAAATGATTGACCCTTGTTGTGCAAGATGAATTGGCACATGTAGTGCTTTGTTGGTTGCCCTACTACTTTTGGTGTCGAGGAAGAATTGCAGGTTGTGAATGTGGCATGTAAGGCAAAGCTTAGATCTTGTGAAATCACCTAAATGAAAGAATTGGAGCAAGCATGAGGACCAATGGGAGTCATAATTCACTGTATTAATGATTGCTGTTGGAGTTGATAGTGAACCCCACAACTCCCATAAATCCCTTGCAAGCAATTACTTGCCACAAATAAAGAGAGAAAGCAAAGATAGATTTGCTCAACAACCTGAGAATTGTATTGATGTAATAACTTGAATGATTGATTACAATGAAATATCATCCTTATGAAAAGGAAAAAAGCAAACCCTAGATGAGGATTTGATTAGATTGTGACAAATGTCTTCATCTTATGCAATGAGACAACATGACCTAGTATTAGGTCCATAGTTGAAAAACTCTTTGAGTAATCGGCAAGTTTTAAAAAACTCCTGAATTTTTTTTGACAGCGGGTTTTTGATGCAAGGGCATCACCCAATTTTCATCGCCTAATTTTGGTTTGCACATTTTGCTTTTTAGTTTTGTCTTACTTTTATTTTGCCTTGTTGGCCTTTGACAAGTGGCAAGATTAGTGTAGTAAGCAAGAATGTGAAGTTCTCTCTTTATCGTTGTAAAAAGAAAAAGAGGCAGTTACATTGATCAAGGGAAAAAAGAAGGCAGCGAATAACTATTTTGAGAAAAAGGATTCGGCCTGCTAAAAGAGGGATCAACTGTTTTTGTTTCTTGGCTGGAAGTCAATTCAAACATTTGGGGAGAGGGCGAACTATCCTTGAAGACAAATGAGATAAGGAGAGAAGGGCAGTTAGACGACAATGGAGAGAGGGATCGAGACAGTTGGGATTGGAGGTTTTTTGCCTATGAAAAGAAACATTGATGGTATTGAAAGAGGCACAAACCGGTTTTGCAAGGAAGCGATAACAAAGAGACAGAGAGACGCAGGTGAATGGAGAAGGAAGAAAATTGCGAATGGAAGAGAGAGAGAACAATGAACAAGAAGAGGGAGACGGCAGGAGTGAGTTGTATGATTAGAAGAGGAATCTAGTTGCTGATTGGTTGCGGAAGCAACACATACAAAAGGTAGAATTGAGTTGAGTCTTTAAGATATGAGGGAACCAGATTTTGGTGTAGGTGAAAAACACATATAAACCCTGTTTTTACATATGGTGTTGTAGACTCGGTTTTCTGTTGTATTGAATGAGAAACGAAAGGTGTAAGACTATGTGTTCTTTCAATTGTTGCCTTGTAGTTGGTTCTTGTACCTTGAACAAGGAATGTGTAAATTGTTTTTGTTGTCTTGGCAATGAATCAGTTTGATTGATTGAACCATCTTTTTGTAGACTACCTCATTGGAATTGGTAATGGTTGTAGCTTCCTGTCGCTCACTGTAGTATGTTATTTGAAGCTAAATAGAATCATTATTCTTTAGGGAACTCCATTAGCGTAGGATTGTTGAAGATTCCTGTAACTTAAAATTGTTGTTTGTCTGAAGTTCAAACAAGGCTGCCATCATTTTTTTGGTATCAGAGCCACAAGAAATTGGGAGTTTGGGAAGTGGGTAGAATGCCACCAAGAAGGATGAGTCGAGGAGGTGCTCGAGGTGGTGGTCGAAGAGGCCATGAAGAAGGAATTTTGGAGATGTTGCAGAACTTGTCGGCCACGTTGGATGCCATGGAATAGGCACAACGAAGGGGAATCATTGTTGATGATGTGAACGAAGTTGCGGAAGAAGAACAACCACAAATTGAGGATGAAGCTCAAGAAGAACCAGAAGGAGTGGAAGAAAGATTGTTGAAAGTGGTGATGAATGTGGGAGCCAAACCAAGAATAGAGGTCCCCACGTATTCTGAAAGCTTGAATGGGGGAGAGCTCATTGACTGGAACAATGATTTGGATAAATATTTTGAATAGGAAGGAGTTGCAGAAGAAAGAAAAGTGAAGCTTGCTTGTACAAGGCTTAAAGGCCATGTGGCAATGTGGTGGGACTATGTACAATCTGAAAAACGAAAGAGAAACAAGGAAAAGATAACCTCGTGGGATAGGATGGTTGCCAAATTGAAGATGAAGTTCCTTCCAATAGATTGTCAAACCACTCTTTTCTGAAGATTGTAGAATCTCAAGAAAAAGGATATGTCAGTAAAAGAATAGACGGAAGAGTTTTATAAGTTGGTGATTAGGTCAAGCCATAGCGAAGAGGATATGGAAAAGATAGCCAGATATTTGAACGGTTTGAAATACAGTTTGCAAGATGAGCTGAGTTTAGTGTCTTTGAGAACTCTTGAGGAAGCTTACCAGTGTTCCATTAAGGCAGAGGAGAAGCTTATGACGAAGCAAAATCAGCAAGGCTGAGGTAGAGGATGAGGCTATGGAGAAAGATGACAACAACACCATCAAGATGGAGAGGCAAGTAGTTCAAGGGGGCAAGTCAAGTAAGAAAGAGGAGGTTGTCAAGATAAAGGAGAAAGATCATTTGGAAGTGATGGTTATCAAGGAAGAGGAAGAGGATTTGCTGGTAAATGCTTTAAGTGCAATCAATATTTTGGTCATAAGAGTTAGGAGTGTCCAAAATCTTTCCAAGGAGGTTGCACAAGGCCTGGAAGAAGGAATCAGATGGTACAAGCAAATCAAGAGAGTGCGGGATCGTTTTCTCCAAGAAAGGAGGAACCTGAGTTAGGCGAATCTTTGTTGTTCAAAAGAGTGTTGTTGAAACCACCAAAGGAGTCATGAAATTGCACAAAGGAAAGTTCTATTCAAAACGAAGTGCAAAGCTAAAGGTAAGTGCTGCAAACTTATTATAGACAACAGTAGTACTGATAATATTGTGGCTGTTGAAATGGTGGATAAACTAGGTCTTAAGAGAACTAAACATTCTACACCTTACAAGGTTTCTTGGTTACAAAAGGGTCATCAATTGTTGGTATTCGAGCAAGCTTTGGTTGAATTTTAAATAGGAAGTTATAAGGATAGTGTTGTGTGTGATATCATGCCTATGGATGTGTGTCACGTGCTACTTGGTAGACCTTGGCAGTTTGACCAAAATGCCATACATGATGGGCGAAATAACACCTACACTGAAGGATGGACTCAAACATACGTTGTTACCTTTGCACGAACCAAAAGAGGACAATCATAGCAGTAGTAGTAAGGTGATGTTAATAAGAAGAAAAGAGTTTATAAATGGGAGTCTAAGGAAGTCGCAACAGTAGCTAAGGAGGTGAACCTTCATTTTCCTCAATGTTGCACGGGTCGAAATAGTATTGATTTGCAGGTAGGACATAGAAGAACATGTGTTGACACAGGTGACTGTGAAGTTGAGGCAGCTATTGGTCTTATGAAGGATGCAAAGATACAGTAAAGTTCAAACCAGCAGTGCCAAGATGAATACATGGGCAAGCATCTGCATGGACAGAGTGTGGAGATAACAAAAGAGAATGTGGAAGATAACCCGTCTCTTCAAATTGAGGCCGTTGAGAAAGAGTGGCTTGTACTGACAGGAGGTGAGACAAATATTGCAGCCGCCAATGGTGAGGTAATATCTTAGTTTTCAAACCCCTTGGATACAGTTGAAGATGATTAAATCTTGCTACTTTTGGATTTGATTGTGTATAAGTTTTTCCATCAACGTTTCAAATCACACATAGTGATCCATCATTAGGATGAGAGTTGAAAAAGATGAGAAATGATTAGTTGCAGACCCAACAGGTATAAAAAGATAGAAAGGTGGAAAGGGGAGAGAGTTGGGGCTCATAACTCAAGGGAAAGGAATAAAAAAGCCAGACAAAATAAAAATAAAACTAAAAAGAAAGAAGAGAGAAGAATTTAAAGCCTAAAGCAATTTCTAAAAACAACGAAAGCACAACTATTACTTACACTATTAAAATCAACAAAACTACCCCCAAATTTAATGCCAAAGAAAAAGAAAACTTCAAAAGAAAAGAAAGAGTTAAAAAAAGAGAAGAAATCGAAAAAAGAAGCCCAAATGGAAAATTAAACAAAAGCTAAAGAAGAAAGAAACGAAAAAAATACAATAAAAACTTACCCAATTAATAAAAGAAAATTAACTAGGAAAAAATGCAACTCTAAATGTAAAGGAAGACAAACAAAGAAAATTAATTAGATAATTAAGAATAATAATGATACAAAAACAAACAACTATATGTGTATGTGTATATATATATATATATATATATATATATATATAAACAAAATTTGACAAAGGGAGATCCACTGGGAATTATCTCAGATCAGTTATCTATGATGGAAAAAACAAGGCCAAATGCACCAAGGGGGCTCAAACAAAGAAAATTGGACACTACGAAATTGGGTGCCGATAGACAAATCTAGATATATATATATATACACAAAATTTGACAAAGGGAGATCCACTGGGAATTATCTCAGATCAGTTATCTATGATGGAAAAAATAAGGCAAAATGCACCAAGGGGGCTCAAACAAAGAAAATTGGACACTACGAAATTGGGTGCCGATAGACAAATGTAGAGAATTCCTAGAAAGAAGTTATTAGAGATAGTGCCACAAAGAAAAAGGTCAAGACAACTAGATAGAAGTATAGAGGCAACTTCTCTTACAAGAGATATAGCTGTTAGTGTTGAATATTAGAAGATATAGATGAAAGTTTCAATGAGAGTAGTTCAAGGTCTGTTAAGTTGATACCAGGTACCAAAAAGAAGGTGAAGTTTCCTTACTCGTTCACATAAGCAGCTCGTTAGTTCCTAAAGTAGCAGTACTTACTCTAATAGCTTCAACTCCTATTCAGCCAAATATATTTCCAGAAGTTCCCAAATCTCCTATTCTTATATTTCCTACCCCAATGGTTCAGCCTAGCAAAGAAATTACAGCTATGGAGGTAGAGATTCAAGGGCCAAGTACAAGTAATGCATAATTGATACAAGAAACTTTGAACAAGAAGAGGAGATTGGTGGTTGCACAACTGCTTAACTTCAGTGCAATTTCCAGCCTAATCATAGAAGAAAAAATGAAGAAGACCAAAAGACAAACAAGATTAAAAAAGAATGAGGAAAGGCACATTATTGCTGAAATTGCCATTCCTCCCACAAATAAAAATGTCCAAGATGTATGGGTTGCTGATTTTCAGTTTTTAGAGGCTAACCTAGAACCAGTAAGTGAGGGAATGTTATCTTATTGCACTTTGCTACAGAAAATGCCAAAGAATGCTAGAGAAGGATGACTATGTGAAAGCAAATTTGAAGGAAAAAAATGGAAAATTGAGTGCATACATTTCTCATCTTGTGAATCTAGTATTAGAGCTAGGAACAAGTTCCCTACCAAGACTGGATGAGGAACCCCAAAAGTAACAAATTGATGAATTAGTGTCACCTGGAAGAATAAAGCAGTGGATTGTAAATCTTTGTGAGGGTGGGTTGTGAGCAACTGATGACTTACTCAATTTGCCTAGGGAGATTTGAGATACCAATCAACAATCTCGAGTTAGAGTGTTCTGTGATTGCCAATATTTCATCCTATAGGGGCATTTTGACCAGCCTAGTGCCAATGGAGTTTTGGGAGTGGAGTTAGTGAGATTAAAAGTGTTAGCTAATTCTGAAAGATGTTATTCCTAAACGGATAGCTAGTTGCCAATCACTATTTTGAGTTGTAGAATCATGCTCTAAAAGTTGTCAAGGAAAACATAGAGAAGCTGTAAATTGTTGAGCAAGATATTTTATCTTTTTGCACTCCTCTTCCATTCAAATTTTATAACTGGGATGTAGTGAAAAGTAATTTTCAGTAGTTGGTTATGATACAGTTGGGAGGATCAGCTTCAACATCAGCAATATGGAATGATGGCAAATTCAGTTAGAATTGCAGTGAACAGGCTCAAACTGCCCAAATACTAGAGGTTGTTTATGAAGAGGAGAAGCTTTGTTCAACAGTAGTTGGATAAAGAAGAGTTGCATAGAAATCTCCAATTGCTGAAATTAGAGAATTTATGGATAAAGTTTGGTTTGCAAGGGAAAAACATAGTATGTTGTCTTTTGAATCAGCAGATAATTCAACTATGTCAAATTTAGATGCAAAATTATATGCTGATAATTCAAAATAGTTATTTATGACTTTTCCATTTTTGGTCTATGTTTATTTTTTAGCAAAGATGAGAGCTTATTTTAGGCTAATTGTATTTATATGATTGTTTTAAAGTAGCTTTATTTCCTGTTTTATGTAGACATGGATTAGATTGTAGCCAAATATTATATTATTATTTTATCCCTAAAACCTTCTTCTTAAGAGTTTATAAATAAGTCCTTTGAGCACAATTTGAATGAGATTTTATGCCAAACTTATGTTGCAAAAGTTTTCATTCAAAATTTGAAGTTAAATCATTGTGCTGTACTGTGAGAATTTGATAAGTGATCAGTAAGAGAATTCATGTTTAACTTTGTGCAGCACTTGTTTTTCTTCTTAGATGTAGCTTTGTCTGCTTTTAAGAAAACTGCTTCTTTTTCATTCTTGCACCAAGTTTCTTATTGTTAGTCAGGTGCTGATTTTGTTTAAACTAGTCTTGTTGTTGATATGAATCTGCTGATCTCTGCTTTAATCAATAGATAGTATTGTTGTTTAGCTGCATAAACAGAAAATCCTTGTGGTGATGTAAAGAACTTTCAAATCTTGTGCTATAACCTCCGAGATCAATAAGTTAGGTTGAGTTTGCTTTCCAGTATTTTGTTTTCATGCAAAACCCTGAATGGTAAAAATGTATTGTGTGTAGAAGTAGCAAGCTTGTGTACGTTTTTAGACTATATCTCTAGTTTAGATAAGGGAGAATTTGAAAAGATGATTTCCTAACATATTGTTCCTATTTTAGCTGTTCTAAAATGGACAAGTTAAAATGCTAACAATTGGGGTAGTAGCTCAATAATTACATTAAATGCTAAATTGATTTATTGGAAATTACGAGGTTACATGATTGGGAAAATAATTCTTCAAATAAGTGGTTTGTTCATATCCAGAGTCAATAGTGGTCACATGCTATCCAATGATTTTTTCTTTGGTCAAGTTTCTGTTTATATGAATAATGTCTTTGAACTTTTAGTGCATTTGCAAAGATAGTTTATTGTCTATTCTTAGGACCTATAGGGCCTTTTACCCTTCAAATAGTGTACTACTAATAATTTGTGGGAATGTGTTCCTTGCAGTGTCGATCAAGCATTTCCAACAATTACATTGTATTTCGAAGGATCGTTGAATATGACAGTTAAACCTCATGACTATCTTCTATCATCACCTGTAAGTTGTTAATATCTTTACTTTGTTAGTTTAGAAAGAGAAATGGATCTTGAACTGTTTTTTTCGCTTTTCTTGCATTTAAACCAAATTACATGTTAAATTGCAACCTTATATGCATTTTAAATCTAATGTCTGTTGTAGATATCTTGGCTTTTATCAACACCTGGCAAAATGTTTGGTTTTTACATGTGGTCTTTGTATTATCAAGCTATCTTAGTAATTTTACTTGGATTCAATTTTAATTAACTAATGCTAATTTTTACATCTTAATATTTGTTGAATACCCTTAATGATTAGAACAGAAAACTTGTTCAGTTTTCTTATAACCCCTCCTTGAGTTGTCTTGTATAGAATGATAGAGAATGGTCGTCATTTCCATAAGTAAATTGTAAATCATTAGTTGGTTTCTTTTTGCCACTGATAATAGAGGTAAGATTGTTTTTGTATTGCCTATTACTCAAGGTAGAAAATAATGAAACATTTTATATGAACACATTCCCCTTGTTTTTCTGTTAATTACTCAATAACTACTGTTGTACAGCTATCAACAAGACAACAACCTCTCACAACTAATGGACGTAATATATTTGAGCCCTTATTTATTGCTGTATATTGTAATCATATAAAAATAAAGATGTTACTGAAGTAGGTTATACATAGAAATATTTCCTCCTATAAACGTGATTTTATATATACACACTTACTCATGCCCACATGATTTGTATAGTTGCATGATCATTAAACTGGACATATAGAAAACATTGTCAGTTGTAAGACTTAATTGCATCTTGGCCATCAGCAAATCCAGCTTTAGGAGAGTCAACATTTTTATGTATAGTATGCCATTAAACACATAGGCTTAGCTGTAATGTTGAGTGTAGTTATGGAGATAGTCTTACTTCTATGCTTATTGTGGTAGATGTTAGCATTTTAATTTGTCCATTTCAGGGCAACTTAAACTAGAACAGTTTTAGGAAATGCTCTCTTCAAATTTAAGCAGAAGCTCTCTGATTTAGTATAGTCCTAAAATCTAAACAATAAACAAGTTTGCTATTTATGCATGAGAATAAAATACTGAAAGCAAATTAGACTTATCTTTTTAATCTCAGAGATTGGAGCATAAGATATAAAGACCCACCCCAAATTAGTATGCAAATTTTTTTCAGTTTCCCCTTTCCGACTTTACTGACATTTCATCAAACACTTAACCCCTTTGCTGTTCTGAGTTTTGTCTCTGATTGGTTTCTAACATTTAATAATTGTTTTCATTGTATCCATCATATTGACTACTCAATATTGCAATGATACAGAATATAAATATAATTTTTGCCAATACAATGACAAGTTCAAGGAATAGCAACAATATAATTGTGTGCGTCTGTTTGCGTTGTGTGTGCTTGCTCTGTGTGTGTGTGTGTGTGTGTGTTTGTGTGCTGTGTGTATGTCTGTGTGTGTGCGTGTGTGTGTCTGTGTGCTGTGTGTGTGTGTCAGTGTGTGTGTGTGTGTGTGTGTTGTGTGTTGTGTGTGTGCATCTGTATGCTGTGTGTGCCTGTGTGCGTCTGTGTGTGTGTGTGTGTGTATATATATATATATATATATATATATATATATATACATATATACGTATATACATATATATGTATATGTATGTATGTATGTATGTATGTCTTAGGAGGCCTTTTTTGACCCTAAATTACCTGTAATAGGTAGGCTTTATTTGAATCAATATTTATTTAGTTTATTTATTTTACATTGAATGAAATTTAAAAGGGCATATGAATCTTAAGTATTGAAGTGGCTAGATAAACATCAATATTTTAAAGATGAATGTGTTAACAATGTTCCAACCTGCATGTATTATAGTTTGAATTAGTAAAAAGTAATGAAAACATTTTAATGAGCACCTGCTTTTGCTTGTTTTCTAGGGAAACTATTGGACCATTGGATGGCAAAACAGTGGAAACCAAGGAGAGGATAACAAGTACATGACAATACTAGGAGGTAGGAGAAGCATCCTTAGTTAAATTTTCTTGGATTGATTGCTTCTGTATTTATTTGTTCAAATGGCATTTCATGTGGTTGTTAAATTGCCTCAGTCTGGAAATTTTTATGTATTTTTTGTATGTTTCCTCCAGAATGTATCATTAGTAAATAATTTGGTTACAGCTAGAAGCATTCTTCTCAAGTTGCATGTTATGCGTGCTAATGAGCTCCTGGTAAGATGCTAAGAAGATAAAAAGAGTAAATATTCAATACCTTATTGTGTGAACCATTGTTCCTCATATCCCCCAAGGATTACCATATAGATATGTTTATTAAACATAACAATGTAAATGCTATGAACTGGCCTTAAACCTAGCTAGACTTTTCCCCACATTGTAGGTAATGGCTGTAGATGGAAATAAAAGGATCCTTATGATTTTAGTAATACATTTAGTAGACATATTGATCTGTTTATAATCAACCATGAACATGACTATAAATTTTTTCGTTCCTTTATTTTGCTGACAATAGAATATGAAACAACCAATTTGAACACTTTATGAGCCTAAAAATGTAGTGATTGGATTATTACTGGTTGATGGTTGCTCTGCTTTGATTTATGATATCAAAGAAAACATCTAGAGGTAATGATTGGACTATTACTGGTATATGACTGCTCTACTTTGATTTTCATGATATCAAAGCAAATATTAATATAAGATTTATGGCTGATCTTTATTACTTCACTTAGCTTTATTTGACTTCTATGTATCATTAAATCTACATATAGCCATGTGATGTTGGAAGATGGCTTTTAAGATCAAATTTAGATTCTATGGGTTGCTGGTCATGCTTCCTGGCCTCATCAATGCACCTGCCTCATCAATGCACCTACCACATTCATGCACAACATCAATGATATTTTTGACCCTCTCTTGCGACCTTTTTGTCAACTACCTTGATGACATTTTGTTCTATAGAAAATCTTGGGATGTCCACCTTGTTAATGTGTAGACAATTGTGGATTGTCTTTGCCAAATCATCTCCAAGCAAAGATGAAGAGGTCCACCTTTGGTCAAACCTCAGTTAATTTCTTGGGTTTTCTCATTAATGAGCATGGAATACATGCAAACACATACAAAGGTTTTCATAGTGGCCCATTCCATCCAACATTTCATATTTGAATAAATTTCATATTTCCCACCTTCATTAGCTCACTAGTCAAAAGGATCTTAATTGGAGCTCATAGGTGACTAAAGTACTTGACCTTTTTGAAAGAGGCTCTTTGCTTAGCTCTAATGCATGCTCTCTTTGAATTGCAATAACCATTTGAACTTGAGATTAACACTTTCCCACATGTCATATGTGGTACTTAAGTAGGGGGGAATTCCAAAGGTATATTATTCTTGTGCATTGTCACAAGCCATGCTCAACTAAAATGCCTATGAAAAGGAATTCTACAACTTTTTCCAAGAGCTCATGCAATGGCATCATTATCTTGTCGGTGAGGAGGCAATTTTGCATATTGATCACCAAGCCCTTCAAGTTTTGAACTCTTAGCCTAAGAGTCAATAACATCGGCATTTAAAGTGGCTATTTTAAATTCAACGGTTTCATTACTTGATAAAATATGAGGATTTTTACGAACAAAGTGGTAGACCTCCCTAGCCCTTGTTATTAGGTGGCTAGTGTTTTAGATACTTGATGTGTAGCATATGATGAATGTAAATCTTTCTTCTCCATTATACTCAATTTGGCACGATTTTTCAAGTTGTACAACATTCAACATTGGTAAATCAATCTTGACTACAATTTTTAGGATGGATTGTATAAATTCACACAACTTTGTGTTGCCACTAGTAGTTCTTGTGAAATTTTGCTATTGGAATCTTACTCATCCTCGTATGGTGGATATTTTGGTGTCCAAAAGACCTTGTAGCACCTTCAACAATAGTCTTATTGACCTTATATATGGAAGTAGGTTGAGGATTATATTTGTTGGTGCTCTCTTTGTAGTTAGTCTTGACTCTTAACTTTCTAATTGAAAAATTGGATTTGATTTCTCTATAGTACATGCTTTATCCATTTTTCATTAGAAGAATAGGCAATGTGACACTTATTTGCATTTCATTCAACATAGTTACAATTGAACTAATCATGTTTCAATAGGGCATTCTCCTTTTTGCTATTGTCCAAGCAATATGACCTAGTGCCTTTCCAATTGATCTTCTAGTTCAGTTGGGCATCCATTATATTGTCAATGTAAGCAAGTTCATCAAGTTGTATGTGCAATCTCACTTGGAGGAGGAGGTTTCCATTACTCATCCTATGGCTACCATTCTTAGTTTTTAACAATTGTAGGAGGAGGACAATTTGCTTAATGTCTGACCTTGCACCAATTGCAAGATGAAAACCACTAAATATCTTGTTAGCTAGAAAGGATCGTCACCAATGCAGGTCAAATGGTTTTTAGAATCAACTTTCACTAAGAGATTCCTAAATCTTATGTAGAAATCGAGGATAATTTACTAACCAGGGAGGAAATAATGTTAGAAAGTTAATAAGTTTATATTCCACATGTTAGGGGTTGATAGAAATAAAGTAAAACTAAGTGAAACAACTGTAAAGGTGTTTCATGCCCCAAAAATAGTATTGATTTTGTTTGTTTAGTTGATTAAGTACTAAATTTAACTAAAAAGTCACTAATCTCTTGATGCATGAGCATCTTGATTCACTTGCAATCCTCATCAACCAAAAATAATTTCCCTATTTTCTATTGCTGTTGTTTCCTTGTTTTTGCTTGTAGGAGTAGGTGATCAAATTCTTCAAGATTGTAGTTGGTCCTTGGCCAAATGTCAGCATCACCTTATAAAGGAGCCAATTGGGTGCACACGTTTTGCAATTGAAGATTCGAGTTGAATTGAGCAAGTTAGAGAGTGCAGAATTTTCACCCTGTCTGGCCAATTGCAGAATTTTTGGGGTGATCTGGATCCCTATTGGATCCCTACAATTCCTCTTTGGTCCCATTTTCTGTCTTTACTTTGCTCATTTCCGATTGCGAAGTTTTCTTGCTTGTCTGGATTGTTGAACTTTCGCCCTATTCCAGATCTACGAGACTTTCTAGATGATCCAAATGCCTATTGGATCTTAGCAATTTCTCTTCAACTTTCATTTCCCCACAAAGTTGGCTCCAATTGCAGAATTTCATGCTACTCATGGATTTGTTGTAATGTCCCCAATTTAGCCTTGCACACTTCAATTGGATTTAGCCTATTTCCGGAAACCTGTAGGCTAATCAGTTGAGAAAATTAGGTTTTCCACTTTATAGGAGGTTTTTGTTGGGCTTTTGAAGGCTCGCATGCAGGTTTTTTGGCAGTCTATTCTTTGGAGCTTTTTGGGTTTTTGGAGAGCTTCAGGGTAAGGTAACATGCATGTTGAAAAATGACATGCATGTCTCTCTAGTACCTTGCATGCAAGAAAGGTTTTTGAGTTTTTCAGGGTTCTCTAGGGTGGTATGACATGCATTTGAATCTGTCAACCTTTCCAGACACTTACTATTTTTAGTAAGTCATGATTACTACTTAGTTGTTGCTCAAATGAAGTTTGCCTGCACTTACTATTAATAGCAGTTTGGTATTTTTGATAAGTTCTATTTATAGCAGTGTCATTCTAGCAGCAACATAGTCATTTCTAGTTTTTCATTCTATTTTGGGTAGTGAGGCTGATCAGTTTGGGTGTTGGCTTCTTCTTTCCTCTTGGAGCTAAGTTTTAATAACTTAGTCATTTTTCGGTGTTACCTTTTGGACCCCATGCCTAGGCAATGCACTTGAAGTTGTTTTTAAAAAAGGGGCTTTTTGTGTGGACGTCCAAGATGAAATATTAATATCTTTAATGATGTTTTATTTGTTCTTTTTGGTGGACGCCTAGGGAGGAGATATTAAAATATTTTAATATTTTATTTGCTTTTTGGAGATGGGCGTCCCATGAGGAAGTTGAAAAGGTTCTTTCTTGAAGGTTTTAAATTGATTCATTTTCTAGCTGAAGAGTCTATTTAATCAGGCCTCGCTCCTTCATTCTTACCTTTGGAAATTATGATAACGTTATGTTGCTGAATTGAATTTAGAGCCACTTCGAGGAACGCATACCTCCTAGCACCTTTACAATGCCATTCTTTGGGCTTGAAATGATAGCTTCCTAGGTGGCCACTAAAGACCGTGCTTCACTCAGGAGTGCAAATAGAGCTGAATTCTGATTTTTTAAACAAATTGCTGTTGTATAATCTGTTTATTTCTATTGTTGATGTTCATGGCTGAAGTGAACTCCTTGTAGCTTCACCATCGATTTTAATTTGGTTTTGGGTACTGGCTCATGCTGTTTCACTATGTAGGGCGCCCAGTTCTGCAAGGCTTCAGATTTTATTTTTGAGAATTGAATTTTATAGAAGAGGTCGACCCTTCTTGGAGGCCGTACCACTTCTGTACTATTGCATTGGGATTCGTGCCAAGTTTTTGGAGTTGTTTTGGCATAGTTTACTGGTTGGAAGATGGACGCCTAGGATATTGGCTTTATTTGCTTGTTGTTTGAAGTCAATCGGAGTTGAATTGAAGAAGTTGTGTCCATTTTGGTGAATCTCATTTGCTGGTCTGATTTTCCTTGTTTACTATTTCTAATCAGATCTGATATAATTCTGGTTTATGCTATATTTTCTGTTCTATAGCATATTGTATCAATTAGGGATTATTCTGTAACATACTGAGGTTCTTGATGATATATCTCTACATTGTTGTGCAGCCGAAGCTAACATTGTAAAGCTGGTTTAGTATTACTAACAGCTATTTATATTTTTGCACTCTAAACATTTTGTAATTACTCCCATTGTAGAAGTGGTTTGAGTTCATATTTTACTTTCAACACTTGTTTATTTTCCCTCCACTGAATAAGTGGAAGTGTGGATTCATGGCTGGCTTGCCGCTTTATAAATTGGAATAACTTCGCTCCCGCTGAATAAGTGGTAGAGCTTTACGGTCGGTTATCCGCCTACTCTATGTATTTCCAGTATATACTTTCATTCATGGTCGACTATCCGCCTAGTAGCTTGGTATTTCATTTCCAGTTTGCTAACGATCCCCGACACCGTATACTCTCATCTTGCCCACATTGGGATCTTGGTGATCAAAAGGTGAAGGGTTACTATTTTTGCTGGTTATCATTTGGAGCTAATGCTAATCAGTGGTGTGTTGTGCTAATAAAATCCGGAAAAAATTAAGGGGGAATATTACATTTGTGGAACTTTTCTAGTCATGTGGATACATCCACATACTCTTCAAATCCTTGTATATCCCTAGGGGTCTCATTTCCTCGTATATCTTGTAATTGTGGAGCTTTCCCTTGATATCAACTATTATCTAGTTGGCCCCCAAATTCTTGCAATTCTTGAACCCCTTCAAATCCTGCAATATCTTGATGACCCCTATTTCTCCGCAATTTCTTGATAACTTCTATTTCCCTGCAAGAGCAAAAGATGGAAAAACTTTCTAAGTTACAATGATATATTCCTACGCCGCTTGGATTCTTGCAATGAGCCTTTAGACTTTTCCAAACCCTCATGGATTTCCACAATTCCTTAGTGGGTGACAAAAAGTGACAAGCAAGTGGTTATATCGGCCTTGCACGTGGATTTCATGTACGAATGAGGGTGTGACACATGTCCCATCATGCCTGGACATTGGGTGGCCAATTCTCCATCTCAAATGCTATAAATATGGATTTTGAATTCATTTGAGGAAGCTTTTGGGGAGAGTCTCTCATAGTGTTTAAGTTTTAGAGGTGGAAGGGGTATTGTTAGATAGATGCAGGTGAAGTTGTAAGGGTTGAGAGCCAAGGCCAATGAAGGCATTGTAATAGATTGTATTCTTGCACATGAATAAAATGTACTAAGTTTTGTGATGAATGATTATCTTGTGAAAAGTGTGTGTTTTAGTTGCATGATTAGGCGATTTGGTAAGACCCCCCTTGTCATGACTGCCCCATCTCTCAAGGGATCCAATTTAAGATAAGGAGTATATAGCTAATGTGCATGTATTCGATATACTATGCTATACTCTAAATGGTTCAACACATATATTTATGGGACTTGTGTAAGATCGACAACATTGTAAGTGGGTTTAAGCCTTCTTGATGCTATTATACAATTTCACCAAATGTATGTGATAGACAATTTAGTGTCCTGCTTGTAATATGTCAAAGGTATGCAGGTTTATTTGTGAGACTTTATCTTAAATCGTATCTTGAGATGTAATTATAAATAATTTGTTGAAGAATATTACCAATCTTATAAAGTTGAGTTTGAATCATGATTGCATATCAACTTTTGTCTAATCTCCTTATTAGGTTTATTCCCTTCAGGTTAGATTTGATTCAACCCATTCAATTTTTACTTGGATTCACTTAAGAAGGAATCTATAAACTTCTTGACTTCTCAAACATTCCTTTTTAAGTCTGAATGTTATACTATTATTTCTTATGTACGTTTTATCTTGAGCAGGGTCTAACTTATATTATATTTTTATTTAGATACCTTAGATTTTGCTTGATGTTATGTAAATAAGTGTATTTTACCTTAAGAAGAGATTTAAGTTATCTTATTGATATATAAATGTTTAAAGTCTTGTATAACATTAATCTAATCTATTGGCAATTGCAAATTTCGTTCATTTTCAAATCTTATTACTGATCAATGTTATTCCATAGGACCCAAATAGATCCCTTGAAAATACACATAATAACCGTTTACTTACAAGATTCCATTATGGGGATTGTTTTTTCAGCTTAATAGTTTAATTCAATGCATTGTTAGGTCAGAATCATTAAATAGATTAACATTGTATTTATCACCATTTACAAATTAACCACTATTTAGATCAAGTTAGAACAATTCTAAATAAAAGATATAGTTGTCGTACTTCCTTCCTAATGCTGTACACACATTCTTAACCTTTTCTAAACAAAGGATTTGTTTTGAACCTTCCTTATAAAAAAAGATTTCTATAATTTATATGGCAAAGTTCCGGTTAGAATTTGATATAGAAAAGAGTACTGTCTATACATATAATTCACATTTACAACATGCCAGATATGTAACATTGCATAGGAGTACATTATGTCATGTATAAAGTAGGATATAACATCTGTAAAAGTTTGAATAAAACAAATGGACAACCATCTTGAATTTTTGCCAAGTAGTTTGCACAAATTTATAAATGAACAATTGCCTATAGGAGATATTATACATTGTAGCACCCTATCTATCAGAAGCAGTTATTTCTTGGCACCTAGTGCCCTAACCTAGGCTCAAGGGTAACTTCCATTAATATAATGGCAAATGGAAACAAGTCAAACAACTAAATTCACAACACTTACCAATATGAAACTTATAGGTGAATCCATACATATATATTAAACTTCAAGGTTTGGGGTTCCAAGCCAACAACTTGAATATCGAGCGTCAATTGCTGCAAAAACACCCAGCTACAAGCCCTTCATTGGGTTATTCAAAACCAACACAAGCTTTTATTAGAAATAATATTAAACACCTCACTAGTTTAAACTCAACAATGTTTGCCTATGGAATGTAATTCAAGTACTACGTATTACTGGCAAACTAAGTCACGTGCAGAACATAGAACAGAATAATAGAATAGAAACTTTATTCATCATCAGAAATATTACCATGTACAATCACAGAGTATCAACAGTGCTTATTAGTATAACCATCGGCACATGACTATCTCCCGACTACAGCAATTGACTACATATAACGTTCGGCGGTAGTTAGATAACCAACCGATACGACGTTTCATAACAACATTAACATTAATCGGGACTTGATTACCCGAAAGTACATGACATGTATTATTCTCACTAACTATTGTTTTATTAGCAATTGGCCGACTACGACCAAGGCCGACTACGACCGACTACAACAAAGTAAAGATATACTACTTACATCATCCCCCCCTACAAAGTAGTCGTCTTCTAGACGATTGAAAATAAAAAATGCCAACTCCTTATCCTTTTCGTGTAATTGATTCCCCCTCTGTGCTGAAAGTCGTTATGCATCGACCACCTGGGTATCATTCTCTATCAATTGACCCAATACTGTATCCCTTACTCTATCCCTTTCTGCTAACTTCTCGAGAGTTGTCACTCTCATTTGCTCGGCTGCCAACTGCTCTTGCAACTGTACTACATTGGCTGGCTGTATTGCAAATGGACAAATCCAATAAATTTGATGGGGGTCTGGGGGCAATGC
The DNA here is from genome assembly GCA_007258455.2 of Sequoia sempervirens. NCBI lineage: Eukaryota > Viridiplantae > Streptophyta > Pinopsida > Cupressales > Cupressaceae > Sequoia > Sequoia sempervirens. The sequence continues at coordinate 1,166,662,142 of VDFB02271358.1, forward strand.
TCCCAGCGGGGTCAAGGGGCAGCGCCCCTTGCGGGGGTTTGGGGGCAGCACCCCCGGCGGGGTCGAGGGTCAGCGCCCCTTGCGGGGTCCGGGGGCAGTGCCCCTGGCGCGCTCCCTGTTGCGATACAGGGCAGGGTCGAGGGGCAGCGCCCCCGCCGCCAAGACCAATTTAACACTTCTGAAACCACCCGAAACTGCATCGCGTACCTCATTTTCATGACTTTTCCAAAGGTTCCAAATAGTGCTGATGAAGCTGAAAAATACAAATTTTGTATTGTTTTTCTTAGACTTTACTTTCTCCAGGTCGATGCTTGGTACAATCTTTATTTGCTTGGTATGTACGACTTTCTCCTTGATACGTACGACCTCCTTAATCCGTACGGCCTCCTTGTGGCATTCTTTCTGGCTTGGTACAGTGCTTCTTGGTCTAATGCGTACGGTCTCCTCCTGATTTGGGCGTACACAGTTTTTACTTTTGTTGAGTCGTACGGTACAACTTGATGTTATGCCTGGCATGATTTGAAAACTCCTTACATGTCGTACGTTGAACCCTGGCAGTGGATGTCGTACGACCTGGAGAACCTCTGACTGTGAAGGCCGTACGAATTGAACAAATGTTGAATGTTGTACATTGGTCAATGCTTGAGGCCGTACTCTATGACTGGAAATTGCCAATTGATGTCGTACGGTGGAAGTCTTGAGTTTCTCCTGTAGGTGCCGTACGACTGAAATAAATTGTAGACTCCGTACGATGCTCTGAGTACGCCGTACTGCTTGGGCAACTTGTAAACTCCGTACGATGTGAGGATGACATACGATTTGATCGAGTATGCCGTATGACTTGGAAAATTTGAGGCATCCGTACGATTTGAAGAACTTGAGGATGACGTACGATTTGGAAAACCTGAGGATGCCGTACGATTTGAAGAACTTGAGGATGCCGTACGATTTGGAAAACCTGAGGACGCCATACGATTTGAAGAACTTGAGGATGCCGTACGACTTGGAAATCCTGAGGATGTCCTACGACCTTGGCTTTTCTCCTATGTTCTTCCTCTGTGCTCAACCTTCCATGTTGCCATACGTCCCTCCCTCTAATATTGATGTCATATGGACCCTTGTTGCTTCCTTCTCTGTCTTCGTAGCTAAAAGGCCGTACGCTGAAAATTGCCTTTGTGTTTCTCCAAACTTTATTTAACTTGGCCGCTTTTTCTCTTAGCCGCCCAATTTTACCAATGGCCATGATTTTTATTGTAATTCTCTTTATTTTAATATTTCGTCTCTTGGCCCCTTTCAATCTTTTCATTTTTTTCTTCCTCATGAACTCTCCCAAGTCACTTTTTAATTTTTTCCCAATTCTTTTATTTTTCTTCTCTTTTATTTTTTCAATTTTTTCATTTTTCAACTCCATTATTTTCTCCTTTGCTATTTTTTCATTTTCTGATTCCAACACAAATTTTTCATCTCGTACCTGTTCGGATTTGTGGACTAGCGTATCGTCCAGTTTGGATACTCTTTCTTTGTACTCTCCATTCTCGGCCGGAATTGTTTGGCTGGGCCTTCCCTGTTTCTCTTCTTCCTTGATTTCCCCAATTTGTAGCATGTTACACTCTCGGTGGAACACTTCATAGTCTTCCATCTGCCAATGAAATAAGCCATTCAGTGAGCTTGTCTCGTCCTCCGAACAACTCTCAAGTTCAAGTACGCCTTCAGTGTTCGGTTCCATAGCTTTCCTTCCTTCGTCCACATCCGACTCACCTCCATCCGATTCAGATCCGGAGGAAGCCAATTCTTCGCTCACGGCTTGGTTCTTCAAGTCAATGATGTACTTCCACCCGTTCTCAATTGAGAGTGTGTTCCTCTTCCAATTATGATTTTCCTTCACGGCTATCAGCCATCCTCTCCCAAGTAGTGCATCGTATGCTTTCCTCTGTAATGGGATGACGACAAAATTTAGCAAAAACTGTTGTGTGCCGATCGTCACCTTTTGCGCCATCAGTGTTCCCAACGACTTGATACCATGTTGATCAGTGCCCACCAGTTGGAATGTCAGCGGCCAAAGTGTAGGCTTCCCGAGACTCTTCCATGTGTCTTCAGGTAGTACGTTGACTCCCGATCCTCCGTCGACGATAGTATTTGTCAAGATATTCCCTTTGATCTCCATATGCACGACCGCTGGCATCTTCCCGATATTCGCTGTGAGCAATACTGGCTCGATTGTTTGTTCACCGTACGGTGGCAGTTCTAGTATCAATTCTTGCCTTTGTTCCTCCGATTGCGGTTGCTTGCCATCCCCGACAATGTTTGTGATCGCCAGTCCCAACTGCGGCATAGTCTGGAGAAGGTCAGTTACTTTGATCGGTATGGTGGTCTACAGTACCTGCCGTACGATGCTGGTTTCCGCCTTCGACCGCCGAGAGGCTCCTGGCTTCTCCAAAGGTACTTTGTTTTCCTTCGCCATTGCCAGTTCCACTTCGGTTTTTGCTTCCTTCATCCTTTGTTTATCCATACATGGATCTGGGTAAGTGGCCTTTTTTACTTGTGCTCTGGTGATCGCCAGTACCTCTTGTTCTTCTACTTCCAGCATGTGGATAGTAGGATACCCTTAGGGCATTCGTTATCTTCATGATCGCCTGGTCCACACCACTTACACAATCTCCCTCCCGAACCTTGACCGTTCTGGCAGTCCCTGGCGAAGTGGCCCCATTCGTTGCACTTCCTGCATTGGATCATAGGCCTTCCTTTTGCATCGTACTGTATCATATTTCTCGGACTTCTATTGCTTCGGTAACCTCCAGGGGATGCATTGCTATTGTACTGGGGCTTTGGTGGTGTGTTTGGCGGTGTTGACGGCTCTCCATGAGTGAAGAGTACTTGTGCACTTCTGGCTTTTAAGTTGTATGGGCATTCCTTGACGGAATGTCCCATCACTTGGCAGATATCGCAAAATAAGTTCTTGGGACAGTTCGCCTTCGTGTGACCTTCCGCATTGCAGTTCGTACACCACAGTTCTCTGGCTTCTCTCGTATTCTCCTTGCCGGCCTTCAATTCTTTCATCATTCGCATCATATCTTTCCTGAGTGCTTGTACTGTTTCGGATTCACCGTCGCTGTCGTCCGTACTATCCTTGTCGTCTGTCTTCTTTTTCCCTCGGGAGGATGTTTTATTTTCACTTTCTATGTCCATTGCCCGATTGTATGCTTCGGCGTATGACGAAGGAGGTACGACTTTCATTTTCTTCCTTAATGACGAAAGCAAGCCCTGGATAAACCATCTTTTCTTCAACCCATCGGCTGGTTGTGCCTCCAATTTCCCCAGTAAATCTTTGAGTCTTCGGTTGTAGGTCCGCACACTCTTGTGCTTTCCTTGCTTGGTATTGTATATCTCTGCAACAATCTCGTTGTCATCTTGAAGAAGTTTGAACTCCTCCTGGAAAGCTTTCTTCAATAACCTCCATGTAGTTTTCTGTGCTTGATCCAATTCAGAGTAACAATCAATGGCACTCTCTCTGAGTGTCACTGGAAATGCTTTCAGCCACTGGTTGGGATCATCCTGTCTGCGGCTAGCCAGATAGTTTCACATGTCTTACAGTGTCGTACTGGATCTTTGACCCATTCCCCATGAACTTCGGCAGCTTTTGCCGATCCGGATGAGCCATCTTTCTCCGCTGTCCTCCTTGTGTGTTGGACCCGAGTAGACTGGTTTCCCCGCTACGTTCCGGTGCGTCGCTTGCACTCTCGGCCACGTACGAGTCACTCCCACGTCTTCCTTCGGTGTCCTTGACACCTTGAGTCTCCTGGGGTTCCCTTTGGTACTCTCTTCGCCTTGGGGTATTGGGCTCAGATCTTCCACTCGTCAGCCGTTCGTCGTCGTTTGATAAGGACAACTCCTGAAAATGTCTGATGCCACTACTTAATTCATCTTCATTCTCATTAGGATCATATCTTCCTATATACGGGGTGCCGAAGGGTTTTCCGTCCCTTCCTTCTGTCAAACTTTGGTGCGCTTGTCCAATGGATGTGTCTATTCTTGTCAGATTTTCATATGTTCGTTTAATGCTCTGATTTATTTCAATTAAATCCTCATCCAATTCCTTACCGACTTGCTTCAGTCTTCTTCGCCGGTTTTCTTGTTCTTGCAGCCTAAGAGATCGCCGAACTTGCTCTTCCGGAGTCCTGTGCTCGTCAGGTACTCGATTCTTGTCTTTGTTCGGCCGTACAGGCATTTAAAATATGTTCAGGCGATCATTGTTGGCTATCGGATGTACGTCTCCGACTTGTGTCTCGTTCTTCTTCTCGTTTAATTCGCTTTTCGTAGCACTGTAGTATTTGCTGCCTTCGGCGTTCTCGATCCTCTTCTTCTTGGAGATCTTATAGAATAATGGAATGACGGGCCAGTAATCTGGGCATACGATTCAGGAGGTGCTTCACCTCGTCATTCACTTCCAACCTATCCCAGATAACTTCCTCAGGGATCTCCCGTTTGTGGGATTCCCTACATACGTGATCTCGTAAAGATATCTTCCACAGGTTGATAAAATCTTCAGTCAATAGGTCTTCCCATTCCTCATTAGCATTTACAGGTTCTTCCACCAGTTGACCCATTACGCTGCCATGACGAGTGATGCCCTAGTCCGCTTAGGCAACGGCGCCAAATGTTTGTCTATGGAATGTAATTCAAGTACTACGTACTACTGGCAAACTAAGTCACATGCAGAACATAGAACAAAATAATAGAATAGAAACTTTATTCATCATCAGAAATATTACCATGTACAATCACAGAGTATCAACAGTGCTTATCAGTATAACCATCGGCACATGACTATCTCCCGACTATAGCAACTGACTACATATAACGTTCGGCGGTAGTTAGATAACCAACCGATACGACGTTTCATAACAACATTAACATTAATCGGGACTTGATTACCCGAAAGTACATGACATGTATTATTCTCACTAACTATTGTTTTATTAGCAATTGGCCGACTACGACCAAGGCCGACTACGGCCGACTACAACAAAGTAAAGATATACTACTTACAAACCATTCTAGCAATGGGTCATATGACATCTGACTCCAAAACCATTCCATAATAAATGATCATTCAATGGTAAACACAAAGCAAACAATCTAAACCCTTGTCTTTGGCTAGCATAACTGATCACAAATTTCTAACAATTACTATGTAAATATCCCAAGACTCTTACACCAAATGCATAATCATTCTCTTACAATGAAAAAAAATCTATAGCCCTTGCAATTGGATGATACAATCATTCAACTTAACAAGTAATACTATGACTATCTAGTACTTTTCTTGGGACATGATAGCCAAAAAACATAGACAATAAATCTTATGAAAATACCTCTTTATATCCTTGTATCATAAACACATCACTAGAATAAACAATAAATACAGAACAATCCCAAGGATTGCCTTTAGCAATAACACAATTGTATAGGCTTCCAATTATAACATAAGGATAGCAACACCAAATAGCTGATACAAGGTCTTTGGCCCATGCACCTCAAATTCTCTAGGCTGATTGGTATACATTTCTCCCTCTATCTTACCATTCAAAAAAGTTGTCTTTACATCCATTTGAGGAAAGATCAACCGAAATAAGATGCAAGAGACATAATTCTCTTGATAGAAGTGTATCTTGCAACTATAGAAAAGGTCTTGTTGTAGTCAACTCCCTCTCTTGAAGAATCCTTGTGCAACAAATCTAGTTGTGTACTTATCTAAGCTCCCATCCACTGCATGCTTCACTTTGTACAACCAATTGAAGTTGTCTAGTCTTCGGTGGTCCTACTAGTTCTTGTGCTTTATATAATGTTTGAGTAGGCCATCTAGGCTTCTTGGTTGTACTAGAAGGTAATGAGGTATCTACTCGTGCATTGGAACCTAGCTGAACTGCATTTGGCATTGTTGTACTATGCAAATCAACACCTGGGACAACATTCTATTTACCCTCCTAATTTCAATAGGAGGTTCTTAAGATTTAGAAGGCTATGAATGTGGAAAAGACTTCTAAAGATTTGAAAATGAGAAATGTTAGGTTGTTCTCTTGTGAAGGATTTGTATCGAGTCTTGTTTGTCAACAACTTGTGAGGACACACTTGTTCAAAATGTAAACAACATAGTTGCATGCCTTTGCCTAAATAAACATGGGAAAATCTAAGTCATAGATCATAGCATTTGATGTCTCTATAATGGACTTGGTCTTCTTCTTTGCAATCCCATTTTGTTGAGGGTTGTAAGGCATAGCCATCCCCTTCTTGTTTCCTAAATCTTTATTGGAGGTAAACTCATTTTAATTGTTAGGTTGTTCTTTGCAGATCAACACTTGGGACAATATTCGTGTTTGCATGAAACTTGAGCATGCAAGAACAAGCTAAAACAATATTAACCTATTCTACCCAAAATACAAGAAAAACTGATGATTAATCATAATAGATAACAAAACATGATGAAAACACAAAAGATCTCACCAAATTAACCCTTGTTACACCATGGTATGGTGGTTGTGCTCATAGATGGTTGGATGTGAGTAGTCTTTCTAGTAGCATAAGATTGCATTTCATAATGTCTTTGAAATGGCTAGGGGTGGTCTCCAATTTATATATTTTTGGCTATAAAATTGGATGGTTAGGATTAAAAGATGAAATCAATGGCTCATAATGGCTGAGAGCCATTGGAAAATAAGAGGAGCACAAGTGTCCTCATTTGGTTGGAGGAGATGGAGGGAGAGGGATTGAGATGAAAATAAGGGTAGAGATTATCCTTGGGAAGATTGAGTGGACAAAATGGAAAGGGTACTTTGGAGTGCCCTTGAGGGATGGGCAAGTCATGTAGAAAGGCCCATGCCTTGTGTACATAAGACTGATGCCTTCATAAACCTTGGAGGATGTGTGGGATTTGAGGGGATTTAATTAGGGTTTGGTTGTGCAAGTGGGGGATTTAGGGGCTAATTGATTTTAATGGACAGTGGAGGAAAATAGACGAGTTAAATAAATAAGATACTTATTTAATTTTTGGGATGAGGATAGAGGGATTTAGATAAATAAATATTTGGATTTATTTATCTAAAGGGGAATATACGAGAGGAACGATGAAATGGTTTAGGCTATAAATAGGTGCGGGTGAATAGCGATGAATAGTGGATGAATTGTGATTTAATTAATTAAATAATAAAATTAAGGAGATAAAAATTGGATAATTAATTGAATAATTAGGGTTATATTCAATCAATAATGGAGGAAGTAGTTAGGTAAGGACGATGGTCAATTTTAGGTGTCTACAATTCTATTCACCCCTCTCAACCTCAACAAGAGGCTTTTGAGATTTTGAGGGCTAATCATCCTCATCAAACTTCATGTCTCAGCTCACTATTTTCCTCTATGATGAAACATAGACCTTGTAAGCATTTGAGGACTCATTGTATCCCACAAACACATCCTCAAATTGGAAGGTTAAAACTTTGTCCTCTTCTTCTTTGTCACATGAATGTTAATAGGACTCCCAAATACCTAAAAATGAGAAACGTTTGGTTTCTCTCTTGTGAAAGCCTTCTTTCGAGTCTTCTTATATACCTTTTGAGGACACATCTTTTCAAAATGTAAACCACACAATTGCATGCCTTTGCCCAAAGAAACATGGGCAAATCAAGGTCATGAATTATGGCCTTTGATGTATCTATAATGGACCTATTTTTCCTCTCTACAACCCTATTCTGTTGAGAGTTGTAAGGCATAGTCAACTCCCTTTTGATCCTTGCATCTCTGTAAAAGGCATCAAAGTCCTTGCCTCCACTGTTAGACCTCAAAATCTTAATCTTTCTACATATCTGATTTTTCACAAGAGCTTCGAACTCATGGAACTTCTGAAAGATGTCATCTTTGGTCTTCATGAAGTAAATTCATGTTTTCCTAGAGGAATTATCAATAAGTGAAACATAGTAAATAAAGCAGAAAAGCAACTAAAGCAAAAAAACACCTTGTTCTAAAATAAGAACAACCACTTCTTATAGATTTTAGAATCCAATCTAAATATAAGAAAAAACAAATGTTGTCATGCTAAAAGGTAGAAATGTCCCCAACTAAAAATAAGAAAAGTTAAAAAAATGAAAAACTAACAAGTTGGACTAATATGATTAACAAGTTGATAGACTGATATTGAGCTATTTTCCAAATGATGAATGTAGCATTGCTAGTTTGAGTCTGAGGCTTTTAGCCAAGGCTATAAAAGTAGTGCACCGCACCAAACCCGCCATTGTTTGGGAGAGAAAAGCTCTATACAACATTTTGGTGAGTGCACCCTGCTGAAGGAGAACAATTGTCAAGTGACATGTACAAATTGTAACAAGTTGGACTAATATGATTAGCAAGTTGATAGATTAATATCAAGCTATTTACCAAGTGATGAATGTAGCATTGCTAGTTTTGAGGTTGAGGGTAATAATGAAGGCTATAAAAGTAGTGCACCACACCAAACCCACCATATTTTGGGAGGGAAAAGATCTGTACAACATTTACTGCAGGAAAATTTTAAGTATGCAGCAGTTTAATAGTCCAAAACCTAGCCTTCTGTCAAACTTCTTGCTTTGGATCCTCTTCCTATGGGCCCATTAAATTAATGATGAAGATACCCCTACCCACCCCATTCCTTCAAAGATCTCTTGAAACAGATGTGCTATGGGTAGATAACAACCCCATCTTGAACTCACCTCAGTCTTTTGCCAAGTGCCCCTTTCATTTGGTCAACCCCAGAATCCAACCCACAAAAGTTTTCACCTTGGACAAGCTTTGCAGCAGAATCACCCATTTTTCCAATCATGCAACTAGACCTAGTAGGTCTTTTAATCCTCCTTCCCTTCTCCAGAATAGCAATTTCTCACCCATTACACACATTCTCCAATCTCATCCAAAGTTCTTTTCCCAATAGGCTTCTTAACAGCATCCTCAGATGCAATGGGTGGTTAGCCTTCCCACTTAGCTTCATAACCCAATGAATACACTCCCTGCACCACAAGACCCTTGCCAACACACCATAACCTTGAACCCAGAACCAAATATTATCAACGGGCTTACAAATCTGGAGGCTTGTATTGCTATATTGATGAAGCAGGTCAAAGAAAATTGATTAAATATTAAATGCCCCTGTTTTGACAAACTATATCCTCCAAATGGTGTTCAGCAATGAGCTCTTGGTTTCTTGCAATCATTTTTCACCAACACCGCATCAACGTTATTGAAGATGTTCTCTATAGGGACCCTGGCTAAAAAGTGATATGCTGATGCACTCTATGAGTGGGGAAAGAGCATATTCATCATCTATCTTCACATATTTATCATCCTTAGCCTGCGTCCTACATCTTTGAATGGAAACGTAGAGATGGATGCTTCTGTTTTCTATAGCAGCACTGCAACCCTTCTGCTCATTTTGAGATATGATATAATGCTATGCTATCGTGGCTGTACTATGATAGTTCTTTTATGTTTCTTTGTTTCCTATGTATCTCTATTGTCAATCCTTTGTTGTCTCTTCTTCATGCTCTTTGGGCAGAATTTTGCTGTCTTGTAATTTTGTTCTTCCATGAACTTGGACTGTTCAACCTCCACCCACATGTGCGGAAACATTAGTGGAATAATATGTAACTTTTCTTACTTTCAGTAATATACATATTCACCTAATTTTAAAAAGTTTTTGAGCCTTAATTCATGGATGTCTGAGACCATATCCCCAAGGAATCATTGACCCCATAGCCTCATCAGAGTCCCAAGCAACTTCAAATTTTTTAGCCTATTGAGCAGCCAATGGGAATTTCGGATAAACCTACAGAAATTCAGATTCCTCCAAGTTTTAATGTTTTGAACCTTTCTTATAGTCTCCCTACAGACAATCTCTCAATTGACAACAATTTCTACAGACAGTCTCCCTTTGGGCAGTTTGTGTCAGTATAAGGCCATTTCAATGTGAGTAGTCAACTAACAGTAGCTTGTGTTGGCTTATTATTCTAGGGAAAAGAAAAGGAAGCTGGGTGATTGGTAGGCCTTGCACAGGAAATTGTCAAAAGTTTTATTTGAGGATGGGTGTTGAGTTCTATGATTCTAAAATAGTGGAATGTTACCATAGATCCACTTTTCTAATAAAAACAAGACCTCTATTTTAAGAATATTTGAAATTTGATTAACTGCCAGCATGTTGTTCTATTCAGGAGATGAGTGACCATATTATAGGTGAGAAAGCATAGGGTGATGTAATCTCAAAGATCATGGATTACCTGGCTTTATCAGACAGAGGCACAATGGTTGTATATACTATATTGATGTTAGAACAAGAGAAGTTTAAAATGTGTCAAAAATAATTAAGATGTGCAATGAAAATGTGAGATTACTAGGGATTACAATATTTGAATTGATTATTAAGAGGATTAGGATTTCAGCAGAATGATCAAGGCCAAGGAAATAAGGATATCCTAGCTTGAGGCTCTGTTGGTTAATCTATAAATGTAGGTTGAGATTAAAATAAACATGATTTGTTCTTAATACACTGGTCTTATCCAGAATTTGAGTTATTAACACAATGTTACTACTGTAAATGATTGGAACTCTAATTCCATAGCATCTGAGATGGATATAACTAGATTAAAGAACTTACAGACTGAGTATCAGCATCAAGTAAAGTTGGAGAAGCAGAGTGTTCAGTCAAACAGAATAAGAGTTGTACGATGGTGGCAGTTTGGGTACTTGCAGGAATGATGAGAATGTGTGAGGTAGTTTGGGCACTTGAGCTGTGTTGGTATCTTCTACTTCAGCTTCATTCCAGTCTCATGTGCAAGTGATGATTTTGGCATCATTGACTTTTATCTCAGTTCCACCTAATGTTGCTCCACCATCTGCTCCCTAGACTTCCCCTGATCAAAGTTGCAAGGATGACAATGATTCTAGAGGTTGCGATGGATGTAGAGAAAAAGTTCAAAATTTATAAATAAAACCAAAATAAGACAAGAACGTGAATAAAAGAATGCTATTACATGGCTATTAACTGTTTACTTATGAGGGTGGCTGATGTTTCTATATTGAGGTCAACCATCTAACTTACCTCTTCCCCTTACTATTTATGAGTTATAACAACTTGATTGGGGATCTGCATTGAGCAGATCCTATGAATCGGGAATGCACTTAAGATCATGCGCATCTTATTTATATTATCAATCAGTGAAGACATTAATTTTCTGTTTATATTTGCTCTTATAGTGATGTTGACAGATATAAAGTTGTAGATAGTTCTTTTCTTTGTGCATATAGCTGTTCTGTGTGCATATCAGTGTTCTATTCTAATTTCTTCTTGGATTGTAGGTCTCCATTGTATGCATTGCATAAGTCCATACTCAGTGCATGCATTTTCTTGAGTGATCATTATTCTCATCATAACATTGTATTTTCCTAAAAGATCAATAAATAAAAAACAAGAATAAAAACTAATTTGCAATAATAGATTTAAAAGCCACAAGCTGGAGAAACTCAAAAGCTTTGCAATCTTTTAGGTTGCTTTTAATAGCTAGGTTTAAAATTTGAGGTTTCTTGTTTTTTTTTTTTTCGTGTGAGTAGCCGGGCTAACTCTTTTTGATTTGACAGATTTGGTGCTGAAAAATAAGCTAGTTGTTTATGATCTTGAGAATCAAACAATTGGATGGGCTGAATACAACTGTAAGTAATGCATATTCTATGTCATTTTAGATCAATATTTTGATTGGGATAAAATGAAACCTGGTTATTGTTTTGAAAAGAGCAGTACTTATTGGGATAATATAGTTTATTTCTTGCATTCTGTACTTTATATAACATAGGTTCTATTGTGGTAGCGCATAAGGTGCCTCCTTACAGGAAATATGGGGTGGTCTCATATGCTGTAAGCTAACCTGCAGTATAAGCACAGGGCCCCAGGCATTTGTTTGACCCTCTAGTGGTCTTTCCTTTATTTTGTACAACCCATCTATTGGAAACCTGAAACATCCTCCTACTTGCAAATATTGATTTCTATTGGCATAAACCCCACACAATATTTACAAAGCTCTGAGGAATAACATATTATATAGAAACATCTGCAGCACATATGTATTATTGAGATACTAAAGAGAAAGAGACTTGGAATAAACAGTAATCCATTATTATTGGATTAATGAAGGCCATTCACAAGGATCTGTTCATAAAGCTTTTAAGCCTTGTATGTCAACCCGAGGCCATTCTTGGTGCTCAGTCTTTCTTTTTCACCCCAATGCCATATCATGTCGAGTGGCATGACAGATCACTGGCTAATTGTGCTACAGATCATTTGTTCCCCTATTTTTATCTACCTTTTATCTATAGATGGCATAATCCCATGTGTCTTTTACAACTGCAGATTTCTGGGCCACTTTTTAGGATTGAAACACATATGGAAGAAAACTAGCATTCTATAATTACTTTGAATGTTTGGGGCGGAATGTGATTATAGTGTTACATTGCTTGCACAAAGTATTGATCCTCAGCTTGAAGGGAAGTCAACGTGGACAATGAAACCTCCTACATATACCCTCCATCAATGGCCTGAGACTGTGAACTATAATTCTGCATCATTGCCATAAGTCTAGATGCACAAGAATCTAAACTTTAGTTCAATTTCACAAGCGTGAACATGTAATACAGGAAATAGAAAACAAATATGCACAACCAAACCAAATGGGATGCATTCACACTCAACAATGGAACAATTTGCTATATAAAATAAGAACTTGATTTTTTTTTTAATTTTTTTCAAATCATAATGGTGCAATGCACAATCTCTTCAAAGCATAGCAATAGAACATGTAAAAATTACCAAGAAATGATCTGTAGCACTTCACAGTGTAATCATTCTGTGAGATTCCTTCATCATGAAGCATCTTTTTTTTTCCCTTCTCTTTTTCCCAAAAATCTGACCAAAATCAACTTTGAAATCAAACTCTTCTAGAGAAATGTGAACTGAGATTGTGCATTGATAGTTACAATATTTCTCTGCAACTATTCCAAATTGATAGTTTCCACCCCTTGCTGCTATATTCGAAAGCTCCCTCTAGTTTCCCTTCAAACCACATGCAAGGGGTACCCATGAGTTTCGAATTTGGGAACTTGCTTTCATGGGGGAAGCATGTTCGCTGTACCCTAGGCATGAATTCCATTGAATTAATTAATTACAGTAAGTTGTAGCATACATATGGATCATAAATTGTAACTGAGAGAAAGGCAAACAAATATAGGAGAAATATCAGAAAATGCAAGAGAAAAGATTGTTATGTTCTTCATTAGAGTCAGAAATAATTTTTTTTAAATGCATAAGGCAAGAGAATTGATCATCTGAATGATAGCTAATCTCTAATTGCTAGGTTAATTAATGCACTCTCCTTTATTACTTCTATAAAGTACAATTTTTAATTTTTCATATTGTTCATTCGTTTCCTGTGTTAATGTATACTTATAGTATGGTACTTGAATCGCATTTATGACCATTATATCAAATATTCTAATGCCCTTCCATTATGGTCGTGTAGGAAAAAATGAGTCCCCCAATTTAACAACAATTTCAATGCACAGCAGTTTTGTAAATGAATCTATTGTTGACTCATAAGTTGGACCATAGTTGAAAGTTTGGACTTGGCAATGACTCAGCTGACCCAAAAATTATAAAATCTTAGGACTTAGCAAAAATTCAGAGAAAAACTTGGCAATATATATATAATGTTTAAATACACATCATAGAACAAAAAAACAAAGTTGAATACATATCAACTTAAAGTTTCAATATAAATAAAAAAAATACAAATTATAAGTTTCTTCTATGACTAAGTGTGAGTGTCTTCAAATTGAATGGTATAACTTTAATTTATAACTAATATAGTACTTAAATAGGTAATAAGATCCTCTTACATTAATAATCCTTATTTGTAGTGTTGTAGGGAGATGCATCTATGAACCCCTTGGGACGCGTCTTGAAGATTGGAATGCATTTCTTGTATTGGAAATGGGTACGGAGATGTCCTAAAAAGTAGGAAATGTCTTGCTTGCATTCCCTTCTATCTCCCCTCAAGAAAGCCCTAAATTGTGGCATATTGGCCCCAAAGATGCACAAAAAATGAAAAGCGAAAAAAAACCCTAAAAAGCATTACACGATATTATTTTCATCATTGTTTGCACTGCGATTTTACATTTCCATTGCGGGATGTTATTTTCTTTCATTTCTGCCAAGCGATTTAATTTTCATCATAGTCTGAATTGTTAGATTTTGCCATGTGACAAGGGAGCGGGTGAGAGTAGGAGGTTGGCTAGACTAGTGAAATAGGTAGTCTAGAGTCTTTTTTACTTTTTGGGTGTGTTAGAAAATATAATTAGTAAAATACCATTTTCTAGGTAACACTCTAGGTCTCCCTACAAACACATAATTTGTTCTAGACATAATATTATGAGGAATAAAATAAAAGGCAGTTGGAAACTATTATATTATTATATTATGAGGGATAATATTATGAGGTTACTAGAAACAAGCTACATGTGCTAGTGAGGTTAGACTAGTAAACTAGACACAATATTTAATATATTATAATAGTCATTGTTGGTTTAAACTTGAAAGTTAATTGTCATGGTATTGATTGTCAAAGAAATTAAAATAGCAAACATTTAATCTTTTTAATTTTTGTCACATTAAACTTCCTGCATATTCAAAGTTTCAATATATATATATAATTTATTAAAAAAAATTGACATCTCCAAGTAGCCGTTTCCTACTTTTTTCAAAAAATGACGTACAGGTACCGGTACTTGTACTTGTCTCCCATACTGGTGCTAGTCTCTTGGCAAGTATGCTTATTTGCTAAAAAATCCTCTTTTTAATACAATCTTCAAATGAATAGGGTGTTACCTAAAGATGTTAAAATGGAGACCCTCTTCAAATAACCTTTATTTGCAAATAAAATGCTATTTTGTTATAAGAGCCATTGTTGCCAAGAGAGTGGTATTGGTATTGGTATGGGAGACAGGTACGGGTACTAGTATGTCACTTTTGAAAAAAGTAGGAGACGGTTACTTTGAGATGCGAATATATATATATTGAAACTTTGAATATAAATCAAGTTTAATGAGAAGAAAACTGAAAAGATTAATTGTTTGCTGTTTTAATTTCTTTGACAATCAATTCCATGACATTTAAACAAGTTTAAACACACAAAGACTAATATGATAGATTAAGTATAGTTTCTAGCCTCACAAACACATGTTTGCTGGTCTAACCTCACAAATACATGTAGTTTATTTCTAGTAACCTCATAATATTATTCCTCATAATGCAATAATATAATAGTTTCTAGTTGCCTTTAATATTATTCATCATAATATAATGTCTAGATCAAATTATGTGTTTGTAGGGAGACTTGACTGTTACCTAGAAAATGACATTTTACTAATTATATTTTCCTCACATAGCTGGAAAATAAAAAGAATCTAGAATACCCGTTCACTAGTCTTAACCGCTCCTTGGTCACACTTGCACCTTGGTCGCACCTGCTCCTTGGTCGCACCTGCTCCTTGGTCAAGTGACAAGATCCAATGATTCAAAGTGTAATGAAAATGAAATCACCTGACACAAATGAAAGAAAATAATACTGCGAGATGGAAATGTAAAATCGTAGTGCAAATAGTGAGGAAAATAATATCCTGCAATGTTTTGGGTTCTTTTTTTCATTTCTTGTGCATCTTTGGGGCTGAGACACTATGATTTGGGGCTTTCCTAAGAGGAGACAAGAGGAAATGTGGGTGGGACATTTCTTGCATTTTAGGACATCTCTGTACTTGTTTTTGGTATGGGAAATGTTTACCAGTCCTTGAGATGCATAACAAGGGGTTAGAGATGCATCTCCCTACAACATTGAAAAGAGGTAAAAATAGTTATAATAGTTTGACATTAATGTTTTCTATGGGCGGCATAATGTAATCAATAAAATGGAGACTTTGTTTTGCTAAGAAAATTTGAAGAAGTCAATTTGCTACCATAATCACAAAAAATAGAAAAAGGAAACTATTTGCCGCCCATGTTAATATGTTAATTTTCAAAGAAACGAAGACATTCAAAGTCAAATGCAATTAGATCAAAAGAAGACCACTTGAATCACAAATTGCAAAATTCAGCAAATGGAAGCCCTCAAAGACACAACAAGCTCAAACAAACCCTCAACAAGCTGTAAACTATGTTACCGGGTTCTTTGATTTGGGCTCTCGTGCCTTCTCCGGGAGCACCCTGGTCTAGGAGCACCGCGGGTGCTCCCAAGAGCCCCCGCGGGTGCCAGTGCCTAGGGGGCACCAAAAATGAAGTTAAAAACATAAAAACAAGTTGCAAAAAGTGCAACTTAAATCCTAAAATGCCCTCCAAAGCCACATTTTGCCCCTTTCATACTTCATTGCTCTCCTCAAAGACATTGGTCAAGCACTTTTTTCCATTTTTCCATTTTGAAGGGTTGCTGGTTTTTTCGAATGAGATTGATCACAAAGTGCCAAAGGATTGAGGATAACTTGCACAAAGGAGATCTAATCATCTAAGGTAAGTATTTTAACTGATTATTGAGTTTTTTAATAAATTGTTTCAAGTTTAATTTATTTATTTATTTATTTATTTTAAATTTTTTAGAAAAGAAGAAACAAGTTCACTCACTTATGTGCACAAAGTGGGAAAGGGATGAGAATATGTGAAGACCGAAATAAGAAGGGATTGCCAATAGAAAAAATTATGGCATTCATTAGAGAACTAGAACAAGCTGATGCTGTGAGTGAAAAAGCAAAATTAAGATCTCATCCTTAGCAAAGAGATCATCAATGACTTTACCTACAAATTCAGATGGCCTCTCAACATCCTTATTGTAGACACCCTCTATCCAAGTAGAAGATCCCACTCCTCAAAAAAGAGGCCCATTGGATGAGACATTTCAAAATGAAGCAAGAGACATTACAAAGGAAAAAGTTGCATGTTGCATTTATGCCAATGGTATTCCTTTAAACTTGGCGAGATCACTATATTGGCGTGAAATGGTGGTGGCAATCAATAGTGCACCTTCTGGTATCACAGGTCCTAGGTATGAAAAGGTGCACACCACCTTATTGGTAAGAGTATTTTTTTGTAGAGGCATCACTCAAACCAATTAGGGGTTTTTTGATTGAAATAGGAGTGTATTGTTTCTAATAGATGGAAAGATTGCAAAAGCTGACCTTTAATAAATGTTATTGCAGTGTCCCCCAAAGGGGCAATGTTTTTGAAGGTGATTGATTGTGAGGGGCAAATGAAGGATGGGAAATTCATTTCTAAAATCCTCATTGAGTGCATAGAGATGGCCTGAAAATGTTCAAATCATTACAGACAATGTGAAAAATTGCAGGGCTATAGGTGCTTTGGTTAAGGAAAGGTATGAACACATTTTTTGGACACCATGCACTGTACACTCCCTTAACTTGGCGATGTAAGCAATTGGCATTGAAATAGAGTGGTTGAAAGCTATATACCAAGAGAGTGAGGAGATTCAAATGTTTGTGACAAACCACCATATGTCACAAGGCATTTTCAGGACTTTATCGAATTTGGAATTGTTGAAGGTAAATTTAATTTAATTTATGCCATGTATACTTATATAACATATTTTAATGTGTTATTAACTTATTTTTTACATGATCATAGGTTGTTGAGACCTAATTTGCATCACACACAATCGTTTTGAGACGACTTGTGAAGGCATTGTGTGCCATGGTTATTAGCAACCAATGGAGTATTTGGAAGCAATCAAATTCAGAGAGGGCCTAGAAGGTCAACTCATTGATCCTAGATGACAATTGGTGGGCTCGTGTGGACTATGTCTTGAGTTTCATCGAGCCTATCATTAGTATGATCAGGTTTATTGATATAGATCGACCATGTTTGGGGGAAATCTATGATGTCATTGACTCGATGATAGAAAAAATAAAGGTCATAATAGCACAAAAAGTGAATGACCCTGAAAAAATATTTTTTCTAAGTGTTGAAAAAATCATTTGCCACTGCTGGAACAAGATAAACACACCATTGCATCTCCTTGCATATGCATTGTCTCCCAAATACTATAGTGCACAAATACTTTCTTTGCCAGGGAGAATTCCACCATATAGAGATTCTGAGATAGTGAAGTTGCTAACGGGTACAAGTGGGCATTCAAAAGACACTTCTCAGATCCAAAAGTGGTGGAAAATGTTAGGAAAGAGTTTCTTCGAGACCCGACCTTGTCAAATGGTTGGAGTCCACCACCTCCACCTCCTAAGTGACTCTGCAGTTTGCTAGCAAATCAGCAGCTCCATTGGCCTCCCTATATATATGAGCAATCATGAAGTCATTCTTTTTTTCCCAACAATCCCATATTATTTGAATCCACACTTTTAATTTCCAATTTGAGATTTCCTTTTTCTTTACTGCATTTATGCATAGTAAGGAATGCCCTTGTAAGTCGATCTGATCAAATTTTCTCTTTGTGCAGCCATAGCCCTTTAGCTAACGCTTCCAACTCCGCCTCATTATTGGTAGCCGTTCCTAGTCTCCAGGACAGAGCCCACACGCATTGGCCTTATTCGTCTCAAATAATGCAACCAGCCCCAATCGCCCTAGGGTTGCTCTTAGCAGCCCACATGATTATTCTTAAAATCAACATGAGGCCCATAATTCAATATTGACTTTCTAGGTTCATTGACCATACATTATTGTAACATACAACCCATACAAATGTTGACTCATACATTTTAGGAAATAGTAGAAAAGAGTAATTCATGCATGATTTATTAACAAGATACATTCCATTTATTGGTACCCCTATGAAACTTTACCCATAACCACATTTATAGTTTTGAATTGGGACATTCTTGTCAACAGATAAGTATCCATTGAGTTATTCCCTTATCAAGTTTCTAGCTTGTCTTGTTGTGCTTTAGTTTTTCAACTAATAAGTCTTATAAGTTGTCTAAGATTGAGCTATAAAGTAAAAAAGAAAAATGTTTCTTGGTTGATGACAACTCTAGCAATGGAATGAAGAAATGAGGATCACTATGTGTGGCTTGACATCATTAAGGTTGGATGGATGGAATTATTTTAGTATCCTTCAAATGACATTATCAAAATGAGACCACAAATGAAAAGCATAAAAGAACATAATAAGGGCAGTGCCATTTCATTTCATGCATTTAGAAAGTGGAAAAAAATGCCAAGCAAAATAAGCTGAATAGAGAAGAGGCTAAGTATCAAGGATATGATGCACCTTCATATGGCACCAATAAGAAAGAGCTCCACTTTAAAAGTGGAAAGAACAATTCAAACTCAACCAAAATTCTTAGTAAAATGAAAATGTGGCACACTTTTACAATGGATAAGCTAGTCTAAAAATGTGATCAAAGTGTTAATATGAGTTAAGTATGCAAGTCAAAAGTATGTGCAAAAATTAGTTGGCTTTGCCAATCTAAAATAGTTATAAAGAAGTGGCAAAGAGGTTGGAAAAATATGACAAGGGTGGCAATGACATTATTTTCTTTTTAGTTTTTAAAAAGTAATAGAGTCTTATTCATAAAAAAAAATGTCATTTTAAAGTGGCATTGCCATCTCAACAAGATGTGACTTAAGTGGCAGATGGGTGAGTGAAACATGATCAACATGAAACACAAAGGAAACATGAATTTAAAAGTGTAAAGGGGATTCACTCTTCTCAAGAGGATGAGGTCTCAAGGAGCAAATAACCCTCAACTACCTCAAAAGATCAAGCTTAGGTGACAAGATGAAATGATAATGTTTGTCTATGTTTTACACAGAATTAAAAGGCGAGAGTTCCAAAATTGAAAGAGTAGGTCACAAAGGTCTTTTGGAAAAACTGACGAGCTCTCAGCCAAGGATGACAACGCAGCGCACAGACATCCCCATAGGGCACTAGCATCTCGTATGAACCGAAAACTGAGAATGTCTCAGAAAACAACAAAGTGGCTGCTAACAGTTATGATAACTGGAAACTCTTAAAATGCAGGAAAACAACAAAGAATATAACAGAAATTAAAGTAATTTAAACTAATTGAAAGACGGATGATAAAACAAGAGGGAAGGAAAAAAATAATCACAAAGAACCAGGAGATGAAGCCTCCAACAAAGAAATTCCTTCAGTACCTACACACATAAGATCGAGGAAAAATGTTGAGGCTGTTTAGGGATTTGCCTTAGTCTAATCCCCACTTTGGTGTTTCCACCTCCATGGATAGCTAGACAGGATAGAGAGAAATAAAATAGACGTGATAGAAGAAGAAATAGATATACTAGAACAATATGGTAACTAGATTAAAAGACAATGCAATGAAGAAATCACAATTACCCTCCTTTAGCAAAATGAGAATGCCGAAAGGGAGAGGCTACAATCTCCAAGCTTGAGAAAAGTATGCTGATAACACCAAAGCTTCAATGTAGTATGGCTATGAGAGCAAGAAGATGCAATGGAGATGGTGGAGTGGAGGAAAAGAAGCTACTATGATGAAGAAAGAGCAAGAGAGAATGAAAAACTTATGAATTTCTTCTTGTGTAGTGGGAGAGACCAAAATGAAGTGTTTTAGGGAGGTTTATGCATGCAGGAGTCATCCTAGCGCGTTTTCAAGCTAGCAGAGGTGTTACGTTGCTGATAAATGGGAAATGTAACATCAAATGACTACTGCAGTTGGGAATATATTCAGGACATTCGTGAGGTGTGCAGATGTCTGCGCGGTGTGCATTCGTCCAAGACATAAATCTGTCTTAACAACAAGAAACAAACGGGTTAAACAATTGATGATTAAATTAAAGTTGGATAAAAGGAAACATTGCATTATTATCTTTAATTTATCTAAGGGGAGGCTCATGGGATGTGAAATTGCATAGGATGCAATTTACGACATTACATTTTGCCTCCACTTTAGCGAGCATATGCATTCTAGCAGATGTGAGCTAAAGTAGAGAGAGAAAGAGGTTGAAAAGAATATGCCCAGGATGAAGAGGACACAGGTCTTTTATCTTGCAATGCTGACTACAAGTTCACCACAAACATGTTAGTTGCAGACAAAAACGTTAGGAAAAAAAAAGCGAAAAATAGACATGATAAATCTAATCAAGACAAGGGACAGCCAGGGGACGACAACAGTGTACTATGCATATTTTATTTTGATTTCCATATCATAATTGAAAAAAAAACTATATGGCAGCAATTTTGCCTTTGGGCATTTTGTTATACATTTATAACTTGTATGTTATTGTTTAATATCACATGCATATTGACAATGAATTTTGAATTTTGAATGCATATTGAGTATTGACAATGAATTGTTAACACAAAAGTTATATGCTAAGTTTCTATATTGTATATATGCATGCTTTATCCATGTTTTCATATGAATATTTAAAAATTTCCTATATTTTATATAGCCGTCCTCTAGCTGTTCCCAAAATTGGCTTGAAAAATCGGGGACTTGGGGACTCGTCTCGACATCCCCTTTCATCCCCGTCCCAGAAACTTGGGGTAACACTGTTATATATAATATAGAAATAATGAAATGAGAGTTGTGGAATATATAGAGATAATACATTACACAATATGTACATGGGGAAAACCCTTATGAGTGAAAAAAAAACCCCATTAAAAATCATTCTTTATTGAGGAAACTTACAATAATATTTGTATAAAACAAACATGTCAAGAACTTGGATTTCATAGTATCTTCTTCCACCCTTATTTTTATAATGCCTCACATGCATATACAATACACTCATCAATATACTTTTCATGCAGTCTTGCCTCTTGCACATACCAATATATATGCTACATATTCGCAATGTAAGATATGCTTTATGATTGACTATATTTAAAGCAATCTAAGGGGTTGGTGAATAGGTTACAACCTTTCACCATATAACCTTTTGGTTATATATTTAATTAATAAATAAATAGATAAGTAGATAAGTAGGAGGTTTACACATCTCTGTTGTACCCCAAAATTTAAATTTTTGCTACACTTAGGCATTTTGAAGAAATGAGTAAAAGTCTTGTCAAATTTGTCAAAAAGGTCAAAATTGGGGTTTGCATGTCTTGCATGAGGGGTTAAAATGTGAAATTCCCAAAATCTGACGATCTGGGTCTGCTCAGAGCGACCTAATCTACAAAACCCAGATTTCAATTTTTCATCCCTTCTATTTAGGAAAATTGCTATTTTTAGAAACTTTCTAAAAATAGGAATTTTTCCTTGGTTTTTCTAGGTTTCTTATGAAATAGATATTGGCAAAATTTTCTAAAAATAGAAAATTTCTAAAAATAAAAAGTTTGTCCGCCAAGGTTCATACTGATTTTGATTGGCTCAAAATACTTCCACATCAGGTTGGTGAAGTCGGAATCACAAAAGGATCAGTTTTTCCCTAGTGGGTCTATTCTACTTTTTTATAAGCATTTCAGGAGCTCCGAAGTCATCAATAGAGGCCAGAGGCATCAGATTCAACATCCAAGCATTGAACAAAAGATGGGATAATGAACAAGAACGAAGGACAAAGGACGAAGGTGAAGACTGTAGAAATTTGGCTAAGTCTACTTGACATGGGCACCCCAAGAGAGAAAAGGCGCCCATCTTTTTAGGGCATCAAATGATGGAATTAGGGTTTGAGCTCCTAGGCATAGTTGTTCAGTTTCTTCCCAGCTCTGCAGTGAGTTTGGCAGTGCAATCATCAGACCCCATCCAGTCACACGGAATTCGAAGTCAAATAGAGGAGTTTCAACCAGAACACAATGAAAATCATGAAAATGTTTGAAAAATTTCTAAGTCTAGGAACTTTTCAGTACCCCAAGTGCCCAGGGGCTCCCAGCTTTTTGAGGGGCCTAACTCAACAGTTAGGGTTTGTAGATGGGATCAATCTCTTCAGGATTTCATCAGCTTCACAACAGATGTCTTCATCAGAGCATCCGACTTGTCAATCTCCGGCAAATCCAGACTGAGCTGAAGGTATAGAATGAAGGTTCATATTTGAAAATGAAATCAGATGAAAATATTCTAAGTCTGGAGCAAATGGGCGCCCCTAGAGGAGAAAGGCACTCAAGTTTTTGAGGGCTCAAATGGATGATTTCGCCAGTGAGGCCTCCAACGTGACTTCTTCAGAATTGATCAGGCTTTCCAAAGAGACCATTAGCTCGTCAATCCGAGTTGGTAGTCGTCAGATACAAGAGGCTGAACAGAGGGTTCGACACAAGCTAAAAATCAAAAGTCAAAAGCAAAGGAGAAAATATTGAAAATAATTCTGACACTGGTGAAGTTGGGTGCCCCAGCTTGCTAGGGGCGCCCAAGCTTTTGATGCATCTAATGAATTTTTCTGCAGAAGTTACTCCTAGAAGACCCTTCTTAGAATCTTCTCAGCTCCGTAATGAGTTCAGCAATCAGTCAATCAAACGCCCGGATCATCAGATCTGACAAGATCGTCTGGAGAAGAGTTGATGAAGAAATATTGAAAAAGTTTCTAAGTTTGGTTGAGATGGGCGCCCCTGGAGAAAAAGGGCGCCCAAGATTTTGAAGCTTGAGATGATAGAATTTGTAGTTGCAGTGTCCAAGATCACCTCGTTAGATTCAATTGAGCTATCCAACAGAACTGACGGTTAGTCAATCTGATCAGTGTAGCTCTCGAAATCAAGATTCATCAGAAGATCAAAGGGAAATGAAGAACTTGAAACTCATACAAAAATGGTTCGACACTGTGAAGGTTCAATGCCCTAGAAGGAAATGTGCACTAATGATTTCGAAGGATCAAACGAAGTTTTTAGCTAGAAGCGCCTCCAGGGTGATCTTCTCAAAATCAATCAAGCTTCGTGATGAATCATCCAGCTCGTTCATCGGATCAATCTGGAAGCCATAGATCAAAGGTCAAGTAGAGGTTCAAAATTGAGAAAAGTTGAAAAACCTCAGAAAATGGTTAAGTCTGGGAGAAGTTGGCGCCTCTAGCCAAGAAGAGCGCCCAAGTTGCCATACCTTAGTCAAAATTTTCAAATTTTCAAAATTGCAAGATGAGGGAAAAACGTCCATGTTCAATGCACAAGCAGATTCTAGGGTTTGGAGGATTAAAGCAAAAGAAAGCAAAGTTTTCTCAAGCCTAAAACTTATTTAAGAGCCTTTTCTATTCATTTTTTATCATTCTTGCAGGTGGCGTCCAAGGGAGAGAAGAGGAACAAACAAAGTTTTTCTTTTCAAGATTTGAGCCATAGCTTGTTGATATTTCAAAAGTTTATCAATTTTCAGACCAGCAACATAAGACCTTGTTTTTTCATGCTTTTTTTAATCCAAAACATCAAATTTTTGAGGAAGAAGGTCAAGGTTTTCAATTTTCAGTGATCTAGGTCATCTCAGCTCATCATTCTGAAATTTTTTTGAAGAGATTTTTCAACTTACAGTAGCTGCTTTTTCCTTGCATGTCCATGAAATCATTAGAGCTTTCAAGATTTGATCATTTGGGTCCTTTCTTAAATATTCTTCTAAACAAAACCCAAATGCCAGCTTTTTGTGAAAAATTTCATATTCTAGGGTTTGCTGCTTTTTCAATCAGCCTTCAGTATTTTCAACATTTGGTCAACTGGGTTCATCCAAAATGTAATTCTGAACAAAACCTAGATGCCAAATTTTTTCAAAAAAATTTGAAGAAATTAGGGTTTGTTGCTTTTTCAGTCTACTCTCAAAATATTCAAAAACAGGTGATTTGGGTCTTCTTGTAACGAAATTCTAAACAAAACCCATGTCTCAGAAAAATCTTGAAAAATTCATCCGTTTGAAGAAGAAAACCAGCAAGCTAAATTTAGAAAGTTGTGCAAAACTTGTCTGAATATAGTCGAGTTTACTGTCAAAATTCAAGTTTCTCAGCATGCAGTACTCTCCCATGGGATTCAGAACCAAGCCAATATTGTATCTCGCAGCCACAGGCTAGACGGTGTTGAGAAGTGCTTTTCAAATGACACCATGGACAAAAAACTTCATCATCTCAGCTGAAGAACGTGAAAAGGTGTGATATGAGTAAAAAGGGAAGGTATCAAAAAAGGGTTGTGCAATACTCTTCCGTTGGAAGTCAAGAGGAGTGTTAGAAGCATAAAGTTGCAAAGCCGCCAAGTTATCAATTAGTGGGTCATCTTTTGGGGCAGCGATGTTTTTCAAGAATAGAACTCATAAAATAGCCAAAGAAGTGAAAGATTCTCCAAGTTTGATCACAAAAAGCGAGGAGATCTTTGAGAATCAGAATATTGCCTTAGATAGTATCAATGCACTTGACCGGGACACAATTTCCTGCTTTTTAGCGGATGTGATTGAGATTTAAAGCGGTTTTCATCTAGAAGCTTTCTTTCTATTCTTGGAACAATTCTTATCCATTCTTTGAAGAAGAGAAAGAAGATAAATTGTAATAGTTGGCATTTCTTTCTTTTCTTGCTTTCTTAGGTGTTAGTTGTTATCTTCCTTTTAGATTTAGAAATAAACCTTGCTTGCTGAGCAAGCCCAGTTGTAAAAGCAAGGAGTTTTTAGGGTTCCCTACTCCTCTGCTTGCCTATAAATAAGAGCCTTTGCTCATTGTTTTCAAAACGGTTATTGTGATAGCAAATTGCAAGCCTGTAATGCAGCAAGTTGTTATTCAGTGTTAGTTCACTTTGTGTAAGAGCAAATTGCATGCCTCTTTAGCTGCAAGTATTGTTCAGTGCATGTGTTTTGTGTTTAGTGTAATCTTTTGTTCCAAAGATTTGAGAAATAAAGTCTTGAGCCTATTTTGCCCGGATATAATGTCTCAGATTTCCGTTATTTGTGTTATGCTTATATGATCTTTAATTTCAAATTGCATTGAAAGTAAGTAGATGTGTGTTGGAAGGAGAGTTTATCTAAGTATTTTGTCAGAGAATCAATCCTTGTCCACTTCTAATTTCTCTTGCTCTGCGTTTACTTGAGAAATTAAAAACGTCTTTAGCGTAGGTTAGTCGTAGTTGAAGTTCTAAATCAGAAAATCTCAGCTATGACGCTTGAGTTTTATAAACCTTGTGCTCTAAGTTGATAAAAAAGATAGGCAACTTAGTTTTAGTTTACTTTCTTAAATACCATTAGCAAGAGGGAGCTTCCCCTCCTAATTTGAAGAGCAGTTTATTTGTGCATAGTTGTCCGTTTCAAATCCGCATTCCAGATGTGCGAATTTAAACGCCAACAATGTCAAATTGTGATATTGCTATTAGGATTCAACCATGTAGTTTTACAAGTCAAACTCATTGACCCATGTTTCATTAGTGGTTCACAAGAACCCATCTCTCTTGATAATGAATGATCCACTTAGCACTCATTGCATCCAGGTGATGCTCACAAAGGTGAAGCACTGGGCCTTCCCAGGAGGTCACCCATCCCAGTACTACTCCAACTCAAGTGCGCTTAACCACGGGGTTTCCCCAAGGTTAAGCCCACTTAGCTTACAACCCGATTTGCAAAACCTTTAGCAAGTGTTGTGCCCTATGAACCATTCATTATAGAGCCCCTTGAGCTCATCAATTGATAAGTAGGAGGTTTACATAGCATGTCAAATTGTGATATTGCTATCAGGATTCAACTATGTAGTTTTACGAGTCAAACTCATTGACCCATGTTTCATGAGTAGTGGTTCACAAGAACCCATCTCTCATGATAATGAATGATCCACTTAGCACTCATTGCATCTAGGTGATGCTCACAAAGGTGAAACATTGGGCCTTCCCGAGAGGTCACCCATCCCGGTACTACTCTAGCTCAAGCGCACTTAACCACAGGGTTTTCCCCAAGGTTAAGCCCACTTAGTTTGCAACCCCATTTGCAAAACCTTTAGCAAGTGTTGTGCCTTATGAACCATTCATTATAGAGACCCTTTAGCTCATCAATTGATAAGTAGGAGGTTTACATAGCATGTCAAATTGTGATATTTCTATCAGGATTCAACCGTGTAGTTCTATGAGTCAAACTCATTGACCCATGTTTTTGAAAATTAATTTTTCCCTTGTATATTATATTATAAGGATAAACATTATAAGTTAGAGTCTTATAAATGTTATTTAGAAGTACTTACATTAAATGCAATCCCCAAATAAACATTATGCTCTAACAATAAGAGTATTCAATTTTGACTACAAATTGCTACAAACATCTATTGATCCCAAGTTGTAGGTTATCAAGTCGATAAGCTTTACCATTAATTTATGGAGATATTCCATGCCTATCAATTTTGATTTGGGATGGATTGTTATTGAGATCTTATCACTTAGTGATCTGTATTTAGTATACTAATCCACTATATAATTCATTAACATGAATCCTATTTAACCTTCATGTACATTGATTGTTGAAGTTGTTCCATATGCAGAATCATGTTAAAACAGTCATGTAATTAGTTTAGTGATGGTAACTGCAATTAACGATGAAAGAAAGCATGATCAACATATTCAGAGCATACAATAATAAACTATACATGAAATTAAAGAATACAACAGCAAATGACTCAGAAACACAATATGAAAGAAAACTTGAGAAGAGTGAGGGATTTCCTCCTCAAGCCACTATTGTATGAGCTGTTACAATGGTTTGCTGCCTTTAGAGGCCTTCATGGACTTCTCTTGCACAATCAACAATCTCCAAAGACCACACAAGCCCTGCAATCGCTCCCGCACTTCCCTAATCACTCTATCACTCATTTAAGGCTCATAGGATGAAACAACATGAGCTCAACTCAGCCAAGATGCTAAGAAAAAATTAAGATATGGTTAATTCTTTACAATTACCTCTTTTGCAGGTGTATAATGAACAAGAGTAAGAGGCAAACGTCGGAGGGGAGCCCAAGAGTCTTCTGGAAATGATGCACAAGAATTTGGATTGCTTTAGCTTATTCCAATCACAGAGACTGTCTTTTTTTCCCTATCTGGGATGGTTTTGGCCGTGAGGTAAACCATTCCTGATGATTATCACTACACAAGATGAGTTTGGCTTTGATCGAACTCACTAGATAATTTTGACAGGGTCAAACTCACTGCCCATGCTTGGTTTGTTCATGACACATCCTGAGTGTTGGGATCACTTGAGACACCGTTGGCTTTGTTCTGCCCCAACAGTCTTATCTTTGCAACTCCTTTGATGTGCATTCTTGCTAAACGAGTAATTAAGAGTGTTTTGTGCAAGGAGAAGTCTTTTTGAGAACAGCAAGTGAAGTCAACTAATTTCACCAACTCAACCAATGCACATTTTAGATTATTTACCATCTACACGTGCTTCAAAAACAAGCCTTTCCAAAAGAGGATATGTATTGAATCCAATTTGTCATTTTTTTTGTGTCAGGCCTTCATGTAGGAACATTTATTTATCTACGTGCATCTTGTACCTTATTTATATTCACTCACTCATATCTGTATTTTATATTTATAATTTTATATATTTACTTTGAATACTACTGTTGGTGTATTCCATTCACAATAACCAAGAATGGATTAGCAGGTGATCTTCTGAAAGGGTTTGAACATCCATAGATTGATCATTTCAGTTGTCTCGTGTTGACTTCGTAAAATCAAATCAATCATTAGTATCCTTTGAATTGGGAGAACTTAGCTACTTTTGTGAAGAATGTCCCAAACTCCTATATTAGAAGTCTTTGATCTGATGTCAGGGACAAATTGAAAATGCATGAAATAAAATCCATTTAGGATGTAGTGCAAAATGTTGCCATTACTAAACGAAGAATGACACACGAATGCAAGAATTCTAACCCTTCTTTTGTAGTTGAGAATAAATATCAAAATGACTTAAAAATTTAAACTGTTAGATCCTCGCCAAACCAATTTTGGACATAAGGAACGTGGCCATTGTAAGAATGTATACTTCTTTGAAGAAGAGCACCAAGATGAAAGTTCAAAGCGTGGGAAAGGATGATCAAAGGATTTAAAATCTTACTGCAATTAACCACCTCAAGGGGAACTTCAACCAAGTCTACCGTTAGCAGCTATAACTGGAGTTGTTCCATATGCAGACATTGAAAATTCAACGGTATTCAAAGAAGAAGAAAGTAATCTTTCTTATAGTTTCTAACAACACTAAATTAGCTGGATATTAACTGTGGGCCATTTTTCTCCAAATAATTTTGTAGTACTTTTTAGACAGAAAATAGTTTCATAGATAATATTACATGTAGTCATATAGACCAGGAATCCTCATATAGACAAAATTGGTAGGGCAGAATATTAAGAGTTTTTTAGTTCTTATAGGCAAAATCTTGATCTCATACCCAGCTTGTTTATATTGTTGCCTTTCAATAATACTGCAAAGTTGTGCGTCAAGTGGATTGTGGCGTATGCTACACTTTGCTTTTTATAACTGTGGGTTCCTTATGTTTGGAAATAATGTTATGCAATGAATTTGAGTGCAGGTTCCTCAAGTATTAAATTGAGAGGCGACAATGGTGCATCTGAATATATAAAGGCAACCGAACTTTCACATGGCTTTCGTATTAGAGTGGGGAGATTCCCAGTCTTCTTAGTTTCACTACTGACAATAATCCTGCTTCAATTGAAAAGCTTGTGAAATGTACTTATTTATTTTTTGATTAATATTCATATCTTTGTAAGAAATGTCAATGCATATTGATCTGTATGTACGTTACTGCTTGGAAATCTTTTAATCATTTATTAATTTTTTTGTCATTTGATGTCCTAAGAGGCTCACAATTGTGGGATTTGCTTGTGGCAATTCATCTTCCAAATCTATTTTTTAAATAAAGACAACTATTTTCAACATAATAATTTTTTTTGTTAAATAGTCGACACATTTGGAAATGAAATTTACTTTCATCTTATGGTATTATCCAATGTGTTATTTCTTAAATATTTCATGAACAAACCCAAAAAATCTCTTCTCGACTTGGGTGACATTTTTGGCATTATTTTCTCTTCTGGATTGTTGTATGTACTATGATCCAATGGTTAACTTGGGTAACCACATTTGTACTATGATCCAATCGTTAACTTGGGTAACCACATTTGGGTTCTAATAATATTCAATTGCTTTCATAGCCCTGAAAAAAAAACTTTTATCATAATATCTTCAAAAATAATATCAAATATTTTAAATTATTCATGTTAAAATTTGGAAGTAGATTGTAAATAATTAATATTTTATATTATATTTAATTATGGTTTCGAGAGGTAGTTTTTTTTTAAAGTTTGGAGGAGAAGCTCTAGTGGAACAAATAATTAAATTAAAATTTTAGAACGTCAAATTATAAATATGAACATGGGTTTTTGAAATCTAATGTAACAAATTAAAATAATCTTATTTTCTAATTTTAGGGTATCAACACATGATTAAAAATAACTCTACATATATGAGAGATTTTATATTTTATGATGACAAGTATTTACCAAACATGGAACAGCTCAAACAAACATTCTAGCTGAAAGATAGACAACATTTAAGACTAAAATTTTGTAAATACTTTAAAGGTTTAAGTCTAAATTTTTGTAAATGCTTAAGAATTGCATATAAAGGTACAATACTCAAATTCTAACCATGAAAAGCACTCACTAAAATCTTTCACATAAGTAGTTTAAACAAAAGCTTAGCAAAAAATGAGATAAAATTATCACCATCAAATGTCAGTGCATAAAATATTTATATATAAGTATTGATGAGAAATTGCATATTCATGTATTCAACCAATTTTCATAATTTGCATGGGGTTGTAATATATATTTTTAAATAAATGTAAAAATAATTTTAATGTATCTCCTAAAAATTAATTGCTTGTAAGCTAAACAATCTCTAAATATAAGACATTCAAAATAACTTATTTCGATAACAAGAAATTCATAAATAGATTTTAATTAATAATTTTATGTTTCAAAATAAAATCTTTTAAAAATTATCTATCAATAACATGCTTATAAAGTTAGGAACTACAAAAAATAATGTACACAAGGTCTTTATGTGCTATATGATCTTAATTTTGGAAATCTTAAAATTTGGAGATTACGTACTTCACTTTTGATTTTGTAGAGAAGGGGGATTTGTTGCTCATGAGTCTCTTTATTCTCAAGAGTCCTAGGGAGTGAACTCCCCTAAACTACTTCAAATTTAAAAGGCAAGAGTTCCACAATTAGAATGAGCATATCACAAAGGTTTTTTGGACAAATTAATGGTTTCTTGGCCAAAGGACGGTAGTGCAAAACAAGGACAACAACGTGACACGCTAAAGTTCTAGAAGTGCATTGGCATCTTGTATGGACCAAAAATCAAGATTATCACAAAAAATAACTAATTGACTACTAACAATCAAATTAATAAGAACTCTTAAGAATGCCAGAAAGTAACAGAAAGTAATAGAACTAAAATAATGTAAAGTAAATGATAAGACTAAAGGGGATAAATAAAGTGCTAACAACAAACCAAGCGATGAAGCCTCCAACAAGTGAATATCGTCAACACTTGCACACATAAGATTGAGAGAAAAATGTTGGCACTGTTTAGGGACTTGTCACAATCAAACCCTTGTTTCGGTGTTCCCACCTCCACATATAGCCAAATAGATAAAGTGAACAAAGTAAACAAATATGAAGCGATAAAAGAAATCCCCGCTTAAGGAAGAGAACCCATATCACAAGATAGATAGAAAAAGTAGTAAAATACTTAGAAAGGGGATGCGAGAAATCCCAATGTGCTCAAAGATACAAAGCACGAGATAGATATGACCTGCAATGCTTGAAGAAGCCAAAGAGAGGAGAGATAAAGCTGCGGGAGCCACAAGAGTTGCAAAGATCATTGTAAGAACTTGAGAGCTTGAGGTTGTTGTAACAAGCAAGAGAGTTGTGTAAGTAGGAGAGAAAAGAGAGTATGTCTAAGAGGGAGAGATCAAGAAGCAGAAGAAGACCAAATGGATTGAAAAGATAGCTTTTAAAGAGAAGAGGGAAAAGAAGCTTCTCAAATCGTTAAGAGGCGTCTCGGGTTGTTACCACTGACAAAAGGAACTAACAAGTGGCAAGGCACTCAAAAATGGTTGTTTGAATGCCAAAACTGTCATAGGATGCTACCGTGACACACGAACGTCAGCGCAGTGTGCTAATGTTCAATCACATCATGCAACAAAATGATAGGCACAAGAAAAGCACAAGGTTTGATGCAAAGTTGACGCACAAGGGTAGCTGCTGAAAAGGGGTCTTGAGTACCTTGAGAGGGAAATAGGCTCATGTAAGGGCTAAAATGAGCCTGCACAAATGCTAAGGGAGTGGACACTAAAACAAATGCAAAAATGTATGTGAAATTGCAAGGGGTGTAATTTTATGACATTATAGATTCATTTGACAATACAACAATTACACACCAAAAAAAATGGACATGAAAATGTAGAATAGATTTTAGCTTCATTCTTATCAGATGTATTGTTTAATTAACATATTCATTTACTCCCTTAAACATACAAAATTTAAATGATATTGCAAATGAAATACTAGGCTAAATAAACATTTCTAGAGTTGAGTTGTTTTATAAAAAACTAGTTAAGCTATTGAAATGACAAATAAGGAAAGATAAGTGTACTTAGCTCAATGTTTGGTGTAGAAAAAGGTTGACAAAAGTGGTGGAAGACTAGAACATTGGTGCATAAATGATTTGGAGCAGCTTTTAGATAGAACTCTACAATGTGGTGGAAACTACTATAAAGTAATTGTTACTATACCAACATGGTAGCCATTAAAAAAAACAAGGTACATAGTTTTGGGACAAAAATTCTCGCTTGCGATAGAGATTGCCCTTTTGAAGTGAAAATATGTATAGTGTGGTCACGAGCTTTGAGCACGAGAACTTCAAATTTTTACAAACTTGATGTCTTGGCCCATTGGTTGTTGTAATGCTCATAGATTTTGGATCCAATGTACTCACATAAAGTTATAGGGGTAAAAAACTATAGAATGAATATGAAAATTTGGTGTGGTTGCTTGGCTAGCTATCTCAATTAGGACTTTGGGTGGTATGTTCTAAGTGAAGGTTGTGGAAATGGAGAGGAGTGTGAGATTATAAGTTTCAAAGGTGGATAAACTATGGGATGACAATGGTAATGGAAGAATAGTTGCAAGATAATAGAGATTTAGAAAAAATCACTAGAAGAATAGTTCAAAATCAAAATTCAAATGCACTAGGGAATTCTAAAATTGCTATGATAGGTGTGTAATAATGTGTGAAAATATTTATGAAATTTGTATGCCTATAGCCATTCAAAAACACAAAAATATTTAGAATTCTTTTTTTTCTATTTTATAACTATTTAGCATGTGCAAACACTACCATGACTAGATCATTACCACAATTGCATTAAGATTTAGGTATACATTTTTTTTTCAAAAAGGTCCAAGGAATGGTCAGGAATAGATTTTGAATAGGGTTGGAACCCTATGAAATCTTGACAATGAGTTTTTAGGTTGAGGAATTAGCTAAATGAGTCCTAAAACACACTAAGGGGACAAACGCTAAAATGAGTGCACAATATATATAAATTGTAATGTATGTAGTTTTTTATTCCATAGAAATAAGAAACACAATTGAATAATAGTATATTAGAATGGTTTCATCAAAATTTATAAATTTGTAGACTTTCAAGATTCGAGAGATGATTTACAATGCATTTGGAGATGCATACTTATGCACATCTCTGTTCCAAAATAAATTTCATGACAATCTACTAAGAATCAAGATAACCTAAAATTTGCATTTTATTAGATTTTTCTTATCCACTCAATGTGGATAAATCTCAATGCAAAATCTTTGGGATATGGTACATGTTGGCATCAATTGTGTTTTGTCTTATGTTTGGTCCATTTCGGCTCATGAAGATTTTGAAACTCAAATGGTGCAAGTATCTATCTATCTCAAGGTCCATTAATGGTTGGCCCAAATATGCAAATTGTAATTCTTATGTTTATTGACATACATTATAGGATAAAAGCATGACTAACAATTTTTTTTTTGTGTTAAAAAGTTCAACATCAAGAGAGTTATGCACACACAACCTCTGGTGTTGTCATAAGAACATTTCAAAAACACTGATGTACATGTTGAAGAGACGTGTAAGTGATAGAGAGGAATTGTGTTATCTCCACAAGGCAAGAGTGGTAAGCATCAACATGACACACTCTCTAATTAGAAAAAAGCAAAATATAAGGATTACACATGAGAACAAAGACGTAACAATCTCTATCTACAATTTGGTATGCATCACAACAAGGCAATATGATTGATATCGAAATACCATACAAGGAAGAAGTAAGAAAATTAATTCAATATTTAATTTCATTATGTTAGGTAAAGTATGAGTTAGATCTAATTAGGCTATATTCATAACCACATGATTATTTTTAAAATCAACATGAGACCCATAATTCAATATTGAATTTCTAGGTTCGTTGACCATACATTACTGTAACATACAACCCATACAAATCTTGATTCATACATTTTAAGCAATAGTACAAAAGATTAATTCATGCATGATTTATTAACAAGATACATTCCATTTATAGTTTTGAATTGGGACATTCTTGTCAAGAGATAATTATCCATTGAGTTCTTCCCTCATCAAGTTTCTAGCTTGTTTTGTTGTGTTTTAGTTTTTCAACTAATAAGTCTTATGGGTTGTCTAAGATTGAGGTATAAAGTAGAAAATATTTTTTTTTCTTGATTGATGACAACTCTAGCAATGGAATGAAGAAATGAGGATCACTATGTGGGGTTTGAAATCATTAAGGTTGGATGGATGGAATTATTTTAGTATCCTTCAAATGACATTATCAAAATGAGGCCACAAATGAAAAGCATAAAAGAACATAATAATGGCAATGCAATTTGATTTCATGCTTTTAGAAATTGGAAAAATTGCCAAGGAAAATAAGCTTAATAGAGAAGAGGCTAAATGTCAAGGATATGATGCACCTTCATGGCACCAATAAGCAAGAACTCCTCTTTAAAGGTGGAAAGAACAATTGAAACTCAACCAAGAATTAAATTCTTAGCAAAATGAAATTTGGCACACTTTTACAATGGATAAGCTAGTCTAAAAATGTGATCAAAGTGGTAATACGAGTCAAGTCAAAATTATGTGCAAAAATTAGCTGGCTTTGCCAATCTAAAATAGTTATAAAGAAGTGGCAAATAGGTTAGAAAAATATGACAAGGGTGACAATGGCATTGTTATCTTTTTAGTTTTTAAAAAGTATAAAGTCTTATTCATAAAAAAAATGTCATTTTTAAGTGGCATTACCATCTCAACAAGATGTGACTTAAGTGGCAGTTGGGTTAGTGAAACATGATCAACATGAAACACAAAAGGAAATATGAATTTAAAAGTCACAATTTTTGAGTGGTGAGTGCCAATGAAAATGTGACATGTTAAATGACAAGATAGTCATGACAATGCATCAGAGAAATTCAATAAGGTTAAGTAAAAAACTACACTTTTAGAGGTATAGCCAGTTACAATGGTGATTATAGTGGAAAATTTCATCTAAAAATATGAATTGAAAAAGGAGAACAAGGAATGAAGTTTCTCACACATTTAGGGTCACATAACCAAAAGAAAAGTCTACCAAAAGTGGTAGTCCTTTAGGTGAACAATGAGCAACATGATAAGTAAAAGTATATATTAGTGTTTGATTGACATTACCAATTGGAAAGTGTGAATTAAGTGGAAAAGATGAAAGGGAATCACATTCAACTAAAAAATAAGATTAAAACATAAGGGAATAACACTATTTTTCTTATATTTCCACTCAAAAAGTTTACCCACATAAAGACACATTGGCTAAGTCCAATTTCAATGCTTATATTGAGTGTTCAAAAGAAAAAAAGCATTAGATCATAGCCACCTTATCTGATATGGGAAAGAAAGTAGATTTAAAGTAGATGAATGTTTAATATAGGACATTTCAAATTATTTATTTCCTCTTTGCAATAGATACATATTATGATTGCTTTAAAGCAAAATTTTATTAAATAAACTATTATTTTCTCTTTGAATCTTCTCTTAGAGAGTTTATAATTAAGTGTTTGAGAACATAGATGTTGGTGTGAATGGGGTGTATTACCTAACTGGTTTTCATCTAGGATCTATTCACACTTATTTAAGTTTACATTCACACTCATTTAAGTTTACTTATGCACTTTAATGTCATTTACCTTTTGTAACAACCCCGGTGTTCTCCTCAATAAAATTTTCAATGTTTTCACCTCAAGTGAATATCCTATGATGCCATGACATATCAATAAAAAAATTTCTTTCAATAATGTAGATTAGATGCATATTTGAAATAACACTATTACCAAATCTCCATTACATTCATTGTAATTTCACAAATCTTTCCATAACATAGATGTCATATTGAATGAACTCAAGTATATCTTTCATGATTACATCCTTCCATATAAATGGGTACATGATACATACATAGCTCCTTTGAGCTTCTTAGCAAATAGATATAGATGGTCTAGGACCCACCTTTCAAATCTTGGTCTTCTTTCATCTGTTGAGGAGGAGAAACATCACTCAAGCACTTTTTTGCTAACCATACTCATATGCGGTCTCCCGCTCATCTATCAATGATAGATAGCCCTACCCTTTGACGAAGAGATTGGTGGAGTAACCTTGTATGACAACCACTATGAGCTTAGTGTTGTTTCCTACAAACCAAAACCTAATCATACGTCTGTCTACCTTACAAGTATGAAAATCTTGAACTAGCATGCATTACATGGACACAATGAATTGATAGTGGAGCGAAAGGCAATCACACTCTTTTTCCAAAGTGTTCTCACTCAGTACTTCGAGTGATGGTCATTTTATTCACTTGCACTACTCAACTCAAATCGACTTAAGGCCACAATAATCTATGCATAGGTATTTCCTCCAATGGGTAATCTTTAACCCCATAAATAACCTATCCCTTTACCCACAAACTCTATGGTATTTCTAGTCACAAAGCATATGAACAAGTTCTCTCCCTTCAATAGACAACCAATCCTAGGAGTAATCCACTAGCTATCTAGTATAATCAAATAAATTTAGCTATGAGTAACCCTTAAGCTAGCCTTGTTTAATCATATCTAGTATATTAATATCTATGACAAACAATTCCTCCTATCATGGAGTAATTACAAGCATTTCAAAAAACAACATAAACAACTTCTCTTTTCCTTTCAAAGCAAATGCTATATTTCCATAATGCAAGTAATCTCAATAGATCAAATAAAGAACTCAAGAATCAATCTTTCGTAAACAAAGACAAATAAAGGAAGATGTATCCTCATGCCTACAATACACTTATCCAATTGACTAATTTATAGCACAACTTTCTAATAGCATCCTACTAGCTTTGCTTTGATCTCACAAGAAATACCTCAATAAAACCTCTCTCACGAGTTGATAATATGCTTCTCTCAAGTATACTCAAACAATAAAGCTCCTCACAAAACACTCAAGGCTCTCACAAAAAGAAACATAATAAGATTGCATAAAAGTGCATAATAGAAGTGCATAATAGTATGGAATAGAATGCCTCAAATGAGGGAGTATGCCTCTCTATTCATACAATAGAAAGGAGACTTCACACCCTACATAAAAGGCATGTAAGTTGATAGTAGCATCCACGCTAGTTGACTCACTTTACTTGGAAAAAAGGTGGCAACAATCAAAGAGTTTACTCAATACAAGAAGCTACAAGTCGACCTCTATGTTTTGACAACATAAGACTATTTCAATCTACACATAATCAAATGGTGACAATTGATTTGTTTCCAAAATGGACTTCTACAACATTTAGAACTTCATAATAAGGTGCTAAGCAAGCCACCACTCTCTCCCTATCATTCTAGCACGACTTAACTCATTGAATCGGTCTACTTCCAAATGTAACACTTGCCCAAGGTTGACTAAGTCTAAGTTTGCATCAAACAGAGGAATGAAGTGTTGCTTTGCACATATATGGCACTTTGACCATTTCCTTACCTTGCTGTTACTTATCCTATTATCATGCATTTCACTTTATTTGTTGTTGGTATTTAATCCATCACCATATGATAAGGTGTCCAAAGTAAATTGTAGTTTACTAAGTCAAAGATGCTATTTACATAGCATCGACTATGTTATATTCCCCATATCGACTTAATTGTTGCATAATACATAAATTTTAGTTCGATCCATACACATTGCCAATATATATTATATTTGGCCTTTAAAATGCATTGTATATGTTAATCAACCTCCAAGCTTATGTTCATATATAAATATATATTCATATATTTACATATACATACATATATGCATATATATATCAACACACATATATTTATATATGTATATGTATATATATATATATGAATATATATATATATATATCTCAAGTCAATAAAGTATGTATATATTCGATATACAAATGAATACAAACAATATTCTCATAGTAATAATATATATATTATATATATACACACTCCTCTATATAAGCATTAATGCTCATGTGTGTGTGTGAATATATATATATATATTCAAACACATATATATTCATATCATTCAAAGCAATAATCCATTCAATAATCAAATGATCATGACTAAGTGATATATTCACAATAATACTATATTCAAAATGATACTTAGATATGTATATCTTGTGCTATATCATGCGCTATACATTTATAATAATCGGTCTTTATTTATTAAATGAACCAGCCTTATATATAAAAGCACACTATATATTATATATGTAGTATCTATATATACATACAATATACACCTCAATATAAGCATTAATGCTTACATGTAAATATGTATATTTATATATATATATATATATATATATTCACACACTCACATATATATATATTCCATAGCAACATGATGATCAAATATTCCATTTGATACTCGAATGACTATGACCATAAGATTATGTCCTAATATAACATTATATTAACATCTATACACGTAAATACATAATTACACGTGTTGACATACTTGTATGGAAATCCCATTATATTCGACATACACATATATCAACATGTGCATATATATGCATATAGGCATATATCTCAAACACTCATTCAACCTTACAATCAAGCACATAACAATTACCATCATGTTGATAGGGAATAGGCATGTGGTGTATATATACTTATACACATACATGTCGCATTGACTCTATGATATCACCATACTCATAAGCAACCCATTCATAATCGTGCATTGGCACATTTACCTATGTAATCTCATGTACATGCTCCTCCATGTGTATGATCCATCGTTGAAACACATATGCATACATATATGCATTCAATGTGTATTCCACTCATCACTCAAGCATAATAATATGAGGATGGACTCATAAGTTCCAAACATATAAACATCATCCAAGCATGCATTCAATAGTAATCACAACCCTTACTAATGCAACACATCATACTAAGGATGACTTACCATTCCCCAACACTATGTCTAGACTCAACCATTCTACTGTGAGTGTGTGTAAGCTCAGATAGGTTATGTTACTAGTTACCCGACCAAGATCTTCTCCTGAGAGATACTTCGACTCCACCTGAAGGATTGAACCTATCCTTGCAACCAACTTAGCACATTTGCAATGGTAGTTATACGTTCACAAAAAATCCATATGCATCATAACTTTAACATATTCAAATAGCAATCAATGTAAACATATTTACTCTTTCAAAGCCATATTATGCATTTATCAATAATTTCACATAATACCTATTTCAATATTCCATTCTTTAGCAAGCATATCAAACTCATGATTGCATTTACCAACCTATTTACCCATGAAGGTAAAATTCAATCAGTAAAAACAAGACGGGGTGTGACACCTTTTGTGTCTAATGTCATATGATTGAGACACTCAAGTGATCGTGATTCTATGTTTTCATATCTTTCACCTTGCCTATAATAAAGGTTACTCTTCTATATCATGTGTCTCATTGTATTCTATTTGTAAATTGGATTCAATATATAATGTAGTATTCATTTCTTGCCACTCTCTTATGGAAGGCTATTTTTGGTTTTGTAGGCAATCTTGGTTTCTTGAGTTTTTTGTGTGACTCTTACATGGTATTAGAGTTTCATATCTAAAAGTATCTTCTTAATTTGGGAGTGTTTTGGAAAAAAAACTAGCTAGGTACATTTTGGTGCAAAATAAACCTCACCATAGAGTCTAGAAGGCTAAAAATCCTATAAATTGTTAGTGTTTGAATCTAAAAAAAATTAAGCTATTTTTTGAAGGTTTGAAAAGTTGACATAAAATTTGTACAATTTATATGGAATCCATGCCATAGAGTATATATCATATGAATTTGTTGGGTGTGAAAGTATCATTTGTATCATTCAAATATAAAATATGCATCATTATTGCATTGACATTCATCAATTAATGTTAATAGTATGTTGTACAAGTTTTATTTTAATATTATTTATCTACAAGGTTAAGGTCTTGGTCACCTAGTCCACCTTGGCCCATAGAGTGGTTATACCTTGCAGGTGGCATGACCATCACCGCCCTCCATACCACCACTTAGTTGAGTTTCTCTATTTAGTCATCATCCTCTGACAACCCTAGTAGCACAATCCACTTCTCATTTTGTTTTTCATAAGGGAGATTTTTTTTTAAGAGGCATAATTTTTTTCCAATCTATCAAAATTTCACGTTCTTATATGAATCATAAAGCTAGTTTTGAGTACTTTGTAGTGGTATTGTTATTTTTTCATATTTTGTTGTAGGTGCCTAATATTTTAGTTTGAAGCCTAGATATGTCCTTATTTTTTGACAAGCCATATTTTGCACCCATAGTATCTAATTTTGGATTTATTATAGGCATTGAAAAGGTATTTCTAATTACTACACCTTTTTCAATTTCTAATTTTTTAGCTTCTACCTTACATATTAGAATTTTAGGCTAAAGTGATTTTGACTAATTTGGCTCATTTCTTGGGGAATTGTTAAAATTGGTGGTTGATTTATGCTTGGGTGGATTCATTTTTAGTATTGATTAATATTTCGAAGGTTCTAAAATCATGTTAATAATATACATTGTCTATTTTCCCTATTGGTGTTTTTTGCTCTAGAGGGAGATTCTCATTCATTTGAACTCCTCAATCCTCATAATGATCTTACATGAAAAATAAATATACAAAATTTACTCCTATCTAAGGGTTTATAGTCCATGTTGGGTGATCAAAAGGATTTCAATAGGGAGTATGGCATATTTATTTAGATGAAAAATTTGACGAGGCTATGAGTTTGATTTCTTTCCACATTTCTAACAAGTTGTTTCATATTGAGGTCTCTTTCTCCTAATACATTTCCTTCCATTTAAGATTATTTGGTTAAGTTCAAATATTTGAGATCTCAATTAATTGATTGCGGTAAAGATAAATCTAATAAGGAATCTATATTCAAGATCTTTTCTAAGCTACATGGTATATATGTAGTATTTTCTTATACCTTTTATTCCACCATTGATTTCCTAGGTGATGCATTAACTATACCTTCTTTTGAGACATTTTGTGACTATTTGACTAGAGAGCAAGCTAACCTTATCTAGTTAGATGCACTACCCAAGAGTCAGGCATTGATGGGCTTAATTTATGGCTAGATTTCATTCATTAGTTTATGTCTTTTATCATTTTAATCTGCCAAAGTTCACAAAAATTCCTAAGACTTATACATCTTTTATACCTTTTACACACTTTAAACTAGAATTTAGTATGTGGTAATGCAAATATGATATAATGACATTTGTATGAGTGAATGCATGAATGTTCATGAAATTCAATATGATTCTATTCTTAATTTATGATTGTTAATGATGTGTATGCCTTAGGATGAAACTAACCTCTTGCAGCTAAGAAGAATTGTAACCAGTAGCAACTATATTTCTAGCTCGTAACATAAGGACCACAGGCAGTTGCCAGGGAGAGGTTAGAATGGTTAAGGTGTGGCAGTTCTAGAGAAGGACAAAGGTGACCATTGAATGGTCAAACCATGAGTCACCATAGGCACACTGAATAAGATGGTAGGAAGAAGAAGGAATCTATTTTGATCAGGTTAACCCATGACGAAAAATTCTTCATAAAACACATCTCTGTCATGGTGATTAAACCGTTGGTGTAGAGTTTTGGTTTAAATTCTCTTCTACTTTTCAATTATGGTTTTCTGTTGCAAAGACTATGTCCTCTCCCTATTCTTGAGGGAGAGTGAACAAATACATTATGGTTCTGTTTTCAGTCCTAGGATGAATAAGACTCCTCACGGACCCTATATAGTGGGATCCACTATGAGGAGCAAAGCTAGTTATCGGTTGTTTTAGTTATCTGTTTTAGATTTTTCCAATTACCAGTTAATAATTACTCACTATTAGTTTTTTGTTATTAGTTGAATAAATTACATGTATTTCTGAATGAGAAATCTAGAGTAGATTCTTGTTAGAGTTCAAAATTTCCATGCAATAAAGGAGTTAATTCAGTTTCATGATTTTTTGATCAAGTAGTAAGTGTTGATATCTATTGTGGAATCAACAACTCAAGCAAGGGCCACTTGAGGTACTTCTATCAACTCTATTTTTTTGTTATTAAATTAGTTCATGCATTAGAGTTACATGCATGTGGAGTTCATGAATAAAACTCTATGATTGAATTGCATTTTGTAGCTTAATGATAGTTTCATACTCCT
Source organism: Sequoia sempervirens (assembly GCA_007258455.2). Taxonomy (NCBI): domain Eukaryota; kingdom Viridiplantae; phylum Streptophyta; class Pinopsida; order Cupressales; family Cupressaceae; genus Sequoia; species Sequoia sempervirens. Next base: position 1,166,704,975 of record VDFB02271358.1, read on the forward strand.
AGAGTAATTAGTTGCAGTCCAGTCTTAGAAGCTAGTAGTCACAATCTTAAGTGATAAGTACCTATATCGAAAGTAACAATTTATGTTATTTCCATTGTTTTTCTAGTTAACATTTCATTTACTTTTCCAACATTCATCTTTTTTTGTACACATGTAAATCGCCTATACTCATTGATATAGGCTATGTTAGAATCCATGAATGCACATATAGTGCCAACATTGTCAAAATCTTACGAAATTGTAGTTGATAACTAAATGCAACTTCTTGTAAAAGGTTTGGTGAACTATTCAGTTAGGAATCTGTCCTCTAAATTATTTGTTTACCTATATCACCAAGTTAATCAAACATTATAGAAGCCCTACATTTTGGCGTCATTGTTAGGGATGGTGCTAAGTTTAGGATTCTCTTGTGTATTTCCAATTCTTTTCAAGCATTCCTAGTTTAGTAATTCCATTTTTAGCATTAGGGTAAATAGGTTTTTAGTCATAAACATGAGTTACTCAAAATGTGTAGGAATTGTTGAACTGCAAAGTTAAAAACATTGCATGCAGAGGAAAAGAGATGCTCTAGTAATATTTCTCCCTTCAACACACAAAGCATTACATGATAATGGCGAATACAGTGAATAGAGTGAGGGTATTCCTAAAGAAGAATCATCCCTAACACTAAACATCAACATCATGGCTGATGCAATAGTAGAAGACCCACTAGAGCATGTAAAATTTGAGTTCCTTATAACCAACTAGGAGAGATCTACTACCTTGAAGAATATACCTCCTTCAACACTACATGTCTTCTATGGGCTGGTTGTATAGGATTCATACACCTTTCTTTTTGAGTTTGATGTGTTATGTCAAAGATATGACTATACAATAGATGCTCACAAACTCAAATTATTTCCAACTACATTGAAAGATGCTACTCTAAGATGGTTCATGGGGTTGCGAAGAGATGTTGTTCCTTGCCAATTGGAATATAGTGAAGATAAAATTCATGGAGAAATACTAAGATTACTGTAGCTCGGCATAGATAAAAAGAGGGATGGAATATTCAAGGTGTCATAGAAGGAAGATGAATCTTTGGAAGATTATGTTGAGAGGTTTTAGTTTTTCCTCAAGAAATCTCATCAAAACAGACTCTCTAATGAATCCTTGAAATTGGTATTCTTAAGGGGAGTTAATGAGGACTATATGGACACACTTAGCCTCATTGGGGCATAATACATATCACAGTTACCATTTGAGGAGATCTATAAAGAATGTAGAAACTATTCAAGTTCATTTACCAAGAAGATTACAGGAGAAATGACATCTTCCATTAATAAATCAACCAATGGAGTCTCAAGGGTGGAGCTAAGCAATCTTTTATCAAACATGGAGAAAGATATCATAAGCCACTTGGATACACAATTAGATACCATTTACATCAAGAAAAGCAAGAGGAATCAAAAGCAACCCTCATAGAATATTGCCCACACTATAGGCAAGTGCACAAAGTTGGCCAATATTTTTGAAGATAAGCAAGGGAAATCAAAATTTCATGCACTTGAAGATGAATATGGTCAAGTGTCTTGCACAGCCCAATGCAAACCATGGAAACCAAGACAAGGTATGCCCCAAGATCCTTTGAATTATAACATGTCATTTCTAGTTAATAATGCAAATTTCCCTAATTGGAAATCTTGGACCAATGTGGAAAAATCACAACGACCAATACTTCAATCTAATTGGAACTGACAACAAAATATGTGGCCACCACAAAATTTCCAAATAACTAATTATAATTCTCAATGGCCACCCCAATAAAATCAATGGCAACCTCAGTGGAAAAGAGGTTAGCAGTGGAAAAATCAAAATCTCAACTATTAGCAGCCATAATAGCCCTTGCCACCACAACAACAAGCCATAATGCCAAAATATTCAACAATTGCATCAAATCCACCAAGAGAACCTCAATTTCCTGCACAACCTACACCTAACCCAAATAATAAGCATGTCCAAAAGGCTTATGCTAATGACGCCATACAATACCCCACCTTTGGGATTGACGCGAGTGATGTACACCTTAGATTAGGGAAGATGTTAGATGGGCCTTCATATCCTCATATCATTGAATTAACTGATGAGGAACTCCTAGTAGAACCCATGGACAAACAATCTAAGGAACCTGAATCAAATCAGGTTAACCCAACAACCATGAGTCTAGAGCCTCCAATCCCTAAAAGATTAACAGTCCAAAAACATCATTCACAATTTGAAATTGATCTATTGGGACAACTCAAAGATGTTTGTGTCAAAATACCCCTCATCCAGGCTATTAAGGAAGTACCCATTTATACCAAAATAGTGAGAGAATCATGCCTCAAAAATTCAAGCAAGAAATGTAAGGAACCTCAAATTGTACATGTCTTAGGACAACTTGCATACAATATGTTGGGAAACATAACTATCCCCAAGTATGTAGACCATGGGAGCCCTATAGTGGATGTAAAAATCAATGGTACTCTCCTTATGAATACCTTAATTGACCTTGGGGTGGCCATCAACATAATGAACAAAGAAACTATGAAACTATTACCACTATTGGAGCTTAGACCTACACCTAATGTGCTATAGTTATTAGATAGGTCTACAGTCAAACTTGAGGGAATGATAGAATATTTGGTAATAACATTAGAATCATGGGAGTACCCTATAGACTTTATGGTGTTGCAACCTAAATCTAACCTTGTAGGATACCCCCTCATCTTAGGCAAACCTTGGTTGACAACTAAAAATGACTTTATAGGTTGTAGGTCTAGTAACATGATCATTTACAATGGAAATGTGACTAAGAAACTAGTCCTCTATCCACTTGCTCAACCACATGTAGATTTGGAGCAAATGTATGGCCTTCCCTAGGTGAGGAATACTAGTACTCATTACAAAATTTGATGACTATTGAACATAGTGCCTTGTTAGAAAACCAAGATGAAGATGAATTGATTGCAAAAATAATGTAAAAAACTTATGGTAGGGACCTATAATAACATGATTGTCTAACCTGTTTGCAAGACCCACTACAGAACATAATTCTCGCCAATACATTTGAGGCTGTTTCTCAAATTTTCCACACCTTATTTCCACATCATTGTATTCCAAATATAGGTCTTGAAATTTCATCTATTCAAACATAATCCTTGACTTTAGAGATTATGCAAAACAAGACATTAAATGTAAACAAACAATTGATTGTTGCACAATAAGCTTCACTATTGAATTTTCTACAAGCACATATAGTAGCATTTGAATGGGATAACCATGATATGAAATGTATAGATCCAAACCTATGCATGCATAGGATTTGTATCAATGAAGGCTATAAACCAGTTAGGCAACCCCAAAGAAGAATGAACCTTCTTGTTTGTGACATAGTCAAAGGAGAATTACAAAAGTTACTAGATGCATATATCCAATCTTTAACAGTCAATGGGTGTCCACACTAATGATTGCAACTAAAAAAGGATGGAAATGGAGAGTGTGTAGACTACTATGAGTTAAGTGCAACAGCTAGGAAATACCACTTTCCCCTTCCATTCATTGTCTAACAACTAGATTCAATAATAGGAAAGTTGTCCTTTTCCTTTTTGGATGGATTTAGTGGATATAATCAAATTAAGATAGCCCCAAAGGACCAAGAATGAGGCAACCTTCACATGCCCTTTGGGTACATATGCTTACTCGATCTTGCCATTTGGGCTGTGTAATGCACCTGCCACTTTCCAAAGGTCAGTCTTGAGCATATTCTCAAACTTTTCTAGTTCTTCCATGTAAGTTTACATGGATGGTTTTACAACTTATGGGAAGACCTATGAAGAGGCACTTTCCAATTTGGAAAAAGTATTAAAAATATGTCAAGATCATCACCCATCCTCGAGTCATGAAAAATGCTTCATGATGATGATTGAGGGAGTAGTCTTGGGACATTTTATGTCATATAAGGGAATCCAAGTAGACCCAAAAAAATTTGAGATCATATCAACCTTTTGTATACCCCAGGAAAAAAGGATGTTAGAAGCTTCCTTGGCCATGCTCGGTATTACATAAGATTCATACAAGATTTTAGCAAACTTATAGCACCACTATGGGTCTTATTGTCCAAAGATGTAAATTTTTAATGGAAATATTCTTGTTAACATTCCCTTGAAGCTCTCAAGACAACATTAACCAAGACCCTTGTCCTAAGAGGACCAAATTGGAATCTACCTTTCTACATCCATACATATGCTTTTTATTTTGCAATAGGAGTTGTGTTAGGATAGAAAGATGGAAACCTTGAGTACACCATTTATTATATCAATAAAAACTTTCAAGAGGTAGAAATCAACTATGAACTAATCGAGAACAAAATTTTAGGAGTGTTTCATTCAATCAACAAGTTCAAACACTACATTAAAGGTTATTCTATATTCATACAACAATAAAGTATTTGATGAACAAACCAATAGTTGGTGGCAGGCTTGTGAGATGGTTACTAGTACTTTAGAAATTTGATATAACTATTGTGGATAAGCTAGGAAAAGCCAATGTAGTAGCAAATTTCCTCTCTAGACTACCAACCAAATCAGAAGAAGATGTTGTAGATGATTCATTCCCAAATGAACACCTATTTTCTCTCTCTTTGCATACACCATGGTATGTAGACATAGCCAACTATTTAGTAGTAGGGAAAACACCACCACACCTCTCACCAAGGAAGAAGAGGCAATTAGCTCATTTTCCTCCTTACTCATGGATAGTAGGATATGTATTCTAGGTAGAACCTAACAACATATTAAGAAGATGCATCAGAGAAGATGAAGTATATGATATCCTTAGAGCATGCCATGATGAACCTTGTGGGGGACACTTTGCAACAAAGAGGACAAATATTAAGATTTTAAATATTGGCTATTACTAGCCAACACTTCATAAAGATGCAATTAATTATGCTAGAAGCTATGATAGATGCTAGAGAATGGGAAGACCAACAAAGATAGATGGGATGCCATTACAACCATAACTAGTCATAGCATCATTTAATAAATGGGGACTAGATTTTATTGGTCCCATCTCCCCAACATCAAATAACAAAGAATACATATTATAGATTACATTACTAAATGAGTGGAAGTTAAAGCTTTGCAGTTTGCAAGAGACAAGAATGTGGAAAAATTTCTCTATGAAGATATATTCACAAGATATGGTGTTCCTAGAGAAATTGTCACAGATTAGGGACCACAGTTTACATCAGATTTGATCACAAAACTAGTACAAGAATATGAGATTAGACAAAAATTCCACACCCTACCACCCTCAAGCAAATGGTCAAGTGGAGTTCACAAATAGAGAAATTGAAAACATCCTCACAAAGACAATGCAACTCTACAAGAAGGTTTAGGCAGCCAAGTTACTTGAAGTGGTTTGGGCTTACAAGATAACTTGGAAGACAACAAGTTTTAAACCATATGAGTTAGTATATGGTTAAAAGGTAGTAATTATAATAGAATTTGAATACAAGATTCTTAGGACAATAGTCAAATTGGGCATGGACTTATCAACAACAAAAAAGGAGAGGTTACACAACGTCAATGCATTAGATGAAATCAAGATGGAAATCATATACCATATCGAAATCATCAAAAAATAAAGCATGCATTGGCATGACTAGTTTATTAAGACCAAGGAATTGTTACACCCCATTGTGTTATTACCTATTTAATTTTACCTCAATGGGTTAAAAATGCTTTAATATGTATATATTTATGATTGTTTTTATATGAATCTTGATGGAAATTTGATGAATGAATGCTAATCCAATTTGATGTTTTATTATGTTCTAAAGATAAAAATATATGATGCATATGAATGCATTGTTTTCAGCTAACTACTGTTATGATGTACTGAGTTCGATGCAAGAATAGGTTTAAACCTATGGAAGAGAGGGGGAGTATCACTTAGGAGAATAAATTGGTTTGGTAACCCTAACGAACCTAATTAAGCATAAACACTCACTTTCTAGTTGGTCTAGTTGATTAGGATAGTTCAAGAAATGGTAAGTAACCTTCCCTCTTGGTTTATGAATTTTTTGTATTGGGTTATGATGTTGGTCTATGAATGCTTTTGATTTAAGGTATGTGATTGAGTCTTTTGGTTGAGAATAAGTTCTTTGTGTGTTCATATTTATATGTTAATCAATGAGGTATATACATAGGATGTATATATGTATATATGTACGTGTCCATGATAACTCATACATATGAGTATATGCATGCATGAGTATACGTAGGTAGACGTTCCTACACATGCTCATGAAAAAATAACCCATATATATGGGAGTATTGATTGGAAAAATGTGACATGTATATATATTCACACTTCATGCATATACATTGATCGATAAGTATGTGAATAAATGTATTTAAATATGGTGATCAACATACTGATATATATATATATATATAATGCGTTGATAGAAACATATATACATATATACTAATATACATATATATGTATATATATATAGTCATTTTGATATATGTGTATATATGTATTTGAATTACAATTAGTACATTTTATAATCATGTCATTGGAAATATAAGGACTGTTATGTGTTGCAATCTGAGAGTTTATTCAAATGAGTCATTGCATGTGAGTAGGAAGGTGGCAAAATTGCTAGCTTATTTGTAGCCTTTGGAAGCTCAAATTTTAGTATATATAGATGTGCTCTTTCTATCATTTGTTACACTTCTCATTTTGATTTCTCCATGGCTATTTAGTTGTATTTTCTGTGCAAGTGAATTAGAGAGCTTGAGAGGTAGTGAGTTGCTTTTTTATTTTACAATTGTATTGTTGAGAGAATTGGTAAGAGGCTAGAGTTTAGAGATTAGTTGAACTTTTCAGAAGTAGCATTTGTGGTGGTGAAGGCTAAGGTTGGAAAGAAACATTATCAAGTTGGGACTTAATATCCAGACATGCTGATTTCTATTCCTCCATTATCTATGTTTGAAAGGTTGTAAAGTAACATTTGTAAAAGTTGGGACTTTGTCTTCAACTGTATGAGAAAAGGAAGAGGGCACTAAAATATGAATATGTGGCACCAAATATGTGGAATGTGAAAATAGTAAGGAGTCTTAAACCTGCGCCTAACTTGGTAAAGTCATGAGAATATCATGTAACTCAGTCAAAACATAGATGGTAGAGTCTTAAGAGGGTAGTCGACTTGCAAACCATATAGGAAACCTATAGCATTGCTTTTTTGTGCTTGAACCAGTAAAAGGAAGTCTTGTTGTCACAAGCATGAGGTCAACTCAACCATCCTATGTAATTGAAAATACAAGGATTGTTATGTGTTGCAATCTGAGAGTTTATTTAGATGAGTTGTTGCATGTGAGTAGGAAGGTGGAAAAATTGCTAGCTTTTTTGTAGCCTTTGGAAGCTCAAATTTTAATATATATAGAGGTGCTCTTTCTATCATTTGTTACACTTCTCATTCTGATTTCTTCATTGCTATTCAGTTGTATTTTCTATGCAAGTGAATTAGAGATCTTGAGAGCTAGTGAGTTGCTTTGTTATTTTGCGATTGTATTGTTGAGAGAAATGGTAAGAGGCTAGAGTTTAGAGATTAGTTGAACTTTGTAGAAGTAGCATTTGTGGTGGTGAAGGCTAAGGTTGGAAAGCAACATTATCAAGTTGGTATTTAATATCCAGGCATGTTGATTTCTATTCCTCCATTATCTATGTTTGAAAGGTTATTTGATTGTAAATTCCTTTGTTTGGGAAAAAATTGCTTTTTGGAATAATCTTTGAATGCATGATATGCTTGTTCTTATGAACTCAATTATTTCCTAGTTTTGGAATAATCTTTGAATGCATGATATGCTTGTTCTTATGAACTTAGTTATTTAAAGTATGTGTGGCTTAAATTCTATTAGAACTATACTTAGATCATTAAGTCTATATGGATAATGCATGATGTGGAATATGTTGCTATCTTATAGTGCTTTTATGGAAATGTCAATTTGAACATAAGAGGTTAGTAGGGTTATTCCTGGGGTTGTGAAATCCATGGGAAAGGGGATAACCTATCTAGACACTAGTATGTGTGCATGTATGATTAGTGTGGTTATACCTGGGGTTAGAGGAATCCATGGGTAAGGGTGTAACATAGATAATCAATTTTTTTATAGAATTGGATATTCCTGGGGTTAGGGTAATCCATGGCTAAGGGAATTATCTTATTGAACATTTGTTATGTTATCACCTTAGATTGAATATGTGTTATTTTTATGGTCAATACCAAATTGAGCTTAGGGGTGGGTGGAAATATGACTCTCACTTGAAGTATTAGGTGTTGAATTCTTTGGCCAAATTAGTGTAAGTAGCCATTGTTTACACTATCAGTTCACTGTAATCCATGATTGTATTCTAGATAGGGAAACCAATGTATGGTATCTCTAGATATGTAGACACAACACTACGCTCAAGAAGGTCAAGATTATGGGGTTACCAAACCAATCTCTTTGTCAAAGGGTAGGGCCATCTTACTAGTTAGGCAGATGTGCGGGGGACGGTAGTAAGTCCATGGTTGGAAAAAAAGCGCTTGAGTGATCCTCTCCCTCATACAATTGGAAACCAAGATTTAAGGATGTAGCGCCAGTTTGGGGACACCTAGTATGTATGCAGCTGTGATGAGAACATCTAGGAGGTATGCACCAACATTGGGAACATCTAGACCATTGTATTTTATTTATATATCTTTATCATTAAGCTCATAGAAGCTATGAATGTAAACATGTATCTCTATTCTTGTTGAGAAGTTGTATATGGGAAATATTATCATGAAATTATGTAATTTAAATTCGTTACTTGAATTATTGAAATTATTCTTTTTTATGCATTGGGAAAGTTTGAAATGGCTATGTTTCAAATGTGCATCTTATTATTCATAGGAATAGGAAAAAAAATTATTACTCATAATGTTAGTAGCATAAAATTTTACTTTTGAGTAAAACATAGTAAAAATAATGGGTGGAACAACGGGCTTGTTACAGGAATTAGTACAAGTGATTGTGCTTTAATATATGATTAAGGGTACAAATATTACAAATGAAAATTGCATACTAGATGGCTTGTGTCATATGAGATTAAATAGTTTTTCTAAATGGTGCAGTATAACTACAAATAATTGATGATGTAAGGTTTTCATTACTAGTTATATGGCTATAGATTGAAGCTCTACGGAAAGCCATTACAAAAGGATGACTTTATTTTATCACTGCAACATCAATTTGAGCCAAAGATACAAAATTCATTACCACCAATGAGCAATTCTTCAGAAATATTAGTAGACAAGTAACATAGCTCGCCCATTGAAATTTCACAAGTATAATTCTAACACACATTTCACATGCACACACTGCACATGTGACATTCAATAGTCTTCATTTTTTGAACCAATAGTAGAAGCAACAAGGACCTACAACATCACGTCACTAAGTGACAAAACTACAAAAGGGACCTCTTACTACATTGTTATTCATCCCATAAACACACGCCTTAATTATATTTCCATCATTTCATAGTATATTTTTTCACACATGTACAACCATACATATTCAACTTCATTACATGTAGCATATTTCTCCCATCCACATGTAACCATCATACCACCTTTTTTGATTCCACCGTACCATGCAATTAATTACACCTCACTATAAGTGTACTTTCTATAGCCTTTTCACCCATCATTCCAATATATTTTCCACATGGAAAAGATATGCTGTCATCGATTTCACACCAAAGTTGCAAAAACTTCATAGCACCCATGATGTATTATTTCAAATCAAGTTCAAGATGGCATACAACTACTTCACATGAGGTTAATTTCAATTCAGGTCATTCCAATAGGTGCACTCAACACTAATTTATCATAGTTATCATTGTGGGTTATTGATTTTATGCAAATTTATCTTTCATTCATGCATGCCACATATCATTTTTTAATTACCCACTATTTCTAAAATTATACCTCCGCCCAAATTGTACACACTAAGTGAGGACACTTAAAACTTTATGATTCTTCCTTGCACAAGGTACTAAATGATTGTATTTTCCTTGGATTTGGGCTAAAGTAGCTTCTTACATAGTTAAATAGTTGAAATGTGATGGGCGACAGTCATTGCTATACATGGTCCATTTTAAATTTTTGAGTCATCTACGCCATGGTAGGCATGTAAATGTTCCCAATTTTTTGTACAATTTATTAAAAATAATATCTTCTAAATATAAAAGGAAAAGAAACCAGTTAGCGTTATCTCATTTCTACTTAGTTACATTACTGGTAAAGAGGAGCCTTAGGGTTCAGTTCCCAAATATTTCTTGGGAAGACTTTCTTAATTGTAGCATTATCAACAATATTCTTGAATTTCCTAATGAAGAAAACAAAGGCTAAGAAAAAAGAATGGAAGAGCTTGTTGTGGCTTCTCCTGAGGGAGAAATACCCTTTGGTTCCCTTGTTGCATTAGCTACACCCAACATAGGAAAACTAGAAGAGCAAGGTTTGTAGGAAACACAACCTGCAGCCTCTACTGAGCAACCCACAATAGAGAGAAATTAGGAAACCCATGTTTCAAAAAGGCCATAAAGAGTTAAAAAGAGAAAGGGTGGAGATTCTTCTCCACCTACAAGGGGGTACAAGAATCCCATACAATCTAGGACACATAGCCTAAGAAAGAAGAGATCCATGAGAGGATCAGTTAAAAATCATAAAGAAGATATTGTAGTGGTAGAAATAAATGCAAATTCGGAGGGGAATTCCCTTATTAATGAAACAAAAACACCAATTGTATAACCTTAGTATTTTTCCAACACTTTTGAATCAGATTCAGAAGATACTTTTGTAGCCAATAAAATGAGGAGAAGATCTCCAAAAAGCTCTATTTTAGAGAGTTGTGAATACAAAAGTGAGATGGGAGATGAGCATTTTTTAGAGAAGGATGAGGAACTTTCTATTGAGGAAAAAAATGTTAATAAGGAATTCCAGGAAGCAATGTAGAGAATAAAATAGTTGGAGGAATTGTTAAATACATACCAACAAAAGGACAGTGAGTGGGATGCTAGGATTAAAGAATTGGAGGAAAGGATCCAAAAGTTTGAGCATGGGTTAAAATTGGAGATATTGGCATAGCTTGCCATGGTAGAAGCAAAAGGGAAAGAACCAATATCCCAAGTTCCAATTCCTTAGATTAAAACCCTCACTAGACCAACTATAGTGTCCCTAGGTGTTGAATTATGGAAGAGAACACAATAATTGTCCCAAGAAAAGAAATAATAGGTAGGGGAGAGAGTTGAATTGATATCCAACCACACCAGGGCATTGGAAAAGCAAGAACCATAAGTAAAAATGTTGAAGGTAAATATTGAAGAAATAACAGACAAGACAACACAATTACTAAAGTGTAGGTCACTTGCTAGAGTTTATGCTTTATTCTTGCAAGAAATTTTTTTATGTTTTCAATTTAGCCAATTGATTAGTGATCTTCCTGTAGCAATGAAGAAGAAATTATTGTTTCTAGATACTTTCTTCAATTCCACACCAAACATGCAAGATAACTATGTGAGTTCTATCTAACAATTTTGGTCTTTCAGAGGATACTACTTGGAATCCATTAATGCTTGTAGGTGGTCTTCAAATAAGAGCATTGACCTCTTATGTTAGAAATGAGCATAAAAGGGGCACAATTCTAGAAGAATGCCATGGAAGAGAAAAATATATTGCCTTGGAGCTCTAGAAGGAGTTAGTGGATCCAAATGCAATAATATAAAAATGGTTAGAACTCTTGGATTATAGAGGTGTTGGAAAGAAAATAATGGATATCAAAATAATGATTATGAAAGGATGAAGGGATTAGCCATAGGGACTGTTAATGAAGCCTTTAAATTTGTTTAGAAAAGATGGGAAGAACTTTCGCTAGATCTGAAAAGAAAGGAGCTATACTCTGTTTATAACTATGTAGCTATTATTCATAGGCCTCACAAGTACATATACATTGCACTGAACAATGGAGTTGCACGGTTTCCACATGTCTTCCATCCTCCTATTCTCCTATTTCTAGTACCATATTAGATAGGGAATAAATGAGGGGAAGAAGCAACATAAAATAAAAGATTGGTGAAGCTCTCAGATTAGAAAAGCTTTTATATGAAGTAGGTCAAAGGAGTTGACATTGTAGCTGATTTTAGGGAGATAGCTCTACAATATAACCTCCAGCCTTAAAATTTTCTTGAGGACAAGAAATGAATTAGTTAGGGGGGAGTGATTGGCTTAATTTATGGCAAGATTTCCCTCATTAGTTTATGTCTTTTATCATATCAATCTACCAAAGTTCACAAACATTCCTAAGACTTGTACATATTTTATACCTTTTATGCACTTTAAACCAAACTTTAGTGTGGTAATGAAAATACGATTTGATGACATTTGTATGAGTGAATGTATGAATTTTCATGAAATTCAGTATGATTCTATGCTTAATTTATGCTTTTTAATTATGTGTATGCCTTAATTAGGATGAAACTAACCTCTTGCAACTAAGAAGAACTGTAACCTACAACAACTAGATTTGCAACCCATGACATAAGGATCATAGGTAGTTGCAAGGGAGAAGTCAAAATGGTTAAAGAGCTACAGTTCTAGAGAAGAACGAAAGTGACCATTGAATGGTCAAACCATGAGTCACCATAGGCACACTAAATAAGATGGTAGGAAGGAGTAGGTTATGATTAGGTTAACCCATGATGAGATATTTTTCATGAAACATGTCTTTGTCATGGCGATTAAATCATTGGGATAGAGTTTCAGTTTAAATTTTCTTCTTCTACTTTTCAATAATGTTTTTTTTTGCAAAGACTAGGTCATCTCCCTATTCTTGAGGGAGAGTGAACAAATACATTATAGTTTTGTTTTCAGTCCTAGGATGAATAAGACTCCTCACAGACCCTATATAGTGGGATCTGCTATGAGGAGAAAAGCTATTTACCAGTTGTTTTAGTTATCTATTTTAGCTTTTACTAATTACGAATTAATAATTACTCAATGTTTGTTTTTTGTTATCAGTTGAATAAATTACATTTAATGCTAAATGATAAATTTATGGAGTAGATTCTTGTCAGAGTTCATAATTTCCATGCAATAAAGGAGTTAATTTAGTATCATGATGTTTTGATCAAGTAGTAAGTGTTGATATCTATTGTGGAAGCAACAATTCAAGTAAGAGCCACTTGAAGTACTACTATCCACTCTATTTTTTTGTTATTAAATTAGTTCACGCATTATTGATTAAGATAGTTTATAGTTACATGCATGTGGAGTTCATGAATATGATTCTGTAATTGAATTATATTTTGTAGATTAATGATAATTTCATACTCTTGGAGTAATTAGTTGTAGTTCATTCTCAAAAGCTAGTAGTCACAGTCTTAAGTGATAAGTACCCGTAGCACAAGTAACAGTTTATGTTATTTCCCCTATTTTTCCAGTTAACGTTTCAAATTCTTTTCTAGATTTTACCATTTTTTGTACATGTGTAAATCACCTATACTCATTGATATAGGTCATGTTAGAATCCATGAATGCACACATAGTGCCAACACTATCAAAAGCTTACAAATCTTTGATTGATAATTAAATGCAACTTCTTGTAAAATGTTTGGTTAATTGTTCAGTTAGGAACCATCCTTTGAATTGTATGTCTACCTATAGCACCAAGTTAATCAAACATTATAGAAGCCCCATAGGTGGATGAATCACCCAAAGGAAAACACAAGAAGAGACAAAAATATAAAACAAAATATAATGATCCTCCCACCTCTTCTAAAGTGTATACATCTTATAAGGAGAAATCCACATGCTCTTATTGCAAGAAAATTGGGCATGATCAACATAGTTATTACAAAAAATAAATTGATGGGTTGAAGCACCTTTTTGAAAAGAACAATATGAAATTTTCTTCAACAATGTCATAAAAATAATCTTCTTCTTCTACACCATCATCATCTACACAATCAAGGACAAATATAGTGACAAATGAGATAGAAAAGATGAAGGGCAAGGAATTTTTTGTATCTACTAGTCTTGAGTCAAAGAGATGGCTTCTTGGTTTTGGAGCTTCTCATTATATGGCTTCATCATAGGGTATGTTCTCTTCATTTAAGCCTTGTAATTTTTCACACATATTTATAGGGAACAAAATATATACATGTTTATGGGAAATGATCTAATGATATGGGATAAGGCTCTTTTAATGATGCACTTTGCATTCCATCCTTGTCAACCAATCTATTTTCTATCTATTAGATTGCACATAGTGGAATAGGGAAGATTGTTGACTTCACACTTTATTTAGTAGTTATTAGAGACTTGGAGAGTAGAGATATCATTAATTATTAGATTGTTGATCATGCATCTTGATTGAACACCTTTTCCCATTTTCCCTTGATAATATTGTAGTTCCTTAATTGATACTCACAGTCATGCATTTAGTGTGACTTGTATTTTTAAGGAAAATTTTGATCACAAAAAACCTTGGTATTCTTTCATCTACTATAGTTATTGAGAATTGTGTCAAGCTTACATCTCTTACTTCTTCAAAGTTTAGTATTTTTATGGATTTCAGTGCTTCAATTTAGTAGGATAATTCGAGTATTTTATATTCAATTTTATGAAATGGTTTTTTGATAGGTGTTTCACATTTATTTTTAGTCCCAAATTATAAATTTTATAGACACACTTAGGATTACCCATTTCCTCTTTGATGATAGATACAACACATTTCATCACATTTTCTTTGCCTTTGGAGGTTTTTCGTCATGACTCTTCACTACTTTTTGGATTAGTTTCACCATATTAAATTATGACATCCTTTGATTTTGACATACAAACCCTTGAGAAATTTTTGAAGGAACATATCATAGGAATTATTTCATTAGATATATCCTTGGAGTTGGATTTATTTTTGCATGCACCATTAGATTTATTTCTTCCCAAGGGGAGAAATTTTATTTTCCAATTTTGGACAACCTTCAACATTCATCTTGAAGCATTCTGATTGGCACATGAGCTACTTGCTTGTGGGGGGAATATGTAGTCTCACACTTTATCTACTATTAGGGGAATATTGGTTGTATATTTAGAATGGATGTAGTCCTTTTAAGGTCACGTTCAATCCATATTCTATCACTTGTACATGTACACATTTATTGCATGTTTTCTCTCTTTTGGATAGGGTTTTTCCTACAAGTTTTTCTTCACTAATATATTAGTGATAATTTTTTGTAGATGGGTACTTAACAAGGCCTTGTTGTTGGTATCTATCTTTGCATATTTGTATTTATTTTTTCCTCTCTAAATTTTACTTAAGGGGGGGGGGTTGGTGTGAATGATGTATATTACTCAATTGTTCCCATCTAGGTTGCATTCTCGCTTAATTAGTTAAGTTTGTTTAGAGCACTTTTAGGCCATTTTTGTTTGTCTCATATCATATTATTGTGAAATTTTTCATAATCCTATCTTGTCATATCTTTATTTTACCTATAAGCAAGGTTCATCTTGTGCATTATGCATCTCCTTGTATTCTATTTATATTATAGATTCATTAGATAATCTAACATTCATTTATTGCTACTCTCTTGTGGAATGTTGTTTTTGGATTTGTAAGTGATCCTAATTTCTTGAGTCTATTCTATGACTCTTACATGGTATCGTAGCTTGTACAATATATTTAAAAGAGATTTTATGCTATAATTATGCCATACAAGTTTTCATTCAAGCTAAGAAGTTAGATCATTATATTGTAGTTGTGAGAAGTTAGTAGTATTGAAGATCTATGTTTAATTTTGTGTAGAATTTATCTTCTATCATTCAAAGTAGTATTATATGCTTCTAATTCATTGCTTCATATCATGATCTATCAATTCATGTTTAAACTATTCATATTTATTCCTTCATTAAAATCTATCCAATTATTGATGCAAATCCATTTATTTTTATTTCAATAAGTGGTGTGAATGATGAAAATGTGAATCACAAATAACAATGAAAAACTCACTCTCACAATCATTTAATGAAGTTCAAGATCTTAGCTTGGAATATATAACTTAGATAACAAGAAAATTCATCATAGCTAATGTCTTGATTTGCTCCATTGATGGTTGCTCTTCAAAGTTAAAAAATATGAAAGAACAATAATGATACGATGCAATGTTCAAAGATAAATGATACCTAAGCTTGACAATGATAATGATAAAATGCTTGATAATGCTTGAATACTTGATAGTGATAAGTGTCCTAGAGAGATTTTTTATCATAAAAGTGTTAGGGGATTTTGAGAAGAGTGCTAGAGGGATTGAATGAAATGAAAGCTTCTTATTTGTATGCTTCACTTAACATTTGATCAATGCTAGAATTGGTTTGCAATATCAATGGATACAAAAACTCAAGATAGAGTAAGACCTAAAATTTGAATTTGATAGAGGGAAAGACTAGAATAATTAATTCAAAATGATAGTCAGAGAAATAAATAAATATTAATTTTTTATTTTAGAAGAAAATATTTAATTTAAATAAATTATGTTTTATTTATTTAAAAGAGGAGTGTTAGCTAATTAAATATTTTTTTGAAAACTTTTTAATTATAGTGGAAAAGATTTAATTTAAATTAATTAGTTTTAATTTATTTAAAAGATAAGTGTTAGCTAATTAAATAAATTTTTAAAATTAAATAATTATAGAGGACCAAAGATAAATTTGAATTAATGTTGGAGGGAAAATGATAAGAGATGAATTAATTAAATAATCAAAAAATATTTAATTAGTATATATGTGATAAAAAGATTAAGATAATTAAATAATTAAAACTATTTAATTATATGGATGAAAAGAGGAAAATCTTAGCTTAATTAAATAATTCAAAAATATTTAATTAATATAGATAGAAAAAATGATAAGATGAAAATGCATTAGTCATTTTTTAGGTGTCTACATTTTGCCCTTCTTTGAGACAATATGTTTTATAGCATTATTTCAAAGAAAAAGATTGATGATATGTCTTAGTGTGCCCTAATGGACTATGGGATGGAGGATATGATGCCCCCTCAAAGATTAACTAGAAAAAGGCCTCAGGTCAATCTCATAGTAGGAATAATTATTTATGATGACAATGATGATTTACTAGGAGCGTGCATATTTATATGATGATACATGGTATGATTTATGATATATGATTATGATGCACATGTTATGATTATGATACTATGATGCATACTAACACTTTTGAATGCAACGAAATCAATCTCCATCAAGGATAAAATATCAAAATGAAATTTATAAAGAAAAGATACAACAAAAAACAATATACAAAATACAAAGAAACAAAGAAAAAAGAAATGAGACACATTGCTACTTTGAAGAGGATCCTTACCAAGTGGATATTGCTTGTCATTTTACCCAACTTACATACACATAACACACACATTATCATACTCTTACAAAATATTGCTTAGTATGTAAAGTAACATGTATATGTCAAAAATATCATAAACATAAAAAAAAAATGTGAATTCTACAACAAGAAGTAATGATTGTATCATTTATTTTAACAAAATTTTCATTTCAAAATACATTTGATTAATATTTATTTGAAGATATTTTCTTAATAATTTTAAGAAAATTTGTATTTGAGTCATATCTAAATAATATTTTAGATATAACTTACAATCTTGACAAACATTTTTAATAAGTTATTTTAAAGTTTCAACTATGATTTTATCTTTTGGTGGAAGTCTATCAAAAAAATGTCCGTACTTTGTTGTTATTCAAGTCTTAACTCTTTCATATCTTTCAAAGTTTTTTTATTAGTATTTCTATCATTTTAAATGCTTTATTTTTTTATTAAGAATTATTTATTTGATTATTTATTATAGTTGATGTAAAAATATTTCATGTAACATTACCCAGTATTTGGTATCTTCATTAATTAGTTTTTTCACAATATATTTTTTATTATGATTATTTGATATTCATAGACTAAGGATCTTCATGGTAGATCTAAACATAAGAATTCTCATCATTTCAATAACAATTGATATCTTATTTTATTTAAATTTTTCAAAAATATTGTTTATATTTTATTAACAATTTTTTTACAAGTACATCCAAGAATCTTATGACTCATTGGTTTTAAAATATCATTAATTTCAATTAAAAATTTAATTTTTTTTACAAAATTTAAGGCAATATTGTTAATGGTGAATTTGATTCATTAGATATTTTTTCATCTTTATAATTTAGTATTTTTTTGTGTGTTTTCAATAGATTGATGAATTAGTGCAATATTTAAATTCATATTTGAAATTATATCATCAATGACTGTTCTATTATTTATTGATTAAAGATTTACTACAATATTAAACTCAGATGACAAAGATGCAAATTCAATTCTAGGTTCAATTTTCTAAATACATGAAATTTTTTCATTCATATTTTTTGTTTCTTTAAATTTTTCTCTTTCATGACTCCAATGGATGTTTTGGGATCTAAATGAATTGACAAAAAATGTAAATCTTTAAATTTAAAGTTTAATTTCTTATTTTCACAAATTTGTCTCATTTGTTCTTTTTTCTTCGCATTTTTAGCTTTACACTCCTCTAATGTTTATGTTTTTTTATCATTTCCTTTACATGATACTAGAGTATGTATTAATATAAAATAATTTATCAAAATAATAAAAATAATGATTGAGAATTTATTAAATTCAAACAAAAATTATGTACTTAGAACGTTCTATTTCAATGCAAGATAGAAATATTTTTTTCAAACAATAATTTAAATTATTTAAAATATAAAAGTAATACTTATAATTTAAAATTTAAATAAAAACATGATTAAATTCTCCAACACTTATTGGTCAAACAATGATTGTAATTCCTCGAAATATTAAAATGTATGATTGTATATCATAGAATATGTAGAATAAATTAAAAAAAAGAACATAAGAGCCCAAAATCATGTTTTTCTATAAATCATTGCCCTATTTTTCTATGTTAATCAAAATATGTATGCGATATAACATGTTCTTTATAACTTGTATTGGAACCCAAAGTGTGAGACCTATATATGACACACCTAGATATATGTTTTGTATAAAGCATATAAAAATAAGCAAATTATGTGCTCTCCATTAGATTTACACATTTTTAAATGTTATTATAAAAAATGGCAGAACACTATGTTCTCTATTATCTTCTTAACCATATAATTTTACTAAAATTTGAATATATTAAAATGTTTATCTTTAATTTTATTATTATTGTTTTTATTTTTTGTCAAAAGTTTATGTATGATTTTGTTGATGTCATTTTTGATTTGTTTATCCAAATTTGAAATAAATTATGTTTTTACATTCTAGACTCCATTCTATACATATTAAAATTTTTTATTTTCAATTAGTTTTTCAAAAATAAGGGAGAAATACACTTAATTTTTTTATTTTTCAAGATGTTTCCACTTTGAAAATTAGTAAAAAAATATATATTCATATAAAACTAATAGAAAAAATAAACATAAACTACATAATGTTAACTAACTTTCATTGAAGGAGTTTGTGAAATATTTTTAAAAGTTAACATTTTAGGGGAGCAAACTTAATGCAATGTTACATTTTTATGAAAAAATATGACCATTTTATGTGCTCCCCCTATTTAACCCTCTTAATTTATACCATTTAAAAAATAGTAGTTTAAAAAATAGATTATGAACATTATTAATCATGTTCTTATCACATCTTCAAATTTTGATCATGGATAGCTTGAATTATTCATCCAAGATTATTTTTTATTGATTTACAAAAAAAAGTTACAAATTTTAACTCCTTTTGATACCCTATTTCCATGCACATGCTCAAGAATGTTGTGTTTTTAAGTAGTGTTGCCACCTTAAAACTCCAACATCAATAACTTTAGGTTTCCAACACCAAGTTAAGGTTTTAAAGAAAAATGCCATCATAATTATTCATTGTTGTAGGTGACCTACATTAAGGATCTAAATCAAATTTAAAGTAAGAATGGGTCTCTTTTATGTTAGATTAGGTGACATTTACCTTGTAGACCTATGAAATTTTATGTCTTTGTGTTTCTTGGAAAGTATCTTATGAGACATGTGAGAAATTTATTTAATATTGGCATTGTAATTATATTTTCAAGAAGAAATTTAATGTTGGTGGAGGTTACAAATCACTACAAGAAAAATTCTCCCTCCTAGGCGTTCACATTCGGAATGGGAAAGGTCTTGAGTGGGGTGCCCAAGTTTGGATGGAAACAGGTGTCCATTGGTTCTCCATCTAGAAGCTAAACAATCACTGAAGCATCCTAAATGGTGAAATTTGAAGGGGCTATGGGTTAGGCACCCATGTTGAAGTCTTGTGTACATAAATTAATTTATTATCATGACTCTTGGTCTTCCAAAGAAGGGGTGTGGGGTTTTTCAAATGGTTTTGGTACCTTTTGTTTCAATTTACCATTGTGGTTTTTCCTCCCACAAGTTCTATAAGTTGGAGGCATGAGATGGTAGTTTCATCTTGTGTTATTTGTAGGTGTATGGAAGCATTTGGGTTGTAGGAGATCAACAAGCAAGTGTATTTTGGTGTATTTCTCTTGTGAAGATAAATAGTATACTTTCCCTCTTTTCTCATGCAATTTTTTTTCCCAAAAGGATTTCTCCACGTAAATCTGGTGTCATATTTGTTTGTTGATTTTTCTATTATGGTGAATGTGCAATCACATACATATAATCTGATTTAGTAATCTTATTTTATGATTTGTATACACATACATAAGTTAATATTGCAGCTTGGTTTCACCTTATTTTCAATATTTGGTATCAAAACTCACAGTTATGTTTAGAAGGGGATGCCTTTCTCTTAAGTGTTGGAGGATTTTTAGCTGCAATGGGAGCTTTTATTTTTGTGTTATATTGCAGATTTGTGAAGAAGATTTTATACCATGGCTTCTATCACTCGTCAGGATATTGAAAATTTTAATGGAATGGGATACAAGATGTGGAAATTAAAGATGGAGGATCTCCTTGAAGAGAGAGATTAGTGGTTGCTAGTTTCACAAGAAAGTAAACCAATTGTAATGTCTAATGAAAATTAAAAAATTTAGACAATAAAACACGAGGAACCATTCATTTGTCTTATAGATTTTGTCCTTTTGAATGTCTCCACCGAAGACACTGCATATAAGTTGTGGAAAAGGATATGTGATATTTATCAATCTAAAAGTTTGACTAACTTTCTTAAAAGAAAATTATGTTCTTTAAAAATGAAAGATGGTGAATCTATATCGAATCATTTAAATGCTTTTAATCTAATTATAATTCAGCTTGCATCTATAGATGTTAAAATAGAAGATGAAGATAAATTATGTATTTTGTTTTTGTGTTCTTTACTTGAATCTTGGGAAATATAATTATTGTCATAAGTACTGGTAATGCAAAACCAAATATGGACTCCATAATCTTCATACTTCTTTCAAAGGAGATGAGGAGAAATTCTATGAATTTTGGCTCCCAAGATGCCTTGCCTGTGCGGGGTAGGTCCAAAGAGAAAGGGCATGAAGGGGATAATAAGAGGGATAAGTCTAAAGGACATTCTAAAACCCTTTGAAAGAGTAGAGTAAATTGTTGGAATTGTTATAAAAGAGGGCGTGTGAAGAAAGAATGTAGGAATAAGAAAAATAATTTTGATTCCTCCATGGAAAAGCCCTTTAATGATTAGCTAATACTATTAGTGATGATGCTTGGCTTATTGATTCAAGTTGCTCCTACCATGTGACTCCTCACAAGGATTAGTTTACTAATTACAAAGCATATGATGGAAGAGAATTTTTCCTTGGTGATAACAACACAAAAAGGATTGTTGGTAAGGGAAAGGTAAAGTTGTGTTTTAGTGATGGGAGGATTTAAAATATTGATAATGTTTTGCATATTCCAAGATTTGCAAGAAATTTACTTTCAGTGTCCAAGTTGAATGATTATGGAATCCATGTGACATTCAATAAGTTTTGTTGCAGGTTGATAAGAGGAAGTTTGGTGATAGCTAAAGGATCTCGAATAGGGACTCTGTTTAGGCTGAATGCCTCTACTTTATGTAACTTTTTCAATATGACTAACATAGAAAATGCATATATGTTGTGGCACCATAGGTTGGGTCACATAGGTGAAAAAAGGATGTAATGTCCCCTTTTTCAGGTTCTCTTTCTTTGTAGTTGGCGCTAATTTTTTGGGTTTTTGTTAGCATGTTTAGAGGTAAATTGATGTTACTAGTGAGCTCAAGAGGTTTAGAGGAGTCATGTGACACTTTCAAATGTTATTATTGGCTTCCAGTTTGGGCTCCAAGGCTCTTAGAGAGCTCAATGGTGGTTTTTCTCAGTGTCCAGTGGTGTGTTGGTGTTCTATTGGCCCTCAAGATGATGGTGATGTTCTTTGATGCATTTTTGGCCATCTGGGTTGTTCTCCACATTTCTAGGAGAACATGACTATTTTTAGTAAGTTCCCATTTTGGCATTTGACATCTTCCCTCATCATCAATATCTTCCTGGTGTGACCAATTTCCGTTTTAGATGTCTTGTTGGTATTTTTTGTAAGATGGTTGGAATTATTTTGATATTTACACTAAAGTTATAAAGTAATATTTTAGTATTACTATAGTGTTAAATATTATAAAGTGATAAGGTTATTTCCCCACGTTGGATGCTTAGGGGAAAAGGGGACTTAATGTTATTTAAAAAAAAATGATTTTCTAGGGAAAAGCAAAAAAGTGCTCTTTTGAAAAAGCAACAAAAAGCTATAAAAGGAGGTGTGGGGCTCTCATTTGGATTATTCAAGTTTGCAAACATAACAAGATGTTGTTGGAGTGAACAAAGAAGTTCTTCCAAGGAATGATTGAGGAAAAAACCCTCATCAAATCATTGGTTTTGATGGTGAAAGATCCCCCTAGTTGGTAGCATGATTTCATGCAGGAATCAACTTGGTATTTCCTAGAGTTTTTGGTTTCTATGGTTTTGAAAAAAATGAAAATCTTTAAGGTATTTTGAAGATGCATATTTTGGAGTGTTTGGTAATATTTTTTCAAAGTATTTTGAAGTGTTTTTGGTAGTGAATCTAGGAGATTTCAAACTTGGCCATACCACTTGCTAGAACAAGTTGTACACCTCATATTGGATGTCTTGGTCAAAGGAAGGGTTTTGGTGTTTTGGGTATTTTACCAACTAATTTCTTATTGTTGACCACCCCTTTCAAGTGTCTTTAAGTACTTAACAATTGATATTATTTTATTAAAGCAAGTCACCCCTCTCAGTAGTTAGTTCAAGAGTTTGGTGGAGTTTAGGGAGTTTATACCAGGTTTAGTGGTGAGTTTTGAGGTTGTTGGGTTGGTATTTGGTGTTTGGTGACAGTTTAGAGTTTTTTTTGGAGTGTTGAGTACACATTTTTGAGCCATATAGTTTTGGGTATGTTCTAAAAATCTATGACAAACCTATCCATGTTCATTTCAAAGCCATTGGAAGTTGTTCGGTATTTGTTGGGTTGGTGTGGAGAAAATCTTGGGCATTGAGAGGTATTATATGTGTGAAAGGAGGATTTGACGGATTTTCATGGTTGCCAAGCCTTGTAATGAAGACATTTTAGACCTACAACTATGTATCAGTCCTTAATAGACCTGTAACTCACTATCTTCTTTCTTTATGATGTTGATTTAATAGTTTTGGGTTGTGTTGAGCATTTGGAGATCATTGGAGGTGACATTGGTGTGTTATTGAGAGCATTATTGAAGCCTTCACCTCATTTTTTTAACTTGTAACAGTCATTAATAGTGCTACTACCTCTCAAAACAATGTTACAAACTTGTTCACCACTTTCTAGGAAGTTTGGAGGGTGTTTTAGGTTGAAGTTTTGGTGTGTTTTCATCTCTGGCACTTGGGAGTGTATTGACATCCACTTGGGAGGCTTGTTGGGTGATCTTCTTAGTTGTTTTGCCTGTAACAGTGGGTCAAAGGTTCATTATCAAACTTGCTACAAACAATATCTTCATTGTTCCCAAGGTATTTCATGTTGGTACTACATGTGAATGCTTAATTCATGTATTGGCACCACTATGTGAGTGGTCATCTTGTAAAAAATTGAATGACAGTAATGTGTGTATTGATAAATTATACCAAACTATAATGCCATCAATGTGTTTCAATTTGTAAGTTAGTTATTGTTCTATTGCCAAAAGACTAGGAAAAAAATTTTAAAAATGAGGGTGGTTATCACAAAGGACTTAAGACTATCCTAAACAAAACATTGGTTGATGGTACATTTCAGATTATTCTGTTGGAAAAAATGAGTTTTGTGAACACTGTGTGGTTGGAAAATAAAATAGATCATCATTTTCTAGTGGAACTAATAAGGAAAAGAGATTATTCATTCAAATGCATGTGGACTGATGGATGTTGACTCTTTGGTTAAATCCTGGTTTTATGTCTCTTTCATTGATGATGTCTTAAAGTACACTTAGATTTATTTTATCCATTCTAAATCTGAAGTTTTCACTAAGTTTAAGGAATTAGTTGAAAAGAAAACAAATTATAAGATAAAATTGTTGAGGTTTGACAATGGGGTGAATATTGTTCCAAAGAATTTGATGAGTTTTGTAAGCATGAAGGTATTGTTTGAAAAAAGACAACTCCTTATACTCCCCAACAAAATGGGGTAGCGGAAAGAATGAATCAAACCTTAATGGAAAGAGCTAGGAGTATATTTAGTAGTGCTAATCTTGATAAATGTTTTTGGGTAGAAGCATATATTACTACTTATTATTTAATTAATACGTCATGTCCTTGTTCAACTATTGTTGATAAAACTCCTTATGAAGTGTGGGTAGGTAGAAAGCCTTCTTTTTCACACTTAAGGGTCTTTGGTTGTGAGGAATTTGTTCATGTGCCTCAAGCTAAGTGATCTAAATTGGATCCAAAAGCACAAATAAATTTTTTGTTGATTATGGTGAGAATGTAAAAGGTTATAAGCTTTGGAATCCTCTAACGCATAAAATAATATTTTTTAGAGATGTGATGTTCAAGGAATTTAGAGATTACTCGAGAGAAGAACAACCAAAGGAGAAATATAAGACAAAGATTGAGAATAAAGAAGATGCACATGTGGAAGAACAATCATATGGATCTAAGGATGGAGAAGAAGAAGAGGGTTTAGATACTTCAAAGGATGTGTAGGATAAGCACACATAAGAAGAAGAACAAGTAGAGCCCATTACTCCTTCCTTGAGGAGGTCCACAAGGTAACATAATCTAGTTGACAGGTATAACCCATGAAATTACCATTGTGTATTTGCTTTGTTGAGTATTGACGATGAACCTAGATCTTTCAGGGAGGCTCTCTCTTTAGAGGAAAGTGAGTCTTGGTTATAGACCATGCAAGAGAAGATGATGGCTTTGGATAGTTGTGACATTGGTTGCAAGTGGGTATTTAAAAATAAATTTGTCATAGGATCGATTAGAGCAATACAAGGCCATATTAGTGGCTAAGGGATAATCCCAAGAGAGGGAGTTGGTTTTGGTAAATTTTTTCTCTTGTTGTTAAACTAACTTCTATTAGATTCCTATTGTCTATTGTTGTTGCTTGTGATTTTGACATAGAGCAAATGGATGTCAAAACTATTTTCTTACTTGGGGATCTTGAGGAGGAAATTTATATGTGACAACTTGATGGTTTTGTTGTGAAAGGAAAAGAACAACTGGTTTGCAAGTTGAAGAGAATTTTGTATGGTTTTAAATAGTCACCCAAGATGTGGTACCAAAATTTTGATAATTTTGTATTGAATTTGGGTTTTCTTAGGAGTGAGGAAGATCATTGTGTTTATATTAAAGTTATTGATGATTAGATTCTAATTAGTCTTGTATGTTGATGATATGTTGTTCATGGATAACAACAAGGTGATGATTAGGGAGCTCAAGTTTTAGCTTTCTATCATATTTGGTATGAAATACTTGGGGGCTGAAAAAAATATTATTAGGATGGAAATCAACAAAGATAACCTGCTCATAGAAAGCTTTGGTTAAGTCATACTAAGTATGTTGATACAATCTTGTGAAGGTTTAATATGCATGACTGTAAGTCAGTTAATATTCCATTTCCAGATGGTACTAAATTGAGCTTAGATAAGTGTCCTAATTTTTATGATAATTTTGAGGATATGTCTAAGGTTCCTTATTCTAGTGCCATTGGTAATTTAATGTATACAATAGTTTGCACTAGACTAGATATAGCCCAAGTAGTGGGAGTTCTAATTAGGTTTATGTCTAACCCTGGTAAAGAGCATTGGACTTTTGTTAAGAGGGTGTTTAGATATTTGCATGGTACTTTAGATTATTGTTTGGTTTATCATGAAATTGGTGATGTGGTCAAGTCATTGGACATACAAGGGTTTGTTGATGCAGATTGGGCAGGTGACTTGGATAGTCGAAGGTCCACTAGTGGCTATGTATTTACTTTTTTTGGAGAAATGAATTGGGTGAGTAAGAGACAACCTATAATTTCTTTGTACACCAATAAATCATAGTATATGGTTGCTATCCATGCCTCTAAGGAGGTGGTATGGTTACAAAGAATTGGTAATGGCATTGGTTTTAATTGTAGGATAGTGAGGATTAGATGTGACAATCTATTTTCCTCGAATCCAGCTATGATCAATTCATGGGATAACCCCCTACAAAACTTGTCCATTTTGTAGTTTCGTGTACTTCAAGCATGCAAAACGAGGAAAATTTGAATTTCCTTTGATGCGTAGTCCTAAACCTCAAATCAGCTGTTTGAGTGTTTCTCATTGTCCATCTTTCAAAAATCTTCGAAACAAATATTTTTGTTAATTCCCACTCTTTGGGAGTTAGTTAATTTTTCACTCATGTCGGAGCGCTAATTTTCAGCACTCCTACATGAACTTAATGTTTGAAAAATTACTCTAAGTGTTGGAGCGGTGAAAATCACCGCTCCTACACTTTCCACTCACCCTGTCATGTCCTAGCGGTGATTATCATCGCTTGTGCATGTTTCCTTCTATCAAGTCTTTCACATGTCCTAGCGGTTCTTTTTACCACTTGTGCATCTCCAATGTTTTGAAAATGTTGGAGTGGTGATTTTAACCGCTCCTACATTTCCCCCCCTTTTTGCATGCGCATCATAAATGCATCTCAAGTTCATTAATGATCATTTTAATAGCTTATTAAAGTCATTTTAGGTTAATTTCTCCTCATCTTAATCCATTTCCTTCCTTGTCCTTCATTGTAATCATCTGAGATCTTACCAAGCAAATCCATGGACAGATTTCACAGGTGACTGTGAACTAGGGTTTTCGAACCTTCGCCTTTTACTTTCACCAGGTACGATAGGTATTCTTCTTCTTCATCGTTCATTAATGCTATCTATTTCCAATATGGTTTGATATTTCTTGTTCTTCGTTTCCTATCATTGTTTACCCTTGGTTCTTCTTGCTCGCCATTTTCTATCTTATTGAGTTTTTCTTTCAGTCTACTAGCATTTCCTTTCACTATTGCAAGTTATTCTTTCTCCGTCTACTCATTACGTTTTTGCAAAAATTTTCCCATACATGTCCGAGCGATGGAAATTTTGGATTTAGCAAATTGAAATGATTAAAGCTTCAACATTTTCACATGATAATTTTTCCCACATGTGCAAGCGAGATATTTCACCACTTTTCCAAATGGATTTTCACCAACTCCAAAATGTAGGAGTGGTGAAAATAACCGCTCCTACATGGAGTGACCTTCACCAAATCAATATGCCGAAGCATCAAAAATTCCTGCTCCCACATCTTCATCCAGGTTCTTCCATCTTTCTCCCCAAATGCGGAGGTGGTGAAAAATCCCACCCATACACTTGACTCCATAAAAAAAGGGACATGCTCAAGCGGTGATTTTTAGCACTCAAGCATGAACTTAAGCTTCTCCATTGCATGCACAAGCGCTAAATTTGAGTGCTCCAACACAAATTTTATCCAAATTTTCAAAGGCATTTAGGAGCGTTGTTTTTTGGCAGTGCTACATGCAAATGGATTTCTATCAGATGTAGAAGCGTTGATTTTCTGTGCTTCTACACAAATAAATAGTTTCCACTTAAACACTCAAAAATCATTCCATTTGCTCTCTAAATCTTGTTCCATTGCTAATGCTCCATTTTCAATGCCTCATAACTCATTTGCACTCACTCAAAATTTATTGCTTGCTTCACACATTCTAACTCGCTCTCATAACGTATTTTCTCCTAACATCTCCCAATGCATTGTTCTTGCAGTTCCTTTCAATCTCTTATAAAGTGATCTTTGAAGGTGACCTTCCTTGATCTTTGGAACTCTTAGATGACATTAGAAAAG
Organism: Sequoia sempervirens; assembly: GCA_007258455.2. Lineage (NCBI taxonomy): Eukaryota > Viridiplantae > Streptophyta > Pinopsida > Cupressales > Cupressaceae > Sequoia > Sequoia sempervirens. The sequence continues at coordinate 1,166,733,489 of VDFB02271358.1, forward strand.
CCTCCATCATCTTATAAGAAAGAAGACAAAATGAAGTACAAATACCAAGGTGTCTTTCCACCCACTATTATGCTCTCAAAGGTGGATGAAATCAAAGACATAGAGATTGGTCATCAGGATATGGAAGATTTTATAAAAAGAACTAAGAAGAAACCATTAGAAGAAAATTTGTGATCTATTATTCATAGTAATTTGCACTTAGTATCTACAGTTCCAACTGTTGGTCATAACACAAAGTTTGTTCTCCAAGTTGCATCTCATTACATCCGAGAAGACAGAAGTGTGAGAGATTCTTTTGGACAAATCATGATGAGATTAGATCCAAAATTATATGATATAGTTTTTTGGGTTCCACATATGGAAAAATATACCAAAAAATCTATTCAACAAGCATAAGAGGTCTATGAAAAAGATCCAAATATGGCTAAGTAATTGATTAATACTCAATGGTTAAAAACTCCAAGGCCCACAACCTCTAGATGTCCCAAAGGATTTCCTCGAAGTGATTTCGAGGATGATGTTTGAGATATGATTACTCTTTTGAGCAGAGTGAAAGGCTTGCCCATTTCATTCCATTTTCAAGATTGGATGTACGATTATATCCGCATTATTACAAGGAAAGTACACATAGATTGGGGGACTTAGATAAGTGATGAGATTCATGAATAGTTGATCAATGTGTCAACTACCTTGAAATTCTATATGACTTCCCACTCGGTATATGTTGTTGTGGTCATGAGGCAATTTCCAGGGTTGTCCACAGAAGGTAATATAAATTTTGTGCCTATGTATAAATTTTATTCTTAGATAACTTTGAGGAAAAGTCATAAACATTTCTGAAGAGTCACAAATGCCTTCTTTGCACCTCTACTTTTCACTTTTGATCCAACTCTTGAGAAGAGGAGAGTATCAGATGAAGCCTACAAGGTTGAAAGTAAGTTTGGATGTGTTTTCCTATAGTTTCCTACTTTCACATATTTGAGAGTAGGTTGATATATTGGGTGTCCATACATGTTTCCCAAATATCCTTTTGAAAAGTGGGTACTAATGGAATTTTGCAGACAACTGATCTTAGTTCACAAAGAACATATGAAAATTCACAAGCCAAGTTTCAAGTTTCCACTTACTATTGGTAGATATACTATTCATAGTGTACAAAAAGCAAAGTCAGCAGCTGCAAAAATGCAAATTATGACTATAAGGACATATAAATACAGAGTTGACTTTGAATACCGAAATGTGAACATGAAACTTAAAAAGGATCATCAACATGTCTACCACTTTGAAGACATATGGGAAGACTGTAGAGATGAAGAAGACATCTAGAGAATGGATTTTTGTAGGTTGACAGTGGAGCAGATCAAATATCTTGGTGTAGTTGATATTCCAAAGGATTTCAAAGATCTTGGCGACATCATGAATTCTGCTTATGAAGAGGATGAAATTGCTAGGAAGCCTTTACCTCTTGTACAATGGTCTAAGAAAGAAAGTGTTTCTATTAGAGAAAGACTTGCTCTTATTTTGCATTACACAACTGAATGGTTGCAAAGGCATGGCTTTCAAATTAAATCTTTTAGGACAATCATAAGGAGAAACTATTGTAAATTGATTTGCACCGAATGCTTGAATGATTAAATTCAGCAATCTGTTGAAACATGGGAACTATCTTCAGGCTGTGGGTAATCCTATGGTGAAGATAGAACCTCTGGATTCTAGGTCGGCTTCCTATATGATGATCAATTAGGTACTTGAATAATTTTCTTTGAGAAAAGGGTAAGAAGAACTATTGCTAAATGCATGAAACTGAAACTAAAACCTCGGTGATGCACCTAATGATGGTATTGCATGCAACTTGTTTCACAATTACACTTCAATAATCCTATTCGCACAACTAAATCTGAACAGTTTAACCACATAAATAATTTATATGAAGGCTTGACTGTATTACTATCTTCGAAGGAAAAGAATGTCTTCACAACTAAAATAGTAAAGTAAGCCAAATGCACAACATACAACCTGTGGAATCAAACTTGATTGTATACCAGCACATATGAAATGAGGTGGGAAAATAAAGGTTTCTGAGATTAAACACGATAAATTCCTTATCAAATTCACATAGCATGACACCTGAGATTCTGAAGGCAAACACTTTAGCGTACTGAAAGGTAAAAGGAAAGCTCTGCAAACTAATGAAACTTGATTAACTTGTAATAACCTGCTATTGTATTAATCTGTAAAATGTTGAGTTACAAGATGATTCACTTTGCAGAGTGCAAAGGCTGAAAAACAAGAACTAGAATGAAAAACAGTTAAGTTTTTCAATATATACAAAAAGCCTTTCCAAAAGGCATGCAAAAAAACTGAAAGTCCAACTCCAAGAAAGGGTGATAACTCCAAAGCCAAATACGAGCAGAAGAAAATATCTCTGAAAAAGAGGCCCAAAACCATGCAAAAATGAGTGAACACCAACTCAAACTGGTGATCATAAAGTGTGTAATTGATTTGCAACTCGAATTGGACTGAAAATCCCTAAAAAAGTGGCTTACAGCATGCAAAACTGCCTCATTTTTACCAATCCGCCCATAATATCTTGAACTCAATCCATGCATGATCAATCTTCAGTTGAAACTGATGTAGAACTGGAGAAATACATGTCTTAGCTTTACATAATGTTCTTATTTGCATTTAGATGATAAATTAATTAAATGATTAATTTCATCATTCAATTAATTTATTTACATTATTTATGCAAATAAGAATAAAGAATAATAAAGCTAATTTATTTCATTTCACATTATGATCTTCAAACTCAATAATGTATTTCACACTTTTCATTATTAACAATACTTGGCATAATTTATCCACTAATGATGTCGACCACTATTTGACTATACTTAGGTAGAAATTTATCAATAATTAAAAGGTTCTACCATGACACCCTAGCATCAATCTTCATCACCATTTGACAAGGCCGACCCCTTGCTGACTTCAAAACGTGACCATGAGGATAATAAAAACAAAATGATTATTAAAAATCATTACAAAAATATGCAAAGAAGAATTAGGGCGAATGACAAAAGCACCATCGAACCCTAAAAGAACATATCACTCTTTGCATTCGACTTGGAAACTTCTGGAGGAAGTCAGCCGCCGCCATGGAGGGTTTGAAGCTCGAATTCGACCATTTCCTATCATTTTTGATGACCTCTTAAGATATTCTTGAACAAAATAGGTAAAATGAAGCTCGCTTTTTACATTTTGACAACTTTGGATATTACCAAGCATAAAAAATGCATTTTTCTGAAGTCTTAAGGCATGGTTGTGATAACATCTAATACATTCTGTGTCTTCTTTTTGTTCCTCTTGTATTCTCTTGGTATTTTGTTTTAACCTGGCCACTATGGAGCTGGAAAGAGTTCGAACTCATCATTTGAACAATATCACAAGGTAACTCGCATTCTTTAGCAGAAACCCATGCTGTTCTTCCTATTTCGAAGCCGTAAAAATGGAAAATTTTACCTTCTGAAGCTGCTTTAATCTTTTAAATTGTAGATGATGGTCACCCAAGACTTTTCCTTTCTATCCCTGAACATATACATTTGTCATAATTTAAATCTGGCCGCGGCAAATAGTTTTGATCTGGGTTCTCTTATGGGTGTATATAATACATAAATTGCTCTGTACTCCTCATACTTAGTATTTACACAACCCCTGCCATCATTACCTTGCCCTTGTTCAAAAATTTATGTATAATACTGTGTCATTACTGGCCACAACTGTAGCACTCATTCCTGGTGTATTTGATCCTTTGTATGCACTTTTGCTAGTAACATTCGACATAGTTCAACGAACAACATATCAATGATATTTTATAAAAGAACCACAAATTCTCTCTGTATTGAAGGTCGCAGCTGCTGTGGTAATTCTGGGTATTTGATTCTTTGTGTTTTGAAAACTCACTCTGCTTTGGATATTTTCATGAACTCTTGCTTATTGTCTGGACAATTACTTATGGATTTGCAAATTAAATACTACCTTGAATATGAAATTCAACCATACTGTCCTCCATTATGATTGGATTTGTTGTCTTTATTGTAACATAAGCTTTTGTTTGTATTTTGCTCTAATATAAAGTAAGAGCAACATTCCATAAAATGACTGCATCATGACTGCCCTTTGGTCTTTTGTGATTGAATTTTATTCATGCAAAATTTGCTTCCTTGAGCATCTACAACTGTTTTTATTTTCACAAAATCGTCACAGCTCGTAGTCCACTATCTTTTACATGCCTTCATTTCAAAGTAACTCATAATGTCTTTTAAGGCAAAACTATGTTTTGATATTTAATGCAGTCTCAATAGCACTTATTCCTTGATTGACTTTGGTTTTATATCTATGCAAAATCTATTTTTCTGTATCTTTGCAAATAAGGACTGCCAATGAAAGACATATGTTCCATTTAAAATTAATGCTGAATAACCCACATTGCATTGTCGTCTCAGTAAAACTTGTAACATTGTATACCTTTATACTGCTGACAGTATGTGCTTGTATAATGAACATCAGAAAATGGTATGCACTCATGATGTTCCACTGTAGTAAACATGCTTTTCCTCAAACTGTTGCACACATATTTATATGACTTGTCTGTGAATTATACTCTTGATGGGCAGAATTACTGTTCTGAGACATCCAAATACTGTCTTATGATTCAAGATTCCTATTTTTTAAGAACTCAAAAGATTTCTTTTCTCCTCCAATCATCTCATTAATCCTTCACTGCTTTTGTCAATGTACACCTTGTTCACTGTTGTATTTCTGCCCTTATGCTTGTCATTGTGCTATCTCTCAAGCTCACTTGAAGCAAGATAAGCTCACTTGAAGCAAGATAATGAACATCCTTTGTTCCCCAAATCATGGCTGTATTTTATGATGGAAACACACTCAGCAATATGTGCCAGAGTATAACATTAGCTTGTAACATTAGATTGTTCTGTTTGGTAAAAGATAATGCATATCTGTATCTTCCATTATTATTAAATGCTGATTTAAAATAGAATTAAAAAAATGAAACTAATGAGTGCAACATTGATTGATCCTTTCTTGAAATGAAGAGCAAAGTCAAACTGTATGCTCAAGCTGCTTTTCCTGAATCTGTTTGAAATAAAGCTACTTATTCGACTATTTCTTTAGCTCTTTTGATGACTGATTTTGACAATATTAATGAACTCTCGTATGTAACTTGAGAGTGTATCCTTTCGATATGCCGGGCTCAACCCTTGTGGGAGCCCGTTTTACTCCACATATCTGATGAAATGAACTCAAACATGATGACCTATTCCTGCACACTAAAACAAACATGTTAGCAAAATAAAAGAAGCTGAAAGCTTCCATTGAATTATGTCTTTCTGCTCGATCTTCCACAATTATCTGATGAATACTTGGTTTAATGCAAATTACATTCCTGTTTGTAGCATAGGCGTAAGGCAGAAAGTAATTCACCATTGCTTAGAGTATAACTCTAATACCATTTCCTTAATGATTTTGCAGGTACACAGAGCGATGAAGCGAGGCTGCAACTGCTTGGAGGCACGACGGCTAGAAGCACCAACGAAGTGATTCATCATTACAGGCAATGATGAATTGCTTCTCTCCTTTACTCTTATGTTATTTTCAGCTATGTAGCTTGTGTATTTAAATTTTGTATTCATCTCTTGATTGTCAGAAACAAACTTAATTACTCTCGCGGCTTGTGCGAGATTCAACATTTCACAAAATGAATAAAAGTATCACTATGCAAATTTTCTTAATTTTCTGTTTTAAAAATTTGCACAATAAACTATGCCTCATATGTAAGATAATCTCAATGATGATCAATGAACACTTAATCAGCAAAAATATGAATTTTTTTTGTACCTATAAATGATGAACTTCATTCAGCTCTACCTGTTTGAGCTTGGAGTGAAAAAATAGGTAACAAATTGGCGACCTCTGCGGAGTGTTTGCCTGCTAAACACAATAGACCAGTTGCCTAGCATATTCATTGGGTATGGAGTCCTTCTCTGCTCTTCAAATTTCAGAGAACTGTAACTCAACATCAAACAAAAACTGAAAGAAACTACTAAAATTCTGTTTATGATAGAATCTGAAAACCAGGTGCAACAACTACACTTATTGAAAACCAAACAAAGTTGAAATGAAATGTGCCAGCAGGCACTTATTGAAAACATACTAAAACTTGAAAACTATTCTACTATGTACAATAATAAGCCTGAAGCTTAATAACACTGCTTCAAATGAATCTCGTTGACAGGGATTGGTAGTACCTCACCATCCAACTTTGAGAGCTGGAAAGCATTATGTTCTTTCTTTGTTGTTATAATGTATGGGCCATCCCACATGGAATCAAACTTAGAATGTTTGCCAAGCCTTCTCTTCAACTCATCCCATTTGAAAACTAAGTCACCTTCATTGAAGATTCGTGCAACTTCTTATCTGTCGAATGTCTTTTTCATCTGAGAGTGATGAATCTGAAGCTTTCTGAAAGCTTCTTTCCTGGTCTCGTCCAACTCTGTTAACTTAGCAAGCCTAACTTGCATTGGCTCCTCTTCAAGTAACTCTAGTTCCTTTATGTAGCTCAGAGTTGGGAATTCTATTGATATAGGCAGCCTGGCCTCCTTACCATAAACCAAAACATATGGTGAAAAACTTGTTGACCGTTTTGGTGTAACTCTATCAGCCCAAAGGGCTAATTTAAGCTTGTCATGCCATGACCTCTGATTATCTTCAATTGTCTTCTTGATGATCTTAATCAGATTCTTATTTGTTGATTCAGCTTGTCCATTACCTTGAGGGTAATAATTGGACGAAGTGTTTAGATAAACATTATTCTTTACTGACCAATCTGAAACTCTTAAGCCAACAAAAGCTAAAGCATTATCTGAAATAATGGACTCGGGTGTACCAAACCTGGAAACAATGTCTTGATAAAAATTTAGGACTGAAGTTTCATTTGAATCTTTTAGAGCAACTGCTTCCGTCCATTTCGTGAAGTAATCTGTTGCTGTCAAGATCCACTTGTGACCTGCACTTGATGGTGGGTTAATAGGACCGATAAAGTCAAGTCCCCACTTCCCGAATGGCTGCTCAACCTGAATTGGATTCAGGGGCAGGGCTGCTAACTTCTGTTTTCCTGCAAAAAGTGAACATTTAGCACATTTTCTGACATAAGTATGTGCATCTTTGAAAAGATCTGGCCAATAATAGTCTGCTCTCATAATCTTCAAAGCTGTAGTACGAGGTGCAAAGTGACCTCCAGCAGGTCCATCATGGAATTCCTCCAGAATTCTTTCAATCTGATCTGGGTAAATACATCTGAGGAATACTCCATTGAAGTCCTTTTTATACAAAACATCATTTATTACTGCATAAGGAATTGCCTGCAATCTATAATACCTTCGTTTAGATTTGTCCATACCTTCTGGGCAATCTCCAGTATACAAATAATGGACCATTTGATGAATCCAATTAGCTGAAACAGCTGAAACAGTAGGTTCATCTTCATTTTTCAAAACTGCAGCAACTTCTTCACTGCTGTTTTCCTCATTTTCTGCAAGTTGTTCGCACAGTCCTTTACCTCGAACAAGCTTGGTAACTTTTATGCTGATGTCATACTCCATGACTTTGGTTATCTAGCCTGCTCGCTTGTCATTAATATCTTTATTCAGCAGAAACTCTTTGACTGTTTGGTGAGCTACCAACAGATTTATCTTATTATTAGACAGCATATGTCTAAATTTCTTCAGACTTCTCACTACAGCAAGTACATGTTTCTCAACGAATGAATATCTCGTTTCATAGTCATGTAAGACTTGACTGAAAAAAGCTATGGGTTGTTCCATACCTTCATTATTTTGATGATAGAGCATTGCAAAGATGGTATCCACTCCTTCGAATGCGTACAGTATGAAATCTTTTTCAAAATCAGGATTTATAAGAGTAGGGGCTGCTGCAAGTGCCTCCTTAATCTATTCAAAACTGCTCTTTCCCTCTTTTGACCAGCTGAATTGAATATTTTTCTTCAGCATGGCTGTCAATGGCTGTAATAACGCTGCAACATTCAGAATGAACCTCCTCACAAAGTTAATTTTGCCCAGGAAGCTCTGCAAACCCTTTTTGTGAGCGGGCAGCGGTAAGGCCAGTATGGTTGTAATATGTTTTGGGTCAATAGAAATGCCATCTTTTGAAACGATATAACCCAGGAGCTTACCTTCGTGTACAACAAAAATACTCTTCTTCGGATTCAAGGAAATTCCGTATTCTCTGCACCTCTCAAAAATCCGTCTAAGATGACTGAAATGATCATCAACATTACGTGAAAAAATAGTAACATCATCCAGGTAAACAAGAACAAATTTGTTAATCAAACCTTGGAGAGCCATATCCATTGCTCTCTGAAAGGTGGCTCCTGCGTTTGACAGTCCAAATGACATCTTTCTGTAAGCCATTGTACCCCACTTGGTGGTAAAGGCTGTCTTATACTGATCTTCTTCCTTAACCAAAATTTGATTGTAACCTGAATACCCATCCAACAATGAAAACCTTTATGATCCTGAAACAACTTGCAATATTTGTTCCATTGAAGGCAGCGGGTAGTGATCTTTGAGTGAAGCTCTGTTTAGATCACGGAAATCAACACACAACCTTATCTCTCCACTCTTCTTCCTGACAGGCACCAAATTTGACACCCAAGAAGTGTGCTTGATTGGAAATATTATGCTACCTTCGATCAACTTGTTTAATTCTATTTTCATCAGTTGTTCTAACTTTGGGTTCAGAGGCCTCTGCTTCTATCTTACCAGTTTTGCATTGGGTTCGAGCTCAATTGTATGTTGAGCTAATTCAGGATTGAAACCCTTCAAATCTCCATACTGCCAAGCGAATATATCGTTGAATTCTTGACAAAGCAAGATGAATGCTTGCTGCTCCTCCTTTGTGCAGATCTTCCCAAGCTTAAGGAGCTTGTCTTTGAATATTTCTATCTGTTCGTAATGTTCTTGCTTCACTGTGATACCAGATTTGTCTTTCCTAACCTGGTCATCAGTGTTGAAAATTGACTCAAGAGTCACCAAATCTTTTGGCAGTTTATTAGATTTTAACTGCATGATTTGATCACCATATTGCTGATCAAACTTGCGCTGGTTTCCATCAGAAAATGGCATATTTGTTCATCACTATCAAAAATCTGCCAACTTATGTTATTATCAGGTACTAAAGGTCTAACAACTACCTTCACGTACGGTTGTACCTCCACATTGTGAATTTCAGCTGGAATGTCGAACTGTGACCCTAGAGCAGCAAGTTTATCAGCTTGCTTATTCTGAAGTCTGGGCACTGATTGCAGATTAAATGCATCAAACTCCTCAATTAGGTCCCAAACACGATGTTTGTACAATTTCAGCAAATCATTCTTTGTTAAATTCAGATTTCTGACTTGATTTGCTATTAATTCTGAATCGCCAAACACCTGCAAGCACTTAATCTTCCTTTTTCTGGCCCATTCTAAGCCATGTATTAATGCTTCATATTCAGCAACATTGTTAGAACAGCTGAAAGCAAATCTAAACGCTGAATAATACCTGTCTCCTTCAGGTGAAATCAGAACAACTCCTCCACTAGCACCAATTTTACTCCTAGAACCGTCAAAATAAAGCTTCCAAAGCTGTTCAAACTGCTGTACTTGCTATTTTTCTTCCTTGACCAGATTTGGAATAACTGCATCAGGTTCTCGAATCATATAAACGCCCAAACCTACTTCATCTATGAGATTGAATGGATCAACCTCGTGATTCTCGGCTGCCCACTCATCTAGATTTATGTCTGGTATGCCTTCTATAGGTACAGTGGGGTCGAGAGTCACAGATTGATCCTCCTGATCATGGAAAGCTAGGTTTGCGTTTATGGGGTTTAGAACATAAGGTTCAATATGGTCTTTAGCTAATGGTTCTGATTTAATGGTAACTCTGGTACCGTATCTGGTTCTGAAAAACATGTGAGACCAGTCTGATGACAAATAACCACCTAACTTTGTAGTGAAATCTCTAGATAAGCAAATGGCAAAGTAAGGTGGGAGATCAATAACATAAATGTCCTGTGGTATTTAAAAATTTGGACATGCATGCAATGTAAGGGGCAGATTTTTGATAACTCCTACAGACTTAATAGCTGTACCGTCTAATTGAACTACCCCTTTTGACAAAGGTTCATACTCGAGACCTAACTTGTCTACCAGCTGCTTGGGCATGATTGAGCTGCTTGCTCCACTGTCGATCATGTAGTTATGCACTATATTCTCACCAATTATCAAACTAACATAAAAAGGAAGTGGTTTTACCTCTTTAGCTGGTTGTCCTTGCTTTTGATCTGAACTGTTCGCAAGAACACTTGGCTGTTCTGTATTCGCTTTGTCAGAAATTGATATTTTAGCCAATGCCTCCTGCAAGCTTTCTTTTTGTCCAGGCAAACGTAATGCATCTATCATGGTGATGCCAACAGTTGTTTTTTTCATATGCTCAACGATATTGAAAGAAGAAGCACCAACCTTTGACTGTACCTTTTGAACAGCAGCGTCTACTTGAGCTGCTTGAGGTTGAAATTGAACTTTGGGCTACTCTTTTGATGGTCCAACTTGTTGTCTCATTAAAACATGAACATTCTGAGCTGTTGAAGGCTGAACCTGCCCCTGTTGGGCTGTAAAATCTTGATTTTTCTGGTGAACAGCAGGCTGTTTGTCTCTTTCTACTTGTTGTTTATCAGGGACAGCTTGCTGTCTAAGGTCAAATGCTCTCTTTTTGGCCCTCATATTGGCTGCAATAGAAGTGGCTGACTGATTTTGACCTTGCACGTGATTAACTCCACAAAACTCACTTCCTTGCCAGTTCATCATGGCAACGTCAAGGTCAGTTTGCTGCGTTTGTTCACTCTGCTGATCACTATCCTCCTTATTTGTTTGTTCAGGAGCAACATAACTATTTTGCACCATGAGTGCTTGATTAATCACCCGTTCATGCAAGTAGCCTGATTATGAGGCTGATTGCAGGGATAACACCAAACATAATCCTGCGCTAAGTTGTTCTGTATTGGCATCAGCTCTTTTGAAGAGCTAGCAGCAGCTGGGTTAAATGGTTGATTAGGCCTAAAGTTAAAATTCCTCTTTTGTCCCTGGTAATCAGCTTGATAGGTAGGCCTATTTGCTTGAAAGGATGATTGATTAGGCCTAAAATTTTGACCTTGTTGGTTTTTAAGGCTTACCAAATTGTTACTCACAGTTTGAAGTAACTTGGCCATTTGTTGTTGGTCATTCATTAACTGCTGTTGGGTATCTTTTAGACCTTGCAAATCAGAATTTGCTGGAACAACATTATTTTGTACTGCTGCGTGAAAACCTAAGGCTGGAACAACAGGTATAGCGGCTATTGGAGGTACATGGATGGGCATGTATGGCTGTACTTCAGGGAAAATTGGCATAGGAGGTCTTGGGGCAAGCTTACCAGCTTGTATGAGGCAATTTTCAGCTCTAATGGCAATGTCATATGCTGCTGGGAAGGTTAACCCACCCATTGACTGTATCATTAAGGCAATATCACTGTGCAATGATCTAAGAAAATACAGAAAAGCATGATCAGGAGTAGGCCTTACCGTGGCTGGAATTCGATCCCATGTCCTTTGGAATCTAAAATTAAAGTCCATCATTTGTTCTTGTGGTGCTCTCTTTATAGTCGTCATTTGTTCAACTAGAGATAAATGATTAGACTTATCTGAAAATTGCTTTGTCAACTTGTCTCCTAAGTCATCCCATGTTGGGACGCTACGAATTGGTAAGCCACGAAACCACTGAGATGTTTTTCCCTTGAATGACGCTGCTAACAATCTTAAGGCCATGTTCTCTTGAGTCACATGGTGAACTCCACATAATGAGGCTAAGTCTCTAATATGCTTAATTGGCGTAGTCTGGTCTTCACCAGTGAAGAAAGGCAGAATTTTGAGTGCTGCTTCTGGTATATCATCATGCAAAGCCAAATCTAACAGGCTACCCCCGTCAAACGGAACAAAAGCATGTGCTCTAGCTGCCATCGGAACTGCTGCTGTTCTAAAATTTGCTGCTTGTATAATCGGTACAGGCTGAACCAGTACTCTGTAACTTGGTGAAGCTGAGAAATAACTTGGCTACCTTGTTAATGATCTGCCTCTTCTTTTCAATGTATAAACAATTAGTTCTATCCTTCGAATCGGAGAAACTGATCATTTTCTTGTAGATTTACCAGATGTTCACTTGGTTGTCCTCCCTATTCTCTTTGGCGAAGATAGCTGCAAGTACTCAAACGAAGAAGAACTTTGTGTCTGAATTTTTCTCATAAGCTGTGTGCACTTGATCTGCTAAAAACTGAGAAATGGAGTCGCCAGGTATATGAAAATAATCCTCTTAAAGGCTGGAATAAACTGCTGTATACACCAAACAGCAGCTTGAACTATAAAACTTCACTCTGAAAAGTGATTCAGAATCCCACTGGGCGTACCAAAAACTGTTGTCAATTCAGATTGCACCTGAATGCTCGATTAGTTATATCTAGCAATCTGTTGAAACATGGAACGATTCTCAGGCCTATGGGTTGCCTAATTTCGAGAATCAATCTCCAGAGAGGGTTGGTTCCCTGATGAAAAACCTCCTAAAAACTAACTGACTTGGCTGGGAAAGAGATAGAAAGCTTGCTTGAATTGAAATTCTAAAGCTACGAGAGGTGATTGCACCTAAATGATAATGACTTGCAATTATGACTCACAATAAACTTCTTAAAACTCAAATCTGCACAACCAGATTCAATAATTTAATCACTTGAATGATTTAAACAGAGGCTTTGAGCTAATGCAATATTGAGGGAAAACGAGGTTTTCACGACAAAATGTATTAACTTATTAATAAGCACAGTGCATAACCAGTGATTTTAAACTAAATTGCATCCAAATATGTGAAAAAGATAGAAAAAATTAGAGGTTTCAGAACTGAAACATAGTAATTCTTCGATCAAATTCTTCACAAAACGATGCTCGAAATCTAGAAGGCAAACTCTAAAGTACTAAACTCAAAGGAATCTTCTGCAATTACACACTTTGAACCTGTAATAAACACTGCTATATTAATCTGAAAACTGAGTTACAAAATGATCTTCTTTGCTGAAAGCAAAGGTAGAAAACAAGAACTGAATTGAAAAAGATAAACTTTTTCAATATATACAAAAAAGACACTCCAAAGTGCATGAATAGTAACTGAAAGTCATCATAAAGTGAAAAGATGACAATTACAATGTGAAATCCGAGCACAAGTGAAAATCCCTGAAAAAGTGGCTCAAACTCATGCAAAAATGAGTGAACATCAACTCAAACTGGCGACCATAAAGCGTGTAACTGATCAACAACTCAAACTGGACTGAAATCCCTGAAAAAGTGGGCTAAAGCATGCAAAACTGCCTCGTTTTTACCAATTTCGCCCATGGAAACTGAAACTCCAACTCTATTATCATGTGTATGATAAAAATATCTCTCACTTCAGTTAACTTTGCCTATTCCACGCATGGACTTATAGTACACCTATTCTCATAAAATATCTTTTATTTGCATGTTTAGAAATGACTAATTTATTAAGTGATTTATAGTGGATCATTTAATAAATTAGTTTTCAATGAATAATGCAAACACAAGACATAAAGCTAAAATAGAAGCCTAACTCATTGAAGTTGGTCGACCACCATGCATTGATAAAAAAAATCTTTCAATAATTACAAAACCGACCACAAAGCATAGAAAATTGACCATATCATCAACAATAATTAAAATAAAGTCGACCACATGATAAAGAGTTTTTGGCTTGGAGAACATGACCAAAAAGGCGCCTAACCCTAAAAAACATTATCATTCACACATTGACTTGTTGGAGAGAACTTCTCGAAGGAGTTGGCCGCGACTGGTTAGGGTTTTCTGATGCATTCATGAGCTCGAAACTTCATCACACCTGTTGTTTTCTGGCCGAAACTTACTGATACTCACAGGGCGACTTCTTTAGTAACAATCTGAAGGTATCTTGACTGTATTTTAGCAATTTCTGAAGATTTCTGGCCGCTAGTATGAGTGATTTCTGATGCATTTTTTGTAATTTGCCTGTCGACTTCTCTTTTTGGCTGAAGATCAAAAAAGAAAGAAGAAAAATTGAGATTCTCCTATCAGAAAAAGAGGTAAGCGCCTTCATAAAATAAGCATCACGTGTTATGAGTGTCTCCATTATTGATATTTACTGTATACCAGCCGAAGAAAGAGATCTTTTCCACATTGTTACAGGCATTCATCTCAATGAATCTTATTGAACAAGCCGCATCCAATCATGCAGCTCCTGCACCATAGTTTGAAATTTTATATATTATGTATCTAGTCCTTACAAAAACTCTGGATGTGCTTACCTTGCTTTGATTTTTTGCATTAGTTCTTCATTCTCTGTAACTTCTTCAAACTGGGTATCCATGACAGTCTCTTATAACATCTCTTGCACTTCTAAAACAAACCTTGAAGAATTTGTAATATCCTCCTTGAAACTCAATCTGGGTATGCGTAAAAATACCTCTCCAGGCAGTGGCTATTATTATTTCCATCTGGGTATATGTGATGTATTTGATTTGTTACACTGCACTTGTATTTCTTCATTGTATCTTATTGCACAGAGGAAAATCTTTAAAAGAATCCTTATTCCTAAGTAGAGACTGTTATATGAGTATTTCCTCAGGCCGCCATGAATGATATTAGATCTGGGTGTTTTGTCTTATCATATTTCCTGTTTCTTTTTCAAAAGCAAAACCTTCATGGCTGTAGTTATGTTTGTATGGCAAGGCACGCCTGAACAATTCCTTTTGATGAGCCTCAAGACAACAATAAAGAAAATTTATGTACATTGTTTTCCTTGATACTGACTATAGATGAAGAAGATTTAACTTTTCCTTTCCTTGTAAAATATACTTCCTTACACACTGCAAGCCTGTACAGCTTGTCTCATCAGAAAAAATCAAATACAACACTGTTTCAATGAGACAGATCCTCAACATTTCGTAACCGATAAGAAGATTAAAAATGCACAAGATTGTCTTGATATTGAGCCATTCTTCTATTGTTGATGCTTTCTCACTTTAGGAATTTGACTGAAAGAGAAAACGCCTTTCTCTCTTTGCTGTCTCATAAAATGAAAGTCTAAAACTGATATGAATGCTCAATCATTATATTAACACATAGAAATTCAAAAAACAATGATGACTCATGATGAAAACTAGTTCTGATATCTCTCATTTTGCATACTTCATTGCTGCTCTACTAGTTCAAACTTCTCACTGTCCTTCAAAGTTACTGACAAGGATGCTCTAATTGACTTGGCACATATTTTCTAGCAATCTGTACTACGCACTATAATTATGATGCTTTGCTCTTACTGTGTGTACCATTGAATGTGTTTTCACCATCATGCTCAGCAAATTAATAAGTGTTGTACTTTTCTGTTGTTTCTCATCTTTGACTCAAACAAAAGTTCAAGGTATCATGCATTTTCTAGAACAGCAATCCTTCTCATAATGCTGAAGTTAAACTATTATAATGCTGAAGTTAAACTATTATCTTGAATCTTTTGTAAACTGTGCATGCACTTGATGGTGTAAGAAACAAAACAAAATGTTGAATGCTCTGTTTATCCTGTAATGAAAAGGAGCTCAATGTCTTATCACAATGTGAATGTGAATGAGAGACAAAGCTAAAACGAGAGTTGATAAATGTAATCAACACTCAACTGCCATGCTACTTTACTGTTCCTTTGATTTGTGAGCAAAAGATAATTGCTCAATCAGTTCCATCATGCTGATTTAGACTATTTTTATCATTTGATATTATAGTACAGTAATCCTTTCTTGATATGAAAAGTGGGGGAAACAATATTATGCGGCTCAAGCTGTTTTGTCCTGAATCTATTTGAGATAAAGATGGTTATCTGACTATTTCTTAATTTCAATAGCTCTTTTGATGACTGCTTTGACAAAATTAATGAACTCTCATATGTAACTTGAGAGTGTATTCTTTTGATATGCCGGGCTCAACCCTTGTGGGAGCCCGTCTTACTCCACATATCTGATGAAATGAACTCGAACATGATGACCTGTTCCTGCACACTGAAACAAACATGTCAGCAAAATATAAGAAGCTGAAAGCTTCCATTGATTTATATTCCTTCTTCTCTGATTCTTTGCAATTATCTAATGAATGCTCGGTTTAATGCAAATTACATTTCTGTCTGTAGCATAGGCGTAAGACAGAAAGTAATTCACCATTGCTTAGAGTATAACTCTAATACCATCTCCTTAATGATTTTGTAGGTACACAGAGCGATGAAGGCGAGGCTGCAACTGCTCGGAGGCACGACAGCTAGAAGCACCAACGAAGTGATTCATCATTACAAGCAATGATGAATTGCTTTTATTTTTTACGTTTATGCTATTTTCAGCAGTGTAGTCTGTCCATTTAAATTTAGTATTCATCTCTTGATTGTCAGAAACAAACTTAGTTACTCTCGCGGCTTGTGCGAGATTCAACATTTCACAAAATGAATAAAAGTATCATTATGCAAATTTTCTTAATTTTTTGTTTTAAACATTTGCACAATAACTTATGACACATATGTAAGATGATCTCAATGACGATCAAGGAACACTTTATCAGCAAAATATGAAAATTTTCTGTACCTATAAATGATGAACTTCATTCAGCTCTACCTATTGAGCGTAGAGTGAAAAATAGGTATGATTATCTTCTTTCCACTGTTACTCTGGCTCA